>CM076917.1:8481289-9681289 GCA_039566165.1 Maruca vitrata | reverse complement strand
CATTAGTGTAAGAAATTGTATTCTTGTCTTGCTGTAATTAACACATAAATCACCATCAATGGAGTGGTTGGTTAGGAATGTCTCTGTGACTCCTTACCACCATAAATTCCTAGTACCTTGAAAATGCTTATTAAAAACAGCTTGTTATTTATTAACCGTCGTCTCATTTTCTCCGGCCAGTAAATTGATGTTCAAAAAGTAAACGTAATGAAACAATTCAGGCGTTGTTAAATAGCTTCGTCTCGTCATTTGACAACCTAAGCTCTCAATAATCTGAGCCGACAGAGATTGAACACCGGCATCTATCACTTAAGTACTTCGTAGGTTCCTGCCATAGGATTCGGACCCAGGTTTTAAAGGCGCCCGGTATCATAGTCGAACCGCTAATTGACAAACGACCCGACACGTCGAAAGGGGACAAGTGGGGAGGTCGAGATGATACCAATTATAACACTCTATATCCCAGTAGTTACTATTCCTAGTGAAAGTAAATAATATGTACTATCGGCAACGCTGAAAAGCGTCGATGGCCGAGTGGTTAAGGTCGTTGCTTGCCATGCGAGAGGTCGCCAGTTCAAACCCCGCCAGGTACCAATGTGTTTTTCAAATTTGAAATTCATATGTACCATCATTCGACGCTTTAACGGTGAAGGAAAACATCGTGAGGAAACCTGCACAGTGCACACCTAAGAAGAAATTCTTAGGTTGTGTAGTCGACCAACCCGCACTTGGCCAGCGTGGTCGACTAAGGCCTTATCGCCCTAGTTTAGGGTAGGCCCGTGCCCCAGCAGTGGGGACGTACGATCGGCAACGCTGGCGGTCGACCACCTATAAGGTGAAAATCGCTTGGCAATTTCGCGTCTGTCAGAGCAAGCCCCGCCCAATTGTGGTCAAGGAGCTGGCGATTATTTTTTGGTAGATATTTGAGGCATGCTGAAAACTTGTCCTGTACCTCTCCTATTATATCCCAACACAAACCCGCAGACCTGGCTGAGTACCGGGGCTAAACCAAACCCCCAATTTTTTTATTTAAAAATATATTTTATAGTCCAAAAAATATAATTTGTCAGTTCACCTGACAGGTAGAAGTTCCATCGAAATAATTTGTCTTAGTGAGTCTTATTTTTTAGTTATAAATAAAAATATGAAAAATATTTTTGGGGTTTGCTTTAGCCCGCTACTCACCAGCCAGGTCTGCAGTTTCGTACTGGGATATAATAGAGTGGTACAGGATAAGTTTTCAGCTTGCCTCAAATACCTACCAAAAATTCTTGCTAGCCCTCCTACTATTGGAACGATTTTGCTTGGATTATGACAGATTTTCTTTAAGTGCTCTTCTATTGGCCAGTGGGCGGGGCTAATGGCGTTTAAATAAATCTGTTTGAAAAGTGTACTACCGCCAAAATTTCTGGTTGTATGTTGTAGAAATGAAATGTACTACAATTAAATACCTACTTGTGTGTGCATATCAGATGGCAATAACTTATTTAGATAGGTATCTTTGAATGATTAACATTCCAGAATTAGTGAATTTAAGTAAACACTACGAGTACGATATTGATAATTCCGACTGATGATAATAGTCAATCAAAATATACGTAAATAAAACCATGATAATATGAATTAAAGAATTAAGTACGTATCTTGATGTGTTGTAGGCATTGATTTAGTTTATTAATGACATTACTATCAAAACAATCACAGAATTATTTTCTTACTAACTGCCCTTTAAAGACCGACTAATAACGACCAGAATTTCACATTTGTCGTTAGAAAGCTCTTTTCATAACTATCATTAATGATTATGAGGGGAAAAAGTTACAGCTTATCTAAAATAGAATCTACTTATAAAACAGTTGTTAATTCTAGATTATCTAAAATACTAGGTAAGTACTTATATTCTTTTGTATGGATTCTAACTCAACAACTTAATATACTTTAAGCTTTGTAGTGCTAAGTATGAAGTCAGTAAATGGTAAAAAACTTAGAAATATGTACATTCTTACAAATAAATATAAGTTACAAGGGGGTGATGAGGCCCTACCAAGATCTTTCGGCCCAAGCCAACCTCACGTGCAAGTGCGTACCCCTGCTGATCAACGAACGAGGCTCTGGCACCAGCTTTCCCTCCGGGGTTGGGTGGTCGGACGGCAGTCGCTCCCGTAAAAGTGAAACACGCCACTCAACAATGGAAAGTAAGATCAAGGAAAGTGCCAGGAATAGGGCGCCGCCGCAAAACGGCGCGCAGGAGTTTCGCCCGACTCCTGTGGCAAGTGGGCAAGGGCTACCGCGCTGGGGACGGACGCGGCTAAAGAAGTTAGCCCCAACCCCACGGAAACTCCGCTTCGCGACGTGGAACGTGGGCACGCTTACCGGTCGCGCGAGAGAGCTGGCCGACGTACTCACCAGGCGGAGGGTGGCAGTGGCGTTCCTGCAGGAGACTCGGTGGAAAGGCAGCAGATCCCGGGCCATTGGGAATGACTACAAGCTGATCTACACAGGAGCACCTAGTGGAGAGAACGGGGTTGCGGTAGTGCTGTCCGGGGAGTTGCAGGATGACGTGTTGGAGGTGAAACGCTACAGCGACCGCTTAATGGACGTAACGGTGCTTATCGAAGGGGTTACGACCCACTTGATAAGCGCATACGCTCCACAGGCTGGTTGCAGCGACACCGAAAAACTTCATTCTGGGATAGACTTGGAGAGGTGCTGCGTGGAATCCCACCATCTCAGGGAGTCGTTCTGGGGGCGATCTGAACGGTCATGTGGGTGAGGAGCCTGAGGAGTTCGAGCGTGTTCATGGTGGCTATGGGTTCGGCAGACGCAACGCTGAAGGGGAGAACATCCTCCAGTTGTGTTCGGCTGCCGACCTGGCTATTGTGAACACGTTTTTCCAGAAGAGGCCTGAACATTTAATCACCTACAGGAGTGGGCGGCACGCTACCCAGATCGACTTCCTACTCACTAGGAGGCACCACATCGGCAAAGTAGTCAACTGCAAGGTCATACCCGGAGAGAGTCTCACTGCACAACACCGTCTACTTGTCATGGATCTCTGCGTGAAGCCCAAAGCCAAGAGCTTTGAGCGCTGTCGGCGTCAAATAAGGTGGTGGCGGCTTGACGATGACAAATCCCAGGTGTTCGTCTCAGCTATCGGCGACAAGTGCGCTGAGTCTGAGAACGAACCAGTTCAGAACCACTGGGACAGGATTCAGGCAACCATAACCGAAGCGGCGAAGTCAGTGCTTGGCACGTCTAAGGGTGGACGCAAATTTGACAAGGAGACTTGGTGGTGGAACGACACAGTCCAGAGGGAGACGAGGGTGAAGAAAACCCTCTTTAAAAAGTGGCAAGCGTCCAACTCTCCCGAAGATCGCGACGCATACAGGTCCGCAAAACGTGCTAGTAAGAAAGCTGTTGCCAGAGCCAGGCGAGCCCACCTACAACCGCTCTACGATAGGCTGGAATCGTCTGAGGGGCAGAAGCTTATCTATAGATTGGCACGTTCGAGGGTCAAAGCGGCACAGGATATCTCCAAGTGCCGCTGTGTTAAAGACTCTCACGGTAACCTACTATGCGAGGACCTCGCGGTGAAGGAGAGATGGCGCTCTTACTTCCACGAGCTGTTAAACAAACAGCATAGAGAAGTGCAGCCACCGGACCTCCCTCCGAATCTTGGACTTGTGCCACCGGTAACGCCTGAAGAAGTAGAGAAGGCTCTTCGCCGCATGAAGAATCGGAAAGCTGTCCGGAGCCGATGGAGTCCCCATCGAAGCCTGGAAGGCAATGGGTGGGCGTGGTGTGGGCATCCTAACTAACCTTTATAACCGCATACTAAGCACCGGCGGGATTCCTCGCCAATGGAGACTGAGTGTTATCACCCCAGTCTTCAAGGGCAAGGGATCAGTGCAGGAGTGCGGTAGTTATCGCGGTATAAAGGTCATGTCTCACACCATGAAACTATTCGAGCGGATAGTGGACTCTCGAATCCGTCAGGAGTGCACTGTCTCTGGATGTCAATATGGTTTCCGCCCCGGTCACGGGACTATGGACCCCGTTTTTGCCCTAAGAATCATCATGGAGAAATACAGGACGAAGAACACGCCTCTCCACTTCCTATTTCTGGACATGGAGAAGGCCTTCGACTGTGTTCCGCGTGAGATGATTTGGTGGGCCCTGAGGTCCAAGGGAGTGCCAGAAACGTATGTTGATATCATTAGAGACATGTACTGTGATTCCGATTCTGTAGTTAGGACCGCTGTTGGCGACACTTTGCCCTTCCGTATAACCGTCGGAGTACACCAAGGCTCCGTCCTGAGTCCGTTCCTCTTCAGCCTGATATTAGACGTATTGTCAGACAGCATCAGAGACCACCATGAGCAGCCACCATGGCTACTTATGTATGCTGATGATATCGCGCTGGTGGACTCGGACAGGGGACGGCTGGTGAGACGATGTTAACACATGGAAGGAATCGCTTGAGAACGGGGGTCTGAAACTCAACGTGGCGAAGACAGAGTACTTGGCCTGCAACACTACAGATCCCATGTCCGTCCGCATAGGCGAAGACACGGTCGAGCGCACGGACCGGTTCAAGTATCTGGGATCTGTACTCCACGCGAACGGCGACATCGACTCCGACGTCAAGGCACGCATTGCTGCTGCGTGGGATAAATGGCGGGAGGTGAGCGGCGTCATTTGCGACCCTAAAATGCCGGTTAAGCTGAAGGGACAGGTCTATAAATCCATCATTAGGCCTGTTCTCTTATATGGCAGTGAAGCATGGCCAGTACTTGAGCGGCACAAGCAAGAACTGCGGGTCACGGAGATGAAGATGCTGCGCTGGATGTCGGGAGTTACGCGAGCAGATCGCGTAAAAAACTCCCGTATTCGCGGCAGCCTTCATGTCCGAGACATCGCTGACAAATTGCAAGAGTGCCGCCTACGTTGGTACGGACATGTTTTACGAAAACCGGCAAACTACGTAGGAACAAATGTCTCGCAATGTCGCTACCGCCGGGTCCCGGCAGAAGGGAAGGCCCAAGAGGCCTGGCTTGACGTCGTAGTGGATGACATGCGTGCCAACAAACTCTCCGCGAAGGATGCTGAAGACCGTGCGAGGTGGAGAGTTAGGAGCAGGAAAGCGGACCCCGGGCTCCGCAAGGATGCAACCGGGAGAACGCTGAGATGATGATGATGATGATGATGAAATATAAGTTATAAATATTTCCAATCAAAACGTTGCATTAACCTCTTTTAACATTACTTACGCATAATTTCTAATGTTGGATTTCGATTAGATGTTGCATATATCATATCTACAAAACTAAATAAGACGGAAGTCATATAAAACAATTCACATACTGAAATTGAAGTTTACCAACTGGTTAAAATGACAAGGATCAGTAACTTCAAAACATTATTCATTTTGACGTCACTTTGTTTTATAATCCTATTTACTAATAGGAAACTTTCAAAGGCATCAATGTTCTATTAATGGACTATTATCGCCGGATGGACGAAGTTCATTTGATTAAATGAAGGCCTATCAGCAACAAACTGATACAGTAGAGGTTTATTTTTATATTTGACGACGCAATTATTAAAATTACATAGGCCATTTTTATAATAAAATCTTTTTTTTATAACATACCCATTGGTTCCATTGTCAGCCACGAAATTTTAAAATAATATGTACGTAGGTATACTAGTGTTATAAACCTGAAAAGGTTTTTGTTTGCATGCGCTTTTGTGTTGGATAGACCATTCATCAAGGAAGGCTTAAAGCTATACACCGTGAAATGTTAGTGGTTGTTTTCCCGTGGCAGAACGGTTTAATTTTAGTAATAATACCAAATCATGCAAATTATTTCTCGAAAAAAATTTTTTTTTTTCAAATTTTCAAAATAATAATTTTCCAACTCGAAAACGAGAGAAGCTATCGTTCTTTTATAAGATGTGACGTAATCAGGTACTGATTGCCGCATGAAATCGATGCTTAAAGCTTAAGAAGCTCGACGCTCTAAGTCATAAAGCGGTTCGAACGTGCTTTCGAGTTTCGGTTATACCTTTCGTAAATCCGGCATTTAATGATTTAAACAAAAAAGAACTGCACAAATCTATTGTACTTCTAAGATAGAATCATTTTACTGCGGGAAAACAACCACTAAAATTTCACGGTGTGTCACACATCACGCTGCAATCAATAGGGACGAATAAACAGTGGAATATGTGTAAAAAATCAAGAAAATGATTTCATCATCATCATCGTCTGCGACTGCGTGTCTTTAAATCAAAACATTCTGCCTAACGCCTCTTTCCACGCGCACGTAGTTGCTCGCACAGCTAGTAATTAATATTTGTCTTACAGCTGAATACTGAAATACTTATAAAAATATTCGTCTTAGGCACATTCTTAAGCATTTTAATAGAATTTCAATATTTAAAAAATTAAGTCTTCGGCTGTTAAGTTTTATAAGTACCCACATAGATACAAGATTATCAATTCTCTAAACCAAGTCCAACATTTTATCAAAAATTGGCTCGTTCAAAACAATGTAGAGGTAATATCATACCTGTGAAGTTGCTTTTATTATTGCCAAAGTTAGCGCCTAGTTCCAGGGACAGGAAATATTATTGTCTGCGGTGATAGTTACGATCTCGAATATTAGAAATCTCGACTTTTATTGCCGCAGTTGTAAACTACCCCCTCAGTTAGAGTGTATAAATTTTGGGTTGTCACCAATATGAACCGTCGTGTGTAATATGTAGGAGGATTGGTTTCAAGCAGCAATAGATTTAAAATATATCGCATAATACATATATTATATCGAAAGATGTTTGCATGGCATATTGTTTGAATTAACCAATCTATTACACAGCCGGTTTGCCTATTCCATATTATTAGTAGTAGTAAGGGGGAGTAGATATTAACGTAAGTCTATAAAGGAATTGAAATATATATTTTTCTAGCTATATTTTTTTCTTTGTACATTATTTAGTAAGTCTCTAAATTGTTGCATTTTATAGCCAGCTATTCTATGGGAAAATTGGATTTAAGTTTAAAGTTATCTAGGTAACTTTAAATTATTGTTAAGATTTCCCTCTGCAGTCTCGCTATGAAATGATAGATGCACGTGGCACTTACAGCAAATTGTTTCCACAACTTTTGTTCAAGTTGGAACTGCACGCAGAATCCGAAGTAACATTCAGTCTAACTTAGATGCTTATGTATTTACGATACCGCATCAATACATCAATAGTTTCTTAACGATATTAAGCTTTAGATCTTGTGAGGTCGCTTTAATCGAGTTAGTCCCCAACTTCGCATATATGCTAGACTAGAACTAAATTGAAAATTATCACAGTTCGATGTAAACTTTCCAGCGCGCAGAACAGTTAACCAATATCGATATTCTGAGTGCATGCCGATGTAATCCAACATATGCAGAAACCGCTATGTTTTTACGTAATGTGTTAACTTTGGGTTTAATGCCAAAAGCTAGTATTCACTTTATCAATTATGTGTAGGTTGGTAACTAGCTACATACGAGTAGATATAGATATATATACTAGGTCTAGCTGGGTTAATCCTAGATTCTTGGGTTATTGACTGATAATATGTTTGACTCTTACGCTAAGTGACTTTCAAATTATAATTTTATCAAGAAAATTGATAGCTAGACAGTTGAAATTTTCAGATTATGCGTTTCTGCACCGTAAAATTTTAGTGGTTGTTTTCCCGTGGCAAAACGATTTGCCTTTAGTAATATTATCGAATCATGCGAATTATTCCTCGAAAAAATATTTTTTTCAAATTTTCAATATAATAATTTTCCAAATCGAAAACGAGAGAATCTATCGTTCTTTTTATAAAATGTGACGTAATCAGGTACTGCTTTCCGCATGAAATAGATGCTTAAAGCTGAAGAAGCTCGACACCCTAAGTCATAAAGCGGTTCGAACGTGGTTTCGAGTTTCGGTTAAACCTTTCGTAAAACCAGCATTTATTGATTTTAACAGAAAAACTGCACGAATCTATTGTACTACTAAGATATAATCTTTTTACTGCGGGAAAACAACCACTAAAATTTCACAGTGTATAGTCGCTAGAACAACAAATACTTAAAAATAAAATTTAAATATTTAAGGGTGCCTCCCATACATAAAACCCTTCGTGTGCAAGTCTGACTCGCACTTTGCTGCAATGGTCTACATGCTATTAGAAAACATTTGTTAAGTGAATTGACCTTGATGCTCGAACTTGATTGATTGAGCCTTGCTGAGATCCTGTTTCCGCCACAGTTAAACATCCCAAAACTACGAATGCTGTACCACAATACCTCATTATAAACAAATTCCATCACAAAGCAATAAATTATGCCAGCAAACGGTATTTGATATTCCGGTCTCAAAATAATGAAGACACGAATTTCATTGTATATCTACTATGTTATTGTTTTTCGCCGAAACCAATAATATTTCGTTTCAAAGCAGAGCTGAACTTATTTTCAAATTCAAATGAATGCAAATTATTTTGTTTCGGATAGGAATGAAGTTTGTATGCCAAGCCGACAGATTCGATGAAGAGTTTTAGAAGTAATCAGAGCGGAATAATTAAAGCGAAAGAAATCATCATATCAATAAACGAAATTGTGTTGGTTTTTAAGAGTTAATTAATATACAAAATAAAAAAAAATGGTATATCATACAACTACACCGTGAAATTTTAGTAGTTCTTTTCCCGCAGTAACATGATTCTATTTAAAAAAAACTGCAGAAATCTATTGTGCTAGTTGCTACAAGCACTGAAATTTCACGGTGTATATTGCCTCAAAAAACACAACAAAAATAATTTATACAACCTACATCCTCTTTTGAAAAAATACTTAAATAGGTAATTGAAACCAAGCGTTACTTAACATTGACAGTCCATAGAGCTATTAACGTGTATGAAACACGTTATACCGGAGCCGTTCTTAGAAGACTGATTTGACATTTTTTATTTTATATTTTGCATTTATCCTTGTTAAGAGGAACATATTTAGCGAATCATAAAGAACAACTTTTAAAAATAAGACGTTATTTCAAAATGTCAAATGCACCTAATTATCGAATTATTTGTCTTTTATTACTTAAAATAATTGAATTATAAAACGAAAACGTACAATTTCCACTATGTATTACGCTTTTACAAGGTTACGCCGTTTGACACGTTTTCATAGTGACGTAGTGGGTAATACTCACCAGGTATTTTTTAAAAATAGGTGAAGGATTTAATAAGTATTGTATTTTAAAAATAAATATATTTGTAAATAAGGAACTTAAATTCAATCTTTTGGATGTGAATTAATGTTTTTAATAAAAATTTGTTATAATAAGACCTTGCTTGGTTATAAAGTGGAAATAACTGTAACTTATATACTTTGGCAATTTTACCGTTGTCCCTCACTAGTGCAGTCAGTCTGACATGTACCAAATCGGCCAACTTAGAGCGGCTCTGGTATAATAGCGCCCATACTTATAAAACCTCTGTTTTGAAGGATTTGGTTTACAAATTCGAATGAATCAACATCTTGTATGGATTTTAAAACAATCCGGACATTTTATCATGTTCTGATATGGATTATGATTTTTTACCATAGATAATATCTGCTGCGAGAAATAGTTTACGAACTCTAAAATAACTCTAAGCTTAATAGGTATATTTTTCTTAATAGATAAGGATAGAACTAATATGCGTCTAATCAGAAGTAGCTGATTAAATCCCAGTAGGTTTCTAAACGTAGTGCGTCATTGCAACCTGATTAGCAAGTATTGTTTCCAGACTTCAGATCCGGTGTAAGGACATCCTGCTATACGTATACGTATCCGTTTATATACTGTTTGCCTATATAGTATATATACCTGTTTGCTATTTTTTGCATACCTACTTAAGGTATTTGATATTTTCTTTGTTATGCAATAGCTTATTTGTTGCATTATCAATTCGATAAACTTATGTTATCATAATAATCCACTTTAAAAAAGCAGTTTGGGTCCTATTATGTACATATAAAAAATAAGGCTTCTGCGCAGGCAAGTGCGCAGGACATATTATAGTACCCAAGTGTGCGCGCAAACACAAGCACTCCGTGTTCCCTTACTCTCATAATTCGGCGAGACGGCAATCCGACATGACCGAGAGACGACGCGCAACCGCCAACTTCCTGACTCCGGGCTGAGTAATTTCTTTACAGAAAAACTCAAACAAATTTTGATCTATCCCAGACTAGAACCATGGACTTCTCGGTCCTTACGCAGCACTTGCTACCAATAGACCAACGACGTATGTACTTATATTTGTATCTATTTTTGTCCGCTATTATTAAGTGAACCAGGTATTAACTAATTATCTGTTAATATGTTAGTAATGGAACGTAAACATAACTGATAATGTATAATCAATGTTAGGAACGCATCCTTAAGTTTCACGAATCTGCCGTGGCGCGGGGCGAATTTCCTTCTTTTTATATTCGAACCGCCTAAGAATTGTACTTATAAGTATCATACGTTATTATTGCAAATACTTCGCTTTATTCTTCTATTCCTACGTAATATAACCAATCCTGGATATTGTATGTTAAAATAAAGTGTCACGATGTACTTTACTCTATTTATCAAATTCAAATTGGTTTCGTATCCACTGGTAAAGCTATTGTAAAACGAGATTCCTGTAAAATTCCTGTGTTGGGTTCTCTGAGCCTGGAAACACGACTCTTTTACCGACCCATGGTCACGAACTATCACTGTGTCGATAATTGACACACAGTTCCGTGCAATTTGATTAAACCCAATGCGCTAGTCACAAAGTGATGTCATAATTCACTGAATCGATAGCAATGGCTTTAGTCTGTATTGAATACCTGTATAACTATAATTTGAATTTCAAAATTTAATATTGATACGCATAGGATAACGCAATTACTGATCCAAATTTCAATTTCCATTTGATTATAAACTAGCTGTGCCCGCAACTTCGTCTGCGTGGAATCGTAACTTTCGCCAGCATTTTGATTTTAGGAAAAAAAAATTTTTCATTACAAATCGGCCAACGATAAAAAAGAGGATTCACTCGCCCAATTTTTTTTTTGTCTAAGCAATGCTCTAGCCAAATGAGGAGAGTGGTAGCTAGGACTCTCAAAATTATTTTTCACATTTTAGAACTATAAAACCACGTTAAAATGTGTTTGATTTGACAGAAACAGGTTTCAATGGTTGCAAACAGCGTACTGTACCTATGTAGATAGTACACAAAACTGATGTTTGATATCAGGATGACTTCAAAAGGTAAAAAATACAAACTACCGATACACTGCCTTAAGGTATCTATAAAGGACGTGTGTCGCCATGTGACGAATTACATTAGTATTTGCTTTGCTAGTTTGTTATGTGCCACTTTTGTAGATTGTATTGTATTCGTAATGAAACAATGAGATAATAACTTTTATCGTTATAATCTCATTGTTTCATCATCGTAAGTTTAATGAAATGGAAACTTTAAATTACTTTTAGTATTTGAAGCAATATTGCGAAGTAATAGAGCACAGTGACCTCTCTTGAACTAACGAAGAACTAAACACTCATATCAAATCTGACAATATTTGACATGACTTGCCAGCTAAAAACGTGATAGTTGGGGAGCCCAACGGGGGTTTTGCAGTCTTGATCAGACACCAGACTCTGTCTTGTAAGATTTTAAAATGGAATTTTATAATATCCAAAAATTTTACGTGAATGTTTATAAATTCCACTTTATATGCTTAGAATAGCGATATCCCTCTATTTGAACATTCAGATAATACCAAACAGCCTACCAATAAAAAAAAATCAAACCAACAATGCAAGCCAGTAAGCAAATATTGGACAACTGACCACCTCCATACCGAAAACCAGATAAAAGAGAAATGAAGCGAATTTCATAAACTTTTCTACCTGGTCTCCCACATCAACCCAATTAGCTTTCTCTTCTTCAGCAAAACGTCGAAACCACATACATAAAACTTCTCCAAATCATTTACCAACAAAGCACAGCCGATATCAAACTGCACACTGAACGCCTGACATTCAAAATACAAAAAAAAATAGTTAAACAGGGTGACCCTATCACCAAAGCTTTTCAGTAGCACGCTTCAAGAAGTCTTCAGGTCACTATGATATTATAGGCAACAAAAGAAATTGGTGTATGGGATAGATGACTCACAAACTTTCACCTAGCAGATGACATTTTCCTCATCGCAAATAAGTATACCTCGACAGAACTTAAGTTGATTCTCGAACAACTAAGCGCAGAAAGCTTTGAGGTTAGACTGACGACGAATAGACCCAAAACCAAGGTCGCGACCAACAGCACCAATGATAGGATAGCAGTCAACAGGCAGGTAAAGCAATATGTAGAGGAGTATAAATTTGGGCTAGGCAGTCTCCTTCGAATACAGGCAGGACAAAGAAATACTCCGTAGAGCAGTCAACGCCTGGACAAGCTTCTGGTCTATGAATGGGTATATCAAGAGTGACCTTCTTATATAACTGAACCGCAAACTCATCGAAATTTTCATACTGCCTATCCTAACATATGGGGCAGAATCTTGGTCCTTCACCGAAAATCAGAAATCCAAACTCAAGGTTTTCGAAGCGCTATAGAGCGGAGTATCATAGATATTAGGTAAAAAGATAAAATAAAATATACCACCATCCACTCCCGTACTGCTGTTGTTTTTGGTCAAAACTGATGTGGCAATGGGCGCGGAATGTCTGCAGGATAAAGAACAATAGATGGACCAGAATTCGCGTGCCTGAAGACGATTTTCGCCTAAGAGGAAGACCCAAGAAAAGGTGGTATGAAGATCTGGTCCATGTATCAAAGAACTGGCAAGACCTAGGCTTGGATGAGAGCAATGGATGGGTTTGAAGGAGACCTTTGCCCAGCAGTGAGATGATACATGTTAAGAAAAAAAAATTACAGATTATTGTACAGGAGGACTTTGATATCAACCTGAACCTCCTGCATAAAATTGTAACGCGCTAAAGTATCTCAAGATTATGATTTTGTGTTTTTCAATAGACACAAACATTAATTATGCCATATCCAAATCGTTAAATTTTTTTTAGGGATTATTTAACATGCCCTTTGAATGACTGACACTATCAAATAACTTTTTTCTTTCTACCGCTTGTTACCAGGCAGCCCCCTTGTATTAATTGCTGACCCCCCACTTATAAAGAGAGTGTAATAAACTCTTTTCTTATTTAGCGTAATCTTTCGATTCAGATTCCATGTCGTTTAAGTAAGTGCATATCCAGCTATTTACCTCCCCTACTATGACGTTTTTCTTAATAAAGTAGTCCGTATAGTCCTAGTCAGAAGGTTGATTTTGGTCGATATACTTTTACTATTTTTGTACGTGATCTAATAAAGTTAGATTTTTAACGATCCTACAGGAATTTCTGTGACTAAAAGTATTTAAGATCTTGACCGGGGATGTAAGGTACCACCATGCAAAATTTCATTTAAATCGGTATAACAGTTTCAGAGATCAGTCAAATATTTGGGTTTTTTTAATATCCCACGGGAACCAGTTAACTGACAGTAATTTCAAGTATCCTATGTATTTTTCCGGAATTTAAGTTACCTTCGTGCAAACTTTCATTTAAATTGGTTCAGCCGTTTAGGCGGTCAGTCGAAACAAACAAACAAACAGACAAAGAAAAAAAAAATATTGAGTATGAGGATGTGTTCTACTTCTCTCAAAACATACCCCTGACTCGCTTTTTTTGCGTTTTTCAAAAAGTACAAAATTTTTACCTCTACGTTTTTATTATAGTATAGATAGATAGAAGATAAAATACGCGCATGAGCATAAAGGGCACAAAACATATTTTTTATTTTCTGATTGATAATTGTTTGATTTATATTTTACTTCTATACTGGAAACCGATTGCTTCAGAGGGGTTCCTGCCTATTCTCTATTGTCTTATTATTGTGATTAGATCATTTTAAAAGTCAAACATTGACCCAAATTCAACCATGTAGCCTTCTCCTTTGTATGGATCTGTTACGTAAGGTCTCGTAAATAATTGTATAATTGTATGATTTTAAGACATACAGATTATTCTGTTAATTTTTATACGGATTTTTAACCGACTTCAAAAAAAGGAGGAGGTTCTCAATTCGTCTGTATGTATAATATTTTTTTTTTTTTATGTATGTTCACCGATATTTCCGTCAATTATAGACGGATTTCAAAAATTTTTTTTTGGTTGGATAGAGTTCACTTCCGAGGTGGTCCCATTTTCACCAGTCTCGGATCTGATGATGGGATCCTGAAGAAATCGAGGGCAACCTTCAAATTTTATAGGGACATGTACCACGTTTTGCATATTATCTGAAGTCATATTGGCATTTGCTTCTGGCAATCATAATCTTATGATGCTGAGCTGATGATGGAAGGTCAACTCCTTAGTAGTTATGAGTAAAAGAATAATTATTTCAATACTGTATACATATTGAGACTAACTAGTTATAATATCAGTAGCATTACAGGTGAGCTAAACTATTAGGTTGACCAGTCTAGGATCTGATGATGGGATCCAGGAGTAATCGAGGGCAACCCTCAAATTTTATAGGCACATGTACCGCGTTTTACATATTTTCTGAAGTTATATTGGCATTTGCTTCTGGTAATCATAATGTTATGATGCTGAGCTGATGATGGAAGGTCAACTCCTTAATAGTTGGAAGTAAAGGGATAATTCTTTCAAATCTGTGTACATATTGATACTACTAGTTATAATATCAGCAGAATTATAGGTGAGCTGAACTAATAGGGTGTAAAAAAATGTAACACTAAAAAGGATGAAAAAAAAATTGTAAACAAAAAAAAAAGGCGCCGACAAAAACCCGACGCACTAAAAATTACAACATAATATAATACGAACATTAATCTGGGTATGAATTTGATATGTTGTTGAAGGCGGTGCCAATTAAATTTTTGAGGAAAACTGCATGAAATATAAACGGCACCGCCTTCAACAACATATCAAATTCATACCCAGATTAATGTTCGTATTATATTATTTTGTAATTTTTAGTGCGTCGGGTTTTTGAAGGCGGTTTTTTTTTTGTTTACAATTTTTTTAAAAAAGCGAAAAATGGTAGCGAATTTTAACTGAGAGCCTCCCCTTAAAAATATATGTATATGTTATAGGCAATGTGTATAATCCGGTATTGTATAGATTACCTAGGTATTCTATACAATGCCTAAAACGTTCAGGCAATGTGTATAATACGATTAATTTCACACATTGCCTAGGTATTGTATAAAATGCCCGAAGTGCATCAGGTAATGTGTATAATGAATGACCACGGGTAGGACCTTAAACATTTTTATTTATTTATTATTCAGACAGAGTTAATCAACCTTATATATTTTGAATAATATGTTATTGCTTTGCGTAGAGGGGTAAGTTAGCATTGGTTTTGAGTCCGTCCATCAATCCATAAATGGTCCATCCGTCCATCTGTCACCAGGCTTTAACTCAAGAACAGTGATATCTAGATATGTAATTGCAATTTGTTGATCATATACATACACTAGCTATGCCCGCGACTTTGTTCGCGTGAACTACAGATATTACATATAAAAGGTTTTTCCCAATTGCTCCTATTTCCGTGAGAATTTTTCAATATCGCGTTGCAAGTAAGCTTTTCGTTTATTAAGGTACTTGCATGCCAAATTTCAATCATATTTCTTTCGCGGCTTAGATTTTTTCATACAAAAGTTTTTTCCTGCTAACTCCCGTTCCCGTAAGATTTTTTCAATATCCTGTTCCAACATAGCTTTTAATGCCACATTTAGAGCATCTAACTTAAGTGGCTTAGATTTTTCATATAAAAATATTTTCCCGCTAATTCCCGTTCCCGCAAGAATTTCGGGAATTCATTTCTTAGTGCACCTCTACGGTACCTTAGCTACATTATTTTCAAATTTCAAGTGCCTAAGTTAAGCCGTTTAGGCTGTGCGTCGATATGTCAGTCAGTCAGTCCAGTCAGTCAGTCAGTTTCTCCTTTTATATATTTAGATGTTACCGGACCGATATCAGGATAAACTCGTTTTGGCTTGGATAAACTATGTAGTACTTGCGAGTTCATGACTTCACGGCACCCTAGACTGAGTTAAAGAAGAAAGAGTCCGATTTGTGTTGAAAAGTTTTAAACCACCATATACCGGTGACGGAAAAACTAGTTTAGCTTAGGCCAAACTAGTTTGTCCTAGAACTCCTATGTGACAAACGCTCAATACTCAAAAAACACGGCATACCACCAACCAATACAATAAAATATGTTCAATCAGCGCTATCTGCTTGTGACAGTTAAAATTGGGATAAGCTTTAGAGATCAGTAGGTACTAACCAAATTACGGAGAAGACAAATCGATTAAATACATTACCTAAGCTTCAACCGGCATTCTATACAATGCCTAGGTATTCTATACATTTCCTAGGTAAAGTCTGAAATACTTCAAACATTGAGTATCATTTCATACATTGCCTAAGCAACCTAGGCATTCTATACATTTCCTAGGCATTGTATAGAATGCCTGCATTATACACATTGCCTATAACATATACATATTTCTTTGGTATTTGTTATTATAGTGCCAACAGGCATGCATATTTAGTGTTTCTTGCGGTTCTTCAGATACAGCCTGGTGAAATAAGGACGGACGCACAGACGAAGTTAGTAATAGGGTACCGTTTTTACCCCATCGGTACAGATCATTCAATGTTACTTAAGATAATCTCGACAGACTGAATGTTAGAGGTACGCAAATTCGAATTTATAATATTTGTAAGGATTTGTTTTCGGTTTGTAAAGTGGATTATTATCTTATCTATATCTTAAAAAACGTCATAGAAATAATAAGTCTGTTACGTCAATCATATCTTTTAGCATTGGAAAGGTTAATTTAAACATTAAAATCGTTGGGAATAAGTAATTTTAAATCAATTTATTTACGATAATTTCAAATAGACCCTCGGACTTTTATGGAGTATTCATAACTAAGTGACGAACAATCGTATGAGAATCTTATAAGTAGTATTGAAAACCCGTCATGAACACTTTATCTTCTTGTGACCTCGTTCACCGTAAATTGCAAAGTGTTCGAAACGTCGGGTTGTATAATTTATCTTCATTCTTATTTATACGAAGGTAATTGCAGTTTAGATTTTTAATCATACTTACATATTAATACACTCGTTATAACTATTATGGGATAGTTTATCTTGTTCATAAACCAATGATAGGTTTTCTTTAGATTCTTTAGATCTAAATTATTCATGCAAAACCATATTTTATCTAATCGACTTGTTAATCAATTTCCACGTGTAACGATTGGAATAGAGATCATATTGATCTAATATATTACCGAAAAAAACAATCAAATCCAAATAGTAACTTATCACCCACCTCCATTCAGATAGAATGAGATAATTACATTTACAATCATTGATTTGACCAAAATAAAAATAAGGAAAACTAAGATAATGATATGACTGCGAAAATACAATAAAAATGCTTATTGGGTGTACGATTACAAAATAAGTTAAATTCCTAGGTAAACTTATTCTACAAAGGAATGCGCATTATATTTGTATAAGTTGAATACTATTTCTTGTAAATCGAGTTATTATACGAACAGTACTCCGAAGACGGAACGCTATTTGCATCTCAATTCTTAACACTATCAAAATTATCATTATATTATGAGGGACTGTGCTGCGCCGCAGTAAATCTTGTTACGACTCTACCCACTCTTTATTAAATTTTCTTCAGTATTTTGTCAGGTTTAATTTATATCTTTCGCTTATTTGAAAATGGAAATCATGAATTTTCAAAACAACTGAAACGAATCTAAATAAAATAATAGCGTTAATATTCATTCAGATCTTACTTATGGGTTATCAAAGTGCCTATAGGCACTAATGTTATGCCATTAACGATCTATGTTATTTTATGTCTTTTATGCATAACAGCGAAACAATAATAGGGTATGTTTCAAATATTTCATGCATTCTCAAAAATTTTATTAGTTATTAAATATTTCATTTCGTTACATATCCCTCCAATAAACATAACTAAACGGCTGGGTCGAGCTAGTGGGATGGTGGTGTGGCGTCAGACCGTTTTGACTTCGACAAAATTTTAGGGACTGATAGATTGAAGCAAAACTTGTACAATAGGCATCACACACCCGTCCGACCCTTTTTCGAACATGTGGCCGGAATATTAATAAAATGGTAACGTGTTATTTTACATTTCAACCTTCACGACTTCACGCCTGGGCGGCAGGGACCGCTATATATGGCGTGATAATGTTTTGTTGCGTAGACACTGCGAGACCCTAACTGCTTGGGCATGGTAATGGGTGCTTTTCAGAGGAATCACAAGTGAAGGCCTAACACAAGGGGGGACAGAGATTTGTGTACCAAATTATTCTTGGCTGGAATAACATGGAGACAGATGGATATTCTCGAGAACTAACATTAACTATATTACTACTTATTGACGACGAAAACAAAACTCAATTTACTCCGGTGATAGAAAAAAAACATTTTGACATGACTAATGTGTAGTAGAGGCTATCAAACGGGGCCTTAATAGTCAAGGTTGAAACATATGTTTCATTGTAGTGAGTTCGGCATCGATTATGTAATTTAGTTGAATGTGCAAAGTTTACCAAAAGTTTGGTTCGTAACGAGCAATATTCGTTGCGAGTGCGATGTCACCGCGGAGCTGGTGCATTTATTGATTTATGGCCGTCATGAATCAGGCTTAATATTATTGCAAATACCACGCGCCGCTTGTTATTAATATGTGATCATTTTATTTAGATTACGCGTTTCAGCATTGCCGCATTTTTGGTTGTGGTCAACTCATCAAAAAGTACTTATTAAGTGATTATTAGCTTTAATCATTTGATAAATAATAATTTCATATGTTAAAGTAAGTTATCATTTACCTCAATATGGGAATACTTTAAAACGGAATTTAGAACATAAACTGCAGTTCTTCTCAACCTAGTGTCCTTACTAAGCCTCCTAAACATTATTTTTGATTTTAGGTACTATAAGTAAATAAAACCAAATAAACTTTAAATGCACAGTTGAGATACTCTAGAGTATTCAAGATATTAAATTATACTGAATTGGATAGCGTTAAAAATGCTGGCATAAAAGTTATTGTAAACAATTTAAAAAATATAGTTGGCTATCCGTAAATACTTTTAAAAATTAATATGCATGCCTACTAAAAAAAACAGTCTCTTGAGACACGTTCGTTAACTTAAATTATTTTTTTATCGGATGCTTCGCAAATTTTGTACGTTCACAATTTAGCGGAAAATCGAGTGGGAGTGTCTTGTTTTTCAACGGACACAGGAATTTCAGCAGAGCGGTTGTCAGCACCGCGAGTGACGTGTTGACAGACGCGTCAGAATGTCATCGCGCGCCGTCGTGACGGAAAAGTCCGACGGGCACATTACATTGACTTTGACGCATCTGCTTGGATAATTAATAAAAACATTATTTCTTTTCTATTGCATTCCGCTGAATAAGAACATTAATTCATTAATATTTTTTGGAAAGTTTGGACATAGCTTGAGATCTGAATTAAACATAACAATATAATAATAAATTAGCATATCTGTGTCCCTGAAATAAATAATTGCTTAAAGGTTACGTAAGCTTCAACCTTACCTAATTAAAGATAAAATAAAATCGTACATTCGGTTGGGATATATTCTAGCTTCTTTTGATTTCTACATTATATAGCCTATATTTCCTATAGTGAAGACGAACACACAACGTATTTACTTACTTAGCTAACGTATGAAACACAATACCATCGATATCTTGTCAATTGAGTGTCGACTGTCGATTGTTGAAAGGCACAACACATTCGTGACCCCGTCATAAAGCTTTTATTGTCGACTAGTTTTGACAGCGGCTTCGTCCGCGTTCTCAACGGTTTTTTTAAATCATTTTCCACTGTTTCTTTGCTTCTATTGGTCGCAGCGAGAAGTTGTATAGCTTAAAGCCCTTCTTGATAAATGGTCAATGCGACACTTTAGAATTTTCAATTCGAATCAGTTTTCCTGAGATTAGCTTCTTCAGCGTCATAATATTAAATAGATATATCGGAGTTTCTATAATGGCTATAGAAATAATTTATACACTTAATGTAAGAACGATATTAATGGAAGAAAAAGTACTGACGTTTAAAATTAAGCGTGGTGTATATTTTTTTTGTTATTACGAGTAAATGCTTAAAAAGTTTACGAAAGAGATTTATTAAATTGATAAAAAATTTTGATTTTGATTTATTAATAACAAATGTTGCAAAATCGACACTTTTAGAGAATCGCTACATTAATTTTTTATGCTGATCTAAGTTATATACGTGACAAAAACAATGCAAATTAATGGTGCCATTAGTTACAATTTACGTAACTTAGCATACTACTATGAGAGGTATTTTGAGTAAAATAAAACTAGCAAATATTAAATACTTTATGTACCCAGTTAGACTATTATTTTCTTACCTACCAACATTATAATGTGCATAAACTGTATGCCTAACGATAGTTAGTAGCTCTGCAGGAGTTTCGATTAAGACGGATATAGAAAATTGTGGCATTTACCGTAACAGGAAGTAAACGGCCACAACACGTGACATGCAATATTCAACGAACTGTCCCCATAAATTAAATCGCCGAATATCCCTCTGATGTGAATCAGAACCCGTCGAAAGAAACTTGCCGAAATGTTAAGTTTATAAATTGTTTCATTTTTGGGTTTCTTCTTATTTTGTTTTTTGAATAGGTATGTCTTACAGTTCACTCGTGGCGCGAGCATTGATAATTTGGTTCCTTAATGTTTGGAATAACAAATAATACCGTAACCGTAATAGTTTTTCATTTAACTCACTTATATCAATGCGAAGATGAGATGAAGAGATAAGATATAATAATTTAAACTTACTTTAAACTATACAATTCAAAAGAATATCTTATACTTATGCACGAATATATCACTATATCTTTAGGTAGTTCCTGCATTTGGAATATGCAAAGGTCATAGTATTTCAATAATAATATTGATGATTACTCATCTATTCTATCAACATAATTGAATGTGAATTTACGTGTAATGTTATATATTGTCATTAAAGCTAGTAGATAATCTGATTAACTACTTCTCGGAATTTCCCTGATGAAGTTGTGTAATGGAATTTCCGAGTGGTGGGTTTCGTCATTTCTTTGATCATACTAATCAAGGATATTTGAGTTATTTAAACAACACTTTATTATTTAAACAACCCAGGGAGCCTTTCGCGTTAAATAAATTAGCGATTAATTTCATTAATCTTAGTAAAATGGCTAGTGTTTGAACTTCACCTTAGTTAGTGTGCCAAGATCATAGCACATGGCAGGAAGTGATCTCTGCCTTTACCTCTGGGAAAAGGGCGTGATTTTATGTGAGGATTAAGGATTGTTCGATGTTCTTTACACAAATATTTATCCAAGGAGAGAGTCAAACGCTAGCAAATGCGCCATCAAGCCAGTCGATGCATAAACGTACCTATATTGCAAAAAACCTTAGCATAATTGACATGTTTATACGTAGTATTAACTCACAACTAGCTCACAAATTCTTACCCGGCGACCACCGCTTGTATTGTATTATAACTTATCATTGTCCAAAATTATCTCTTGTATTGATTTTCCCAATACTACGGGTGGCCGCTCAGTAGGTTGTACCACCTACTGTAATATTTTAAGTAGAAGTTCCTAAGCTAATACAAATACGAGAATTCTGTATCTAATGTGTTGTCTTAAACAGTACATAAGTATGAGAAAGTTCCAACGGAGTATACCATCGTTACCAAACGTACAAAATATGTTTGGCTATCAACTCCGGGAAACTTGACTCATTTATCTGTTGGTAATACACGCAAATGAGCTATTATATAACTTCCAAGCTGGGATATAATAACCTTATAGAGTTACCAAGATATGACCGGTTTGTAAAGAAAATAAATCTTACACTTTATCGGTAAAAATAGATGTGAACACATATTTCTCCCAAGTCAACCATGAAAGTCATGTTTAATAAAGGACAATTCAAGGCCTCAAATATCAGCATGATTTAGAAATGATTTCTTGTACTTGCTATTATTTTCAGGAGTACAAGTATAGTCTATTTTTTGACTCGCAAAGACTACACATTTGAAATAAAACTAATTTTACGGATTAAACTTACCAGTCTTGCCCGTGACCACGAGCGCTGTAAAGAGCTCGAAACGTCGGATCTCTAAATAGTATGTTAAGAATAACAATATACGCGAGTTTAATCCGTAAAATTCGTTTTAATTCAAAATGAGTATACTTGATATGAACACTTTCGGTGAAAACCGGAAGTCTAAATACGAGTAATAAAGAAAAGCACCAAATTATTCCTGTAAGAGTTTAATGTTTTACAGAAAATATGACCGAAGAAAGCGCACCAAAGCTCTATATAAAAGCTGTAACAAACTAAATAAAACGACAAAATGGAGTCGCTAATCTTTTTTAGTACCTACAGGTAAGTACACCGGAAGCGGATAACTCGATGAAGTCCAAACTTTGTTAACTCTTGAGCTTCGCAGCTTTCAACAAAGTTTCCTTGGATACCTTAATTTAGTAAAGTAGGTGACAAAACTGTTATTTGTATCGGAACAGACTTGCAACTTGAAGATGATAAAACTGACTTTAGCCTATTTAGTTTAATTTTTTTTCCATATTTAATTGTCATATTTAATTTTATCGTTATGCTCAATTTTAACATTAAATTTTTGGGTCGTGGGCGTTTCAAAATTAAAATGTCTGATTTCAGTCCCTCAGTAAAATATTTCATTATAATGATACATTCTCTATATTCACAAGATTTATTTGAACAATGATGAGATAAAGCATTAACATAAATTATTATTTAAGTCATGCCCGAGGGCAAATGTTACCACTAAGTATATCAAAGGCATAAACAGAGAGACGATATAAATGGTATAAGGAACGCTTCGTTTGGAGTTTTTGAGAACCGTCTGGGATGTCAACCCGTGTCAGTTGGTACAATGGCTGGAATTGCGAGTTCATCCGGAACCTGTTTATTATTAAACTAGCTTTAGCCCGCGGTTTCGTCCGCGTTAAATTATCACGGCAACATTTTTTGCTACGCCATTTAATAGACTCAGTGTCATCTAGTGTCTTGCACATTTAGAGCCAGATAAGTATAAGAAAAGTACCGGTTTTCGCAAATACCAGTTCTTTTCCAGATGAAAGATATTATCCTCATATTATCCTTAACTGCATATACCTGTTAATGTTGAGTGGATAAGGGTAAAAAGGAACAACAAACATAAGTTCGCTTTTAAAATATTAGTTGGCATATAAATAAGTAAATGTGTAACCTCTGTGGTATAATCTGATCGTTGTATATAATTTTAAATGCAACAACTTTTAAACTGAAGTTGTTAATTCGTTATTTCTGTTGACGACAATGAGGTAAATGTTGCAAACAGATCAAGAGGTTTTCGTGTCGTTTTCGTTATCTACAATTCTTTTTAATATGATAAATTCGAAAGTAACTATGTCTGTCTGTTCTGCATTCACGCCAAAATTAGTTTAATTAAACACATACTCGTGTAGTGTAGAGCCTGAACAATTTAACCGGCTAGATAATCAAGACTTTGAATTTTAACATGACTTCTGATATTTTTTTTTTATTTATTACTATCTTTTTACACAACCATGTGTTGGAAATACTTTTATAAAAACATGCACGGTGAAGTGCAAATATAATTTGTTTGTATGTTGCGCCTGCTATGAATCAATTATTTATAGGATTCATGTATCATATATGCGAAAATACACAAAAAAGATCAATCAATCTTTTACCAGAATGTACATTATTTACAAATGGCTGGTAGGCTGTACCGAATAAATGTATCATATAGATTTCAGCAAATTTTTATAATGTTTTCAAAAACAAATTATTAAACATAGTATTCATGTTATCTTTAAAAGGTAAACACTGTGGGTAGGCCTATAGACTTAGGGAGATAAGAGATCAAGATCTTAGGAGATTTCAGATTAGTAATCCTCATAATGATTACGTTTATTCTTGAATGTTTTAGTATGAATTTGAATACTAAAATTAAAATGTCAAACAAATGTATTTCGAAATATTATTTTCGCATTCCCGTTCAATGTTGCTACACATCATTTAATGTTTGATTAAGTAAATCCGAATCTGTTGACGTTAGAATGTTTACACAGCTATCAGTTTTACTACACAAAATTATGATTTTGTTACTTTTTTTGTAGGTACATTTGCCTACTCCTTATGTTTTTAACATGTATTATTTGGCAAGTGATATACAAAAACCTTCTAATGTTATTTACTTTCTTTCTGCTATTCTGGCCGAGGAAAATCATGTATCCCGTAAACATATTGTACGATTGACCATTAGATACTCATGTAGGGTTAAAAATAACCATACTAGGATTTGGAGTAACCTTTCTTTCCTCACAGGGTGGGATAGTGTACAACTATCAGTGATACTGAATTTAATTTAAATCTGTTACTGAACCGGTTCGGTTACTGATTTAAAACTACTTCGTTTTGTAGTAAACTACTGTCACACAGACAGACAGATACTTTTGCATTTATGGTATTAGTTAGGGTATTAGTGAAAATTGCTGAAAGTATATTAACCCTAGAAAGATAATCTACGTCAAAATGACTCCGTGTGTTTCGAAAAAATGCTGTCTCTCTCTAATTTTCACGAATTTGGCGCCGTGCTTCACGGACATTTCCTCGGCCTGGCCGAGCTATCAAATGGTGGTCGCGGCACCGAAGTAAGTTATCCCGTTTTCGAAATACAACAGGTGCTGGAGTCAAAATGACGTATGATTATCTTTTACGTGACTTTTAGGAATTGTGTATGTGCTTCAATTAGGGTCATTTTGGTAACTTTTCTTAGTTTTAGCGTTAGTTGTTCCTTTATATATTATTTATAAGTATTGTAGAATATCTGATCACATTAAAAAATTGGGATTTACAAAGACAAAAGCATCTTGGTGGGTCTTTAAGCGGTGAGGATATTTCACCTGACGATACTGTCAGCGATCTCGAGGACCATTTGAACGAAAACGATGTGCAGAGTGACGTTGAGGAGGCATTCGTTAACGAGGAGAGGACCAATAGGCAATTGTATCCAGTCTACCACCTGAAGAAAATGCTGAACAAGTACCTTCATCGACAGCTTCTCGTCGTGATCAGATGTGCTCCCTTTTGTAGTGCAGTAGGGGGACCAACAGATGGCCCATGTGCCTTTTTTATGGGATACTGAATGTTTTATTCCTAAATACACATATAATATAAAGGCACAATGTTCTCACTAAAAACAAGAAGCCTCTGAACCGCCACAAATCATGAATGCTTGAGCATGGCTCACACTTCGCACTATATGGTCATGATCTTGGAAGCGCGCACTGTGAAGAGGTATTTTCGAGATGAGATAAATAATATATTACCCAATGCTTTTCCTGGACCAACAGGAGATGACATAGAAGAGCTCAATCCAAACATACGTACTACTTACTGTGTTTATAGCCCCTCTAAAAAGCGTAAGGCTACCGGATGTTGCAAAAGGTATAAAAAAAAACAATTTGTCGTGAACATAATATTAACATGTGCCTGAGCTGCATTTTATCAATCTCAGTAGATTGAAGAGTTATAAATCTATAGGCTCAGTTGTTCCAAAGTAACAGTATTACTAGAAATTATTGATTTGTCGAAAAATGTCATTTTATTTTCATAAGAGAAGTGCCTATGTTTTGTTACCTTTAAAATGGTACCCATTATGTTTTGGTGCTTTTTAAAATAATTAATAAGGAAAACTGGTAATTAACTATGTTGTTTTTTTATTAAAACTAACATAAGAAATACATACACACAATACTTTATCAAATTATGTCAATAATCTTTGAAATAATAGCGATTTAAAACTGAGGAGTCATTTTGACGTATGATTATCTTTACCGTACACCTAAATAAGATTATCTTTCTAGGGTTAATAACAAGGAACGATACTTGTATACTGCGAATGACGAAGTACAAGCGTTAATATTCGTACCACAGCATTCCCAGTACTTACTCTAGAGTAACGTTTAACGCCTGTACGTATCTGTGGCGGTACTTTCTCTAACGGCAGTCAATTCATGGAGCGACTCAGTATTAACATCGCCCTGAATCGTCTGGCTGGGGCAACTGAGTAGAACTAACTGGTCAATAACGTCAAGTGAGTGTAACCAGACCTTAGTTACTGCTAAACGGTGGTCCACCTCGCCTTCCATTCAAACCCAGCGGCCGTATCGTAATCTTAGCTCGAAGATAGTCTTCGTGTCTATGGCTTGTTCAATATTGTGCTGCTTTTGGGTCAAACGAAGTTTTAAATTTAGGTCAGTTAGTAACAAAGTTGGTAGTAGTTAGTAGGTAAGTAGAAGCTAGATAGGCTTTGTGCATAATAAAAATGTATTTTTTAGGATCTTGGTGTTACTTATCTTGGGCAGTTGTGTAGCTAATTTTTAAATATATAGACGTAACTTTTCTGCTGGCTATTGAATAAAACTGATAAAATATACTTAACTAGCTATGCCCGCGACTTCATTCGCGTGAACTACAGGATTTTGAATTTTCATAACTTAATAGTAGTCGTAGTCCCGTCAAAATCTTTTCTGCCACTTAAGAAGTTAGTCAACCGGAAGAAACATTTAAAACAAAATCATTTTGGTTTATATCATCATCATCATCTGTTGTTTATCGTGTAATAAATAAGTATATTACACAACATCACATTAATTGATCAGTGGGGCTACCATGAGTTTGAAACTTACGCGCTCGATATCGCCTACGTAAATATGTCTATGAAAAACTTGTACAGCGCCGGCTGGTGGTTACGCGAAGAACTAAAATCGGCCGTATGAAAAAAACAACTCGATAGGTTTTTAACGTAAGTAAGTTTACGATAGCCAACTCATGGTAGGCCCTCTGATCCTGTGGTAAGAAGCTTTAGCACTTGTTTTTATCAGAACAGTGGTATACATTTGAATAGCATAACCAGACACGGAACAAACATCGATATTCATCACAGAAATATTTGTGCTGAGTGGGAATAGAACCCACAGCTCTTTATGTGGTCTGTGAATTGGCATAAAAAGGCCAAGTGCAAGACGGACTCGCACAAGGGCATTAACTTTTAAAGTTTACGCTATTCTCTGTACTTGGCCTTGCTTTATTCTAAATTTTGAGAATCTGAGTTTTTCGCAGATAGTAGTTCCCTTTGCGAGTGTCTAAAATTGGCAGCATAAAAGAATGTTTCTTTTGATTGTGTTGTTTCAGAAGGAGGCACAGGAGACCTGAGTGTATGATGTAACCTGCAGCTTGATATGTTCTCCTTGAAAAAAATTGATGATGAACGGATCCTATATAGAGGTCCGGGTATTCTTTTCGACGTACGAAATCCTAAAATCTATGTTTATAGTAAACAGCTTAATCCTTTTGTTCATCGATCAAAGTGAAATAAAGGACGTCCTATCCAAAGCCAGGTAGCAGTTTATAGTTAGAGAGGAAGAAAGCGTCCATGGCCGAGTGGTTTAGGTATTTGCTTGCTATGCGAGAGGTCGCCAGTTCAAACCCTGCCAAGTACCACTGTGTTTTCAAATTTTAAATTTATGTACGATTATTCTACGCTTTTACTGTGTGCTTGAATCATATTCTTTCTTAATCCCCGGCAAACCCCTCATTTTCTCTTTTCGAATTAAATGCTTTACCAAATAAAATATGCTGATGCTATACTTTTATATTGATTTTCATATTATTTTTTGAACTCAATATTGAATTTGTTCAATTTGATTGAATATTTAATACCCGGTTGGTGCATACAATGTATTAATCCCATTGTGATCATCTCATCCTTTTTTCTGATACCAAACCCTTGAGTATTAATATCAATGATTTTTTTGACAACCAACCTTCTTCAATTCGGCAATTATGGAAATTTGAATGCTCTCGTTAATATTGACAGCTTAAAAATATGTCAATTAGATGACACTATTTTGTTAAATTAAAATAGAAAAAAGGCAACAATTAGAATATTTTCGATACATGTTGTCGATTCAGAACCCTTCTGGTAATTTACGTAATTTAATCGCACTCCAAATTTATCAATTCCAAAAGACAAACTTCACATATTTGACGTATGGTATACCTACATACAAACTTTTCCACAATATAATATCGAAGTAATACGTAGAGCACAGTGCCATCTTTTGAACTACCAAAAACGTATCACGTAGGTACTCATGTTATAACAAACTTGACAGCATTTATGGCATGCTGTACAAAGCACGATGCCATCTATGTGTAATTTTATGAACAATAGCTGACCCAACAGACTTCGTCTTGTCAAAACGAATTGTAAAAATTTTTGACGTTAGGAACACCCAGATAACAGTGAGTGCTTGTAATTTAATATGAACTTTACATAATAGCAATAAAGCTCAAATTGATTCTACATTTTAGTTAGAAAACGTTTGTATGTGAAAAAGAAAATGGCTGTTTTTAAGGTCTTCCCGGCAATTATTCGATTTTTTCTCAGAACCATCCTTGGACTTCAACGAACATTTAAAAAAAAGAATTGGCCAATTTGGTTCAGGCGTTGTTGAGTTATGTGCTTACC
This sequence comes from Maruca vitrata, assembly GCA_039566165.1. Taxonomy (NCBI): domain Eukaryota; kingdom Metazoa; phylum Arthropoda; class Insecta; order Lepidoptera; family Crambidae; genus Maruca; species Maruca vitrata. The sequence goes on along the minus strand of CM076917.1, from coordinate 9,652,410 downwards.
AACACATTTTGCTATTCATTTTTATATTATAGATTAAAACACTTATTGTTATATATTTGAAAATGTAATATAGCCTAAAACCTTCCTCGATAAATGGACTATCCAACAGTGAAAGAATTTTTTAAATCGGATCAGCGGTTCCTGAGATTAGCGCGTTCAAACAAACAAACAAACAAACAAACAAACAAACAAACAAACTCTTCAGCTTCATAATATTAGTATAGATATACTTAGAACAGCATTTATATTACTCCTGTTATACTAACAAACCATGTAAACAATATTAAATTTCTGAGCATGCTTAAAGTACTATTTATACTACCATAAAGCAATGCGATCACGTCATGAATTTTCATTAGACTATAATAATCTCGAACTACCTATGGATTATCAAATTAATTCAGTTTAAATGATTCCTGTTTCCATAATTCCTAATACGGTTTAAGATTACATAGACAATGTTATCAGAAATAGTATAGGTAATTTAATGTTAATTTGTGTTATAAATAATGACATGGAGTTCAAGAGGTTTTACATTAATGATAAAAATAATATAACGATTTCCTTCAAAAGCCGAATACTTCTTTATTTGAATAACTTTTAGTCGACTGAAACAAGTTCATTATTCATTCATACAAAAAAAATCGACTGAGCGCGACCTTAACATCAAGTTCGCAGGCATATTTTCTTTAGATGCAAAATAAACATTAGCTTTATTCTCTTAATTTGCATTTGAAGCATATCTCCATAGTACTGTTCAAGAACTGTTTACAGGCCACGAAGTAATTTTTAGCGCTGAGCGATCCCGCCGGAGGCTACTACAAAAACAATCTTTGATTTAGAACGTGGCCTTGGGTTTATTCAAATATTCATCAACCCTTGTATAACTTCCAAACCCGCAATTATCGCACAATCAAATAAAATCGATGATTGAAACGTAATTTTTATTCGTCCGTGAATCGAATAGGCTTTGAATTGGAACTTTAGGGTCCCCGAAACTTGTATTTTACTAAACAAAGTTGGGTGCGAAATGAATAGGCAAGCCGCAGGGGCACTGTCGGTGATGGATTTCGCCCAATCAACGTGGCTGTTAAATGAAAAGAGTGGGCCCAAACGAACAGGCGAGACAATAGTGTCGACCGAAAGCCTTAGAGCTGTACAAAGTAACAGATTGTTATTGGTTTTGCGATGCCACAGCGGCTCCGACAATGGGAAGCGTTGAAAAGTAAATTGTTGGCTTTGTTGCGGGTTCATTCGGCCGGCGAGATATACCTACCTACTGGTATTGTATTACAACATTCCGGCCTGAAAAGACGCTTTCAGAACCCTAAGATAACTTCGGGTTGTAGTCACTCACAACAGTGTTTTAAGACACATTTATCTCAATAAATTCATTTATTGAAAATCACTTTATCTTATCCAATTTAAGTTTATTCAAATCAAAGTCAAATTTAGTCCGAAATCTGATTTGAAATCACTTTCTATTTCTGTCGACTGCAAAAGTACTGGTTAAGGTAAAATAACATTTTAATCTGATCAAGTCAAATCTTGATGTTGAATTCTGGGATTTCTGTGAGATGAGCTTATGTTTTCAGTCTCCAAAACGGAAGTTCAATTATATAAGAATTAAATTTCAAAGCACCAGAACGTTATTGAAATAATAACTTGTGCTTAATTAATTCCATGAAAACTGCAAACATATTGAAATTTAAAAAATAAAAAGTTATTTGAATCAAATCGCTTTTCCGAAAGAAAAAAATTGATAGCTCATTTTTACGAAAGGATCCATTTGATTCAGCCTATAAACAAATATGGAACTAATGCGTCATAGCTTATTCGACGTAATCCGTTTCCCCGGGAAAGTAACTGCTCAATAAATGATTTTCTCCATAATGGCGAGACTTTCTGTGTTTATTGTGGACCCCATCCCGGCTATGATTGATTGAGGATTATGTGGAACTCTTCCAAGGGGAAATTACCGCTTTATTTCTATATTTAGTAGAAAGTACTATTTATGTTTGAACTATATAAAGGCAACTGTGATATGTCTTCAAGTTTAACACATTCATGGGTTACAAAACGTCACTAGATTTGAAGCAATAGTTTATTTAATCATTATTTAACCGTATTCGCCTGTAACGATGTGCTAGACAATATTTGGCGTATTATTATTAGTGCACGGACCCATTAAGTAACTTTGAGCAGTAGCGGTACCATGAGTCAGCTATCGAAAACTTACGTAGGTACGTTAAAAACCTATCTAATTGTTTTTTTCATACTACCGATTTTAGTTCTGTGTGTAACCGCTAGGTTGTCTATACAAGTTTTTCATAGACATAATTATTTACTTTATTTAGTCTGTCACTTTTTAACTCATGGTATCGCTACAGATCACAGTTCTCGCCGACTGAAGCGTGTACAGTGGGGCTACCATGAGTTTAAAACTTACGCACTCGATATCGCCTACGTAAGTATGTCTATGAAAAACTTGTACAGCGCCGCTGGTGGTTACGCGAAGAACTAAAATCGGCCGTATGAAAAAAACAACTCGATAGGTTTTTAACGTAAGTAATTTTTCGATAGCCAACTCATGGTAGGCCCTCTGTACTGTAGCGTCCGAGCCGCGGTTAAAAGTGTAGGAAGAGGCAAACTGGAAGCAAACTGTTAGCCGCCCACGGTGAACGAGTGCGGACGTGCCCTTCAGGTAACATCAACATCAAAGAAACATGCATAGAAAGAAAACACACATAACGAAGTTTCAACATTATTTTATTGTACGTCTATTCCTTTGAAATAATTTACAGCGATTTCAATATAATATTTACAATGGCTTAACAATCAACACCAGTGAAGTAATAGATAGACGTCTATTTGATTCAAATTTTACAGACTTTGATTTAAAAAATAACGAGTATCTCAGAATAGTCCAGTCAAATTAGCATCTAAATTATGGGTAAGGTTGCATTAATTCCCAACAAGCTGGATTTTTGTGCAGGCCTTGAATGCGTCATTACAAATGATATGTCAAAAGTCCCCATCGATCCGACGTGTGCAAAAGAAATATTCATGGTCAAATGTCACAAATATCAGTTTTATGCACTTTTGAGCGAAACGGTAAGTTTTATCATAAAAGTATGTATGACAAAATTACTTATCACCTAATTATCTATAAAAATTGTCTTACACTTTATTCCTAAGATTCACCATTTCAGAGATAAAGCGATGCACAAAGTTGAAAAATTTGTATTTTCAAATGCTGCCAGGCCCCCGTGCGATTGTGCTAGACAGTTAAAATTTTCACGAATGATGTATTTCAGTTGGCTCTATAACATCTAATACTAAATACAACATTAAACTATCACTCAAGGTGGGCTCTTTTTCTTTTCTCTACGAAAGCTTTTTTTATTTGCTCGCACTTGGCCGGTTTTTAACGTGGTAACCACGTTAAGCCATGGTCACCACGTTAATGTGGAATAGGTTTACTAGGGTAACCACGATAAAAACCGTCCAAGTGCGAGCAAATAAAAAAGCGTTAGTATGAGAGCCCACCTTAAGTGATGGTTTTATGTTGTATTTAGTATTAGCGATAATAGAGGCAACTGAAATCCATCATTCGTAAAAATTTGATCTGTCTAGCACAATAGCACGGGGCCTGGAAGATTTGAAAATACAACATTTCAACTTTGTGCATCGCTGTATCTCTGAAATGGTGAATCTTAGGAACAAAGTGGAAAGACAATTTTTATAGATAATTAGATGATAAGTAATTTTGTCATACATATTTTTATGAAAAACTTACCGTTTTGCTAAAAATCGCGAATAACTATTTTTTTTACCTTTGACCTTGAATAACATTTTTCCTTACAGGGGAAAGATGGGGAACTTTCAAATTTTGTTTTTAATGATATTTTAAGCAATCTTACCGATTTTCAGCTTGGTGGGAATTTATGTAACTTCGAATGTCTAAATTGACCGGACTCAGAATAACTAACGTAAAGATTTTAAAGCACAACTTACTTTTAAAAGATAAATAGTTTCCCGCGATTTCAATTCATTTAACATTTTCCACAATTCCTCTAGAGATCCTCGTTATTTACAATCTCTTAGAAATTTTCATTCATTATAGTGATTTCATTTATCTTGTGAGTTGAGTAAACATAATTTCTTCAACGAATCTCTCATAGTAAAAACATTATAAATAATTCATCAGTCTTTCGCAAGGGTACGATTATTTCTGCACTAACCATAGCCTCTTCATTGTCTTCCAAGTAAATAAACTCTACTCTGACAACAGATAATTAATATTTGAATTAGCAATGAAATCGACTCATCATTTGTTTCACAAACAAACCTTATCACATTTATTATTTCTTAACTACTAAATAGTATTTATATTACCTAAACCTGTCTTAGGATATAATCTAAATTTGGCCAGTTTGACCTAATGCTAATTATTCATTTAGACCATTAATTAACCAGCTTAAAAGTTCAGACCTCCTTAAGGATCAATAAAGCGGTGTAGTTTTCTAATATTTCGCATAAATGTAGCAATCGAAATAGAAAAAGAATCGGACAACTCTTGTAGCACTACGAAAATGTAGCGCATAAGTTTAGTTCTAAACAAATCTAACACTATTTTCAGGGGATTTTTTTTCACTAAGGATTAGGAAAAAGTAGAAATCTTACTTTTCAAAGCACATGAACGAACCAAAGATAAATTCACACAGTCAGATATGTTCGATGAGTTTGTACAAAATGAGATTTGTAGTTTATACAAGACCAGTTCTTACAGTTACGTTTGTACTTAATGAATAGGGATTGGTTAAGCGAACTACCGGATGTTGTATAAAAAATTCACTAAAGAGCCTACTATCCGTAAAATACTGCATGGTGTTGCCACTGAAACAAAAAAAAACATCGTTATTATTACATTCAGATTATCAAAATAACAAAAGTTATCATGTTCATTAAAAAAGGTGCGTATACAATTATTTAACCTGTAACAGTATTTACAAATGGTATTCTAACAATATTCGCAGTAACAAAGGTAACTGAGTAACCTAACCTTATATAAGCCTTGGTCAATTTCCAAAGTGGCCGTATCTACTTACCAACAGCACTATTGCGGACTCCTAACACCGAAGCAACTTCCGGCGGCTCTATATCGAATATTAGTTCGGAGCGTGCCGCGTACAAGTTGTATATGCTCGCTATACAGGTCAGGCGCAAACTATTGCCCTGGAACGCCTCGTTCCGCACCACGAAGGCGACCTCGCCCGCAGAAGGCAGCCGGTTATCAGGCTCGGTCCTCTCAAACACTGGCTTCAAGCTTTCCTTTGGAGGACGCCTTATCTCCTCTTTGTGCAAATTTATATATGTCTCGTCCAGATACTGGATATTGCTGTCGTCGTGAAATATGTTGATGCCGAGGTCGTCATCCGGCAGGTCAGTAGTGGTCGTCTCCGCCTTCGGGGGCGGGTCCCATTTGAACCACTGGGGCAACTCGTGCACGTAGGAATCCATATCGATCTGTGAAAGAAAATACCCCTGTTAATACTCGTATGATAATCAAAAAGGTAAACACATCTGAGTCACGTATGCTGGATAAATTTTATCTATTTTATCCCACCGCTCGTATAATGTTTTAGGACAGGTTTTTGCCACCAAAAACAACAAAGACATACACCACACGTGTGTACATACATTATTGAAATGAGTTTATAAACTCCTAGCCAGTGAAACTTCGTACTCGTATATAGGCTAGTAAAATATTTGAAAGGTAATCTATTATGAAAGTTATCGTCGCCTTAGGGAATCGGGTTCAGAAAGCTGCCACCGAACTTTCTCAAGCAATTCTGTACTTTGTAAATTCTGTTTTCATCTTGACGCCGATCTAATACGATACAATTTGTGGATTTTTTATGTAAACTGAATTGAATATAGTAAGTTAAGACGATTTTCTGTTTCTAGTTAAACACAGCGGAGTATAATAAACGTATTGACACACTTACAAAATGGGAGCAATTCCGCAATAGATGTCAGATGAGCCAAGAGAGATAATTGGGGAAAGTGCTCCGCCTCGGAGGAGCAACTGATTAAACTTTGGCGGCTTCAGCCCTGAAGTCTTGCCATACTCGTACCTTTGAATGCCTATTTACACTTTCTTTTATATTGAAAAATATTCAGGACTCGATTAATTGAAAGAACTCTCAAATGGCTGAAGTTTAAAATCTATGTATTTATAAATAGCTTGAATGCCATTCTAAGAAAGCATAATTAGGTTCACTTTTATCATGGTCAGCAGGTTTGGTCATTTATATAAAAAAAAATATTGTATTGTTCGCTCGCGACCACGATTGGTGTAACCCAGTCGAAACGTCGGGCAGTAAGTAGCTATGTAATTTGCTACTCCTAATAACGCGTAAATAGACCCATAAAGACTAATATTTAAATATATATAATTGAATAAAACTTACTAAAGTTAACATAAATTCATGATATTGATTACGATAGCACGATCACGACACGACAGAACTGATTTGAGTAATCCTTTAAAATAATAACAAATTCATTTAAACGCTACCCGTTATCTTGGTAATATAATATTTAGGTCTTTCAAGGTAAGATCCTAAGAATACAATTTGTGAAGAGTTGAAGTAAATTACAGTTCACGCACAATTTATTTTATTGATTTATCTTCAATGCACTCTAACTAAGTCGAGCTTTTAACACCATTGACACTGACACAATTTATTTGCAATTTTAGTAAATACTAGCTGTGCCAGCGACGTCGTCCGCGTTTTGCCCCGTTTTTTACACATTTCCTACTGTCTTTTTGCTCTTATGTTGCGAACTGCTAAGGTTTCAGGAGTTACACGAGTCAACCATAAAATATAGACATATATTGATGTGGAATATTTTGTAGACAATTTTATGTAGAATTTTTCCGTCATACATAATTTCTATGTAACTTTAACCATTGAGGCTGCACACGCGACGGAAACTAAAAAAATGGAGTAACTTCCCCCGTTTTCCCGATATTTTCCTTCACTACTCTGCTCCATTGATTGGAGCGTGATGAAAATTCTACTATAACCTGCCCAAGAGTATGAAGAATAATTGTACCAAGTTTCGTTAAAATACGTCCAGTAGTTTTTGTTTCTATAAGGAACATACAGACAGACAACAATTTTACTGATTGCACTTTTGGCATCAGAATCGATCACTAATCCCCCTCCGATAGTTATTTTGAAAATATATTTCATGTACATAATTGACCTCTCTACAGATTTATTATAAGTATAGATAGATATAGACAACGCCGGGTTTTGTCAAAAGAGAAACCCAAGTACAAATCAAAGCTTTCGCAAATTGACTTATTCTTTTCGTGTCCAATTAATGTCGAGACGTTCGAAACTCATATGTATTGTCTTTAATTTCCCATTTAATGTAAAAAGGCAAACGAAGTGAGAATAACAGTTCATCGGCTAAAAATAAATAAAACTGTTTTCCAATACAATTAAACGATGTCTGGATTTCTTTGTACTACAAAATGTAATGCTTGAATGAATGTGCTGCAAAGCCATCGTAGCAATATCGTAGCATTGATGTTTTCATTCGCTACGATAACCGTTACCAGAGTTCACAAAAAGAAGCAGAACGGTTTGGATTTGCCTTCCATGTTGGCGTGCGATTTAATATTACCTATTCCAAATGCACATTCAAAACCGGTTTAAAACGAAGTCACGATATGTAAGAAAAGGAAAGTAGTGAATAGATCTGAAGGATTTAATTTAATTGACTACATCGAACTGAAAAAGGACAGTTATTGGCATCGGGCAGCCAATATTGTAAAGCTTTATTCTACAGCAGCTCTACTTTATCATATTATTACGATTTAAGTTTCAATCGAAATTCTATCATAAAACTGATGCATACAGTACCAGATAAGAACCATACGTGTTGAGAATGTGAATCTGTTACTCACAGGATGTAATTTATACTGCGAGCCATTCGCACATAGAATTTATTACAATTTTTCAATAACCGAACTGAAATATGGCGTGTGGGTATAGCTACCACTGAAACTATGGAGTGAAAAAACATAGGTACGTGTCAAATATTAATATATTTTTTTATATAAGGTCTTCACGGCATGGGCGAACTGTTATGTAAGAAACGTTATGTGCTCAAACGAGGCTTTAGGTCCGATATACAACCTCCCGCTGAGCATACAGGTAGTAAATTTTAATAGTATTCAAATAATAGACGTTTTGGCACACTTTCAGAGCGGGCGAGCGAGAAACATCGCAGATGTGATCCCGGCCAGATAAAGGGGGTTCGCTAAAAGCTTATCTAGCTCAGAGCTGCTTTGTGATTAATGAACACGCCTACGCAGCGGGCAGCGAGCAAAAACAACAGTAGCATCAAAGTGAAGTAAGTAGGTACGCTCCATTGTTCTCCTGTGGACATCTGGCGGACCTGCTTTGTCCATCCATCGGGTAAACTCTAAATAAACTTTTTTAACGTGCGGCTCTCAGGTTGAGCGGAATGCTGTATTGCAAAATTCGACTATTGTTGCTCATTTACATTTCTCCGAAAATGGTTTATTTCGGATTTCCATGAACCACTTGTAAGGTATTTTTTCAATAAACCTGAAAATGTTTGGTTGTTATTAATTTAAGTGAACATTAATTGACGATTGATTAGGCTACTCTTTGTTTGAATATGCTAAAATATGATGAAATTAACTGCTTTGAAGTATTGTGCTATTAGTATTAGTGAACTCTGTAAAACCACACCGTGAAATATAGCACAAATATTTTGTGCGTGATTGATCACACGATCTATTTATGGTCAAAAGTTTGCGACGTTGTTATTACATGTGTTTCAAAAGGAAATGCAAAAGCAATTCTTCTTTGTTGACAGTAAGTTATTGTTTGATCCCGGCATTTTATTTAAACTAACGCAGAATATACCGCCCGAGGATCTTTTACTAGCCGCTGCTTGTGACTTACTAAATAATATTAAATTTTACAGGCTAAAGTCTTTATCTTGCGAGATATTTACTCGGAGAAGGGGAAATAATGCAGCTTTAGTATGGGCTAGCGTATATAAGGATTTCTTTGGCAAAGAAGGACACGGCGGAAAATTGTTTTCCGAGTAACATTGTCAACTGTACTTTACAATGAATAGAAAAATCAATTTAGCGGCGACTTCAAAAACAAGAAAGAAAAATTCAATTCTTATAGAAAGAATTTCACATTCTACAGCAGAAATTTTATTTAATAAAGTCCAATGTTATGGAATGTTGACCGAAACAAGTAAAGGACAATGGGCAAAAATGTATGGAGCTTGGTCTATTTTTGAAATTGAGTGGCAGTCTCCGGAATCAGTATGTCTTGCAAGGCACTATTAAACAACACTATTTAAAAAAAAAATCGTGAGCATATACCGGTTAGTTTAGGAGATATCGAATATTGTTGTCTTTGTATATTTCGATGATTCAATGCAAAAATTGTTTTATTTTTATAGTATTCCTATTGTTAAGTGTATATTATAACTATTAAAAAGTCTAATATTTTTAAAGGTTTACAAGAAAATAAAAAACTGACCATATTTTTAAGATTTTATTATGATAAATACAATCACATACAAAAGGTACAATATAAAAACGTCCAAAGAAGTTTTGTCGACCGGTTGCTGTTACCACCATACAGTTTCGTAAAACCCGCCAAGTGACTCTGACCTCTCCCGGTCAGGTCGCGTTCCGGGATCAGCACTGGAACCGGAGCCAGGGGGGAGCATTGCTGCGGCAAGCGCCGGACCAGTGGAGTCTTAGCGGCGGTATTGTGCGGGCGGAGCGGGTCAGCCCGCCGGCCTGGGAGACCCGTAGAAACGTGGGCCCTTCCGTCCGGCGGACTGGGCAACCCGCACAGCTCAAACCAATGCGAGACTCCACGCCTTGTCTCGTTGTTGCCGCAGCAATAGTCTCCTCTTTAAGCGGGCTTTCAGGGTGAGTGCGACAGGCTATTGTGCCTGTCAACCTCATATTTGGATCTCACTACCGCTTATCATCAGGTGGAGTGAGGTTATCTTGTTAGTTTAATATTAAAAGAAATGTTTTTTTTTTATAAAATACTTACTCTATAATAATAGTGTCTAAAAACGCTGCAGGTAATCGAATTTCATCTTGGTATCGTGCCGTGGCTGGGTGATTCCGTCAGACGAGTTTATACTATAAAAAAATGTCACTTTTCGTAGGCGTAGGTTTATTGTAATTCTGAATTATCCTATTTAAATAAAAAACCGCTGTTTGCGTTTACACAATTATCAAAATAAAATAGTTATGTAATAATACGTTAATGAAATATAACAATCTTCATCACTCTATATTTCTATATCTAACCATGACTCGCAGTAACTGCCATATAATAAGTTTTTATTTATGACACGAACTATGATATGCAATTGAAATTTGAGACTGCCAACCGATTTTTATTTTAGCCCAAAATGCCCATTGTCCTTTAAAATTATTGAGTATTTTTTGATATAATTTTTCATCATTTCTTAAAATCACTACTTTGTAGAGTATAAGCGAGTGCCTGTTTTAAGTTCTTTGTCCTTTAATAAGTGTATGCCATGGGCTCACTATCATTTCGGGCCGGCACAAAGCGCGCTCAAAGTATATTGGATGGCACTAGGTAAGATGCTTTGCTCAGACCATGTCATGCTTTCAGCCGCCCCTCTAATGTCCACTCAACCTACTGACCCTAATTTTGATATAGGTATCTATTACCGTTTGGCGCAAGAGTATTTTAGCCCGACGACCAGAAATATTAGTTTCGGGATATTGTCTAAAATTCAATTTATTACCTAATATCTACTAAAAGAAGATGGTATTAAAACAAATAAGTAGGTACTACATTATAGACATACTTTATCAATGGGTACACTAAACTACGTATGTCATAATATGCACTATTATCACATGTAGTCTAGTACTTATTCAGCTGAAAATCCAGCACAAATCCGCCATTTAAAAAAAAACATTTACTTTTAAAACAACCACATACACACACAAAAAACTAGCCAAAAACGGTATTTACGTGGGACAAAACGAAACTAGAGTGAAATAACATTTCACTTTCTCTAACATTAGACAGCCATCAAAGAAAATATTTACTTACCCACAACCTACACTTCAAGAAAATCAAGTTATACATATTACGTATATACACGTGTGGGTAGCTATTTCCAGTTTGGTCATCTCATTGAAAGTAAACCCGTCCCTGACATTCGTAGCCCGAAAAGCGAATATTTTTTGCTACCAGCAGTAAACAATTAAGCGGGACGATCGAGGAAAGAGGCAATAATCGTGTCAATATTTTTTGTATTGAACGGTGCGGCCGTAATGAGTGATTTGTCGATACCGTCAGATGATAAACAACCGTTCCGTATTCACCCGATAATACTTTTTACGTTGCAAATAATCTATATAAGCTTATATATGTTTAAAAATATGTATTTATGCATATTATCAAAGGCTGATTCAAGCGAGCGAAATACCACTCAGTGATTCATCATGAAATCTTACAAATTTTATTATAACACTTGCAACTTGAAATTTGCTTCCTAATACGGCGAAAAGCCAAGAATAACTTTACTACATTCCACCCATGAGGGTGTAAAACGGGAGTATTAAGTTTGTATGAAAGTCCTAATAACTAACTCCACGCGTACGAAATCACAGGCTAGTATTATAATAAAAGCTCGCGGTTCGGCGCAAATAAATGATAACTATCACAGTGCACCAGGGTGAAGTTGATGATAAACTGCAAACAAGCTGTGGCCGACCAGATGGAGTAGAATAACAAAATTAAGTGTGTCACGAAGTACGTAGCCGCATAATGCATTCGCTAGGCGGCCAACCGGGAGCAATGGAGGAATATATTTAGAGCCGCGACCACGATTCGGATTGACCTCGCATAAACAACGGACTGAATGGATTCCATAGTGCATTGGCAAATAGCTCTAAAGAGCATTATTGTGAACATTTTGAGAGATGGGAAAATTTTGCCAATGGGTTATTGAATGGTAATAGAAACTTTTGGTAGTGTCATCGTTATACCGAGCAAGCACTGGCCCAATTTAAAAGAAATACCCACCTATATTTGTAGGTATATATATATATAATATTCATTTAATCCGGATTATTAAACGCTGAGTAAGACGTTGTAATAAATGTTATGAATATAAAGATGATAAATTTTATATTTTATTTAAATAATCATATTAAAATCACGTCAGCACGAACGGTTTCAAGTCCATCGCTGCGTTACGCAGATGCTGGCAAGGCTTCATACTAAACGCCCGTAACAGGCTCCGTGACAGGACAATTTTGTATGAGCCCGCACGCCGCATTTGTATATGTATGTACAAGTATTATGGTCTCAACTTTGGATCTCACTCACCTCTTGCCCATTAAGAGCAAATGTCAAGTTGGCAGGAGGGAACCCTGGAGGGGAGGCGCAGGTAGCCCGCAGCGTCGAGCCGACCCCGTACCACGACCGGTCAGATACCAGCTTCGGGCCCCACTCTGGGGGCTCTGGAACAAACAAATGACAGATGTCAAATCAATAGGAGAATAGGAGAAGGCAACGATATAAAAAGTTTGGTTCGTGTAAAGCAGGTGTCAAAAAAGTTTGCTAGAGCCTAAAGCAGGTGCTCCGCCGTAATCTAGCTTTTCGCCTGCGTAAAATAGCCTATGCCCTTCTCTAGGGTCTAAATTATCTGCAAACCAAATCTCATTTAAATCGATTCGGTAGTTTTGGTGTGACGGACACACCGACATACAGGCAAGACAGCTAGTTTTGCATTTGTAATACAATTTAGTGTAGTTAGTAAGAATTATTGAGGTACTGCTTCCAACTATACACGCTTGTTTTGTTACGTCCTGAATTTAAAAGCTTAAGATGATATAGAACATGACTTTTACCACAGGCGATGCCGCGTTTCGGCGCACGTCTAGATCAAAACATAGGAATTGTGTTAAGTCTCGTGAGACGACAGCGAAGAAAGAGTCAATAAATATTCATACATTCCATAACGCGCAGACGAAATTATTCACGCTTCAAAGCAGACGGTTCGGTGAACCCCGATCACACAGATCACTTATCTTGGAGGATGTACCTACTTTTTAATTCATTTTTGATACAACAAGTCCGTTCTCAAAAACCAATTAGGATAATGCTACATTAACGTCAATATACTTTAGATCACAGCTGCGTGAGACATACTGTAGTTAAGTACGCCCTGTAACTTATAGCAAGATAAAGTTTTGAAAGAAAGTAGATTTTTTAACATAATGCAATCAATTAAAATACAATTCTATCGCCGAAACTTCAATTTCTGTTTAAATATTCAAATTATCAAAAAGTAAAGTTACTGGTTATAAATCTACTTATTATTGGAATGAATTTGAAAGAAATATACTTGTGAATAACATTATCTGCAAGGTTCAAAAAGAATCTGTAACGTCTTAATGTACCCATAATACTTTTCCATCGCATAAAATGTTAATACAATTTCGAGTTCTGTTTTAGTAACATTAAACGCAGTAGGTAGAGTGAAAGATGAAAACGTTCGGTATTTTATCCGCAGTTCCTTAAACATCGTATGTACGTATTCAATCTTTTTCTTTTTCTTTATTTTCCCAAGCTCATTTCAAAATGTTACTCCACGAATACCTAATAAATTATTAATGTACTTTTCAATTGTTTCCGTGGAAGAAAAGTAAAAACCCATAAGTAGCTCTATTCTGCAGAGTTAAACTCTTAGCTTTGATATAAAATGGGCTGTGATCACAAAAGAAAAGGTACCACTTATAACACAATTAATAAATTGAATGTTTAACTATTTCGATATAATACGATATCCATATTATGAGTAACCAACAATTAAAATACACTTTACTTTAATGATTGTGGATTGCGAGACTAATTTATTTTTTATTTCAAATGTTTCATAACCTAGAAAACGAATATGTGTATCGGAATCAGATTATAGCTATGGTGCATTTAAAACATAAATTTTTGCCTCCTTATACTTATCTTTTTTATTTTCCGCGAAATACGGATATTCTGCTGAGAATAGCTATTAAGTAGTTTTATTGTTCTTTTATTGACCAAGATAAGCAGTTACGATGTTAGATTATGCTCTTGTGTTATTGCATATAGTTTGTCTGATAACAAAAAGTATAAGAATAGAAATAGTCATACAAACTTGAAGGTAAGAAACGTGTAAGTATAAGTACGAGTACTTTCGTATTATGTGGTGTATTTCAGTTTCCTTACAAACAGCTATCATTGTTTTAGTACTTAATGCATCAATATCGGTTCTTCTCCTTTATTTGCAAACGGTATTTGTTCGCACATATATATGTACTTCGTTAATGCTGACGATCTTGTATAGAGCACGTTTTCTCCTGTCGGATGATTCCAGGATATTTGTGTGGGTAAATATACTTTGGGGGTTGAATTGTCAATATCGATCAGAGCTTTTGTGTACACAAAGCTCACAAACTTGAGTATATAATCCAGCAATCTATAATCCATTAACGCCTACTGATGCAATATAAAACGTGCCCTTTCCCTATTAGTTTGAGTACATGTTCACAGTGTGATATCATAATATGTTTGTTTTCAGCATAGTTCTCATATATACGTCAAAGTAAAAGGCACGTGGTTGGTCTATTCACTATATAAATTACATGTTGTTTGTATGATAAAGGCAAAACTAGGGTAACAAAAGCTACTACAAATATTCCACGCATGGAACGTGGAGGAAGCGTGAATCCGTGCGAGCATTTCTGTGTCACGACACGGCTAAGGTTGCCACGCGAGTAAGCTCGGGGCACGAAATATTTCATTTCACATGATACATTTATGTTTGTGTTTCTTAAATGAGTGATTGAGCATAATCGACTTGAATACACACTCTCCAGAAACTGCTACGCAGACAACGGAGGTCATATAACAATCGTGAATAGTACCACTGTATTTATTTCACAGTTTTTCCACTTCTACAAAATTATACAATATAGATAACCGCTTTTTGAAAATATACTCAAAAGTACTATCTGCACTTATTATTTAGATTATATTTATTTATTCTATATCTTGTACATAGATGAATTCCCAGGACATCTGACTGACTTAGTCAAAATTACTTTGGCGGTCTTTTTTATTATTTAAATTAAAGTCTGACGACCTTACATAAACATTTATATTTTCAATTGTATCTTACAGACGAAACATTTATTAGGACTCAGTAACATAATATTCAGTAGCTGGCTCTGCAATTGTTCTAATTATATAAAACAATGAACTGTCCGCAAAATCCCAGACAGATGGGTGTCGTAGGCTGACGCATGAGGCATGGCTCCGTACGAACCATTCTGGTATTTTCGTCTTCCTCACGTACCCAATTGGTACTAAGTGCCCCAAACTCGTTTATCACTCGCCTGACGGTTCCGACGCATTATCCGCTGAAAGACAACCGTAGCAATAGTACTTGGTGTTTGTTGTATTGTTGTTAGAATCCCTTTAAGTTTGACTGAGACTAATTGTTAACATTTAGACGTTGGAACACAATTCGGTATTTCGCCCAGGCCAGCGGGAATTCTGTTTGCACAGCGCAATCAACGGAGCTTGTGGTGAGTTGATAGATTTAGAATAAATACTGTAATTATTTATTGTTAATATAGTTAGGGTAAGCTAAACTTAATTCGTCAGTCCAATAGAACTGGTATTAGATAGAACCTTCTATTTAACTATTAGCAACTAAATAAGTTAAAATTTTAAAGATACTTGCTACTTTCTTTTTAATTTATAAAACCGACCAAAGCCTTCATTGGAACCAATACTCCTTTCTCCCAACGATTGCTCGGAACTTCTTACAGAATTTGCAAAGTTTCCCAAAGATTAAGTCCATTAACAAAACTTTGGAGTAAAAACTACAAACTCCATTCTAGTCCAATTTTCGTAGCATAAGGCAGAGAGGATGTTCTACGAGTATAATCAAAACTTATATCAATTTACACGAAAGAAATACAAAAAAGTAATAACGGTGATGAAGTAATAAATCATAATCTGTCAAAATTATTTTTAAAACAACATATACGAAGAATGAATATATTTTTCTATTACTTACAAGCATTTAATATCTTTTAGGGCAAACAAACGAAATTCCTAATATTATAGGTAATAGTTAAAACAAGCTCAGCAAAATGTATGTGTTACGGCTAATACCCGAAGTGCGGCTACACCTATGTTTAGCCGGCTAGAACTAGGTGTAGCCTCTTACTCTTGGCTAAACCTAGGTGTAGCCGATTGTTTTCGGCTAAAACTAGGTCTAGCCTTCAGCATGCCGGCTACAACTAGGTCCAGCCATTCCATGTCGGCTAATACTAGGTTCAGAGAATCCCTGTTCGATAAAACTTAGATGCGAGTCCCACCAAGCCTTCCGTCCTTCTCCGCGTCACACTCAGGACTCACAGCAATTATTGGATGTTTTTGTACCTAATATCTAAAAAAGCTCTGCCGATAGCATGCCGGCTATAACTATGTAAGATAAGGCGTCCGACAGATTTCAGCCATGGCAGCCGATCTCAATTAAGATCAGCCAAGTGCGTAGTTCATATTATAGTGCACAAGTGTGCGCGCAAACACAAGTGCACTCTCTTTTCCCCTACTCTCATAATTTGGTGAGTCGGCAATCCGACATGACCGATGAGAGATCGGGCGCTGGACCACCGGCTTAACGTGCTTTCCAAGGCACGGGCGTTCAACCGCCAACTTCCTGACACCGGGCTGAGTAAATTCATTACAGAAAAACTCACACAAATTTTCACCGACCGCAGACCGGGCCCTCTCGGTCCTAACGCAGCGCTTGCTACCACTAGACCAACGAGGCAGTTACAACTATGTACAGACGCTATGAGTCACACTCGCTAGTAGACCTGCAGTAGATCAGTAGCACTTGGCGCTCACAACCTGCAGAGGCGCGTGTCTCGCTACGCCCTCCACCCCGCGCTGCTGCTGCAGATGTTGTGCGTCCTGAGTGTGACGCGGGGAAGGACGGAAGGCGTGGCGGGACACGTATCTAAGTTTTATCCAACAGGGATTCTCTGAATCTAGTATTAGCCGACATGGAATGGCTGGACCTAGTTGTAGCCGGCATGATGAAGGCTAGACCTAGTTTTAGCCGAAAACAATCGGCTACACCTAGGTTTAGCCAAGAGTAAGTGGCTACACCTAGTTCTAGCCGGCTAAACCTAGGTGTAGCCGTACTTCGGGTATTAGCCGTAACATATATAAAACATTTTGCTTTTTGCATTTTGCGGAGCAACTAATGCTAAAATAAAAGACAAAAAATATAATTGTGTAAAAGAGATTTTATTCAATTCTTTTTATTGGCAAGATTGACATAAAGTTATTTAAATAGACAAAGCGTGTACTTTCCACAAAATTAAACAATAAAATACATTTCAGTCAATGATTGTTAGTCACAGTGATGAAACTTCTTTGCTTGAGCAATCTGTCCATTAGCTTTCGTATCAGCCTTAATTAAGTCAAGTCAGCCTTCTCCGACAGCTATTAATTTTACGGCCAAGGCAACTGCGTCTAACAAACTCGCTACACATTACAGAAATTGGATATTCGGATGATCTATGAAAAAACGGCGTTATTATTATTTACCATATTGTCGCGTTATGTAAGTATTATATATTTGCGACTGTTTATTGGAAATTATAGAATAAATTATTTGTTCGGATTGTTTAATTAATAGTATGTTATTAAGCGGGTTTTTAGATTTCCGGAACTGAGTATTTTTTATTACATCACGTAATGTAATGTTAAGATGTAATTAAAACAACTTCATTATTTACCCTAGGTTTTTATAAGAATTTTGTGGGTTGAAATATGAGCATTCATTATTTCTTCATCCTTTTTTTCGCATTCTCATGTATGATACATTGTCACCTGAGCACGGTCATTGCAAATTGTTATTACCTTTTTGAACCAATAACAATAGACAATTTAAAGTTAGCACATCACAGATAATACCTTATTGCGTCTTCAGTTGAATCTTGATAATACGACGTGGAAAACTGTTTCGTTAGTTATATCCTGGAGCACCAATAAATTCAGTTTGCAGTTTAAATTAATAGAAGCTAGGTAGCGGAGAAAATCTATCGAATCCTGGACGGCATCCAACAGAGCTACAGCTGTTTTGGCTCCGCGGCGCGCGACTGTAGCCAGGAGTATCATGGTTCCTTTTTGTGAGACACCATCTCCCATTGTTCGAGGCTAAAACTGTTTTCGTTTCAACTGTTTTGCAAGCACGAATGATACTACTGGGGACACTAAATAATTTATTTGAGACGTCCTTTGTAGTTGTCGTCTGGGGATGACCTAGTTTGACACAAAATGATTGATTCGCGAGTGAGGCGCGCTTCATATTATTTAGTTTGATTCAGCTAGCTGTTTTTTTTTCGGGTTCTGCTTGTGTCGTAATATTTTTAGGTTTTTTATAAAAGGAGGATGGTTGTGATTCGGTATTTTTTTTTGCACAACACCGCTTTAATATATTTCATAAAATAATAAAAGACTTTTTTTCCACAATCGATATTTTTATTTTTATTTTTTGCGTGAAAATCCGCACCTAATAACTACAAATATCAAACGTGACTTTCATTTGGGGTGTAAACGTTAGGTAAAATTATTTTGCATAATATTATGTTGCCTAATTTAACAATTTGTTAACAGTGATGAGTAAATTAGTTAAATGTTAAAATAATTTACTAAACGAAATTTACTAAAATTACTGTTAATTGTACCCATATACAATGGATGGAGTAGAATGTACCTCATAATCCCGGGCATATCGCTTCCCAACTTGCTGGCCCGGGAGTATCCGCTCAAGTTATACTTTCGCATGTTACAACGCGGACAAAGAAAACCTACCCAAGAAAAACTTCTCCACCAAAACTTTTCTGATTCCTTTTTTGCTAGTTATTTATTCACTTTTGTATGAGGATATATTTGTTGCATGGATATCTCGAATTTTCATTATACACTTCAGTTACTCACTGACTTTTTATTGAATAGACTCTCAATATTGTAAAAGTTAACCTTACTCGTAAATTTTTTACTTGGAAAGAATTGCTTGCGTAAACTAGCACCTAGTTACTATATAATTACTTATTAAATAAATCTAAATATAACCAAACTATTGTTTAGTTCTAAAGTAAGTGATGTTCAAGGATTAAGATAGTATGCTTTATTTTATGTAAAAGAAATGGCTAAAGTATCTCTTCATCAAAAATTAACAATCGACGTCGGTTTGTTAGAATACTGTTTTACAAGTCCAGGAATTTAACACAGTTTATCTTCGTCTATCCAGTGTAACCAGTTATGAATAATGTAACTAAAAGGTAAAATAAAGTTCATATCCCTATATTAAAAAATTATTTTAGAAATTGCGCATTTTTTTCTCTACATCATTATTAAGTAGAGCATGAAGATTTCAAAATCGTTTTTTTTTTTCTTAATCTGCCCTTGTAGTTTTACTTGAGCTGACTACAAAGTAATTTTGAAGACAAAGTAAATGTTTCGAGTATGACGTTAGGTACTTCTTTTAATTTACCATAGTTTGGTCGTAAAAGTGTAATCTAGATACTATGTATTTACTCCTATATAATATATACTAGCGGTCGTTCGCGATGTTGCACGAGTAGAGTTTGTTATTGTTATTGGGATAATATATATATTATTGCATGGTAGCTTATTATGTCATTATGCCAGATATGTGATTGTGTTTTTACGAAACACAAAGTTTTAAGGTTTCGTCGTATAAAATCCATTCAGTCGCTTCAGCGTGAAAGGGTAACAAACATACATAGATATGTACCTGCATTTATCCACATATACGAACTTTCACGTTTATAATATTAGTAGGATGTATCATTTTACAAACATTGTCAGTTTGTTCTTGTGTGAAAGATACATTAGTGTACCTTGATCTAATTTGATAAAAAGGTAAACAGGTAAGGTTTCGTAATGGGGTCGACAGTGTAATAAGCTTGCCATTAGTTGTTTGTCAGCGCACCTTATAACCAAATCCACAGTGGAGGCTTTTAAGTGGTCTATGGCTAATTAAATAAGCTTGGATGGCCATAAATTATGTACTCAATTGATTTCATCATTTAAAATGGTAATATAATAATGTAATGTGAAATATTTAGGGTATTTACGATTTATTTTTAATAATATCGATACTTCAGGCAGCATGTAGCTATATATTTACTAGGCTGTAATATAATTAAAACAAAAAATTACGTATTTTCAGATAGGACGGAGGATAAGGTGAAACCACGTGTAACAGCCACAGATGACATAATTATTATACTTGTTTGTCTAATATTGTGCAAACCAAAAAGAAAACAAAATGTTGTCTATAGATGTATTAATATTGCACAACATCACATACATTGATCTGATCCCGTGGTAAGTAGCTTAAGCACTTGTGTTACGGATATCAGAATCAACAGTGGATACACAAATAAATTTAAATATATTTAATAATACACCCTGACACGAAACAAACACCGATGTTCGTGACACAAATATTTGTCCCGAGTCCGATGTATTGTAAGTAAAATACACATATTTTGTTCCTAATAGACAAAATTTTCTGCGCGCTTTTTCTGTACAAACAAGAAAAAGTGTTATTTCATTCTCGATGAGCACCAAATAGTTAAGCTTTTAATTTGAAACATTATTATACTCGTACAAGCATTTTCCAGTGCTTGGTTGAGTAACCGGTTGATACATACACCCGGCCATATATTCCACGTTGTAGTATCAGATAATAAATCTCTTGGGCCTAGCAATGACGCTTCTCTGCCGACTGTGAGCAAGTTTGATTAGTCGCATTAATAATGCACGCCGTCTCTTGCACGTTTCTGTATTGTTGCTAACTGTCCGGACACACAGCGTGAATTAGGTTAACATTTAGATTTCTAATCTTTTTAAGCTTAAGATTTAGATTAGGATTTTTAATAACCTCCTATTAGAAAAATTATTCAAGAGTAGAAACTCTTGAATAATTTTTCTCCATATCTCTTGCTTATAGGAAGGCTAACAATGTAACACAATATCGGATCTCTCTGATCATATTATATACACATTGTCAAATATAACCTTCTTATTCAAATTAAAAATAATTTCACCGGTTAAACTCGCGTGTATTGGTATTTTAAAAATTTGGAGACCCGACTTTCGAGCTCTTTACAGCGCTAGTGGGCACGGGCATTTAGTCTTGCCCGTGAAATTGGACTTAAAACCTTAATATGGGAGATAAGAATTAGAGAGGTTACAAAATGGGCTTGAAGCCTTAATAAGAGATTGCAAAAGGGGCTTATACACCGTGAAATTGTAGTGGTTGTTTTCCCGTGGCAGAACGATTTGCCTTTAGTAATACTATCGAATCATGCAAATAATTCCTCGAAAAAAAAATTTTTTTTTTTCAAATTTTCAAAATAATAATTTTCCAACTCGAAAACGAGAGAAGCTATAGTTATTTTATAAGTTGTAACGTAATCAGGTACTGCTTGCCGCATGAAATCGATGCTTAAAGCTAAAGAAGCTCGACACCCTAAGTCATAAAGCGGTTCGAACGTGCTTTCGAGTTTCGGTTAAACCTTTCGTAAAACCGGCATTTATTGATTTTAACAAAAAAGAACTGCACAAATCTATTGTACTACTAAGATATAATCATTTTACTGCGGGAAAACAACCACTAAAATTTCACGGTGTATAGGGGATATACAAACTCACCGACTACTTCTAATGGTGCAGAGCGTATTTCAGTGTGGAAGGTGGGCGCGTCGGCTGACACCTCGCACCGGAACCGCCCAGCCATTGCTGGCGTTGCCTGCTGAAGAACCACTCTTCGGGCTCCGGAGCGGGATATCTAAAGAAAAAAAAATTGAATAAATAAAAAAATACAACATAACTAACATCGGTCAGATCCAAACGACAGCAGATATGCAAATAAACATGAATATACATACACCGTGAAATTTTAGTGGTCGTTTTCCCATGGCAGAACGATTTGCCTTAAGTAATACTATCGAATCATGCAAAAAATTCCGTGAAAAGTACTGCTTGCCGCATGAAATCGATGCTTAAAGCTAAATAAGCTCTACGCCCTAAGTAATAAAGTGGTTCGAAAGTACTTTCGAGTTTCGGTTATACCTTTCGTAAAACCGGCATTTATTGATTTTAATAAAAAAGAACTGCACAAATCTATTGTGCTACTAAGGTAGAATCATTTTGCTGCGGGAAAACAACCACTAAAATTTCACGGTGTATAATCAAAACACCCAGACCAATTACGTACGTACATAATTACTGTGTGAGAATCGAATGCACGACTCTTGGAACTGTCAACCGGAGTCAGTAATCACTGGTATACCAGGCCGATAGCACCTTACACCACACCATCCAACTTGTTATGAATTGATAGTTTTTATGGAGAGGCAAACATTACATCGCTTACGGGTAGAATATTGTATTGATCTAAGTTTGTTTATAAATAAATAAATACCGGACAATCATATTATCACATGTCAACACTGATCTATTCCCGTTGTAAGTGGCTTAAGCACTCTTACGAAAATCTGATAATACAGTTGAACATACAGGAAAACTTAAATAACACACCCAGACTAGGAGCAAACAGCAATATTCAACACACAAAATGTTTATTCCGGATGGAAAATCAAAGTCTATGTAGGTATGAATATTGGCTATGTCAAAATTTATAAAAATAAGAATGTAAATTTTATTTGTGCGGTATGTAATTTTTTAAGCTATTGCATAGCTTTTATCGCGGGCTTTGAGCACGGCGACCGAACCAAGAAATTCCGTAACGAAAAAAACCTCACAATCGTCTAACGTCGTTTCAGTTCGGTAGACTTCGGCACGGTGTTTGTGTGCGTGCGTTTAGAGTAATGTACGACTCTACGAAACTCGCACGAATCGAGACGAGCTGCTCCGAAATCGGACGATGCTATGCAATAGCTATACTGCGGCAGTCCCCGAGTGCCACACGTCTTTTTTTAAATATTATGGCGATCATTTGACTTTAAATAACACATTGTTATAATTAGTTTACAACAAAGTGTGACCGCGACCAAACGCCGCAAATCGCACTAATGAGCTAAACGTGTTTGTTTACTTAACAAAATACTGTAAAATGTTTTCATAATCAATTCATTGAGCTAATTTTAATTTAACCCTTAACAACCCACAAGTGTCTCGCGGACACATTTTTGCGTTTAAGTTTTGATAAAAACTAAAGTATTCATTTTTATGAATCGGCCTTATACCTATTTGATCTCCAATGTTTTAAGATTCTAAAAGTGCTTTTAGAATATTTATAACATGTAAGATTTATTAGATATTTTAAATATACAAAAATAGTACTTCATCAACCCACAAGTGTCCAATAGACACAATAACATTTTGTATGAGAATGTGAACAAAGATTGTTTTTTATTTATATTAACGTATAACTTATGATGACGGGTGGGTCATAACGATTAATATTTTACAGCCATAATAATCTGACACCACTTTTTTGCGTTATAATTGTCGTCTTTGTTTTCATGTCGCATATCAGTGATTAGACACACAAGACACCACATAATAGTCCACTTATTCAGTATTATTTAGATGAATAGATAAAAGGTAACCAATAAGACTTAAACGTCAACTTGAACATGTTTACAGTAACGATGAAAATACTTTTGTGCATACTGATTCGAGATTGAAAAAAATGTGACAGAACCAGCATCTGTAAATGGTAATGAAAGTATTATAGTTACAATTCTTGGAGTGAGGGTGATGATTATGACTCATGAGTGTAGATAGTAGAGTTCAGTGTAAAACGAATAGGTACCTAGCAAATTTAAAATATATTTATATTAGATGTTATTATGTAACGTAGTGTAGGACGATCTGCGCAGGACGGCTGGTAGGAGCTGGATGCAAGTGGCCGAGGAGAGAGAGAAGTGCATTTGGGGAGGCTTATGTCCATCAGTGGACAGAAATGGGCTGATGATGATGATGAGATGTTATTGTATTGGAACACACGCAAAATAAAATACAAAAAAAACTATTTATGCGTGAAATTTCAACAGTATTGGTAACACCTAATACACGGAGACAAAGTAAGGAAAGTCCATCAAGTAACCAATTAGCAGCCATGAACCATGTAGGAGCTGACCATACTGCTGACCAATTGGTCAGCAGTATGGTCAGCAGATTCAGATAATTATCTTAATCTGCTGTGAAAAGTATAAAGCGTTGTTAGTTTACTCTTCGATATTAACAGCGTTTCTATCAAGTGCTGTGATGAGTGCAATCATATAATGACTGCTACAAATTTTGAAAAAATATACATCTATAACTCCACAAGTGCAAAAATACATTACTGAAGTTCATTCCAATATCTGTTTAATTTAAATAACTTGTTTTTCACTTATCACACCTTATATTTATCAAATGTGTCTGTTGGACACTACTGGTCAGTTATGTTACAAAAGCTTACTGGGTAGTTAAGGGTTAATATTGCGTGCCTTGCCATCACCAACTTAGAACAATCAATTTTATTACTTTATTATCCATTATCACTCACTTCATTACAAAGACACATGGCATCAAAGTAGGTAGATATACGATGTAATTTGATAATTAAATATTTCTATTAGGGACGGCTTGAAATTCAAAGTAATTATAAACTATTAACTTCCAAACTTTTCCTACGATAAGCTCTAATCAGAAAATAAAGACTTAGGTACGGCCTAAAATTCTTAACCCATTTAGGTTAATTAATAAAACATTCAGATAGGATTAAAGTACCCAGGTTAAAACAGTATTTAATATTAAGTAAATTCAAAAATTAAAATACAATTTTACAATCAAAGAGAAAGTTTGTTTCATTCGCATCAAGAATGATGTCAAAAAAAAAACAATAAAGTGGACAACGCTTTGTTAATGACTACAAACATTGCAATTTATGCGATCAGAGCATAAATCATTCCACACCAAAGGAAAATCGACAGACACCTCTGTTTGCAGTTTCTTATCGATACCTGAGTAGATACAGAAAAGTTCAAAGTTAATTACTCTACCAATGAATATGTATGCGAGATTAAAATTAAAATAGACGTTTCCTATGAAAATGAATAAAGACTAGAACAAACTTCGGGGCGGAAGGCGACAAAACGGGCAAAAAGCTCCAGCGGGCGCGCACGACTCTTAAAACCTATTTTTCATGCGCCTGCCGCAGCCTCCCGTAGCGCTAGTGGTGCAGTAAATTTAATTACTTTGCCGTGGCTGCTCTTTTCTGAATTGAGGGATTGTTTTAGTTCCATTTATATGGCTAATTTAGGATAAACCTCAGATTTACCAGGGAATCCTTATTTATGTGCGGCAGGATGGTTTCGGGCGGGCAAATTCAAGCGTTCGATTAAGCATGTCTTTGTTAAGTGCTCTACAATGTTCGGCGTGCTGTGTCGTAAGGGTAGAATTGTTCAATGAAACGAAAAAAAAACTTTTTACCAGTATTGTTGTTTTTCCTAATTGTGATTTGGTTAAATTGTAAAAAAAATGCCATTCAACATAAATCATGGTCACGGAAAGTCTTCCCATAAATAAGTTTTATACCAGACGAACTTTACTAATATTTATCACTGAGCAAAGCCTTGCAAAGTTTATTATAAATATCCATGTCTGCAGTAAAAAGTGCAATAACTTGGTACAAACAATTTCACTGAGGTAATTTAAAAATACATGTCCTGTGGTGAAAATAAGAATTGGAGTTAACTGCTGTGTGGCGTCGGCTAAACGTTGGAAATAGCAGCGCACGACTGCGGATCTGTTCTTACGAGTATAACCTATTTTTCGTGTGCCTGAGCCAGCCTCACGTACCAGTTCACTGAATTTAATTACCTTGACATCCATGCTCTTTCAGAAATTGAGAGGATGGTAAAGTTCCGTGCGGCGAATTACTGTTTTAATACCACACTTGGTTTGAGTGAGTTTGGGGTAGTGCAGGCACAGGAAAAAGCGTCTTGCCAAAAAGGCAAACAGTTCCGACGAAACAACAATGATATTGTAATGTTACGAACGTGTAAAACTTTATTAGAATACATTAAAAACATTATCTAACTCTAAATAGACTACTAAAAAAAGGAAACTAGATCTCGTTACCGAGTTGCGACAACGCTTTCATTTTGTCGCAAGCAAAAACATGCAGACTGAAACCAACCTCATTGTTATTAAAAATATTATCTATGCGAGTATGAAATCAAGGTAGGTACTTATAAATGGGAAGGTTCACAAATAATTCTAGCGCCCTTTCATAATATTTAAACCTTTCAGTGTTTTCATTATTACTAACTTGTTTGCAGACCACAAAGGGCTCACCGTTATATTCACCGCGATCTAAAAATATTTACCAGATAAATTCTGGTGGCGATCAAATTACGAGGCTAATTGGACGCTAAAAGTAACAAATTAAATTAAGTATTCTACGCTATGGCTGTCGATACTGTGGTTTCAGTGCAATATATAGAATCAACGTTGGGGCGTGTTTCAATTATAACCCCACATAAACACATGGTATTCTAATTAATGATAAACCAATGGAACTGGTAAATACATCCGATATTTTTGATAGACCATTGTTATTTTATAAATGCACGCAAATTATGTACGAATGTTACGTTCTTGTATTACAAGTGATCATATCTAGCAGTTTTAACTTGATGTTAGGTTAGTCAGGTCAGCGAGTAGAATAATTAAAATTGTAATCCATGACATGAAAACTATGTAGGGGAACCTGTTGTACCTTGGACAGTGTTGTACCTAGGACAATTGTAATTTTTCGTAAACTCCCGCGCTTTACAATAATATTGTATATGGCAGTCAAAGCCTGCTTTGATAAGACTCACGTGAAGTTAGTTGTGATTCGCCGGCGCCGGGTCAATGCAGTTAAAAAAGGTAATTTATAATTTTTTGCCTTAAAAGTTCGTTTTTCGGAATTTACTTATGGCCTCTTAATTTGTCACGATACGTATTTATAAAATATCTTTTACTTCCGATATAATCTCAGTTTATTAAGGTTTTAGATAGTATAGTTGTCAGAACCCAACCTCAATTAAAAGTGTGTTCAAACAAGACAAGTGTAACTAAAAATTGTTATGATGTTGTACCTTGGCCCCCCAACTGAGTATGTACCTTGGACATAGATAATACATAGATAATTTTGATAAAGATAATATAACCTTATAAAAACATATTTTTTGATTATATTTTTATTCTATTTATATAAGGCAAAAAATAAATATTTAAATATTAAACATTTGTTACGTTATTGACATAAAATAAAGAGACAAGAGACTATTAATTAAGGTAACTGTTAATCTGCTATTTACATTAATGTTTTTGTTGATTACAGGTATGAGCATTATTGTTGTACTTGCCTATATTAAAAATAAAACTTTACTGCAATTGCTAGTGTTTATCTTCATTCTACCCTGGAATGTCCAAAGTACAACTTGAACGGTCCAAGGTACATCAGGTCTGTTGTACCTTGGACAGTTTTCCCTTTTTTTTTAAGTTGCTTTTGTTCCCAGCTTTACCGAAAATCCTCATATTTTATGTATTTATTATATAGTTGAGTAACTGATCTTTCCATTATTCCCTATTTGACGGATCTTATTCTTACCATTTATTTATAAAAAATAAAAATGTCAAAAACTGGCCTAGGTACAACAGGTTCCCTACACGGTGCAATTTTTATTTATTTATTCTATACGCTTATAACTGATTTTGATTTGCATTGTGCAATAGAAATGTTACCTCGTTTTGTCTCGGAATTACGAGCTCCCTTTTATTCTTTACGATCATTCAGAAGAGTTTTCCAGTTTACTCAAATATATTAACATGTTGGAATCAATACGCATTCTATTTTGTCGTTTACTGCTGGGGAACACGCGAACTACGTCTGTTTTTCAGAGTTAGGGTTGGCAAGTTTGTCTCTTGTTGTGTTCTTGTTAGCCGTAATACGAGACAAAATTTATTATTTATTATTGCAAATAATAGGGCTTTTTGTAATATCAATTGTTTAACTTTTACATGTCAAACACCAATGTGTTTAACATTATTCCAATAAATAATCTATATGCCTATTAAATTTTTTGACGAGTTCCTGATAAATTGGCAATGTTGTAAGTGCCACGATCACGGGGAAACTAATAAAATTAATACATGATAAATATTGATTTTTCTAATGTAAATTAATTCAAATGATAGATTGACAATTATTTAAATGAAAACTGTACCGGTAAAATGTTATATAAATTCAAGCCTCTATAAAACACGTTTATGAGGCAAACGGCACGTTTTCTTCAACGATGAGGGCACGATCGAAGGAAACCTTGGAAATTTAAGGTGTCAAATACGGAAAAGGAATCATAGAAAAGAGCTGAGCAAAAAGTTTTACATCGTCGACGAAAATTATAATTACGCAAAAAGACGGGGACTCGCCACAGAGCCGTTTGAAAATTTAAAGGCTCTTAAAGGCCCTTTCATGTAGGTGTAATAAGTATTGATTGCAATCTAAATAAGAGCATTATATTTATACTTTATTTCGGAAATATTAATATTCAAAGTAGAACTTTTTGTTTTAATCTGTTTAGGGAAAAATATTCGTAAATTAGATATAACAGGATCGGCTTCTGTAAATGATGTTTTTTTGAGTTCAGCAGGAAATTAAAACAGCTCTGTTTGAAAGATCTCCCGGTTTTTAACTTACTTTATAGGTAGGTACATTGACTAGCTTAGCTCGATGGCGAATTAGATAGTGCTGTCACTTGCGCCTTCAGTCGTGGGTTCGATGCCCACTCGGGACAAATATTAGTGTGATGAACATCGGTGTATCTTCCGTGTCTGGGTGTGTTTATTTAATATTAGTTGTTTCGGATAACCGTAACACAAGTGCTTAAGTAACTTCAAATTTGGAATAATGTATGTGATGCAGTGTGATATTCATTTGAATTTCGAAGCTGGGTGAATAATGCAATTGATGGTAATTATTAACGTGTTAATTTACCGATGATTGATGCGGCAAGGCCTGCAGCCCTGCTGTCCGCACGTCACTAACAGGCATGAAAACATTCCATTCGCGTGCCGGGGACATGTTGACGTCACAGAATAAATAGGCCAATATGTTAGATGCATGCCAGTATTTGTGTTCCCATCAAAAACTCAAATGTGAAAAAGGCCAAGTTTGTGAACGACTTTGCCGAAAAGTGATTTAACAGTAAAACTGTGCTTTAAAGTTTCTTTAATCGACACACGAAATGCACGTAAATTTTGTTTTTTAACTTTATGTTTGGTCGCATCGCATCTACGCGAGCTCCATGCGGATAAATGGCGAGAAGTGACACAGGATCGGCCTAAGTGGAGGTCCTTATTATCGGAGGCCAAGACTCGTTTTGGGTTATAACATTAAGTATTGCTTTATTGTCAAACTATTTACATCGTATCAGTATTTATCTATACACCGTGAAATTTTAGTGGTTGTTTTCCCGCAGGAAAATGATTCTATCTTAAGAGCACAATAGATTTATGGAGTTCTTTTTTATGAAAATCAATAAATGCCGATTCAACGAGAGGTTTAACCGAAACTCGAAAGCACGTTCGATCCGCTTTAATACTTAGGGCGTAGAGCTTCTTTAGTTTTAAGCATCGATTTCATGCGGCAAGCAGTACTTGATTACGTCACATCTTATAAAAGAACGATAGCTTGTCTCGTTTTCGAGTTGGAAAATAATTATTTTGAAAATTCGATAAAAAAGGAATAATTTGCATGATTCGATAGTTTTAAAGGCAAATCGTTCTGCCACGGGAAAACAACCACTAACAATTCACGGTGTATAATTTCTGTGCAAGTAAATTTTAAGCTATTTAGGCATCTATGTTTTGTAACAGTGGCAGGCACTTTTCAATTGTTCCGAACTCGCCCGACACACTGCCGTGCGCCTCCATTTGTGTACTCTCATTATGTAGGTACAGAATAATGGAACATGCCGATTTCTGATCCTGAATGCACGCATCAATCATTAATTCCTACTGTAATATTGAGATTTTGTGTAGGCATTGGAATAATATTCCCAATGCGGGAGAACTCGTATTGTTACGATACGTACGTATAATTACGCTCAGCTATTTTGAGTATTTGGATGGAAACCATAATTTAGTATGTAAACTTTTAATTTTATAGGTATGATTCTGTTATAAATTGTATAATGTATGTGCGTGCAATATTGGATTTACAATACGGCTATTGGAAAAATGGTGCCGAAATAACGCTATACCTACTGTATTTTTAATATCATTGTAAAACTATAAATTAATACACTAACTAACTAGTGTTGTTAATTTTCGCGCTTCAAAACCAAACTAAGAATAAAATAATTCATATATAATCAGATATAACATATGATTCGTAACATGTTGGAGCAGAAGGATCCTTTGGCTATTAACAATCAAAGAATATCTGAGGTCATTTGATTATTACCAAATGGGAAAATACACAGAGCTATAGAGTATGCAAGTCAAAAGATAAGGTGGTGAAGATGAAAAAAGAGCAACACTAGACAGAAATCATTGGAAGGTCCTAAAGGAGGCTTTTGCCAATAAGCACTATATATTTAAAGTACAGAACGAGAAAGTAAAAATTAAAAAGGCTTATTATTATTATATTAAATCTCATTTACCGTACCACTTATATCCATTACTTATATGCCTGATTTTCCATTACGGCGTCGAGTTCAATTTCAATATTGAGTATGCCACTCAAACCCATTGGGCAAAATGGTTCATGTCGTTATCAATAATACATAGGTTTTTCAATGTTATAAATCAATAAGGCGGCATTGAATAGGTACATCTATCACATAAAGTCTTCATATTTGTTATTAATATTATAAAGTCTTTAATGTACAGAACTACAGAAACCCTTGTTTCTGTTTATGGTATTATCATCAGGTAGGTCTAACGTTATGGAGTACAATTTCGGAGCCATTTAACTGAGTGAGATGCCTATTGTGTACACATTGTAATGAATGGATTTGCACTGGCATTAGACGGGGAATGCCATGAGCATTGAGCAATGAGAAAGGACAGGCAATTAGAATCATGATGTGGCCATGTTTTGTGGAAATGACTATAGGGCATTTCATGTTTTAATTTATAACATAAGTACTGTACTTACTTACAAGTTCTAACAGATAGAGAGCAGTAGACAGGTTTGGAAGAGACCTTTGCACAGAGACAGGTTAAAAATTTCGAAAATTAAATCATAGTCTGCAGAAAGATTACTGGTACCTACTACCAGGTGTATGTTCTCTTTTATTCAATGTATCCTTCATCCCTATATAATTGAATAATCATGCTGCTACTTTTTAAAATATTTCTATGCTAGTGTTATTTCGTTTAAAATATTAATAAATACGAATGAACAAATAAAATTCCTATACCTCTGGTTTAAATGACTATTTCAGATTTTACATGGAAATTTGCTCATGATGAAACGCATATTTGGTTCTCATATGAGTACTAGCTTTTGACGATTATTGCTCAATGAACTTTGCGTATGCGAAATATGGAAGTAAATGGAATAATGTGTTTGGTCGATTTACATTAACTGTATCTGTAATGTATTCAAACCGCATTTATATGTCACCGGCGCCATTTATGAGAAGTTTGTTCATAGGTACGTTTATGTTAACAAATAAGAAAATTTTAGTGCTGCCTTTTTAATTGTCAAGTGGATGCACATAGGTATTTATGTTATACGTGTAGCATGAGTGGAATACACGTACTTTAGACTCACTTGTGAATTACTTACTTAGTTTACTACATTCACCACGTTACCTAACTTCTTGTGTCGAGCAAAATTCTACGCGTAAAGTGCTTACGTGGTTTATGAATAATTCCAACAGCCATTTTCGTTATGTTTTTCTTTTCTTGTACCTACAGTACAATTTGAGAACATGTTTAGTTTTATGTTTATAAATCCAAACTTGTAACATACATATTCAATTCAAGTTTACCTACTCACGCCAATACACATGTTCATCAACAAAAAAAATTATATTGAACCTGATTTCATTAGATTTACTTTTTTGCTATTCGTGTTATCTAAATTAATTATTTTTGGGGTAACATTTTGAACAAATTACAAGAATAAAGGATAATAGAGGATAGGCAGACCACGGCAAACCAACAGAGGGAAAGTCTAAACAGCGATATTATCTATACCTATATACACCTACTGCCTCAGATATACATCACGACAAGCTACAAGACAAACACTGTAACACATATACATACACCGTGAAATTTTAGTAGTTGTTTTCCCGCAGTAAAATGATTCTATCTTGGTAGTACAAAAGATGTGTGCAGTTCTTTTTTGTTAAAATCAATAAATGCCGGTTTTACGAAAGGTTTAACCTTAACTCGAAAGCACGACGATCGAACCGCTTTATGACTTAGGGTGTAGAGCTTCTTCAGCTTTAAGCATCGATTTCATGCGGCAAGCAGTACCTGATTACGTCACATCTTAAAAAAGAACGATAGCTTCTCTCGTTTTCGAGTTGGAAATTATTACATATTTTGAAAATTAAAAAAAAATAAAAATTTTTTCGTGGAATAATTTGCATAATTCGATAGTATTACTAAAGGCAAATCGTTCTGCCACGGGAAAACAACCACAAAAATTTCACGCTGTATAAAAGCATAATAGAAAGAAAATACAAACGTCGACTTCAATTCCGGGAAGTGGGAACACCCTCGTGTGTGGCATCTCTTTGGGAATGTAGCGGTAGAATTCCTCCCTGCCGCGGTACCATTTGACACTGTACAAGGCTTCGTCGTCCTCCAGCTGCCAACTGCATTCCAGGGTCACAGTTTCGCCCACTAGAACTGCGCTTGGAACGTTGATTTCCAAGTTGTGAAGCCCTCGGACCCCTGCAGACAAATGAACAAGTGTTACGTTGCGTGGTCTTATTCGGAAACAATCTCGTAACTAGGAGTCCACTCCTACGTGTCTTCTAGTACCTTGGTACTCGTATGTTGCAAACTGAGATGCAGATGCAGTTCATTGTTTAATCGAATACGAACAGAACAGTGTCCGAATCATACACAAACTTGTTGTCTCCACAATAGGACAGAGGACACTCATGTCTGTGGTTTAAATTCCAAATACAATTTACGCTAACTCTATTATATGTTTCTGACAAGGGTCGAGTTGTTTTATGGAAATTAATGGGTCAAATTATGCTAGTATTAATAAAATTCAAAAATTTTTTTTGTACCTAAGAGGCTCACGTTTGACTTCAATCTCATCTACTAGTAACTGACAATGAAGCGACGATCTCGTATAAACCCGAGATGATGCGAACCAGGAAAAGCAGACTTAGACAATATTCATCATAAAGGCCAAATGTAGCGTTTAATTAAATGAGTCCACCGTTAAAACCAGAGTTACATCAGCCATAAGACTGACAAACGTAATGTTTTAAGCTTTTGAGTTTTAAACACTTCGTTAATCAACCCAAACTTCAATGTTACGTAGCTAGAATAAAACTTGTGATAATAGGCGGAGATAACCCTAAACAATAAAACGATTCGCCCATTCAGTAGAAACATTAAAACCTAGCGCGTCAGTTAGTGCTCTACTTTGAAAACGATTAAGATAAAACCTGCATAAACGTTGCAGAGTCCGGATAAAATAAAGGCGGACATTTGAGAGAGATCGCGCCGAACCGGGCCGATATCTCGATAACCGTCGGCATGATTGATCGATGATCGATGATGCACTCTATTCAGCCGGTCGCCCGCGGCATTTCGTGATGCGCGCAAATATCTTAGCCTAAGATATTGGCTACTGCCACGTTATATACCTATGTATCGTTATATACGAGCATGTGCATGCCTCACCACTTTTAGGGATCGAAGTTATGCAAAGCGCGAGGCGGATGTGAATGTACGAGCTATGGGTGCATGTTCAATAATATATATGGTAGGATTAAAAGGTACTTTTTATTCAAAACAAAATATAATGTACAAAGCTGGTAATGCTAATTTATCAAAAGACGTATTTTCGGGGCCTTTTTGTAATATTTACTTTGCTTACCATTATTAATAATATCAAGCGATCTTAACATTATCACAACACATTAAAGAAAAAATATAAGCTTGCTCCAAGAGTCTCCTAATAATTTCATAAAAACTCGCAGAGTAATCTCTAAGATTATGCAGTCTAGAAATTATTAAAGTCAATTTTAAATGAACTAAAAGATTTAGTATTTCAATTTCGTTTAAGCCTTGAAACATTAGGATTTTTTATATTAAGAGGTTTATGGTAGTTAATATCAACGCTCATATAAATTTATTTGATATTAAACTCAGACAACACATACAAATATACATCCAGCATTAAGGTTTCGAATAGGTACCTACGTAAAGTATTTCAAGAACATACTTTTATGACAATATTGTCATTAAATATACCTTAAAATGTTTCCTATTTTCTTACATGCAAATTTTTACCCACATAATCTACTTTGTTAAGATTAAATGGATTCTGTTTACAACACTGTACGCCCAAGTTAGATATAACATCCAAGGAAAACATAAGCTCAGCGCTTTTCACTCATCAACCGTTCGCCTCAAATATTCACAAAGAGTTTTGTGCGGGTAGGTGGAATATCGACAATGTAAGTGAGGTAAACTAATCTACGTCTCGTACCCCGATGTTTGAAAGCGGCTAATGGAATTAGTTCATCTAACCCCTTTGCACATTGTCTAAAGTAGAAAATAAAAAAAAATTGAGATTGCTTTCGTTGTCGAGAGCACTGTGTAAACAGTAATAATTTAAAAATTTTACCGTCCCTGAACTACAACCGTCTAACTCTAACTGACATTTACGACTTACTGAGGTTTAATGTATTTTAGTCCAGTCAAAATAGACATTTAACCTAGGAAAAATTCGCATAGAGCTGAAAATTGGCATGAATGTTGGGAACACTATTACAAATAATCTGTCAAAAGTCCCCATCGATCCCACGTCTGCAAAAAATAATCAAGGTCAAATGTCACAAATATCAGTTTTATGCACTTTTGAGCGAAACGGTAAGTTTAATCATAAAAGTATGTATGACAAAATTACTTATCACGTAATTATCTATAAAAAATGTCTGAACACTTTGTTCCTAAGATTCACCATTTCAGAGATATAGCGATGCACAAAGTTGAAAAAGTTGTATTTTCAAACGCTTCCAGGCCCCCATGGGATTGTGCTAGACAGTTAAAATTTTAACGAATGATGTATCTCAGTTGCCTCTATAACATCTAATACAACATGAAACCAACGTGTAAAGTGGGTTCTCATACAAAACCTATGTTTTTTTTTCTCACACTTGGGCGGTTTTTAACGTGGTTACCCTATTGAACCTACTCCTGGTCATATATCGATCAAAAACGATATCAACAGATGAATGCATATTATGTAAAATATGAATTTTCTAATGGTTAAAACCACGATATCTCGCGAATGGTGAGTCGAAAAAGAAAAAGTGACTGGACCATTTTTGTAGAAAATTGTATGATCTACAACTTTTGTTTGACCTATTTTTACGATAATACTTACTATTTTCGAGAAAAATGGAAAAATCCTTAATTTTATACTTTTGACCTTGAATAATTTTTTTTGCAGAAGTAGGAGTGATGGGGATTTTTGATATTTCCTTTATTATGATGTATTTAACGTCTCTCGCAATTTTCAGCTCTATGGGAATTTTGTCTAAGTTAGCATTTATTTTTGTCTATTTTGACTGGACTATTTCTAATTCCTAGATCCGACAACAAATTAAATTTATAACATGACTGAATAAATGTTACTATGAAAAATATTTTATTATATCGTATCATAACTGTTCTTTAAAACATTTCAGATTGCAAATCACAGATATAAATTCAGGTCATCTGTAATGTCACTTTTTCGCGTAAATATTTTTTCAATTCGAAATAAAACTACCTTTTCAGTCTTGCCCGTGACCATAAGCGCAGTTAAAAGCTCGAAATGTCGGATCTCTAAATAATATGTTAGAATAACAATCCACGTGAGTTTAATCCGTAAAATTAGTTTCATTTCAAATGTGTAATGTTCGCGCAAATACAAAACTATACACCATGAAATTTTAGTGGTTGTTTTCCCGCAGTAAAATGTTTCTATCTTAGTAGTAAAATAGATCTGTGCAGTTTTTTTTATTAAAATCAATAAATACCCGTTTTTCGAATGCGATAAACGAAACTTGAAAGCACTCTCGAACCGCTTTATTACTTAGGGGGTAGAGCTTCTTTAGCTTTAATTATCAATTTCATGCGGCTATCATTACCTGATTACGTAATTTCTTTTAAAAGAACGATAGCTTCTCACTTTCGAGTTGGAAAAAAATAATTATTTCTTTTTAAGAAATAACTGCCATGATTCGATAATACTACTAAAGGCAAATCATTGCCACGAGAAAACAACCACTAAAATTTCACGGTGTATTTTTTCAATGTTAAATCAAATAGGTCGCGGCATACGGCTTATAGATTAGTTGTACAGTCAACACATTGAATATACTCGTAGCAAACACAAACTCGGGAGCAGTGTGAAGCGAGCAGGGACACTCATTGATACCGTAAAGTGTCCGCATGATTGATCGATGGCGATGGCCGCCATTCAGAGTCGCCCGCGCCGCGCCCCGTGACGCGCACCAATTTTATCACTTATTTAGCTTTTAAGGGTTTCCGTGGTGGATTTTTCTTTTTTTATTTTTGTTTTTCGTCGTTAATCATGTCTGGATTGTAACAATTTTTCAAATTTAATGTATTAGTACACGGGAATTTTATTTCAATATCTCAATACTGAAATATTAATGTGCTTCACATTGATCCATTGATGGTGTATTTCATCCAAGTGAGACTACTCCTTATATATGCCTACTTATAACTGTATAGAAGTCATATTGGTTACGGCATAGATATGAATGGTAATGTATTATGTTTTGTTATAAAGATATTTTTTATCTAAGAATTTTCACGTAAAGTTTACGATGCCTTGGCTTTTCAATTTATAAATAACAAACTTTCTTGCATGTTTTGTTGTGGCTGCTCTTAATAAGCTTGAGCTTAGCAAATATTTATTCGTACAATACTTTATTTTAAGTAAGAGTTTAAATTCTTTCTAAGTATGTTAGCATCTTTGATGTAACATCTACATATTAAGATATTTCCAATTCATAAACTTATTATTACGCAGATATTCAATGAGTTTTTATCATACAATACGTTATATGGATGAAGATGGATTAGGCTCCGAATAATTAAGACACACGCATAAGAAATAGCTCCAATAGTCCAGTCAAAATAGACAAAAATAAGTGCTAACTTAGACAAAATTCGCATAGAGCTGAAAATTGCCAGAGACGTTAAATACATCATAATAAACGAAATATCAAAAATCCCCATCAATCCTACTTCTGCAAAAAATTTTATTCAAGGTCAAAAGTATAAAATTAAGGATTTTTCCATTTTTCTCGAAAACAGTAAGTATTATCGTAAAAATAGGTCAAACAAAAGTTGTAGATCATACAATTTTCTACAAAAATGGTCCAGTTACTTTTTCTTTTCCGACTCACCATTCGCGAGATATCGTGGTTTTAATCATTAGAAAATTCATATTTTACATAATATGCATTCATCTGTTGATATCGTTTTTGATCGATATATGACCTGGAATAGGTTCACTAGGGTAACCACGTTAAAAACCGCCCAAGTGTGAGAAAAAAAAACAGGTTTTGTATGAGAACCCACTTTACACGTTGGTTTCATGTTGTTTCTAGTATTAGATGTTATAGAGGCAACTGAGATACATCATTCGTTAAAATTTTAACTGTCTAGCACAATCGCATGGGGGCCTGGAAGCGTTTGAAAATACAACTTTTTCAACTTTGTGCATCGCTATATCTCTGAAATGGTGAATCTTAGGAAAAAAGTTGTTTATACTTTTTTATAGATAATTACGTCATAAGTAATTTTGTCATACATACTTTTATGATTAAACTTACCGTTTCGCTCAAAAGTGCATAAAACTGATATTTGTGACATTTGACCTTGATTTTTTTTTTTGCAGACGTGGGATCGATGGGGACTTTTGACAGATTATTTTTAATAGTGTTCCCAACATTCATGCCAATTTTCAGCTCTATGCGAATTTTTCCTAGGTTAAATGTCTATTTTGACTGGACTACAACGCTGACCTTTACAAAGACAAATGGTACTCATACCCATTATTATGTAAAACTTTACGCCCACATTACCCAGGACACGAATTTCGTGAAAGATTAAATAACCGTTGTTTTGAAAACGTGGGCGGAGATGAGGCCCCGTCGAGTTGAGATCTGACTGGAATTTCAATAATAAATTCATTAAATTTCGTAGACTACAACCCTGTTAAACATTTTTCTAAAGAAGTAGTGCGATTTGCTTTGATATTGTTGAAACACCGTTTAAAATTGCCATGTCGTAAGCACGTTAATAAAGCAATTTGATAGTTGAACGTTTTCTTACATGATTGGCTTTTTTGTGGATGACAAGTGACAAAATTTGAAACGATGCATTTTTTACGAAAAATATTCATGTAGTACGATACGAAATACGAAAGCTAGCCATGTCATGAAATACGCATTCATGCTTGACTGTTTGTCGATGTTGTTTTTCTTACGTCTGTGGAAAAATAATGATATTGGCTTCAGGATTTCGGATATCATCAACAAACATAACAAATTGTGAAAATAAAATAGGTACTATGTTTCGTACGCAACACATGAGATGACAGGTATCTGTGTGCTTCATAGAGGGATTGTCGATGGTAACTAAATGGTCCGTATGCCATGACGTAACTTGTTCATTTTGATTGGGGCTTAACATGTAATCACAGATTTGTGATGTTGGACTATCTGGATCGATGCTGACAACAATTGTTAGTTAATTGGTCCAGGAAATTGTTCATTACACTAAAAGCTACATAGTAAATCAAAGAGCTTTCAATTTATTACATTCCGATATTTAACAAACGTAATCCTGTGCGGTTTTATCTTTTGGTTACAGAGTTTAACAGTGTTTACCTTTCAGAATAAATTTATTTTTAAATCAAGTTTCTACCCACAGTAAATAAGTTATATTATTCTTTTATTATCTTTCATGAAACCTGGAATCGTAGACTTTTAATTAACTACACACTGGTAAAAAAAAACAATTTCTAACAATACCTACCAATTATAGGTTTTTAAATACTTTAGTCAAACTAAATAAATAAAACCCACTATTTGACATCTTTATCATTCGAGTGGGGCAAGAAAATGGTTCTCCGCATGGCCGCTCGGGCTAGCCCCAGCTTAGTTTCAAATTGTGGTTTCAGATCCCTCTGAGCTGCAACGCCTCAGGATTGAGGGCCGAGCACCCATCACGCCCGAATTTAATTTGACGGCTTACAACCCTCGACACACCGAACGTCCGCCCACGCCACACTTATTACCCACTTTTTACCTTTATTACACTAATTGGTTACCTGGTTTTAATTAATTTTCGTGTATTTGTAAGGTGGGTTTTGGTAAAGTTTCGAAATACAACTACTTCGCGGATGAAACTCGCGCTTATTAAGTAATGTTGAACATTTAATTTTGATATTACGGGAACTCGATATCGGAATGTAGTATTAAATTCCGTTATATGTGTAATTATGAAAATCTACCCGAATACTGAAAGGATAATTAAATATATGGCACACTAGATGTGCCCGCGACTTCGTTCGCGTGAGCTACTGGATATTACATACAAAAGTATTTTTCCAATAACTCTAGTTCCCGTGGGAATTTTTCAATATCCTATTGCAACTAAGCTTTACGTTTATTAGGGTACCCGTATGTCTAATTTCAATTATCTATCTTACGCGGTTTTGATTTTTTCATACAGAAGTTTTTTCCCGCTAACTACCGTTCCCGTGGGAATATTGCAATATCCTATTGCATCTAAGCTTAAAGTTTACTAAGGTACTTGCGTGTCAAATTTCAAGCGTCTAACTAAAGCGGTTTAGATTTTAGATACAAAAGTATTTTCCCGCTAATTCCCATTCCCGTGGGAATTTAGGGAACTCATTCTTAGCGGGTGCCGCCGACGTAACATCTACCTGCATGCTAAATTTCAGCCCGATCCGTCCAGTGATTTGGGCTGTGTTGTTGATAGATCACTATGTCAGTCAGTCAGTCACCTTTGAGTTATACATATTTGGATTAAGCTACCTACTTAATCGTAATTTCAGCGCTAAAACACCTTATTATTGATACAGTATTCGGCCACAATTCACATTTATCTGCGATGGAATTGGTATTTTCTTCAAAAAGCAATTCACTCGTATCTAGTCAATATCTGTCTTCTACGAAATCTATTAGCGATGACGTGAAATTCAATTTATATTGACCCAAAGCTAATTATGTTTAAGCCTAAGAACTTACTGACTCAGCCTATAAGAAGACCCTTTAAGATACCAAAAAATATTTGTGACGTTTTTCAGAAGAAGAAGAAATATAAATACTCATTTGATGGCGAATGAAAAAGTTGAAGTAGTGATAAAAGAAATCCAATTTTCAACAACATGTACGATAACGCTGCTAATAAAATCTTATTTTGTTCATAGAATTAAATAGAATAACACTGAATAATAATTAAATGACGCAGAGAAATTAATTGATAGCTCTGTAAGATTTAACTCTTATTTATTATTTAACTAAAAGTTCGCCAACAAATTATTTGAATGTAAAATAAGCAAAAACCAGCACTTAAGAGGACATTAAATTTCCTTTTGGCAAAACCAATGGCCGATCACAATTAATGTGAACAGTTCCTGAGTTCCCTGAATGAGCTATTTTTTCAGTGAATAGAGGCGTTTGCAACAATTGGCAACGGCCCGAGAGATATTGGTAGTTTCCTGGCCGTAAGTGATACAAATGTCACAGTAATAGCCATCCTGCGACAACAGTTAATTTATCGCAAGACAAATGCTGTTGGTGCGTATCCTCTCCCCGAATAGACCGTACTATCATCTGCTTCCGTTTTAAATTGAACTTGCACTGGAGGAAATGGTATCTCATTACTAAACTCCTTGATTGGAACCAGCGCAACGATTCCGCAGTCCAGCCTATTTTGTAACATTTTGTTTTCATCTAATTCTTGGCAAAAAGGTTTCTTTCAATCAACATGGAATGTGTATCTTAAAAAATATCAATTAAGGCATTGGACCTGTTCAGAATTCTAATTTGCGAGAATTATATGAAAATTCCAGATGCATTCTACTTTTAAAGGTGTTGCCAGCTCGCAATAAACAATGATAACATTTTTATACCTTCATAGGTACTTATTGTATTATGTTATATATATAGTATTAAAACAACAAAAAAGGTAACTTAGGTAGGCTGCAAAAGAAAAAAAAGACAAGATCCAGATGGTCCTTATCGTACAAAGCGATGCAATGTACTGATATCCAGACCCTAGCCAAATATATAGCGACCTTTTCAAGTGACTAGTTCCTTGTTCAAGAGATAAATGGGAAATAAGTCTCCAGAACAGTCTTACATGCTGTGAATCGATTGCATAATTTATTTCTAAAAAAAACTATGTTACTTGTATTTACAGACAGAGGTTTTACGGACCGATTTACTTATTTTGTGGTACATTAAAGGGAAATGAGCTTACCGAAATCAAAATCATAAAGATAATTTTTCAGTCCGTAGATACATTTTCTGTCCACTTATTTCATCAGTACTTTTATCTTTTGCTCGCATAAGAAAACTATCCACTTGTTTATTTTAAATCACAATTTTAATTTTAATCTATAGCACACTGTCTAATTTTGGATCCCGTCTCTTTCATTATAGTATGGAAATTGCATTACATAACGTATGCTGAATTATGCCTCTACAAATAAGCTTAAAGCTATCAACCAATTAATAACTCGTTCGTATCGTATATTCATGATGATAAATTAGGAAGTTATAAATCTCTAGACAGACCAATTTACACAAACCGCGAAACTATGGATGTCATCATGAATTACAGCAATAAATTACTGTCTCACTAATTACAATGTAGGTGATTTATTGTGAAAACACTTTAATATTTTCCATCATATTTACAGAAAAAATGCGGCTTTCTATTTTCATAAACGTTCGTCACAACGTAATGGTTTTAGGTAGGATAATATTCGATTGTTTGTTCGAACCAATGAGCTATATTAATTTTAAAAATCCATATTTAATAAGCAAAAGTAATCTCATACACATTTACGATTAAGAGTAAAAAAATTAAATTATATTATATAGTTTTGTTACTGATCTTGTCAGCCATCTAAACAATTTCCTTATATTAATATCATATCAAAAGACTTTCAGACGATAAAATGTAGTCAGAAGCCAAGATAGAAAATTATGTTTCGACGTGAGCTTAGCATCTCGTAAAGCTTTTAATTCGTCCATCCGCATATAGCGGCATGATACGCTTTATTCAGGATAGGTTTTTCTAATCTTTCTTTTGCGAGCGATATCGCTCACCCGGCGTTTGTGTAAAAACATTCCCTTTAAGATACCGCTCTGGCTCCAAGATTCATTATTTGATTGAAACATAAAAAAGAACCCGGGGCACAAAAGAGACAGAACCGTGATTGATATTTAAAGGAGCAACCGTTTCCTTACGTTGACGCTTCATTGCAGCTGATAAAGGATCTCTCTTAATAATAATATCCGCATATTTAAAAATGAGATCTATCGTTTCCTCAAAATGGAAATAAGCATTTTTCTATCAAGAGTGATATTTATATTTACCTGTCTTTAATATTGAGATTACTTTTATAAGCTCTCTGAAGTTCAATATCGCCGAAACATTTGCGACCCTCAAAGTCTTTGAAGGAAGCGAAGTGAATAATTTTTCGAATCGTATTTAATATGTGCAATTTCGTAACAATTAGACGGATCGTCTTTAATGCTGGAAAAAGATAAAAATATATCCTGAAATATGAAAACCTCAAATGTTTATTAACGGAACATCCAATATACCTGCTTATTTCCTTTTGAGAATTATATTAAAATCAGTGCCCTAATATTCGGATTTTCTAATATTTCCTTTTGAGAATTATATTAAAATCAGTGCCCTAATATTCGGATTTTCTAATATTCACTGACATTTCCGCAGTAATATGTTTTTTCATACCGGGTGAAGTACGCATGCACAGAAAAGGCACGTTAATAATTAATTAATATTAGGTTTATTAATCAGATTCCCAATACAAAATATTTAGCTCTTGTTTTTAATTTAACAAACACTTATTGCGATAATAAATCGAGACACTACAATAGTTTGATTTATCTCTCGCAAACGGCTCTGGGCATCAACGTGATTCATTGAGTTTCCAACTATTCCAATTGATACAGATTCATAATCTTTAGGCAAGTCTCCTTATTCTGTTCCTGAAGCACACAAGAGATTAATGGTTCGCCAACATTGCTTATAGGTACTTGAATGAAAAACGGCTGGTAATGCTGCTGTGTGGAACAAAACACGTTGATGTGAAGGGCTCCAGCAGTGGAATAAATTAAGAGGCCCTAAACCATTACGCGCCGGTGTAACGAAATTTCTACGAGGAAATGATTGCACGAAAGTGTTTTGTATTGTACCAATGTGGGAGATT
Source organism: Maruca vitrata (assembly GCA_039566165.1). Lineage (NCBI taxonomy): Eukaryota > Metazoa > Arthropoda > Insecta > Lepidoptera > Crambidae > Maruca > Maruca vitrata. The sequence goes on along the minus strand of CM076917.1, from coordinate 9,608,418 downwards.
AAAAAATTATTAAAATATAATTAGCCAACGACAACATCTATATGTCGTATAACACGTATAGATTAATTGTTCGAGTAAATTAGTATTGACGATTAAAAGTTGATTCACTTTCAGCTGTTGTTAAATGACTTATTTTCAAAACACGTAAGTTATTAAAACTTTAATAGATCCAATAGGATTATACCGTCAGCGTATATGAAAGACCAATTTGTTTCGTTTTCTGTGTAGGTATTCGAAACACCAGAATATTTTTTTTATCTTATACAAAGAGTACCCCACTGGCAAGCCTTCTCCCTATTACACGAGGAATTTGGGCTAAAATCACTACTACCCTTGCGTAAACTAAGTTGGAGACTATGTTAGGCTGGTGGCCAAACTAGTTGTCAGAGTTTAAAAGAGTCAGTCAACTGGAAAAGCTTGTAAGTAAATAGTTTTTATACTTAGAGTGAATACTTTTTGTTGTGCCCTCGCCGTAATACTATTTGCAAAGACACGAACACAAGCCTTTATGTTTGTTATTCGTGGCATCTTATTCAAGATATGAGTAGTGTTTGTAGGAAAGGGTAGAATTCAATTCAACAATTTTCTTTCATTTACAATCAGTACATTATATTCTTCCGACAAATAAATAATAGGTTATCGATTGGCTATTAAAAGACTATAAGGTTGATTGCAGTTACGGTTATTTAAAATTCATTACAGATCCAAACAGAAATTGGTTATCTTATTATTTTGTTATATTTAAAGCTATAAAAGCTCAATGTAAATTTAACATTTGAAAAAAAAATGGGTTAAAAGGTGATGAAAGAATTCGCATTGGTGGCTCAAGGCCTGGATAGCTCAGTGGCTAGAGCATCCGACGTGATATCGGAAGGTCCGCTGGTTCAAGTCCCCGTACAGGCGGGGTCATGAATGCGAAATTTTGAAATTTTAAATTGGTTATCTATTTAAAAAAGTTGGCCGAGAGAGGACACGTTAACTCATCAGGACTATAACCTATTCCTTCGATGAATAGAAGTAGAATACAATTTAATTTCGAATTCTATTTAAAAAGAACTTCCGACGGATTATAAAAAAAAACAAATGTGAGTTCACTCACCCATCCCCCAGAAAACAGTGGCAAAAAACGCCACCAGTATGCGGCTGCCCGTCGACGGAATCAGCTCCATGCCACCTGCTGTCAGTGCATGTGCACTCCACTACCGCCCGGGCTAGTTCGCGGACCCGTACACGCACCAATCTAACTGATTAGTTCGGCACACACACCCACACATTTCACTTTGTTCTTCCGCAGTACCTGAAAACCAAATACGCTGTTTGAATATTTGAAATGCGTTGTTATCATATTTTTCACAAAGGTGATTTCAAATCGTTTGTAAACTAGCTGAATAAATACAAAGAGATCGCCGTACGGAAATAACAAACAAAATAAAATAACAATACACGTGGCATCAGTGAAAGATAAATTTAATCAATATACATGTACTAAAATTTATGCAATACATGATTTTTTGCTGTTTTAATGACTTTCAAAGTCGGCATTGAATAAAACCAAACCAATACGCCACGTGAAGCTTCCGAACATAGATTATTTCGACAGAAAAAGTTGTGTCTAGTCGGAATTCACGTTTTACTTCCAAAGTTATTAGAACTTGGGGTTGTTTTGATGGTTTCTCTCCATAAATAAGCAATGTTTCATTGGTGTTGAGATCAATATCTGTTCATTGGAATAAAGCAAATTCTTTTATTATTCGTAACTATTATGTGAAATGTACGAGGAGCGTTTGTGACAAATATTTGAATACGAATGTAACCTGATTTTTCAAAATATATTATTTCATCTGTCAATCTCATTGGATGAATCAATATCGTAAGAAAACATGATTAAGGCACACTGTGTCATTAAATTTCGATAGAAGGCGTATTTAGCTAAACTGTATTATACTCAATGGAGTGCCTCTGATCGGTTGATACAAGATCCGATGGGCCGAAGCAATGGAGAGCTGTCAGACCGTCCGACCAATCTCAGCCCCTCCCCATCTTTGAACTCTGTTGGCATTTAACATTCTGAGACCGCCCTTTCTCAGCTCTTATCATATTGACACAGACAGAACTTCTAATCCTCCAATTTAGACCATCCTTTTCAATCTTGAGCAGCTAAAACAGCGAAATTCAAGTAACCGGCTCTCTTGAGATATCAAAGAAAAATACTTTCGCGGAGTATTTTTATTGGAATGTTTACGCATCAGCGTCTTTGCTTTACTATTTGCAATATGAAGAATACTTTAATTTTCTCTTCTGAAATAAGGTTTTACCTTTGCTTCCTTATTGGATGACTTTTAATGTCGTTGTTAAAATAATTAAGCCAGGTAGTGTGTTTCTAAGATATTAATTGTTGGTATTACAATTACAAAAAAACTATGCAAACATTTTTAACGACATAGCATTTTGCACGCCAGAAGCACCTTCTTTCTTACAAAATATATTATTTCATTTAAATTTTTCCAAGAACTTTCTCGGGCCATAAATTCAAGTGTCTACAAAACTTACTTGCTCTTAGTTTTCCTGAATGAAAACAAGGACAAAAGGAAACCTGCAAAAGTGCTAAAGTTTATTCCTAGATTTTTCGAGCAGTCTCATTATCTTAGTATTTTGGCGGAAAGCAAGTCTATTTAACTAGTGTTAAAATGTTTTTATATTAAAGCGGGATTACACGTTTTCTATTTATGAATACTCGTACAAATTAAAATGAAACTGAAACTCTGTAAATGCGGTAGCTGCAATGTTCTTTATTAAAAATGTCAATTTATGTACATTTAATTGTATGGTAGTTATTCGTATCGGACTCTCTTTGTGTGAAATCTATAATTATCATGTATATAAATATTAATATTTATTGATTATTTAATATACCATATGCCAAAAGTAAATAACTCTCTTATTCTTTAAAATATGTTGTTGAAAAAATCTGAAAATTATTCAGTTAAGCAATAACAAACCTAGATAAGTATGTTATTGCTTAACTCTATCTATTATTTGGTATACACCTAATATAGCGAAAGGAAGAATAATCGTTTACTGGTCAAAGCTTCATTACGAACTTGTGCTATTATTTCAAAAGGTTAAGTTTAGTAGGTACTATTAATGGTTTCAATTTAGATTCAGAAACTTCATTAACAGTAACGCGGGAAATAGAATCTTATTGATTTGAAACATTGGGTGGAACAAAGCTGATATCCCAATAGAAATGGGGTAGAGAATACTTATCTTATTTATTTACGACAAATTGTTTATTGAAACATTTACCTAGCTAACTCCCAATATACTTGATATTGGGAGTTAGCTAGGTACTCCTAATATATATTGGTTGTTTTCCCGTGGCAGGCGTGTATAATCAACTGACAAATCCTTTTGTATTTCAGCTTTTATACATATTTAAATTGTTATTATTTTTTTTTCTAGACAATATTTTCTTTAAAGAACTATAATTATTTTTATAGAACATTTTGGTACGTTTACTGCCAAATAAATATACGCAAGTAATCAATGTAAAAAAATATGAATAATGACCATTTTTACTTTAATTACGATTTTTAGTTGTATTTAACGTGGCTACGTACTCTTACGTATTTTATTAGCGTTAATTCCATTCATGTATCAGGGATAATTATATTCATATAGAACTAGATTACACTAATTGACCTGACATTTTGCTCTTGAGTCGCAAATGAGCTTGCAAGTATAGATATTATTAACCTTAAAGGTCAAAAGGAATTTATTCTCGATGATTACCTGCAAAATGTCAATGTTGTTAAATGCCGTCTATAAAGTTATATTCTCTACAAAAAATGCATTAGTTTGTAGGATCTGCGAGATGTTCTTTTGTTTTTGGCAATGGCTAAACTTTTTATAGAATACAAAATATAATAATACTCATCTTCTCTTAGCCACGACTTAAAACGTTCCAGGATTATTTTGAGAAAAGAGACGAGGAATTTCTGTCTATCACCTAAAGTGTATTTATTGCCACCTCGGCAGTCCTGCCCCGTTAACGAACAATCGCAAAACCAATACATCATTAATCGTCTTTTGCGACAAGTTTCGTATGAAACATAGTTGATACATTATTTTTATGACCATGTACGTACAATATGTGAGTAACTTGGAATGTATTACGTTTGACATTTCTTATTGATAAACTAACCCTGCTAATAACTAGGTATTTTAATTATCCAAAAGTTACTTTGTCTATCTATCTGTATATATCTTACGTTTTCACGCCTAAACTTATTCAATTTAAATTACATTTGGTTCAAAGCAACGATGGAGACATACTAATACAGAGGGCCTACCATGAGTTGGCTATCGAAAACTTACGTTAAAAACCTATCGAGTTGTTTTTTTCATACGGCCGATTTTAGTTCTTCGCGTAACCACCAGCGGCGCTGTACAAGTTTTTCATAGACATATTTACGTAGGCGATATCGAGTGCGTAAGTTTTAAACTCATGGTAGCCCCACTGACCATTTTTTACTGACTGCGATAAGAGATGTTTTACGCGGGTGAAGTCGTGAAAAAAAGTTAGTGACACATGGTCGATTTAGAGACTCAGTGTTTCGAGTTCTGTACAGGGCTTCGAGCAAACTCGAGTTTTCTCGAATTCGAGTTGCCTTCCAGCTCATGTTTTCCCTCCCTCCTATGATCCCGGGCTCTTCAGGCGGGGCGTGAAACGGCATTTAAGCAGGCCTTCAGGGTGAATGCGACAGGCTCAATACGATCTATTGTGCCTGTCGACCTCATATTTGGATCTCACTACCGCTTACCATCAGGTGGAGTGAGGTCATCTTGTTAGCCTTTTATAAAAAAAACTCGAGTTTAATCCCTATAATTAGTTTTATATCCAACGAATCACTCCACTTTTAGGACTTTTGCGTTCCATTACACTAAATATTAGTCTTTATGGGTCTACGTGGTTTAGTAATACGAGATATGTAAACATTCCTTGGTCAAAAGGTTTCCGCGCTTGAAAAGGAAGCAATGCAATAGGAGAAAGACTCTCAAAATAGGTCAGGAATACAGAGTCTTCATCCGTTGCATCTACGTTTGTGAACTTGTTTCAACAAACTGTGGCACCATATAACGGTTAAGTATTCAGTATAAAGCTATACCAAAAGCAATAAGAATAAATTGGTCACATAGCGCACCAGGTGACTCGGATGTAGTAAAAACATTATGGTTCCTGCTATTCAGAAGATAGAAAAGATCTAGTTGTTTATAAGATATGAGATATGTTATTATAGAAAACTCTATAACATCGAGATAAATATCAGTTTGCTTTTCCGAAGATAAAAATCCTAGCCAACTCGAGCTCACAGTATCCGTAAATCCTCGCCATTACGATGGGACATTGGGTTCTGGAAAAAATGTTGAGTCACTTCGAATCCACTATGAAAATTAAAGACCCCGAGGTCCCTTGCGCTTTGAACTATACTTAATGACTCGACATCTACGCTGGAAGTCAGCTGGGATCAATTATTCAAGGTACTCTCCGCAGCATATTGTCTGTGATATATGTAACAGTTAAATTAAATGAATGGCTAATTGCCACATACCTACACCATTACTTGAAAAGTGGAAATGATTTTTTCTTCTAAGCACATGACATTGCATTTTGGATACATTCAAAATTAGGTGAAAATTTTAATTAGATATGAAATTATAGCTCTTTATCTATTATTGGCGCAAATTATCGATGTTCAAAGTATCGATGGTCACGAGTTGAAGTCTTTCAGTGATTTGGATTTGATTACGATCGTTGAATGTGACCTCATACTGCTTACTGTTTTCATCTTAGCACTTATTACCATTTCTTATGGAGTGCGCTTGACCTAGATTTAGCAAGTCTGCAAAGCGATTGCCATCTGACCTTCACAAAGACGAACCACACTGACGGTATCCGTGTAACATGTCCACAGTTGTCTTAAAATGCTAGTTTAATCAGGTGGTATACTCTCACCTTAAAGTTCGGAGTTTTAATATTTCAATTACGTATTTTTAACGTGTACTACAAGTAAGTAGTGCTGTAACTAACTGGGAAATCAAAGATCAAAGAAATACCTGTGTTTGACAAAATTGTATTACTCGATTAATGGTTATTTCCGCACAAATTTTAGTATAAGCTCATTATAATTTAATTCCAAATGCCTAAATTTAGAATGCTCAATACAATAGGTAAGCAATGGTATTATTCTAGGTAAAGCGTCGAAAGCGAAAAATACACTCACACGGCAACGCGCATAATACGTATCGGAACGATTTCCCATTTCCAACGTTGAACAAATAGGTCGCAAATCAGTTGCCTACGCTTGTCAAATAAGGTTTCAGTGATTTTTAAACAATCGCGAATCTAAAACAGCTGGCGCGTCATGCGGGTAGATCATTGGACAAAGAAAGCGACACAAAGAGCAATGGGACGGTGGAGGATGACGCCCGCCCGCCCCATTTTTGTAACGAGATGATGCTGCCGTTTACAAAACACGCTCTGTCACAATACGCTAAAGCCTACTTACCTATTTTATTTTGTTTTAGATGCGTTATGTATGTATAACATAATGACAGAGACTCATTACTCGGTCCAATCTAATAATTCAATGGATCCGGACTGTTCATGTTCCATTATTAGAATTTATTTTTCTTGAATATTATTCATTCAATAATATTTTATAGAATTCTAGACCAACGGACTTCGAAGTGTTTGTTTTTTTCTCTTTTCAGCTAAATTTGTTTTAGACGCGTAATGTATTATAACATAATGACACAGATTCATTACTCGGTCCAAACTAATAATTCAATGGATCCGGTCTGTTCAATATTTTTTTCTTGAATATTATTAATTAAAAATATTTTATAGAATTCTAGACCTCGAACTGTTTGCTTTTTTTCTCTTTTCAGCTATTTTTTTTATCAAAGTGTGCAGGTGAAGTTTTTTTGTACATCCATTTAAAATGCAGCCTTAGTGGTATTTCGTTCAGTTATGGATTTTAATAATCTTAATGTATCTTAGTAGTAAAAAATTTATAATATAACCTTAAGAGGTTTTTGGTATAAGTTCAATTCCAGTTATAGGCAGTTTATTGAGAGAGTTTTGTTAAGCAAGCGAGTAAAGTTTAAATAAATCAAATATTTACGAAAACATGCCTCGTAAGGGACTTTGCCCTGAGATATAAGGTACCGACCTTATACCTCCTGTTATTTTGCTAATTATATGTATCTAAGGGTCGGGAACATTAACAGAGTTTTCGATTTAAAGGTTTTGACTAGTTGGATTTGTGTACCTACTTATTTTGCTGTTTTAACTTATTATGATGATGACTTGGAGTAACCTTGGCATCATCACCGGACTTTCGGCAGATTGCTCTCGCCCCTAAACTGAATTTATAAAAAAAATATTCGGTATTCCGGTTATGAGGTAGGGGCCCGTTAATGACAAAAAAAGAACGGAGTCATGTTAAAGATTGAGCTAGGAGTCCTGTTGGAACCCTTCGGGTACAATACCCTTTAAAATTATTATTGTGTGTTTTATCACACGAACAACGTCTATGTAAAGTTACATATAAATAACTTACTAACAAGCAACAGATTCGACGAAATTTGCTATCGCGGTTTTCGTTTCCTTTTGTCAAGTTAATTAGTGATTTTGATGATAATAATACGCGCAATACAACACAACACCCAATTAGTAAACCCCTAAGTATTCCTTACCGATAGTAAGTACAGTCAACAGCAAAACTAGATGATCAAAATCGAAATTCAACAGTCTCACAGTTACAAAAAAGATTTATCAAAAATATTGTTTTAAGATATGTGTGACGAAGTTAATGTTCGGTATAATTTACAATCACTTCGACGCAACACAATTATAACGCGAATTCCGTTCAATAGTATTGAATTTCTGATTTTGATCATCTACTGCAGCCGTTGACTGTACCTTCCTCTTAATTAAAAGCACCTTTGAAATATTATATATTCATATTCAAATGGGACAGGATTAAAATACATTGAAATTCTGAGTAAATTGTGTTTAATAATATAATGTAGTTTTTGGTTTCAACTAATTAAATAGATAGTAATAGCAAATTGGTAGATCATGATGAATAAATCTATTAATATTTTTAAAATGAGCTTATTTAAATCTTTCTTATTTAAAATTGTTATAATATTGAACGTCTCTTACCATATTATGTAAAAAAAATATCATGATAACCTACGTAGGCAGGTAAGAATATTTTACAACTAGAACAGTCATCAATGCTGATTGCTGATACGGGGCCACGCATCTCTCAATATTTAAACTTTACCAGCAAAGAAACAGAGACCCGATTAGATTTGACATCATAAATTATGAGAAAAAGAAATAATAACATTTCAGCGCTTTTCTGCTCGGATGTAGTTCTGAAAGATTCATTTGCTGACTTTTATCTAAATAGCTTCCTGCAATACTAAAGCTTGCGAATATATTATTATGTTATCGAACAAAGAACTATCAATCTTATCATAGCCAAATAAAGAGAAAAACGAAAGACAGAAATACATCGCATGCCGTTTTTTTCCTTTTGAGCTTGATAGAAATGGTTAAATTGTTAATTATTTGGCATCTTAGAGTCATTATCATCGGGTACCTTGGTCTTGATTACAGTTAATGAATTACTAACGATACCTAAGCTGATTTTTACTGCTTACAGCCTTTTTTCACGCGGACTTTTCCGAATAAGAAGTCGTAGGAATGGACCTGATTTAATCGTGTTATTTTGGCCACATGTCGAAACAATATTACACGTTTGATTGATAGCAATCACGTTTGGGCATTGGATATATCGTCTCATAAGTAAGAAAGATGCTGGCAACTTGCGTTATGACGCAGTTATTATGCGAACATAATTGGATTCATGTTTATCGTGGAGCTTAAGCGTACCGTATAATTGGGCTATACATAAAACATCCGTGAGCTGAAATTCAAACATAGCATGGTAGGCTCGTGTAAGTTTTTCTTATTTAGACATAGATTATGTTAATTTGAATATGAAGTACTAATAGATACCTAATCATATTGTACATACAGGTTCTATTGAAATTTTGAGAAACAAAACATATAAAAGTAATAATATTAAAAGTAAGTTTGTTTTGCTGACACATTAGTATTCTAGAATCTTTGTTCAGATATATTGTAAGTTAATGAATGTAATTATATAGTAGATCATTTATTCCTTCGTTTAATCGAATTTTCTTGCAACTTGTAGTAATCAACTTAAAATCTAATTAAAGAGTTAATATACGAGTACTAATCTTATCAAGAAGTGTTAGCAATTAAAAAAACCATAACTCATTAATCTGCCTAAACCAATATTTTGAGCGGGCCGCCAAGTTTAAATAACTTGTAATAGTAATTTGTAAAATGTATCAGCCCTTCAGTAAAAAAGCAAAATTTGCACGACGAGCGTTTTATGAAAAATTTACTTTAAAATTTTGTAGGACAGCGTCTATTGTGTTATTTTTCCATAAGAATCTACTGCGGGGAATTTCGTCTATCTCAGATTCTTTAGCACATTTTCAAGAGTAAAAAATACACTGTGTACATTTTCTGCAGCTACTTATTTTTGATATTCTTCAGTAATTACACCATGTGCGCACTATGTACGAACAGCTCATTAACTCTTTATATTATAAATGTCTACTCATCAAACAATTTCGATGAACATTTACTTTTAAAAAATCCGGTTCTCGTACATATAGATCAAATGTTTATCGATGAAATTAACAACATCAAATTTACTTTTAAAATTTCCGTTACACGTATATTCACGTAAATTTCCGTTACAAACATTTGAATTATATACTTGTGTTTGTCGATGAAATCAACAAATTTCAATAACTAAAAAAAATTGTTAAAAATTTACTTATATCTTGTTTAGTTAGTAGAATAAAACTTGAACGGCTAACGTTTCTCATCTACGTTCTGGGGCATTAAAGCCAGTCTCTGTTACTTAAGTGTATAGTTTTAAAACAAATAACTAAAGTACAACCCCACAGACACGCCCTCAGCGTTATTGCAGCTCACCGCCAAAGCTCAGCTTTAGTACTACAGAAGCTAGTAATTTATAAATGCTATAAATCCGATGTCATTTGTGAGAAGTGAGCAGTCGCGGATCGGTCATTTACCAGTTCTGCGCGTCAGCTATTTTGAAGTCGAACGAGAAAAATTCGGAATTGATCCCTATGGAATTCTTGGGAAACACCGCAACGCTACCGCAACGCCACTCACGGACTCTGAGTGTTTTTGTACGATAGAGCCTTCACAATGACAATTTTTGTCTTGAAATATCGCGCTTCAGGGACCGAGTATCCTTTGGAGAAATCCTTTTCACTTGTTGTAATCGTGATGGAAAGCGCGAGAGCGCGAATGCTAATGCTGTGTTAACTTCCTTCACCGTAACGAAATATTGTGCGTGGGCTTCCATGTTGTATCTAACAAGTCCCAGCGTAAACAACCCTACTAACAAATATTCACCACATGTTTGTATTTCACTTTGCAATCATAACAGGTCGACAATATGTGTTTATTAATTCAATTCTGATTCTTCATGAATAATAATGTCTACTCTAACATTGATGACGCAATATCTGGATATGTGGAACGATTCAATAATTATGTACTCTTCTATACCTATCTACAAATAGTAATCATGATTAATGTTAACATCGTTAACTTGAAATAAAGCAAAAGGCGGTGTATGGCAACTACTTTAACTGAGTGCTATTTAATTAACTTACAAATATAAATGTATATCACAGTGGAAAATTGCTTTCTCTGAATGAGCTGTGAAAATCAGTCGGGCCTTGCCACTGAGAGCGTAGATCATTGATGATAATTAGCGACAACGTGCGATCCTCACTATTTCTCATAATGGAGCATTTCCCATCCGCTATTATCGAATAGTGTGTATCTCATTAATGTTCAGTTTCGGAACTTCAATGAAATAAATTACTGTTAAGGGAATTTTAAATACATTGATTAATATGGAATTGAGATTTTGCTGGATTATAATTTTCCAGAAATCACTGTCGTACCTGCTACCTTAACAATATTAATTATTGGAAATCATTATACCACCACAAAAAAATGCTTTTTGAATGTGTTAATTATACCAAGGCCGCTCTAAGTTGGCCGATTTGCTACATGTCAGACTGACTGCACTAGTGAGGGACAACGGTAAAATTGTCGAAGCATATGGGCAACAGTTATTTCCACTTTATAACCAAGCAAGGTCTAATTATAACAAATTTTATTAAAAACATTAATTCACATCCAAAAGATTGAATTTAAGTTCATATTTATAAATATATTTATTTTTAAAATACAATACTTATTAAATCCTTCATCCTATTTAAAAAAAATACCTGGTGGTATTACCCACTACGTCACATGAAAACAAACGGCGTAACCTTGTAAAAGCGTAATACAGAGTGGAAATTTTACGTTTTCTTTTTATAATTCAATTATTTTAGGTAATAAAAGACAAATAATTATATAATTATGTGCATTTGAAATTTTGAAATAACGTATTATTTTTAAAAGTTGTTCTTTATGATTCACGTAAATATGTTCCTCTTAACAAGGATAAATGCAAAATATAAAATAAAAAAGAGTCAAATCAGCCTTCTAAGAACGGCTCCGGTATAATTATCTAGTTATTTGTCTTTTATTACCTAAAATAATTGAATTATAAAAAGAAAACGTAAAATTTTCACTCTGTATTACGCTTTTACAAGGTTACGCCGTTTGACACGTTTTCATAGTGACGTAGTGGGTAATACTCACCAGGAATTTTTAAAAATAGGATGAAGGATTTAATAAGTATTGTATTTTAAAAATAAATATATTTATAAATAAGGAACTTAAATTCAATCTTTGGGATGTGAATTAATGTTTTTAATAAAAATTTGTTATAATTAGACCTTGCTTGGTTATAAAGTGGAAATAACTGTTACTTATATACTTCGGCAATTTTACCGTTGTCCCTCACTAGTGCCTTTGAGTATAAAGCCACTGGAGATGCCATAACGTCAACGCTTCTAACAAATTTTTTCGCCACTTTTAGCGGGGGCGAGGTAAACACGTACAGCACACCACCAAAAATTAATAACTCAACAGACACAAATTTTGCTGTAACGATAAACGCACACTACAAAAATGTTCAACACTTCAAACAATACACGCACACAAACAAAGTTTTCACGTAACTACGCAACACACATACGAAAAAAATAGTGATGACACAAAGAATAAAATAAAATCAGTTTGGTGAATGAACTGAACTATCTTGTACTGATTATTGTAATTCAATAACATTTTGTGGGATCTTATTAAACAATTTTGTGCTTAAACCCAAGAACGACTTTCCAGTCTTTTGAAGCCTGAGCCTTGAAACGGCAAACTTATGTTTATTACTGGTGTTAAAATGGTGAGGATCCGATATTAAATGATTGTATGTTCTTGTAAACATATAAGATACAGTCCAAAATGTACTGAGAGGATACGGTTAAAATATCTATGTCTTTAAAAATATCTCTAAAGGGAGTCACAGAATTTCTTTTCATTTTCAGACTAAATTTCAATATCGTATGACCAGAGGAAAGAAAAGTAATTTTTCTAATTCATCTTACAAGATTTAAATATAACATATGTTTAGACCTTTTATTTAATTCAAAATTAAAGTAAAAAACGGATTATACAACTAACTGCAGGGAGTGAATGATTCATTCAAATGTCGAGTCGCTTTTTTGACTTTGTGACATCACTAGCCCCCGTACCACTGTATTCTTGTTTATTTTTTTCTGTCGTTTACGTATCGCAACGACTTTTTATTTAAATGGCAATTCTTCTTAAATACACGTTTATAAGTTAATAAAAACACTTAGATATGATACTAAACGCGCTCTTGTTGCGAATTTGAGCTCTCGATCGCCTTTTACATGAAAATACTGCACAACTAACCATTTTTCAAGAGTAACGTCACGCGACAGGGATCAATGCAAAATGGCGGTGGTGCAGCGACAAGTAGTTTTATTAAACGTGTTTGAACAGTTGACCAATGTACTTTGCCGGAGTGGGGTCGCCCGTGTAAGGCATCTCCAGTGGCTTTATACTCAAAGACTAGTGCAGTCAGTCTGACATGTAGCAAATCGGCCAACTTAGAGCGGCTCTGGTATAATAACAAAAGCATGAAAACATTACACAATTTTTACCGAACGAAATTATCGAATACCAACTGAAAATGTGCAAACACTTTCCGTATGTTCTAGTTATTCAAACTGGTTGTAAAACTTTCATCGAAGTTCAAAATGGCGGAACAACGGTAAACTTTGGACCCGGCGTTTTTATTTTTACAAAAGGAACCGCATTGGACTAAAAATAAAAACGACAGCGTAAATGGGAAACCTCTGTTCTGTGTTTTAAGCCCTACTCAAATCCTAGCGCCCGCACATACCCGAATATTAGTGTATTAGCGGCGGGGACTCCACAAATGACCCGAGATATCAATTACGAATTAAGATTTTTATTCACTAATTACAACGATTGAAAGCCTTATTAACAAAGGATTCACAGGATAACCTAGAATAGATACGCTCTTTTTTAATCTAGATATATTTAATGAGTACAGTAATTGATTTAAATCTAATTGAATTTACTGGACTTGCTAACTGGTTAAGTTTAGCTTATACAAAATATATATTATATAGGATAACCAATTTATTTAGATATAATTATATATTTTAGTTACATCGCTGACTGAAAATTGTTTCCTGACTGCCTACGATTTTGGCATGGAGCAGCCTTATCATCATCACCGTCCTTGCGGGGAGCGGATTGATCTAACTCCTTAACTAAAAATATCCAAAAATATACTGATTCCGCATTGAAGTCATCCTCCTCAACAATACGCTGACTATCCCATTGGTTAATATCGTGAATCATCATACCTAGCAACAGTGGGCTCTTGCTGAGTATGTAGTCGCATCAAAGAGAGCACTAGAACAAAGAGATGGTCAAACAATACTCAGTCTAATATTTTATCATATAATTATGATAATTTGCGGATAATCACACCCTGCCTAGTCTCAGGGGATATCACTAGGAGATTGATGACGACAAAATAGTAACAACAGATCCTACTTTCCACAATCTACATTTATGAAAGCTTATTTCTTTATATGAAATCAAATGAAATCTACACAATTTAGCGAGTAGCTATGACTTCCAAATGTTTTATTAAGTTTGATAACGTAAATACGTATACAGAGCTTTTAAATAAGTATACCAAGTAGATTTGACATACGTTCTCCGCACTTTGCGACTCCCTAGCAACAGTTTTCTGAGCAAATAAGTTAACGAAAGCTTTCATGCATGTCTAGTGGCTGAAAGTTAAGTGGGAGAAACGCAGTAATAAATAAACCATCATCGGCATCGGCTGATGATCAGCCCAAATACTTCTCCACTGTTGGGGCTTGGGCCTATCCTAAACTAGGGCGATAAGGCTTAGTCAACCACCCCGGCCAAGTGCGGATTGGTCGACTACACAACCTTAGAAATTCTTCGTAGGTGTGCAGGTTTCCTCACGTTGTTTTCCTTCAACGTTAAATCGTCGAATAATCGTACATATGAATTTCGAATTTGAAAAACACATTGGTACGTGGCGGGATTTGAACTGGCGACCACTCGCTTAGTTGGGAGTATTTTGAGAGAACATCAAGAAAATGAAGATTCAAAGCACATTTTTTTCTGTGAACCAGATATGAGGTAACATCAAACATTTAGAAAGGATATAGGGCCGTTTATCCCAATTTAATTTTCAAAGTGATTCATGGGGCTTTTGGACCAGGGATGGTAGTCTTCAAGTCGTGTTCACTACATAGTATAAAGCAAAGTCGCTTCCCGCGTCTGTCTATCCCTATGTATGTTCAAAACTATAAAACTACACAACGGATTTTGATGCGGTTTTTTTCAATGGATAGAGTGATTTAGAAGAAGTTTTTTATGTATAATATACCCGAAGCGAAGTGAGGGCGGGTCACTTGAAGTAGATAAGTAAATAAGTATGGATAGTAAGTATTCAAGTAGGTCATTGATATGTAGGTATTGAGCAATGTCAACATTCGATACGTAGCAACAGTGTGGCCTCAATCATTATGGAAAAGGAAAAAAAATATTTGGTGCTAGTCCTCAAATAAGATACAGTGGTTGGTTACTAGTTTTCAGATAGGTATCAAATATTATATTCAAATGAACAAATGGCAAATTCATTCGTAGCTAACTTGACCGTAGTACCTTTGCTACGAACTTACGACCACAAATATTTTTGTTTAAAAATTCGTTCAATATTTAATATTAAAAAAACCGTTAACAAATTAAGCTGATTCATGAAAAAATCATTCATACTGAAAAACTATTCAGCAAAATGTATATTAATTTCGTTATATAGTTTTTTTTTCACCGATCCGTACTTAAATATTACTTTCACCTAATTTCTAAGCAAATTTATAAATTACAGATGTATTTTTCTAATTTAATTCAAACCAAAACAAATATGTATATAGTACAAGCTGTAAGTAATTACCGGGTCCCGGTCCAAAAGTTTCCAGTTCCTAAACTCACAAGAAAAGAACGGCAAACAAAATCACTTGCACGTTGTCCAAATTGATTCGATCAAAACTTTTCCTCGACGTCCCGCTAATTAGGTCCGAAGTTATTTGTTTGAGTTCGTAAAACTGGTGACGTCAGATTTAATGAGAGGGTATGGAGATCGGGAGTGGGGACGTCTGCCGCGAGCGCGAGTCTCCTTGGTACTGCCGCGCGGCGCTGGCGGCCGCCGCGTCCGCTCTCGACTCGCAAACGCAACTCCGATTCCCGTAGCGGGCTAAGCCGAAGCTTTCCTAGATTGTGTGGCCTTAGTGAACATTAATTACACCCAACTTAGTCTGATTAAACCTTGAGGAATTATCCGGATTGACAAAATTAACTTTTAACTCAGATTTATGTCGCTCCGTGCGATGGGTCGGAGCGTGAGAAGTTTTGTAATAACATTGTCTAAGTTTGCAAAAAGATTTAGTCCGTTATTAAAATAGAGATGAGCTCATTATTATCAAAAGTACTAAACAATATTTTTTTTAATAACAAGTCACAAATTATAATCTCAAAGTTATTTTTGATGTAAATTTATCACGTCAGCAACTCGATGAATGACAGCAGTAATTTTTATGCGGTCATGGTGTTGAACCAAATACTAACATGAATACTAGACAACATAAAAGAAAGCTGATCCAAAATATATGGCACGGTTATGTCTATAATAACAAAATAATCTAATACCATTTAAAACGTGAAGTAGAGAATTCCAATACCTGATGACATTTTTAAAATATTTGAATAATAAAATACTAACGCTTTCACTGTATATTTTTATTACAATGTGCAAAAACGTCATTGTCGAACGAATACCGATGCGTAGGTAGTGAGTACGTCAAGTAGTCAATCCCGATTTCCATTTTAGATGGGGTTGGTGACGCGCTCGAACGCCTAGTGACAACTGGCTTAGCCGCTATCTACCGTCAACATGCATAAGCCGCTATTGTGGAAATGGGGAAAATGGAGTAATGCAAAAAACTACAGCAGCTTTTAGGTACACAAATGTGTACAACAGCGTTCGGTTTTAAGCTTTGAACTGTGCAATTGTAACGATTGCTGTAGTTTAAATAGGAAGTTAAAGTAAATTTTAAACTGTCATGGTTACACATTGTAGAAAACTGAAACTGTCCGGGATATTTACCAACTTGTTTTGCTTTAATGAGCTGCCGATATTTCGGCACTGTTACAAGCGCCATAATCACGGGTGAACTCACCCACACACGGTTTTCTAAAGTTAAAGTTAGATAATAAGAAAGCTTCGATGGCCAGTGGTTAAGGTCGCCAGTTCGAACACCGCCACGTACCACTGTATTTTCAAATTTGTAATTCATATGTACCATATTGTATTATATTCATATCGTGAAGAAACCTTCAACCTATAAAGAAATTCTAAGGTTGTTTAGTCGACCACACTTGGCCAGCGTGGTTGACTAAGGCCTGATCGCCCTAATTTAGGGCCCCAGCAGTGGGGACGTATGTGGCCTGATGATGATGATGTTGATGAAACAGGAAGTGCACATCCAATCCTCAATACATCAAATTTTTGACATCAATCTCTGACAAAATAAATTAAACAAGAAAACATTTCGATTCCAAAATACCTGTTACTTCTCTAGAAGCGTCAACATTTTACCTAACTTGTTTATCGAATAGGGTCTGTCAATTTCTTTTCTATTGTGCTTTTAAAATTCTGTGTTATTTCTCATCCAAATGTACATTACCTATCCATTAACATGTCGAAAGTTGATTCAAATGTGATTTATATTGAACATCGATCCAGAAACTTGTTAGTAATCAATTGTGAATAGAGGTGTGAGTAATGGAAATTCCACGCCTTTGTTTTATTTTTCAACTAACAATATTTCATGTTTCCAGTCTATCGGATATAATATGAATGACCCAATTTCCTCTAAATTGGGAATAGCGACTATTGCCGATCATCGCTCCAACCTATATAGGTTAGAAAAAGATTATGTGATGCTTTTTATCGGAAGAGAATATATTGTGCCCTGGGGAGGTGCAACAAAAATTTCCTCATATAAACCACATTTCACAAAAACAAAGTCAAGAAAAAATAAGTAATTTCTTATGGGTTCACACATTTTCCCATGTTGGCGGGTCTGCGTGTCTTTTGACTGATATCCTCAATGGGATAGTTGTTAGGAAAATTCTCAAGGAAACACGTCTATTTAAGTATAATTTTTTCCTCTACTACCTTCAGAATCGCGGTTATTTCAATATGAAATACCAATACCCCATCAGTATATAATATCAGATTTAGTGAACGTTTGACAGTAAAACGTAACTAATACTTACATGAAGTTATTAAGGATTCCTAGTTGTTAAACTACCCCGTTAGGTTTTGCAATGATGAGCGTAGACAATGACTGAATTCGAATACAGGCGAAGGCCAAAGTTGAATAAGTTTTTTGTCTATTAAAAATATAAATCGTATTATATCTAGTTTATGAGACTGGGTTAGATAATAATCGGACAGATTGTCGTCTGACCTTATCAATCCAACAAGGGGGCCCGGACTCAGGGGATTAATTGTGAACATTTAACGGCATTACGAAGTTTAGTCATGGCGACGTCTCATCACGTCGCTGACGATAACGTCAACAACGTTACCGCTATCGTGACGCAAATGACGTCTTATACAAAGTGACGCTTTCGGCGCCATTACACGTCCCCAATGCCTAGTACATTGGGTGCCTATGTTCTTATCAAATTTTTTGGTAACTTTTAATTTGGGCATTAAAAGGAGATATTTACGACTCCGGTTTAGCGTGATCAGTATTTACTGTAGAAATGATATGTTTCGAACGAGTAATATTCCATATTTTGACGTTTCGACCTTAATTATGTTTAACTTTTACAGATATAAACTCGTAACTAAACCTTTTATTTATTTTAAATGCAATGTCAAGAATGTAAATGCAATTAATAATTCACAAGATAAGAAGTTAGAATAAAATTTGACTTGTAGAAATAGAGTACCTGGTTCGCCTTTAAATATGTACTTTATTTGACTTGTGATATAACCATAATCATAAAATTTCAAACCAACAAACGATATTGCATTGATTATTGATGTAATTAATTTAAAAAGCTCACAAAACTACCAGTAGATTTAATTTCAGAAATCATCATCCATATAACTATAAACCTTTTTACATTACTTAAATTCAACGTTGTATTGTTTTACACGAACCTACTTGAGACTGAACTTTTTAAGCTCCGTTGGTTTCCACATCTAAATAAATCCTTTAATGTTTATAAAAGGGTTTATTACGATCATACATTTCTAGATTAAGTAATGAGTACAAAAGGAATTAGCAATCTAATTATGTTTTATTTACTGAGTATAATTTACATGCGAGCTTCTGTAATTAATACTCTTGTCTTCGTCTCACTAGATGTGATACCAATTAATTCGTGTAGACTATGTTTACTTATTAACTAGTAACTTAGTTAGACTTATGATTATAATATTAAGCTGTGGTATTTAAAATAGTCAAGTAGGTACGTCACGGTTTCGAGGAAATTTTTAACATTATGATCACATTGTTGTTGAATGTTTGATAAATTGATTAATATTTTGAAAATGAATGATAATAAATAATTTAGAATGTAAGGTTCACCGACTAATGTCACCTACTAAATTAAAAAACAGTCGTATGTAATTGGTACTTTAGTTAGCTGAATGGTTCAACTATGAATACCAACATTTTACTACGTCTATAAAACATACCATATATATTAACTTGTAATCCTAGTGGATACGGAAAGTTCACGTTAGTTTAATCTCCATGAACTATATTTAGCCGTGGAAATTTAATTGGGTAAGATAAATGATATTGCGAAAATAGGCACAAACGGCTAGCCCCTCCCCATTCTAAACTCACACACAAGTTATCATTGATTGTTACTTTATGACAGATGAACATTGGAGATGTTTTTTCGAAGTTTTATATTATATCAATAAACATACCTTTTCGGATAAAGAAAAACACGCCGGACGGACAAAATGATGATTAAGTATGACGGTCAGTTTTTGACCACGATTAGAGCAAATCGATCGAAACGTCGCCTTATAAGAAAGTATTATAATACGTCAAATTCAGCTGATGTATTAATTTGTTTAGATATAAATATTTTAGCTTGGATTCTAATTCTCAACTAACTAACTAAAACATGGTGTGTGAGTAATATGATGAAAACGTTCATTTAAATCTTAGCAAGCTTTGTACAGCTTAGTTGTATTCCCCGACGGCGCGTTCACGTCGGATTCGTTTATGTACACATCATTACGTATGCAGCCGCCTGTCACTATTTATTATTTGCGCATATTCATGCAGGCGGAAAGATGAATGTGAGTACTGCGGGGTACGGCGGGATCGACCTAGCTGTGAACTGACAGGAACAAGAGATAGTGACAGAGCAAATAAAGGAGCTAAGTCTTTTGTTCCTAACAAAAGATTTAGCTCCTTAAATTCACCAACAATTTATCTGATTTGGGTATGCTGTGTGTCTTTTCAAGATGTGCAAATGTGAGCACTTGACCAGGGTGGTTAACTAAAGCCTGATTACTGCAGTTTAGGGTAGGCTCCTGCCCCTTGGTGGGGACTATATGAGCTAAATAAAAAAATGTAGTGCATTAGGTACACTATCCCTAACTAACCTTTTTTATACTCACGGGACCAAATCCGTCTTAGGAGCATACTCGAATATAAAATGTTGTACCGTCAGATAAGGGAAATGGAAACGGCCTTTGAGATAATTTGATAAAATATTCATAAAACTCCCATAATAGCTATAAAGCCGAAATTGTAAGCAACTTTACTTTTCATGCTAACGTAACGGTAACAGTGCTTTAATGTCCAATAATATATTTATGACCCCGTGCAATATCTGTTAGGTGTGAATGGATATTCCTGATGAATTGTTTGAATTTGTTACCATAATATTTTAAGATAATTGTACCAAATAAACAGTTTTCTATTCTATTCTATTCTATTCTATGAAAAGCGCACAATCTACAGATTAGTGTACCTACGTACAAACACAAATAAAAGTAAGTTCAGAAATATCAGAGTAACAAACAAATCTAGCACATGGTATCAGATAATGTTTCTTAATTTGACACATATTTGATAACTGAAGACAAAGTTATCAATCTGGGGCATTATCACAATAAGCTGGGTGCGACGCTACGATCAAATCATGCTTAACAAAACCAATAACAAAAGAATATAAAGCAGACCTTTTGAAGTCACCTGCTTATAGACACAATAACATGCAAAACAAACGATGAGTCAAATATTTTTTCCGTCTGTTTTATCTCGCAAAAGTACCGTAGAATATGTAGATAGGTACACTTGTTTAGTAGCAAAAGGGAAATCCGCTACAGAAGTAAATACGCGGAATTTACCGATATTCCTTTTTGCCTTTATCCGTATAATAGTTTATTTGTGTATCTAAATATTAGTCCCATGGATTCATTCGTTTGGATAAATCCTGGAGAGGGATGGACGCCAGACACTTCACTAATAGGATCCGTCTTTAACTGAAAAGGTTTTTTCTTAGAACATTTAAGCTTCTTTAACCCAGATATCGTTAGATTCGTATTTAACGAGTCCGTTCGGGAGCAGTCCTGAAAAAGGTTTGATGTGTTAAGTTTTAGATAAAGTACTAAAGATATTTCGTACTTTTTGTTCCTAGACTTGGATTTTATCCACAGATAGATCCGAATTAATAAAAGTATATTTACCGTTATATGACGAGTAAGTATAAATTAATAAATCAGTCATATCTGTTATAACATATAATAAAATGTAACGGATCACTGTCGAGTGTCGGTACATTAATGATATATGTTAAAAAAATATTATACGACACCTTCATCAGCGCAAACTATTATGTTTGTCTGTTTGTGTAATCTTATGTGGTTTTCAGTAAGTAATATTTGGTAGAGTTCACTTAAATTATTGCATTTTTCTTTTCTTTTCTTCTGTAATTTTTTCTTTTCATTCTAATTAGAATTATTATTTTATTTTCTCTTCACAAATGTATACACATTTAGACAAATAACAGGGATGTACTTAACCATAATAAAATAAAGGTACCATTGGTTCATGTCGTTCGGTTTACAAATAAAAATTGTATGCTAATTTAAGGAATCACGTCGAACCTGCTGGGCGTTTGAAAGCGCGTTTGTAGGTGCGGCGCGGGGTGATGAAGTCGCTGAAACAACAAATAATAAATAAACGAACTTTCTCAATATTACACATAAATATAAAATCACGTATTAATATTTCTAAAAGAAACAATATATACGAAATCCAAGTTTACGTGATCTTGATCTCATAAAAGGTTTTACGCAACCTAAAATGATGACGAAATAACAAGGTCTTAAACGACGTTATGTCGAAAACAGACTCGCCAACAGGCAGTTTAATCCAAAGGCTTACTTATATAGGTACACATACAAAATGCTGAAAGCAAAATAATACAGCCAATCATACCGAGAAAATAACCCTGAGATTTTTCACATACGAAAGATATCATAATGTAAGCACATCAATTATCAAAGAAATATACGAATAGAAGAGAAAACCGAGAACGATTTACTCCTAGATTAATAAGAAGTAAATAAAATAATGTTTCCTCGTGGTCGGTCGCAATAATAAGTTTTGGCAGTGGATGTGACAGAGGCCGTATTCTGCGCGAGATGTAACTTATGGCACTTTGCGTGGGTATTTATGAAGGTAATCCCTATTTACCAACTTTAATTTTCTATAAGAAACTAAAGATTTAAACATTTAATTACAAATTTGAATAATTAAATTTAATACCTTTCAGTATTCCGTCAAAAGAGAGAATGTTGTGTTCCACACTCGTTTCAAGTTGGAATTTAATTTGGCTCGATCAGGGCGAAAGCCGATTTATACATTTATACTTATAGTCCCAAAATACCTAACTTTTTTTTGATAACATTGTTATTGATTTTTTATTAACAACATTGGACATAGGCTCAAGTGTGGTTTATGATAAAAATTGTTGGTAGCGAAAGTTACTTCGTGCAGGTTATAAAAGTCTCTGACGGACGGAATCTATCCCTATAAAGTTACGCACATTTTACATTCATTCATAAAGTTTATTCTCACCGCTCTTCATACTCGTGCCATTTTGTAAGTTGTTTAAAACTATAAATCATGATCGGGCCACTAATAATGGAGCTGAACGAATATTCTATTCGCATACACACTTACACGGACAATCCGATTGCGCTCCATTTGTTCGGAAACTACGGTTACCATAACATAATTAGTATTCAGGGCACGAACGAGTGCCATCAGAGTGGTCTAAATTTACGATACCTCTGCGTATTTTCGAAAAAAAAAAGCGACTGCAACGGACGAAAAACGTAGGTAGCTTCGTACAGTAACGAGTCAACATGTAGACTTGTAGAGACGGGGTACTACGCATTGAATCAAGGGTCCACTTTTCGAGTCGTTTGGGACCGTTGCCGGGAGGAAGTTTTTATTGTAGCGCAGTGTCGCTTGCGGCAATCAGGCAGGATGCACAGCCACTACACATCGAGTATTCGTGTTCTTTGACATCGCGCGATACTCTTTCTCTTGTATTTGCGTCTAGTTTGAGTGCTGGAGCCAGGATGCAGTGGTTGCAGCGAAAATATGAAAACGGAAACTAGTATCTATACAGAAATATTATTCAAAACCGTAGTATAAGATGCAAATGTTTACAATGCGCTAGGACTTCATTTTTAGCAGACTTCGAAAACGGAGGTTCTCAGTTTGACCTTTATGTTTGTATGATGTATAAACTGTGCACAATATGCACACAAAAATATGTAACATTTCGGAAAAAGTTAGTAAATTTTAAAATCAACTTCAGAAAAAAAAATCTTTGTTTAATCCGCATTTATGCAAGTCAATCCGCAATTACTATTTAACGTCGATATGACCGTTGTCACGGAAACGATCAATAACACCGATCGTTCAAAGCAAAAAATAACGTCAGTTTGATAGGTAAGATGGCGGATGAGGCTGGTAAAAAATGTAACACCAAATATTGACAATAATGACACAAGTCTCTTAATACTGCTAGATAAAGAAAACACTTATCACACACCAAAGATACTAAAAAAATTTAATACTTGCACATACTAAAAATTACAAATAATTATTATAAGAACATTAATAATTATCTGGTTTGATGGCAAAAAAGTCTTTTTAGTTTATTTTTAAAATATCAAAATGTTGTTTAGTAGCATCACATATTTTTTTAAATTTGTGCAAAAGGTAAATACGAATACCATATCTTACAAATAACGTAGCCATTATCTTAAAAGCTTGGTGTAACTTTAAATAAAACACAAAATAAATGATACTGATACCCAGTTAGTGATGAAAGGAGCTCAAGACTCCTTTATATTCTGACTAGTCTCTATTTTCTAAAAGGCGGACTGGAAGTGTTTCAGTATTATTAAAAATCTGTATAACATTGAAAGGACTAAAAAATAATGGTATTATTATAGACAAGAGATTGTTTGCAAGTTGACGCTAAACACATGCAGATTTTATCTGAATTTTAAAGATTTAAAATATGTTATTTTTTCAAGATTCTTAGTCGCTTTATGTCGACGATATCATTGATCAGCCCTTTTGAAGTATACAATCATTAATGTTTGCTTCAACCCAGGCATTTCGTTACTTATAAACATTCAAGTATACCTAAATACTTATATTAGTAGGTATAGTATTTTTATACAAACAATAAATAAAGTTATTTTATGTTTGTAGAAGAATATTTACTTGCGGAATTCAAAGGAACACACATACACGGTGAAATTTTAGTGGTTTTTTTTTTTTTTTTTATAAAGAGGGCAACAAGATGACCTCACTCCACCTGATGGTAAGCGGTAGTGAGATCCAAATATAAGGTCGACAGGCACAATAGACCATATTGAGCCTGTCGCACTCACCCTGAAAGCCGTGAAAAAGGAGACCACTGCTGCGGCAACAACGAGACAAGGCGTGGAGTCTCGCATTGGTATTGAGCTGTGCGGGTCCGAGTTGGCCAGTCCGCCGGACGGAAGGGCCCCCGTTTCTACGCGCCGGCGGGCTGACCCGCTCCGCCCGCCCAATCCCGCCGCTTAGACTCCACTGGTCCGGCGCTTGCCGCAACAATGGTCCCCCTGGCTCCGGTTCGTACAGTGCTGATCCCGGAACGCGACCTGACCGAAAGAGGTCAGAGTCACTTGGCGGGTTTTACACAACTGTATGGTGGTAACAGCAACCGGTCGACAGAATGTCTCCCACCTGAAAAAATGTGGTGGTTTTCCCGCAGTAAAATGATTCTATCTTAGTAGCACAATAGATTTGTGTACTTTTTTTTAATCAATAAATGCCGGTTTTACGAAAGTTATAACCGGAACTCGAAAGCACGTTCGAACCACTTCATTACTTAGGGAGAAGAGCTTTTATAACTTTAAGCATCTATTTCATGCGGCAAGCAGTACCTGATTACGTCTGTACGTCACATCTTATAAAATAACGATAGATTTTCTCGTTTTTGAGTTGAAATAATTTGCATGTTTCGATAGTATTACTAAAGGCAAATCGTTCTGCCACGGGAAAACGGTCACTCGAATTTCACGGTGTACTTAAACATTTCATTCTTTACGAAGATTAATTCTATATTTGGATAACGAATAACTATAACAAGATCGAATTGGCAATTGAGAATCTAGAAAATAATTGACAGACATCACATTGACCTGATTATGGGATTAGTGGCTCACTCGTATTACGGATACAATTACTTTGCTACGAGAATAATTCCCAAGAATACTATAAATACTTACTTAAGAAGGTAAAAAGAAAACGGAGACTTGTAAATACTTATAATACTTGATACATTTACATAGCAAAAAGTTTTTCAAATAATATTAGAACTTATTTTCCTTTGAACATTGAACTTAGTATTATTTTATCTAAGATTTTTACCATGTTTTCCTATACACCCTTTAATAGTAGGTACCTACAGATTCATGTACCCGCAACACAAATGGAATCCGTTTTGTTAACGTTATTTTGCATCGAGACAGGTTGTATGAAAAATTTAACATTGTCATCGACAGTACCGAATCGAACCGAAAATTGTTATGCAAATTATTATTTTTAAATTGTGCGCACAAAATACTGCAAACCAAATGGAGGATGGATTGTGAGTTTCTCATTACTTGCAATATGTATTTAAAACAAAATAATAATTGACCTAGTACATCATTTAATTCAGAGTAATAATATTTACGCATGTTTTCAAACATTTACGGAAATAAAATAGCATTTGCTTCATAAGCCAGTTGATCTGTTATTAGTTAAAATTACTACTATTTTGTTTTATTATAGGCTAACAAGATGACCTCACTTCACCTGACAGTAAGCGGTAGTGAGATCCAAATATGAGGTCGACAGGCACAATAATGAATAGACCATATTGAGCCTGTCGCATACACTCTGATGGCCTGCCTAAATGCAGTTTCACGCAAAACTACTTAAATCTTCAAGCTCAAAAAGCTTGGAAAATGTAATTCATATGTAGATAAGTACATTAAACTCAATATTTTTAAAAGTATCTCCCTATTCTACAGGATAGTTTGATTGTATCAGTTCCACGACTCAAGCCTGTGCAGGTAGAGGTAGAGTGCCTATATGTTTCGTTTTAGTATCGCGATCGGCTGAGGTCAGGCTAGATACCCGCCCGAGCCCGCAGGTGTGAGGGCCGTAAGCATATATAATTTTATTTCGCTGCTGCTGGTATTGCCTATTACGTTTATATTAAAAGTACGTATCGTTTGATTTTGCACCGTATGATTTTATGAACGTATAAGTTTATTAGTTTAACGAATAACGTCTCAAATATGTTTTACTTAATTCCCGTTTTATGAGCCGTACAATATCTAGAAATGTATATCTTTGTAGTAAGTTAGCAATCACTTTATTTTTTATTAAGGTTATGTTTTGGAATTTGTACTGTTTTTTGTGTTTATTGCTTACGTGTTCAATATTATAATTGCAATAAATATCACCTCAATAATCAAGTAGATCTTAGAAATCATAGTTATAGTCTCGAATTGTATCCCACATATTTGTGACTTTGTAATAAGTTCATGTTTATTTAATACTAGCGACCCGCCCTCGCTTCGCTTCGGGGATATCTCTATCTCTATGTAATTTTAACCCCGTAAGAGAAATCTATTTTTTTTCATCTAAAAGAAGCCTATGACACTCAGGGATAGTGTAGCTTTCCAACAGTGAAAGATTTTTTCAAATCGGTACAGTAGTTTTGGAGCCTATTCGAAACAAACAAACAAACAAAAAATCAAACCTTTCTTCTTTTTAATATTATTATATTACATATAGCTGTGCCCGCGACTTCGTTCGCGTGGACTACAGGATTTAACATATAAAAGTTTATCCTGCTAACTCTCGTTCCCGTAAGAATTTTTCAATATCCTGTTTCACCTAAGCTTTAAGTTTATTATGGTACCTGCATGTCAAATTTACAGCATCTAACTTCAGCGGTTTAGATTTTTCATACAAAAGGATTTTCCCGATTATTCCCGTTCCCGTGAGAATTTCGAGAATTCCTTTCTTAGTGCACCTCTATGGTACCTAAGCTACGTCCGGTCCAAATTTCAAGTGCCTACGTTTAGCCGTTTAGGCTGTGCGTCGATAGGTCAGTCAATCCTAGAATTTGGCAAAGGTCTTCATAAAATTATATTATCTATTCTTCATCAGTATCTGTTATCGCCCTGAAAGAGTATATCATAAAAAATATGTCAAAAACAACGTTTCCTCCAAACGTCAATGACTGAAGAAAATTAGTTTTGACACAATATTCACTCAATAATTCCGGCAAGATGGTGACTTTGGTTCGTCTGTCAACACATTTTGAATTTAACAAAATACTCGACAATCCGAAATTTGCGGATATATGTTGTCGACTCGAAATCATTATTTTTTGATGTTTTATTATTCATGTAAGGTTTTAATCGAGTCTACCGTACCCCTTGACAAAATTATTTATATAGAAGATTACTTTGGAGCAAACATCTAAATCATTAAAACGATTGTTATGGGTAAACTATAAAAGGTAGACATATGCTCTCGCGGACTTTTTTAAAGATAATGTTAAAATGAACAATTCATCCATAGAGCATTTTAGTATAACTTTAACTATATGCTCAGCGCACGCCACTGAAGGCCTCTGAAACGATACTTTCCCCGTTTTTGAAACATTTTCGGTTACTGCTACACAACTATAGGACCTAGCGTGATATTATATAGGCTATATGTTAATTCTGAATAATGCAGCTTTCTAATGGTGAAAAAATTATTGCAATCGGTCCAATAGTTTTTGAGTTTATTCATTACAAACATACAAAAATATAAATATACAAAAATATAAATATACAAATCTTTTCTCTTTATAATATTAGTGTAGACTAGCTTCCCGCCCGCGACTTCGTCCGCGTAGAGACGTTTAACGGGTAAAACATTACTTTTTTATAGCGCAGTCGGTTATGAAGTAGCCTATGTCCTTTCTCAGGCTCTATTACCATATTTTGTTTTAATCGGTTCAGTACTCTATGCGTGAAAGCGTAACAGACAGACAGACAGGCAGAGTTTCTTTCGCATTTATAATATTAGTAAGGATACACGACCATTGATCTTGAGCGAATCACGAGCCTTGGGAACCACAATCCCCTCATAATATGTACAAAATCATACACTGTACCGCCATGGATCCAAGTAGGTAAAGTTGCATGCTTTGACAACGGCTTATGGAATTAAATTATATGATAATGGTATACTATAAGGATGTTACCAGATTACGCGTTCTTTCCCTCTTTGAACGTTTTCTGCAGTAGGTAGTGCACATACAAGGGATGTAACATAAAATAAAGGTTTTCCTGAAATGATATATCGTTTTCGTTTTAAGTACTTTTTACGCATGTACGATTGATAAAATCAAAATTAAGTAGTATAAAATGTATTATTACTATCAAATCGTTTTTCTATCTATGCAACACAATACGAATTCGTTTAATAAAACTTTATTTATTTATTTATTTATTTGAGGACAGTTTACAAGTCACACACTAAAACACATTGATATTAAACATGGTTGGTACAGTTAAAAGTATGTAGTGTGGTCTTAGTTACAAACTGCCACGACAAGCCCCTAAACGCTTGGAAGCATTGTTAAACTACTTTATTCTACTTTATTCCACATTGAGACAGGTTCCATGAAAATGTTACATTGTCATCGGCAGTAGACACAGAATGGAACCGAAATCTGTTATGCAAATAAATATATTTCAATTGTGAACATAAAATTTCGCGGACGTAACGTATAACCGAATGAATAATGCCTTTTGTAATAATAACCTCATTTAGTTGGAATCGTAATTTCCTGTGCTGTGGCGGAAATTCTGAATACAGCCGAGAGTTGTCATACAGAACTATAATAATATTGTCTATTTAGAGTTGGTAACTTCACGAGTTGACGGGGCACAGTTACCGGTCACATCAAATAATATTCGGCCAGAAGTTCCAGCCGTGTGTGTCAGGAAACTAAGCCGGAGCAGTAGTTCACGGCTGTTCCCGTCACAAGTTGTACATTTGAACGGTTGGTTCTAAGTACTCAGAGTTTGCCGAAAACCAAACTAGTCTATTTATTTTCCGCTATGAAATCTACACTTAATTCAGTTTTGCTGACTCAGAATACCGCTCTTCAAACAATATTTTTCTGAACTTGTCTAATTTTTAAGTTTAAAAACGTGAACACTTCAGTTGAGTTCAGTCACAAAATATCATTTTAGACCTAAGACTTCCGTCAACCTGCCTGAAAATTTGAGCTTGCGTCAAGTGTGGTTGTACATCGATCGATGCGGTAGAAGTTAAGTGATTAATGGCTAACACAAGCATGAGATTACATACTCAATTTCCCTTACAACGTGGGTAAATGATTTATTTTTTCCAATGCATATAATTTGTAGCTATCCTAATCCGGACATTTTCCTGCCCATAGCTTATCCAAGACAAATATCTACAAGCTGCAAGCATTCTATTACAAACTTTATTGTGCAGAGGATAAATTCCATAATTCTTCACAATTTTCGAGAATTTTAATACTATATTCCCAAACCTAAACATTACGCCTAATTGTTTATCCGTAACAACAGGGATTACAGGTGGTTTTTGGATATAATGTAAAATTAATCGCCTGTGATAAATTTGGTTGAACAAAGGTTGGCATAAGTTTGGTATGTTTACTTTGAATGTAATTTTAAGAGGAATTTTTGAATGTTTTATTGCTAGGGAAATAGCATTGCTTGGGAATATAAAAATGTATAATGCATTTTAATAGGTATACAAGTAAAATAAAAAAATACATTATATCTTCAAATCAATTGTGTCTTTAAAAAAAACAGTCCTAAGTATTAAGAGAACCATTCTGTGCGATTTTTAACAATAGTTACATTGTTACTAATTATAACTTATATGTTAAAATCTCTGAGCATTGGGCACAAAATGATAAAACAATAAATAAATAACTTATAAAAATATTTATCATATCAATTATTTCAATAAATAAATACAATGTTACATGAGTATAAAAACAAACTCAATTGGAACTTAATACTTTCAATTAGGTACAAAGCTTTTGAAAAATAAAATCATTTTATCATTCCTGGTTCCGACACATCAAAGAAAAATAGGGGAGTGAATATTTTAATCAAACAAATGAATAAAGAATTCGCAAGCCTCGTCGGCAGCCCTGTTAATTTTACGAGGTTTATTCCACAATTTTTCGGTGGAAACGTTGTGCCGACACAAAACACCCTTCCTATTACAGAGTTGAATGAACATATTTTATTTAAAGCGTTCGAGCGAACGGAGTGCGCATTAAGAGTGTTTATGATTTAGTCAGGCCTACTGTTTACAAATAAGCCGAGATTAATGGCCGTGGCCTGACGCCCGCTGGCCGACATCCTCGTTAGATTTTTTATTCACTCTCGCCCTTTTATTTGGAGGCCGACCGCACATGCCCGTTCACTTTATTGCTCCTTCTTCCGATCTCGACAAGAAGCCGAAAACTTCTTACACGTTTTTTTCTGGTACTCTTATTGCTCTTATAACATACTGCCTGTGACTACAGTACGTAAGTGCGGCCTCTTTTAATAAAACTTATAACAAGATACAATAATAGATAAGTAGGTACCTACATAATTTTATTAAAAGGCAATATGAGCTACATATATATTCTAGAGGTAGGTACTTTGGCTTTCAAAGTTCAATGTAAATTGAATCTTCAAAAAGAGGAGTTTAGCCTTTTTACATATTCAGACGGTACAACCCGGTATCGAATACAAACCGAATTCAATTTTTATTGTTCGAGCTGAATATTCCAGAGGGTCTCTCGCAAATATTTTTATTGTCCGTTTAAGTGTTCATACTTTATTCCCCAGTTCGACGAAATATTTAAAGAAGCATAAACAATGGAGGCTCACGCCGGTTTATTTGAATATCAGTTGCACGGTGTTTGATCAGCTTTGTGTCCGCGTAGTGGGCTTATGCGCCCTTAAATCGCCTTATTATAATATTATTAGGATTTTGTGTATATCAGCATGAAAATATTTGCATTCCAATTTGATTTCTTTTACAAACCAATCTAGGTATAAATAGAACATCATAAAATCCTTAAACGATGAACTTCTATGTTGCTTTAGAAAGTGTGTAAAAAAACCGTTTAATACGGAGAGTTTGTGGCCAGCGAAATTATGTATCAACCTTGCTTAAAAATGCATAACGGTTAACGTTTTTTGTTGACACAGCTTCGAATAAAACTTCCTAGCCGAGATAGCATTACGGTAAAGAAAACAAAATAAAACTTTCAAGACCAAACATGTCTGTTGCTATCTGGAGTACAAAACGGAAGTCGACACATTAGGGCGCTGGACAAATAAGGGATTGTTCGTTGGCCACGCGAGTCGGGAGTTAGCCGATGTCACCGACCATTCGTTAGCTGCACTAAAGTGACCGGGAATAGTCAACGCCATTGTATGCGCATCAAGTTTTTATGTGGACGAAATCTTTGACAGCTCACGGTATTTCGAAATTAACGGCAATATAAATGCTTAATGGTAACCAGTCTTTGAATTTTTCTGTTAGAAGTAAGTAGAGGGTACGTATTACTGTTCATTATTTTTTTCGCGCCGATTTAAATTAAAAAGAAGCGTCTTAAACTTAAACTACGCAGAGACTTTCTCTGCGTAGTTTTGAATACTTGTTTAAGCATACGGGACTAATAGATAACGGGAACTCTTTGTTTCAAATTTAGAGTTATTATCAAAACATGTCAAACATACCTGCCCAAATCATCCGATAAAGCAGTATAACGATTCATATAACATGGAAAGTTATTTCGCAGCAACAATCGTTTTGTAAAGTTATCTCTCGCGTGAAGTGAGAAGTTGTCGTCATTAGTGCGCTAGACAAATGGGGATTCTTTGTTGTCTTCGCACGCAGCCGTACAGTTGGCCCCCACAATAGTAATATACGGTACCGGAGTAATATAATACTCGTGTTTGACGGGGCGAGGGCTTGTACACTAATGATTGCAGCTTTGAAGTGATAGCCTTCCGTGCTTAGGTATATGTAGTCTGTCGTATGGCACTTTGTAACTTTAACATATTATAAATACAAACAATCCTTATAGAACTTACATCATCTGAAAATAATGCTTCAGGCCTTGTAATATTTCTGATAATTAAAAAAGTAGATAAGTAACTAAGACGTTTATATTATTATGAAGTAAAATCACAGTTAACTACCTATAAGGTTACAATTATTTTGATCTCTTGTCAATCAACCTTGATTATTTATACAAACATTATGTTTGTGTGTATACCACCCGCTTACGGACGTCAAGTCAAATCATTAATTTTGATATTGAATTGAGTGTGGAATAGCAACTAAGCAGCGTTACACATTATTTAGACTTCTTAACAGGCAATAATTTGCACGATATACATCATGTAAATCTAAATAATATAACATATACAAACAATACACGTAATTGAGCACAATATGTTTAGTAAGATTTCACTAATAATAGCAATTTCCTAACGTGGAGAAAAAAAACATACACAAGAACGCTTAATTGTGACTCCGTGAGTATGTGAGGAAGTTGCGTGTCCTACAAACAAGAGCTCTTTATTGCTGTTTCACGCATCCGTAAAGCTAACCATTAGCATACCTATCGTACAGAAAAAATACTTTCTGTGATTGTTATTTAGTCCGCAAGTAACAAGAATAACAAGTTCTTTACATCCAAATAACATAATTCACACTACGGAACTGAGTAGAGAATAAATTTCGTAAAATAACATCAACATTTCAGTGCTATTCTGTATCTTTTATACAGTTAAGTATTACAAACGACTTTTGTATCAAGTTACATGAGGTTTCTCATATTTTCCTACAGTTATATTTAAACAATCCTATATTCCGACGTAGAATTAAGTAGACGACACAAGACCTTATTAAATACTATCAGAAATACTATTAGAAACCGAAATAAAATTCCACTAAATACCGAAAATAGACGATATTAGAAAAATCAACGCTTACACTATCCATTTTAAGAAATTTATAAATGCTTAGATCAAGCTTTACATTGTACGATGCAAGATTGCTTAAGCGAGTGGCATGTGGTGCCGAGCATAACAGGAAGTAACAGCATTAGTTCAGACAAATAGAGGATTCTTCACTGTCTCCCCTCTCAACCATAAACTTAGCCGTGACTACAAGAGCAAAAGATAATATCAAATAGGGGTTGACATAAAACTGTCATCAACAGTAGACAAAATTGAAACCGATTCCGGTAATAAAAGAAAACCAACCTTATGGCTCTTATCTCTAGCGTCATAACTTTATATTGCGGGCTGGTTCGTAGATCCAGCCCCTATTCTAACTGTTCGTTCTAGCACTTGTAAAAGATTTATTTTAATAGATGAAGTCAATGTGGGCTACTGGGCTGAACACTAGAGAAGTCAATGATGCAGTTAATATATTTTTCATCTTTTAATATATTTTTCAGGTATTCAAAATGTAAATTGGAAGAATAGGTCTACAGCTTACTTTCGAAAATGTATTACCAATGTCATAGTTCAATAAATTAACATGATCTGGACTCATTAGCAAAGAGGGATATTGACGTTTTTTAGTATTACACATCTAATATCAACTTAATTATAATACATTTTGTCATTTATTTATAAACTTTACTGATATTTTTATTTTAATATACAGGAAATACAACTATGATTTACAGTTCCACAGATGCCAAGCAACCCAACCGCCCTTCGGCGCCATGCTTTCGGTGCGGTTTCGACGTAGGATCACTTATTAAATTTAATTTAGTCGAGATCGCTCCGTCCCTTCATGATCCCTCGGTACAGTTTCTAAGCCATTTCTCATAGAATCGTCCTAATAGTTTAGCTGGGCTTAATACTATTACTATAAAATATTAATCTACCAATTGTTGCTAAAGTAAGTTTACAATTCATAAAACAGCATCTATAAATTTAGTTAGATAGGTATTCTGGGCAGCCTACAATAGGATTGCATTCTACCCACCTTCGAAACGTTTCAAATACAAATCGTGGCTGTATATAAATCATATGGCTCTGATTTTTTTTCTCATTACACATCTTTCTCGTTCAAAAGAAGATATTTGCACTGCGATCCAAGCGTAAACATTTTCATACACAAGTCCACCGCAAATTTTTCCCGAGCGAGCGATTCCATAAAGCGTAGGAACATTTTATTAGCTCCTCGGAGTTGCTCACTTCGCTTTCAAAATATTCCGTGAAAAATTTCGATCATTTAACCTCAATACGTTATGGTTCACCGATTCTGTAACCGTAACAAGTCGAAGAAATTTCTCATTTCGATATACCGAGTAGTAAAGGGTTGATAGCTGCGGCCAACTCCTGCGAGTTTCTGTGTCGTGTAATCGCATCGGATAGCCAATTACTTACCCACCGAGGGTTTTTCATATTTCCGAGAAAGCTGTACAAAAATATTCGTAACTTTGATATTTTCTGTAACAAATCTTGTTTCATTACGCAGTCATAGCAAAATTGAGGTTTATGTCAATCTACGTGCGTACCTAACAAAATAGCAAGTAAGTAACTGTCATTTTGAATTACTTATTCCAGAACCTACACATCTAGTAATTCAAAATTTCATAGTCTATTCTGTGGTTGAATGTACTAGTAGTTATGCAAATGTAATACATATTTCCTGGTAGTGGGTGTTTTGAACGCACGATTTCGCCGTAAAGTTACAAACGAAATCATTGCAGAGTTTATTGCAGAGTATTTACTTACCAGAATATTAATATAACATTCTATACATGTACTGGAATCCATTAAGGTTTTGTGAGTTACATTTGGTACTAGTTGGACTCTTACAACCATTTTGGATAAGGAATAGATGATATAAGTAAACAAAACGTTTGGACCTACACCAAAGCACAAGCTCAAATTTCTTTTGTATCACATCTTAAAAGATATCTATAACATGACCCAGTTTACAGACATACATTACTACCGGGCGTGACTTGCAAACAGTTGACACCAAGACAACACGGCATTGCTGTAAAACAGTACAACTGTGAAAACACTACATTTGAAGCGGGACAAGGCGTCCTAAATCATGCAGGCGACGTGTGTCGAGACCGTTTGCGCCGGGACTACGCCGCGTGCGTGGGATTCAATCCCGCCGAAATTATCCCGTGAGGTATCTTTGACTTTATGACAACACTGCGTGTTTTATAACGGCTGCTCGCCGCGTTTTGAGTTGCCTCATGATAACTTTCGCGCGTGAAATAATAAACGGAAAACGCAATGTAGGTGTCTAGATTTCATAATGTTTATGTTTGTTTAGCACTACGCATATGGAAAAGTATAAATAGTAGATTTGCCCTCATTAAAATATGACTCTAAAGACACGTGTAACTAGATGACCGAATTCGGTGGTCTCATTAGAAAGAATGAAAGGATGAAAGTGTTAAAATGAAAATAAAGGAATAAAATGTAGGCAAAATCTATGAAGAAGATCAGAAGAATAACAGAATACTTTCAAGTAGATTGCGATATCCTTTGTACTAAATCTTTAACGGCTGGTACTAAACCGAATGAAGAATTACTGAAATTATTCACGTTTTCACATTTTACTATTCTGAGCTTATTATTTTCATCCTTGCATGTAAAAGAGCTATATCTTTGTAACGTGCATGTTGCTGTTGGACTAGCTGAAATACGTGGCTGACGTGTATTATATTATTTGCTGATTTGTTAGCCCATGTCCTAGGTATAAATACTCGCTTGTACATAAAGGTCGAGTGCCATCCATCTCAAATATGAAACATCACAATCCGCAGGCTGAGCAAGATCTCCTAAATCATGCAACGCGTCGTGTGTCGGGCTGTTTGCGCCGGATTACGCCTGGCTCCTACAAGGGATTGAGTGAGATCACCTTTATCATACCTGGATGCTTCTGAGGTCAAGGCCAGGATATAGATTTTAGAATTGGAAAACTTATCTATACTATATAAGGAAGTTAGCTTATTAAACGAATACGCCGCTTGTGAGCATTTGTGAGTTGTGAGCGGGGCCTCTTTGGGGCAAGTATCGTACTTCAAGGAATTAAGGAGTGATGCTTTTCTCAGGGACTGATGACGTAGACCGACATAAGACATGCACGACATGACAATATGTTATGTGTAAAAGAAGAAATAATTTGTTTTAAAACTAGGACATTGAACTTAAAACTAATTCAAGGATTTAAAAAGGATTCACGTAAATACAATAGTATACGTAACGTTTCAACGCAACTTTTTTCCATTACAGTTCAGATCCAAAGTTTAGAACGCTTTGCAGGGCAAAAATAAACAATACTTTAATTGCTTCGCATGGACTAATATAAATCCCCACGTTAGTTAATCAAACAACTCCAGCTACTGAACATTTTTAATAGCACACAAATCGTTTGTCAATACCACTCGGCTACAGAGAATAAGTACAGTTTTATAACCTAATATGACATAAAAATAAATTCCACGGTATTTAACACTGAACACAAATTTAATGATCGCCTCTAGCTATTACGTTCGAGGCTCATAAAAACTCTAATAATAGCCTTCTTCAGGCAAGTCCTATTGACTGAAGTAGCTCTTAAGTATTTCTATTGTTTCAATAATACAAGAAACTGCCTCGAAAGAAATCGGAACTTCCAATTTCACCTGATCGTTTTCATCGTTCTTGTGAAAAATAAACGTTCAAATATACGATAGAAATTTAATCATGTTAAGTTCTTTCTTTGAAACACGACAAAGCCTTTTAACAAACAAAATATAATAGATGAGTTAGATAAAGAAAAAGTCAATTGCATCATGACGAGGGTTTGAATGTTCGGAGCAGTTTGTATATTATTATCGAACCTTCCGATAGACCTACTTTCTGACATTTTCTTAAACGTAGTTCCTTTATAATATGAGAAGTATTAAAACGTGTACGCTGTTTATACATACTGGTAAGAAGTATACATAACTAATTTCTCTCTTCTTTTCGCCGGTATCGCAGAGATTCGGTAATGAAATCATAAGTATACTTTGTAGGTAAATACGGAACTACTAATTGTAAGAAAGGAAATGCAGGCAATAAATAAAACCGCGGGAATCTAATGCAACATATAAATCAACCAAGTGCTTCTTATAAGTATCTTCGTCTTCGGAAGCCCACGCGGCGAGGTTAATTAAAATATTAATCAGTCCGCACTATTATTAGCTAGCTGTTTACCGGGCATGGAGTATCTTTCACGCCCTAATGACGGCTGAAGTATGATTCATGTGTGTAGTGGCACCTGCGAAGGGGGAGTATTTCGGGAGCATCCGGAGCCCAGCTGTCCACAGCGGCCGCGTTAATATGACAACAGAGATCAGACGCTTACAGAAACGACGTACTTTGCGTTCCTTGTGTCGTGAAATGAACCAATAGGGTTAGAGGTATCATACATAATAAGTAGGTACTAGGTAGCTCGGTACTACTGCATTACAATGTCATTTAAACTTATTATCTCTTTTGTCATTTTATGTCAGGGGATACCAGCCACAACTATCTGTCCGGTGGTTGGTGAACGTTATACGGGTAAGCGACCCCGGCTCCTCGAGCTACTATCGACTCAGTCCAAATCATCCTTCTTCCCCTTTTCCTTCCCCCGTCATATATCCTTGCTACTCGTAGGAACAGCATGGCGGCGACGTGGTCCACAACCCGTCACGTCACGTTTCCCACAGAGGTAAAAGTGGATGTGGAAGTGGAGATCACTTCCAGCGAAGTGATCTCTGCCTACCCCCTCTAGGAAAAAGGCGTGATTTTATGTATGTATGTATCTCTTTTGATTTGATTACTAATAAATTTTCTAAGTTAATCCTTTCAGTTCTCATAATGTGAGATTTTTTGTAATTGTGTAATAATTGGTTAAGATCTTTCTTCCCTTTCTTGGATTGAAAAAATCAACTTAACCCTGTCATACATAAAGAAACCGTCAAACAAACACAATTTACTGTCGTAATTTAGTCTAAAACAACAACTCTAAACCAGTTCGGACTGAAACTTTTGTGTCCGTGTGTGCGAACGCCGCGTCCAACGGGCGCGGTCGCTGTCGGTATCCGCTGGCCAGCTGTCCCGCGTTTAATATGACGACAAACTCCCGGCTGTCACTTGTACCCAATCTGCGGAGGCATAAATTAAACGTCACTCCAGTAACACGGAAAAGAAAGCAATATCACGGACTTGAACGGAACCAAACCAAAACGACCGCGACGCTAAACAGTCTTCGCGTTTGCTTACATTATTATGGATTCGATTCGGAATTGAAATTGTGTCCGGCTCTTTGAATACCAAGTTGTATTACTTCAACTCAGGACCGGGATGCAATTTATTCGCATTCATTGATTTTTTTTGACGTTTCTTAATCATGGTTACTTTTTATCAACGAAAAGAGAACAACATTATTTTTAATTTTTTGTCTCAAATGATTTTACCCAAATATGAAAGTTGGATCCACGTTATTAATAAAACTTCGTTAACAACTTTAAAAACATATTAAAATCTTGTCTCCTCCGACGCGAACCTAATATAAAAATAGGAATATAGAAATAGAACACAAAATTAATAATCCAAAACTTTCGCATACCAACGAAGAATATTAAGATTTGTACTTTTGTCTCCGAACAACACAATAAAGTTACAACTTTTTATCATCTCACGCTTTTTACCTTTTCGGGCGGAAACTAGACCAAAATTAATAATAAAAAGTAGGTATTATTTTTTTTATTCAAGTCGATATTCGATATAGACATCATTACCAGAAAAGTTTGAAATATATTATTATAACAATTTCTGTAAATATTTTAAGAGTTTATTATATCTATAGTTTATTATTGTTTAAAAATATAATCGTATATTTTAACTATACATATGTTACCTCCATAGTAATTTTCGTTTTAAATTTAAAACGGTGCCGTGCATTTTTCGACACTTTACTGACATATGAAACAAAAGATGCGAAAAAGCATGCAAATGAAATGGATAACTTTATCACAAGGTACCCTAATTAGGACATTTTTATGTCTTACTTATCTCTCGGTCGTAACATATCTGCCTTTTTTTTATTATAACATCATTTATTACAGATAAACGCGTTTTATTCGTATCAGTAGTTTTATTAAAGTTTGTGGCTTTTTTGTCGATTTTTTTCACGCGGAACTGATTTATTTTCCAGAAAGCTGTTACCCTTAAGGATCAAAGGTGAAATTAAAGTCTACGTGAATACATACGGAGGCGAGATGAGCGAAGATCTCCCCTTTCCATAGACTAAGAAATGCGGCGCTAAAACCACAAAATACTCGCTGTCGGTACTCCCTGATCCTTCTATATATTTCCGTCTCTTTACTTTCACACGAGAAAATACCTATTTCCCTCGTGCTTATTGAGTTAACAAAATACAAAGAAAAAGTTCTTAAT
This sequence comes from Maruca vitrata, assembly GCA_039566165.1. Classification (NCBI taxonomy): domain Eukaryota; kingdom Metazoa; phylum Arthropoda; class Insecta; order Lepidoptera; family Crambidae; genus Maruca; species Maruca vitrata. The sequence continues at coordinate 9,568,483 of CM076917.1, read as the reverse complement.
ACGCAATTCAATTCATAAGAAAAACTTTTGATGCCTGCAGATTATTAATATTTTTTTCCTTTTTTACACAATAAGAAATACACCAAGGAATATCTTCGGACATTCATTTTAACGACACAATCATTTAAGAACATTATTACTTTATGGATTTGGCCGCATATTAACGCTTTTTTTGTACGTGTTGTGTTGTAAAAATGTTGTTCAAGGTGGGTGTTATGAGGATGACAACACTAGCTGTCAAGATGGCGTCTTCATGAGTAATCACTAAGACTAACGCGCCAATGTAAAATTAAGTATTTAATTATAAACTACTGTCTGTTACATACTAATAAACAATTATAAAAGTAAAGTGAATTCAATATAACCCACCGACAAACATGGTGTCATAATTGGGATTCGTAATCGACGTGTTGTTATCATTTTTAAAGCTCGAGTCATTGTGAAATTCAAAATGTCTGAAGAAAGTCAAAAGCCTAAAAAACTTTCTGGAATGTCCAGTCCGCAGCCCATGGTGATGAATGGCAACTTGGCTCAACAGTGGAAAAAATGGGTGCAGTCATTTAAATTTTATCTACGTGCATCTGGCATGGATGAAGAAAGTGATGGCAGAAAGGTAGCTTTGTTTTTGCATGTCATTGGTGAGAAGGGCATTGATATATTCAATACATTTGGAAAAGACGAGGATAACGTTAAATACGACGAACTTATAGCATTGTTTCAAAATCACTTCGCCCCAAAAGCTAACCTTACTTATGAATGTCATAATTTTTTCACATATAAACAAAGTGAAAAAAGAAACCTTGGACGACTTTGCTTGCACATTAAAATTAAGGTCACAAAACTGTGAGCTAGGACAGCTGCAAGAACGCCTAATCAAAATAATGTTCATATGTAACATGCACCAAAAATACAACTTTATCAGAGAAAAGTTATTGCTTGAAGATAAATTAGATCTGGATAAGGCCTTAGAAATGGCAAAGGCCATGCTTGCTTCCAGACACCAAATGGATGAATTGACAGCAGAACAAAGTTCAGTTTGTATAATACAGCACAGTCACGCTCAAGATCAAAAGTCTAACTCAAGAAATGTCAGTCAGTACAGTCAACAGTCAGGACAAGTTTGTACAAGGTGTGGTCAAGTGCATCGTCACAGGTGTCCAGCATTAAATGTAAAGTGCAAAAATGTGATAAAGTGGGTCATTTTGCAGTATGTTGTCGGTCATTTCAGTCAAAGTCAGTAAAATATATACAGTCAAATAGTGATATGCAACAGGTACAGTCAGAGCAAGATGAGTTGTTTATAGGTCATATTCAGTCATCCAAGTCATTGTCAAGTGAATGGACAATTCATTTATATATAAATAATTCACAAATAAATTGTATTATTGATACAGGCAGTGATGTCAATATTATGTCAAAAAGTGTTTATGACTCACTTAATACTAAAAAACTATTGTCTAAAACTGATATAAAAATTAAGTCATACACTGGTAATAGTCTAGAAGTACTAGGTCAACAGAACTTAGAGTGTAAATTCCAATTTAATGACCTCAATATGACAAAACAAATTAATTTTATAATTGCAAATGTGAATTCTCCAACTGTATTAGGTAAACTTACTTGCTCAGAAATTGGATTAATTAAAAAGAATTTTTTGTTTAGACACTACAAGCACGCAAATGTCAGAAAGTGATATTAGTCATTTGTCTTCTGATATAACGCAAAATGTGTCAAATTTAAGTCAAATAACATGTCCTCAAGTCGCAAATAGTCAGTCACAGTCATTGTTAGTACAGTCAAGTCAGTCACAAAATATAGATTTAAATAAACTTGTTGAATATAATAATTCTGTTTTTACCGGTCTTGGTTGTCTTCCTGGTGAGTGCCACATTACTACAAATCCTGAGGTCCAGCCAAAAGTTGATGCTCCGAGGAAAGTACCGTTTGCACTACATAATAGACTTCAACAAGAACTTGAGAAGATGGAAAAAATTGATGTCATCACAAAGGTCACAGAACCTACAGAATGGGTGAGTTCTTTAATCTTAATAGAAAAAAAAAAATGGCCAGTTAAGGGTATGTCTAGACCCCCGTAATCTAAATCAGGCGATTAAGAGGCCACATTATCCTATTCCATCAGTAGACATGGTCCGTGCCAAGGTGGCCGGAGCAAGATATTTTTCCACTCTGGATGCAAGTAGTGGATTTTGGATGTGTAAATTGAGTGAGAAGAGTTCATACCTCACAACTTTTAATACACCTTTTGGCCGATACCGGTTTAAACGTCTTCCATACGGAGTCAATTGTGCTCCTGAGTATTTTCATAGAACTATGACGGAAATGTTTGGTGACATACCAGGGGTGGCAGTGTACAGTGATGACATTTTAGTAAGTGGTCCAACACTACAAGATCATAATGAGCGTCTTAATACAGTATTTAAAAGAGCAAAGAAATATAATGTCAAATTTAATAAAGAGAAATGTACATTTGCCAAGGAGAGTATTAAATATCTGGGTCATATTTTTTCAGAAGCCGGAATCACAGTTGATCCAGACAAAGTCCGAGCAATCAAAGAGATGCCCTCTCCCAGCTGGCTGTCTAAAGGATTTACAAAGATTTTTAGGGATGCTTAATTATTTAAGTCCCTTTATTAAAAATATGGCAGGCGAGACAGAAATTCTACGACAATTATTAAAAAAATCTACAGACTGGCAGTGGACTGCTAATCATGAAACAACATTCTGTCGTCTAAAGCAATTAATATGTCAAGTTCCAGTGTTGTCACATTTTAATGTTCAAGATCCTATTGTACTACAAAGTGACGCTAGTAAGAATGCTGTTGGAGCGGTGTTGTTACAAAATCAACATCCAATATATTATGCATCAAAAACTTTAACAGATACGCAACAAAAAATGGCTCAAATAGAAGGAACTCTATTCAATAGTTTTCGCATGTATCAAGTATCATCAATTTATATATGGACAAACTGTTACTGTTGAGACAGATCATGCTCCGTTGATAACTTTGTTTAAAAAGCCGTTAGTCGAAGTTCCTGCTCGTCTGCAAAGAATGATGTTAAAAATACAACCCTATAGTCTAAATGTAGTTTACAAGAAAGGCAGTCACATGTATATTGCAGATACCTTGTCAAGAGCAGCACTCCCTGAAACAAGTACAAATGAATTGGATGATGATATTATTGTTCATGTAAATTTAATGATTAAATCATTGCCAGTCTCAGCAGAACGTCTACAATGGTTAATCAGAGGGACCAATGAAGATGAAAGTCTACAGGTACTAAAAAAATATTGTAAGGAAGGATGGCCATTAAGCAAAACTAAAATTCACAAAGATCTACATGAGTATTGGCAGTACCGATTCGACTTACATACAGAGAATGATTTAATTTTTAGAAGTAACAGTATAGTTATACCTAAAGTATTAAGGCATGATATTTTGAAAATTATACACAGTGGTCATTTGGGAATTGAAAGGGCAAAGCGTTTGCTAGAGGACATGTATTTGGCCATTTATGTCAACAGATATAAAAATCTGGTACAGTCTTGTCATATTTGCTTGTCACATAGAAGTTCAAATGCTCCAGAACCACTTCTTCCACATAATGTTACATTACTTCCGTGGGAAAAAGTTGGTGTTGATTTTATGGATTATAAATCTAAAAAATACATAGTAGTACAAGATTATTACTCAAATTATATTAAATTAATGTCAGTGGCAAGTACTAACGCCAAAACAGTAATTATTTGTCTTAAAAGTATTTTTTAGTAGACATGGTATCCCAGTCGAGTTATTCTCTGACAATGGGCCACCATTTAATTCGGCAGAGTTTAAGAATTTTATTTTTGAATGGGGAATACATCATAATACGTCAAGTCCCTACATACCAAGATCGAATGGGTTGGTAGAATCGGCAGTAAAGATATGTAAACGTTTTCTTACCAAGTCAGAAGAGTCAGGAACAGATCCATATCTGGCTCTGCTTCAATTCAGGAATACACCTAGAGGAAATCTACCATCTCCAGCACAATTGTTAATGTCACGTTCACTTAGAACACAATTACCAACAATCACAAAAAACTTAAAACCAAGAACTGTCAAGTTTCAAGAATATGTAAGAATTAAGGAAGAAAATAAAAATAAAATGAAGGATTACTACGACAAGAAGACTAAATCATTACCAGAACTACAAGAAGGAGATAAAGTCTATTTCAAGAAAATGCCAGATAGTCCATGGATTACAGGCACAGTAAGGTCCAAATGTGATCAGCCTAGGTCTTATACTGTTGAAGGGTCGGATGGATTCATAGGAAGGAGAAACAGACAACATATATTGAAGCCTCCAGAATCGCCTCTAACTGTATCTCAAGATAGGTCACAGAAAAGTCCAAATATCAAGTTGTCTCTAATTCTCATACAGAAGCACCATCCATGGAAGAGCATACAACTCCAGTTGACATCCGCACCAGGTGTGGAAGAGTCATAAGACCACCAAGACGGTTAGACTTATAAAAGCTAATAATACCTTGTTAGATAAATGTTAACAATTATAGCAATGACTGTGAAAGGCTGATTAATTTAGTTAAGTCTAGAATGTATATCTCTATCTATATTTAGATGTAAGATTGATTATAAAACAAGTTGTCTTATTTTAGTTACATAAGCAGTTTCTATTGTTAATTTTATTGTTAAGTGTTTAGTCAATTTTGTAGACTGTGTCAAGCTGTAAAATTACATCTAATAAGGAGGATGTTATGAGGATGACAACACTAGCTGTCAAGATGGCGTCTTCATGAGTAATCACTAAGACTAACGCGCCAATGTAAAATTAAGTATTTAATTATAAACTACTGTCTGTTACATACTAATAAACAATTATAAAAGTAAAGTGAATTCAATATAACCCACCGACAAACAGTGGGTAATATTTCATTAGAATAGCTTGATGACTTTATCGTACCTTTTTCACCTAGACAGATGTACCTAGGCACAATTATTAGTAATTTCTTAACCTTCATAAGGACTTCGGGTCAAATTTGACCCATTTTGCGAAAAAAAATGAATTTTCTCGAGATATAAGACTTTTTAGATTTTGATATTCTGTGACTTTTATTTTATCATTGAAACAAGCTTATTTTCAATAAAATTTTAAACAAAATATATATGTTAATATGCTTTTTGATCTTTTGTACTCTAAAGGTCTTCGGGTCAGATTTGACCATGCCTAGAATTGAAGTGGGTAGTTACATTTTTTTATAAGATCGTATGTCATGGGACATCATTATGTTATACCGACAACGTGACTAATAAATAAACACCGATGCGATAAATGTCAGTTGAATAAATAGTGTATTTATTAGCTTGCAGTCGAAGAACAATATCGAACCTGTAAAAATGAGAGAGTGAAATAGAATCGATGTTATATGTCACACATAACGAAGAATCGTGTTCTGAAATAGAAGATAATGTCGAAGAAGCTGAACAGTCTGATAATTCGATCAGTGAAAATGAGTAACCCAGAAGTGAGTGATCATGCAGATAAAATGCCTGTAATAATATTAGATTACAATAAATGTAAAGGTGGCTTTGACACAATGTACAAGGTTGTCTCCTGCTATACCTGCAAAAGAAAGACAAATAGATGGCCCCAAGTAGTCTACAGTATCATGGTCGAAATATCAGCATATAATGCACTTGTATTATTCACAACTGCTAATGATAGATGGTAGAAAGGGTGTATAGCAAAACGACGAATCTTTTTGGAAAATCTAGGTAAGCAGTTAGTTACAGCAGACACAAAGTCCAGGAAAACCTTCCCAAGGGTACCTATTTTCTTTAGAAGAAATTTGCGAAAAAGATACGTGAAGCTATTGACTCCATCAAATTCAACTCAACACGAAGAAAATAATGTTGCTACTGCTAAGAAAGCTCACAGAAGTAAGTGTTGTCAACTATGTGTGAAAACTGATAATAAAACATCTTTGATATGAGTAATTTGTAAAAAGATTATATGTAAACAACATTCAAATATAACTTTTTTTTTATGTACTTCATGTCATAATAATTAATTTAATTATTATATTTTTTTTTTTATTTGATTAAAAGTTTATTGGTAACTTTTATTATTTTAATAAAGTTTTTCAAAATTAAATATTTATTTAGTATTTATAAAAAATGTAAATGTGTATTAAAAGAATTAACAAATATAAATAAAAATATTACATAAAAAAAGTTTTTGTAATTTATTTTACCCATAATATGCATAAATATATTACCCGGTCAAATCTGACCCGAGGAACGGTAACGTTAGTAATTTTGAAGACCTTATGAAGGTTTCTTAAACACGCCTTTTGTTTCATCATAAATTGTCCTTTTTTTTCATAAAACCATTAGTTTGTAAACCTTTTTTTGTAACTGTGAAAGTCTGTCTTTAGACAAAGGTTGTAATTTGTAGCATGAATATTTTAAGTTCTTAAAATAATGTTTTAACTCTCCACCAACTTATCATAAACAATATTTTATTTTTAAAGGAGGAACATAAAGCGCGTCGTCGACATAAATAGTGTCAAGCGCCAAGCTTAATCATAACAATTTCAGTTGTAAATAAAACGAGCGTTTCACAAGTACGCTTAATTGAGCAAAATGTGTGTGACGCGAGAAAGATGCGTATGCGTACGTGAATTGGAGTATTAGTCGTAAATGTTGCTCATTCCTTCGCGCTGAGCAACGCCGGATGGTCTCGGTCCTCAACTATATTTAAATAGGAGCTTTCCGGTGTGTCATATAACACTCTACATGTGTGATCGGATATTTTTGATGCTTTTATTAAAACTTGTCACAAAAACGATTGCCAGTTCCGATTTTTACCCCATCTTATTAATGGGAACTACATATTTATTATGTACGTAACATGCTACATGCAATAAATAAGATAAAATATAGTTACTATCCATAAATATAAAAATAATATTATTTAAATATAACAATATTGTTCACATAATACTAAATCAGAATAAAATGGATTACATAGCACAAACATAAAAAGAAGATAATATAATAATAAACATAAAAGCAAGAGTAAAACTGGTTATATGATATTTCTGCAACCGCAAAATCCACCTCATGATTTTAATTACAGCGTTTGTTTCTAATGTATACTGCTCTAATAACGCTTTCAATTCATCGCCACTTATTACCCTCTCAGTGTGTAACTGACGCTTCGGCTCGCATTAATTACATCAACAACCCTCATGTGCTGCTAAAACGTACGTTTGCGCCGTAACCGGCAAAAGATAATTTAATTTGCGAGGATACTTTACACGAGCGAACTATTATTTGCAGACAAATGTTCGGGCGTGCCGCGCATATCGTCGTAAGGCCAATAAAACTTGTACAAGACTGCGCTATCCGCGTTTAGATACACATCTTGTTCCGTTTCAGGTGTTCGTGAGTGCGGGCGCAGCACGAACGCGAATATCCCCCGCGCGAGCACCGATATACATCGCCGATCAAACAGTAATGCGATACAACGAAAATGCGAATTTCATGTTAGTTATAAGGGAACTTTTCTTCGCCGAGCCTCAAATCCAATTTGTATGAATTGTTATGGCGGCGGCGGTAAACGTCCACTGAAATAAGAATATGGGCCTTTTTGTGTCGTCCGACCCGACGATACGGCAACGAGTGGAAAAAATACGTCGACTTAATGCAATCCACCTACAGGGGGATTCATATGAAATAATACTTTGTAGGCAAAGCGATCGCGCGCGCCCCAGGAGGGCCGTAAAACTGCTAAGCCTTCAGCCAAATTGAGAAACTTGTTGAAAAATCTCACATCAGGGATATATCCAGTTCAGTCGGTTGGTTTAATAAAATTAGAAGTTTAGTAGCTTTCGCTTTAGGAACAGTTAAACATTTACTCGATCTAATTAAAACAGGTAACGTTTAAGAGTTTATTACGATATTATTAAGCTTAAGCTTGTTTCAGTTTATAAATTACGTTTATCAAATTTAATATTATACATAAAATATATTTTAGTAGTGAGTCGGTACATATTTTTACATACCTACATTTAGCTAAGATGCTTTAATACAGAAATACAAAGCTAGTACTTAACTATACCCCGGTTTCTAAACCTTCCAGTTATTGACGATATTTATCTTTTGGGTACTTGGAATGAGGATACCAAAACATACAATTTAACTTATTGTACAAACCTAAAACTGATGGCACCACCCCAGTTTTCATATAATAACACGCACAGGATTTTATAAGTGCAAACAAGTTACATTAATAAAGCACCTACTGTCTTTTTCCACCTACCAATTGAACATTTGAAATATATAAAATTCAGGCAATAAAAAGAATATAGAAAGTCAATCCAAGTACTGCACAAAAATAACCCAGATCCAAGCTCGATAATAAAGTTACAACGCTAGATTCTAGAAGGTGACTCGTGGTCTCTTGAGTTTTCAATCTGCAAACAGCGCGCTCATCTAAATTCACGGACGCATGTCTCGAACTCGGGCTTATGTGACCGAGCTTGTTGAATATTATGTATTTGTAAGTAAATCCGGCGGATCCCCGGATTTGTTTGTAGTAAAACACATTTCAAGTCGTGCAGTTAGTTACGCGCCTGAATCCGACTGGCAGCGAGGGCTGTAGCCGCCAAATCTCCTGTCTTTTGTCTGTAAAATACGTAACCGTGTTTCCACAACTTCGTCGCGGCTTTTGCTCGGCCTACTACCGACAGTACTGGCTATTATGCCACCTCTGTGTGTAGTTCAACGGCCAACACTTATTTCAATTAACTGTAGTAGGGTTTTTGTTTTGTTTTGTACGCTTGCCAACATCTGCTGCAAGGAAGTGAGAAAACTTTTTCCGTGCAAACACACTGCTCTTCTTATAAATAAAATTTAGACAGCATACATAAGTAGACTGGAATCAACAAATATTTAATGTCGAAATCACAACTAATTTTTGTTTTCCATTTATGTTTGTTTTTGTATTACAATAATAATTCATGGAAAACCGAGTTACAAGTCACTAGATAAGTAGATATCAAGTAAACATTAAAGGTAACAAAAATATCTATAATGTAGATAGAGCATCTCTGTTGTCAATAAATATATACTTTTATTTAGGTATGAGTAAGACTTTCGCGTTCAATTAGAATTAATACATTTACACTTAATACAATATCTTTAAACTGGCAAAAAATACAATACAATGGCCAGCAAGTAGCTACGTAGTTGCTACTGTAGGTATTATTTATCATATTAGGTTCTTATGTACCTAAATTATGAAACACAATAGTAATAGTATTTAAGATTACTTCTTCTACCAATTTTAATTATAAGATACAGTTTAGTACCATTTTAATACTGAAATACATACTTGGTTCAACAAAGAAAGTTTTTGAATTAATTTTCCTCAGACATAAAAATCTGCGATACAACCTGAAAAAGAGCAACAAACATAAACCATAACCTGCGATTTCTTCTCGAGGTGTCCACTTTGGTACAGCTGCAATAACTCTGCGAGAATTTTTATCTCCGCAAATTGGATAAGGGCAGAGCAACTCTCATTTCTTCGCATCACTTGATTGGTGCCGCAGTGGCGGACGAGACTGCGAACTGTGGAAATACTGGCCAATCTATATCAGTGTGCTACAGCAACACGGCACAAACAGAGATATTCAAATCTCTCTGATGCGATTGTTTTGTTGCAAACACAAAAAGTAAATGTTCTCGTCTGAAGTTACTGACAAAAACAGTAGCAGCCGTGAGAATAATATGAACGGCAGTGAACGTCGTGTTATAATTAAAAATTGTGTGCTGCTAAATTGCAGAGCGTGACATTTGGAACTAGATCGCGAGTTTATTATAAACGTGTTTTTATACAAGTTGATTTCGCATCAACACGTGAAATGTTACCCTAGTTTATTTGGTTGCTATTATTATACACCGTGAAATTTAAGTGGTTGTTTTCCTGCAGTAAAATGATTCTATCTTAGTAGCACAATAAATTTGTGCAGTTCTTTTTTATTAATATCAATAAATGCCGGTTTTACGAAAGGTATAACCGAAACTCGAAAGCACGTTCGAACCGCTTTATTACTTAGGGGGTTGAGCTTCTTTAGCTTTAAGCATCGATTTCATGCGGCAAGCAGTACCTCATTACGTCACATCTTATATAAGAACGATAGCTTCTCTCGTTTTCGAGTTGGGAAATTAATATTTTGAAAATTAGGAATTATTTGCATGATTCGATGGTACTAAAGGCAAATTGTTCTACCACGGGAAAAAAACCACTAAAATTTCACGGTGTATATGTACCAATATTATATCAAGTAAATATTTATCCAATGATATCTTTTCACTCGTATTCTCACTTCAATATAAAGTTAATGTCAACGTAAGTGACACAGACATCGTTAACTGTTAATATTTTTATTTTTACCGATTTATTAACCATCACTAAACGTGATTGAAAAACGAACAATATTTCATTTGGTTGGTATTCTCACTGCGATATACAAATCAAAGTAGGTATAAATAAAGTTTCACGCTCCGATGAAAAAAAGCAAAACGGATCGAGTAAATAAGTGATGGCCGATGAAACTGCGCCCCGCCAGCGTTTGTCTTTTCCATTACAACTTTCGCTTATCACTATTTCCATCCGATACATTCTTTAACCTAGTTTCAAATTTAGGGCATTAGGGTCTGCTGCTCGATCGACTACATTACACTTTTGACACCCAATATCTATATAAAGAAATATTGGGTATAACAAATTGTCTATTAGAAACACGTAAATAGTATTTGCAGAAAATGTATAAACAAACAAACAATACGACATTCCCTTATCTTTATAACACCGTGTAAAGGTATTAATATGGCGGATGCTATTCATAGTTTACGAAGTCCTCTAATAATAATGCTGAATGCAATCCTCTTAGGCTAAGCTGCATAGGTTGCCTATGTGGCACTGATTCGATTGTTTAGATCTGGAATTACGCTCGTGAATTATTCTCAATCCATTTATGAAACATAAAGCTTCCTGGTTTTATAGTTCCTTTTGCCCATTATTATCGTAAGTAGTCTCTTTTTTAATAGCTCGAGTTCAGAATTCTTTATTTTTGAACATGCTTTAGAATTACACTGTTTGCCTTAATTTTCTACAACAAATTAAGCAACATTAAAGGAAAACCTTATTTAAGTACCTATCCCTGTCTTTAATATATGTATATGGCGTTCGACTGATTTCGGCCATGGCGGAGGATCGCAATGGAGATCAGCCAACTGCACAGGGCATATTATTATTATAGTGCACTTATATAAGTGCGCAAATACAAGTGCACTCTCTGTTCCCTTACCCTAGCAGGCCCCTCTTACCCACTGGGCAATATGGGCACGTTCCCAGGGCCCCGCGATAGAATGGGGCCCCCTACTTCCTGCCAGAATACCAATTATAACCGATATTTATTAGGTTTTACTGAAAAAAATAAATTTGGAAAACTCTGATGATAATGACTTACTTAAATTAAAAATAAATTTAGAACCTTGTTTGTCTACTTTCTTTGTCTATTATAATTAAGGTTGTTCTCAAGGTCATAGAGGCTCTATGATCCTAATGTGCCCAGGGCCTCAAATAGTTTTAGACGGCCCTGTACCCTAGTATAGTTCAGTGAGACGGCAATCCGACATGACCGATATGATATTTCTTTTTGAAAGAGTTCTTTTTTAGCCCGACTGATTCTTCATCTCTTTTAAAATATTTTGCACACTGTTTTGTTTGTGCAAAATTACTATCTTTATGTTTTGTGATACCCAATAGACAACATAGTCATACCCATCAACAGAAATGGTGTAATAAATAAATATCTAAAACGAAAACGGCTGCTAAAGTTTACATTTGGCTAAAAATCGACCGATATTTATCGACACATATCGGTTCATGTACGTGCCAACGATGTACTACGGCTCTACGTTAATAGCCTCGATCGAAAACAAACGCGTTCTATTTACCAACTAAACTGCGCAGCACTAGAATATTCGAAATAAATCTATGCATATTTAGTGAGATACCAAAGGCGCAGTGGGGGTGTAATAAAATCATAACATCCGCGGCATTACGGCGCTGATTACCCGCGACATTCCGCGCTCCCGCGGGGCCGCCTCAAAACGTGACGTGTACTCTAATATCCACCAATCCACATTAACAAGAATTTTCTCATCAACCGCCACCATATTTTCCACGGAATAAGCTAATAATACGAATACGATACTTGAATGGTGTTATGCAATATGAAGTAATTGCTTATCGAAAAGGTTTAACAAGTATTTGAGCTGCTAAAAATGTGTCATAATGTAGTCCCTACCCTTTTTTACGTTAAGAAATGCCAGCAGAAAATAGTCCGCCTAATTTTAAAAAATCAGGATATCACAAATATTTTTGTGTTGTTTTACTAATAACTAAACCAATTAGGACTATTAAATGGAAAAGTTTTCTTGTGCCTCAAGATTTTATTAAAATTTGTAAATCCTCATAAGTTGTAAGTTGCAAAGAGAGTAAGTGGTCTAGGTGACAAGTTGAAAACAACGTGTGACCTAACGCAACTTTTCAATTATAACTTCGCCAGCGTCCGACAAATAGAGCATAGGTAAACTTTGCTCTATGAAATCATATTAGTTCTCAGCCATTGCTTCGGTCACTTCAGCATAACGAAAAAAGATGCGCGCGATGTATCCAAATAATAATATTGGTGGATTTACGTGCGGGTGCCGCGCCACCCGCGTCGTGACAGAAATAGAAAATGTCTGATAGGAAGGCCTGCACAAAACATATATCATTCGACGACAGCTACATGACTGCCGTGGCAACAAACAACGCTGGTGGAATAGGGCACCGTTACCTATGTTATGATGCGCCGTCATAGCCAGATCTGCGTTCATTCCCGATCCCGACGCAGCATGATCGAGATCGAATTGGGAACATGTCATGTCATGTAACGATTGAGGGCGATAGTTAGAAACAACGTCGAACTTGGAGCAATCAGTGGATGTACGCTATTTAGACCACAATTTTGAAATGTTCGGAACATCGTCACGCTGAAATTGACTTTCTGGTGGCACACATGCTTGTTTTCTCAGGGAGGTTTTAATATTTTTAGCGTTTGATTTTCAGTCCCAACCCAAATGAAAACTGTGCAGTACGATTCTCATTCCTCGGGTTACCCAAATAGTCTCACTCAAAACAAAACTCACTCTTTCACGTTATTTCTTGTACACACGGTACTGTAAGGTCGCCTTAGTCGTACCAGTTCAAGGAAAATAGCTATAATTTCTATTGTAATATAAATAAAAGAAAAATCTTTGCATATATAAATTCTTCATTTATTAACTAATCAACAAAGACTAATAAGACATATAAAAATCTTTTAATAAAATGTTTTTTATAGGTTTTACTAAAACCTTCCTTCGGTACGACTTAGGCAACCGGTTGCCTTAATCGTACCACCCATGGCCTAAGTCGTACTTAGAGTAAACATATATCTTTCCAACTAGAATTCTAAGGACAATTAAAAAACTGCGTAGACTTATATGCTACGAGATCAATTTCAGTCTTACTTAATAATAATAATAAAAAACGTTAGTTTCATTTCGTAATAATGAGTACCTTTAGGAAATAAAACTATCATTTTTTTAAATGCAAATATCACAAATTAGGTACGAATTAGGAAGTTTATGCAGGTACGAGTTAGGCAGCGAGGTGTACAAAGTTAAAAACCAAAATTAATAACATAACCTAGAAACCGTTTACCGTTTAACCTAGCTCATATCAACCAGAAAACACTATAAAAACAGACATGAATCAAAAAAATATTCGCTTCAACACAATCTTTTGTGAAATTGGTTATGCATGACGTAAAAAATATTACTGAAAACTGTGCAAAAACCTTACTTTTTCATTATTTTTTGATCGCGAATTCCGGCAAGCCGCCGCGTGTTGCTGTTTACCCGTGGTACTGAGTAGAACCATATTGCACCGCTAGATGTCACCTTTTCATGACGGGTGCGCAGATATCGACGTGGTACGACTTAAGCGCTGGTACGACTAAAGGTACTTTACCCTACTTATTCCTTTCAAAGCGGCGAGATGGCAACTTTGGCGAGTTAAATGAAAGTTAACAACTTTTTATAATGTTGTTTATAGGCTGTTTGCGACACTACCTACGAACACACCAAATGCACGTCGGTATAAGGAGCGTCTTGTTATTTCATTTACAGGTATTAAGTGGAAAAAATAATAAACAATTGATTAAATAATAATTTAAAAATTATATTAAATAATTTGTAATAAGAATTACCGATGACCGGAAATATTTCCTTGCGTGCGGTGAAAAATATTCTACATGGGTTTCTGGGATATAAAATCTTTTGTACTACGATTTTACTATAAATATTACTGGACCAAATTACACTATGTGGTAAATTTTTTACGTAATTTGCTGTTGCAAAATTTATTAAGAGCAGGTGAATTAATTATGCGGTAGCATCGAAGCCATTATTCGTATTTCGTCTGGCATGCAGTGCACATACTTGCCTACGTGCATTATTTAACCTGAGCGCCGCGTTTATTTACTTTGCAAGACCAGTTATAAAAATATTTCCGCAGACAGCACGATACACAAAAATAGGTATATCCAGAAAACCAATAAGCCCATAGATATACATTAAAAATTAACTAGAAATCAATGAGCACATTCCTTTTTTACGGCTGAATGCCGAAACGATAATTAAGTAGGTTGCTAAATTCAAAACAAATCAATATAAAATACAACTAGGATTTAAGTGTCGCTAAGCTCGCAAATGTTTAATTCTCTTTTTGGTATTCGGTCGTAATACGATTAAATTATACTCACCGGTCCTAGATTATATCAAACGATGTTATTACTGTTTTAATAACAACTTTGGAACGTACACATTCCGCACACATATTTTAGGCAAATATCCAAGACATGTGTTCATATGAGATACGAGTACGTGCACAAGCAATAATATCTGTGGACTCATAATCACATAATATATGAGATAAACCGTTGGTGTAACTTGGTTAGTGACTCTGGTGGCTTTAAAGTACGAGTATTAATACAAATGACAATCCCAGAAAAGTTATTTGTAAGGATATGGTTGCCAACCAGGTAGTAATATCGCGCTAAGAGCATCTTACAATATTTTCAGTGTCATCTTCTTGACAGCCCTTTCGATTCAAAGAGCCTACAAATAGAATTGATACAAAATGTAAATTATAATTTGAAAAAAATCGCATTCATGACCCTGTCTGAACAGGGACTTGAAACACCGGTCTTCCGATATCGCGTCGGTCGCTCTAACCACTGAGCTATCCAGGTTTTAAAAAAATTATACATTTATGACCCGCTCAATAACCGACTGGCTCGGTGGAACAGTGGTTTGTGACCCAGTTCCAAGAGTCGTAGGTTGGATTCCCACTCGGGACAAATATTTTTGTGACGAACATCTGTGTTTGTTCCGTATCTAGGTGTATTATATATTAAAGCATATTTGTGTATCCACTGTTGATACTGATATCCGTAAAAGAGTGTATAAGCTACTTACCACGGGATCAGATCAATGTATGTGATTGATGACCAAAATTTTAAACATTTTCACTTTCATGTTTTTACACAATCGCTAAATTGAAGCAGTCTGATTTACAAAACTTATATTGTCATCGATATGAAAATCTTCACTACGCTCATTACGTGTTAAATAAATCCCGTATTTTTTCCGAATGAAAACATCACCACGAGATTGGATGAAGCTGAAAGTCAGTGCAATAAATTCACTCATGTGCAAAAATGCTTCCCGATCCATTGCTCTCCCTAAAGCGTGAAATACGATTTATCATCTGGAAAATAATGTAAATCTGTTCTTTTTAATGTTTCCTTTCATTAGCAAGCCTTCTGGTTACGTGTCTGGCCATGCGTGTGATTTGTTTGTGTCGGGAGCCGTCATCTGAGACGGCGCGCAGTCATACATGATCCTTTTCCGTCATTGAGCATTTCTCACGACTACGTAAGCCGATTTCGGAATCGCTCAAACATAAACTATTTCAATGTGCCTTATCTGTAGGCGCTTAAAGATCATTTTGTTATGTCGCCTCGGTTTATTGGATGTTTCAGATTATCCGCGCTCATAGCGAATTTTCACAAGCGTGCCAGATTTATAGTGTTGTATAATATTGGGATCGTTAATATCTAAATCGAATCAGTTATCGAAGAACTAGGATTTATTTACCGAAAATATCGAAAAACTCAAAGTACCGTCGTGTGAGCGCCGTGTAAAGAAAGACGGCATTTGTTTTCCGACAACGTCCACGATACTTCACGTGAAATAACATATTCCGCTCAGCCGTATCACAGCCACCTGTTCTTACGCACATCGTTTATATTCTTTATCTTAATGCAAGATAAAAAAAAATAAGGGTACTTACATAATCCCAGCTAATTTCATATAATGAGAAAATCAAGGTTACCTTTCATAGTTATTTACGATCTCAACTAATATAATTAATGCGAAAGTGTGTATTATTGGGTACCTCTTCAAGCTTAATTTACTCAATATTTTTTCTTGAAATTTCGCACATATACAGTTGGAGCCTACTACACGCCTATTTTTCTCTCCAAAAAACATTGGATTTGCAAAAAAAACATATATTTTATAGAAGTCGCTAAATGCACAAGACAGATTTTAGATCGCGCGAGAAAAAAACCTATAGTCGTGTGAATTTAACGCTGGCTAAAGCTACTCTTCACTATAAAGGTAAGTGCCTCACCATTATGTACTTAAGACACTTGACTAGTCCTAACATTAACTAAATTACCCAACATCGTAGAATACTCTTTTAAAAGTAACGCTAGCACGCCGAAGCCTGAGCCCTCATATTTCTCATAAACATTTACTCAAACCCCCACGTTTAAATTGTATAACAAGATACGTTGGCGCTGAGAGCTCTTATGTGTAGGTGTTAAGTGGAAACAACGTTTTTACGTTATCATATATGCATTTAGCTCATGTTACACAAAGCATGGAAAGCTTAACAGCTTACTTTGTACTAATCTTCTTTATTTATGCAATTTATTTGACTGGGTTTATAAGTACTAGCGTTCATTGATATTTTATGAGATGATTATGATACTATTGTACTGTGTCATGCTTTTAGAATAATTATCGTATTTCTCAAAGTAAACCTACCCGATTATGAAATAAAACTCATCAATTACTGTCAAGATAGAATAAGTGATTAATGTAGGTAAATATGTATATTAAGTAATTCTAAGTACATTGACCACAAGGTATGAAAGAAATATTTTGTAAGCTTGGCATTAATTAATCATACAAAGCCCTTTATTTTACAGCACACTGGTTACCTACTCGTATCATCTAATCACAGTTTTAATCTTTGTTCGCGCAAGGTATCGGGTAGATGTAAAGTAGGATCAGAACCGAGCGAATCCGCTAAAATAATAGAATTTTATTAAACGCGTTCAATAGTCTTCTTTGCCTAAAGTAACCGTTAGAGGGGAAATCAATGTCTTTGTTCGGAAAATCCATGTAACCCACTTTTCCGTAACAAGAGGTGCGATATACGTTCATATTACAGGTAAAAAAAAAGTATTATATGTAGTTCGCTTTATATTATTATTTTAATTGTCTTTAATATCTCAAATCATAATTTACTATATTACGATTGGTCTGATCCCATGTTAAGTAGTTTAAACACCTGTGTACAGAAATTAGAATCAGTGACAGATTAACCCTTAATAAAATTAAGCAATTACCTAGGGCATCACGTCCGGGGGGCACCAGAAGAAGCACAAAAAAATCCTTTCTTACGGCATCAAGAATCACGTCTCACTACGTTACCAAAAACACCACCAAAAAAGTTTCTAGAACTAATTTGGAATTTGCGCGTTTTAAATTGACATAGAGTCCGACCTAGAGTCATAACCACGCTCCTGCATGCCCACTCGATATTCGCTAGTGCATTCGGCAATTAGAATATACTGGAATTGCGATCAGCCAATTACAAACCACATCTCCCCGCGGGCCCCTCGTCCCACCAACATCAGCCTATCGCCGTACACTCCTGGACATAGGCTCCCCTAGGCGTAGAAGAGTCAGCTAATTCATTCAGCATTTGTTGTAGGTCCTGCAGCTTCTTTGCCAGAACTACGATGTCATCTCTAAAGCGCAAGTGAGAGATGAATTCGCCTTTTGTTGTGCTTCTCCAATGAATGGGCTGATGATGAGCCTGATTTGGCACAAACACCGACCACATAAATCACTTTTTTTTTTTCCTGGGTGGGGGTGGAACCCACGACCTCTGGCGCAAGGGACGCTACACCAAATGAGCTATCGAGCCAGTAAAATGGAATACCCACATTACCCACCGAGTAAAATTATATTCAAAGTGTTATAAGGAAAGTGCAAGGCTGTCTCGTACCCGTTAGGCACTGTTCAAAATTACTTAGTACAGATAAAATTTAGTCTCAGCGGACAGGATTTATGATGGCTCCTCCCGGACCACTCTGATCGTATTAATATTACGGCCGGGGCGGAAGGGGACAGCCAAGGAAACCGATCTCAAAACAAACCCAATTAAACGTTCCGCTGCTTTACCGCCTCATTCCCTGCCCTCTGCTTCACTAACCTAAATAAATTATCTGCCTTGTAAATGAATCATCGTTGTTAAATGCTACTCAAACCTTTTGAATCATCTATCATAATTCTAAATTGAGATGTCTTTCAAAGCTCCATTGAAAGCGCCGCGACCGTGTCACATTTTTTGGGATCCAGATTGCGAATCTTCGTTTCGGTTTTCAACCGTTCTTGTCTTTCCGTTTTACCCCGGCTCAAGTGGTTGACGTCTACAAATTATCCATGTCTAACCAAGGAAAATATTACTTCACAAACAAATCAATTTATACACAGTAGGTAATACGAAAACATGATATTATGTTCACTAACTGTGTAATTTAAATGATTAAATTTAACACTTCAAAGGATTTTCCAAGTTTGAAGTTCTTAGCTAGAGACAACACGTCATAACTCCCTTTGTATTAACTGCTGAATTCTGTGTCTCTAAAAGGACACTAAGTCAGAGCTCAAACAAACAATCGTCTGTGGCATGCCTGTGTGGAATTTGGCAGCACACTAGCGCGATGGCTACTCAATTGGAATCCAGCGGAAAAGGCCTGTCATTCAGAATTTGAGGATCATTCCGCTCAGATGGACCATCGCTGCGAGTCAAAGGCCGAAGTTGGTCAGGAATCAAACGGAGCCGACCAGACGGATAACGTTTACATTGCGTAGAGTGACGCTTACGACGAAATGGATTAAATGAGTCCATACCACTATTGTAGACTAGTTACGCCTTTTTGTAACAGATACTTTTCAATAAAACAACATAATAATCTATATCGTGAGTAAAAAAGGGTACAATAGATTTTTTTTATAGTTGTAGGAGCAGAATATTCAAATTGTATCCGTGGAATGGATTAGCGTTTTTTATGCCTTTGCCTCTCAAAACGCTACACTATTAAGATTAACTTACCACAGATAATGATTTATTCAATACCCACTTCTACACCACGGTTTCGACTGCGTTAAATAGTTTTATTTTTTTACCCGACTACGGCAAAGCAAAAGGAGGGTTATGATTTTGACAGGCTATGTATGTATGTATGTATGTATGTATGTATGTATGTATGTTTGTATGTATGTATGTATGTTCATCTGTTTCCACATAACTTCTAAATTGCTTGTCAGAATTCGACAAATGACATATCATTAGAAGCGTCTTAATTGTCCGCTGGTTATAGGCTATATAGGGTTTCACAAAATCTAATGTGGCGCCCACTAGCGGACAAAACATACAGAGTAAAAAAATAAAGTTAAGATAAATACGCCGTGTTTGGTATCATTGGAAAGCGCTTTACTTGTACATTTTAAATATATATATATTACTAGCATTTGCATGTGACTTTACGTATATTCATGGACTGATTGCATATAGTTCACATCTTTTCGTTCATAGCTTCTTTACTACTTACTAACACCAAAATAGTACAAATAATAAAAGTTAAAAACTAAAACCCAACTACGGCAAAACGACGCTGAAAAGAAAAACAAGACTTTAGAACATACAATACTATTTTGAATACAATATTTACTATGTAGATAAGTTTTCATGTTCGGCAAGGCGTAGTCACACGTTCCATACACAAGTACCTACCTACCGTAGCACTTTGACAACGTGTGACTGCGGTTTTCCAAACATGGAAACTTATCTCTACATAGTAAATATTGCATACTTCAAAATAGTATTGTATGTTCTAAAAGTCTTGTTTTATACTTTTTCAGCGTCGTTTTTTGTCGTAGTTGGGTTTTAGTTTTTAACTTTTTTGGAAATAATTGAATCGATTGCCGCCTCACGACACAATGTGAAACACAACACCATCGGAGTCGGAAGGGATGCCTCGCCCTTCGGCCGGTCCCAAACATATTAAGTTGTAACTATTAAAGGTTTTACAGCAGAAGTTATGTATGGGCAAAGCGGGGTTTTCCCTTTGGTATGATCTAATTTTGTCTCAGTAGGAAGGCGGTAAAACGGCGTAATGTGCCTGAACAAAACGCCACTGATTTATGGAGGGCCTGCCGCGTAGCCCCCACTGACATAAATGGAATGTGGCAGACACCCTGAAAAGGGTTACGTGAATATCATACAATGTGTGGCCATATGCTTGTACAAATAAAATAATGAGATTGGTGGATTAATAGTTGTCAGTTATTAAGCAGCGCAATCACAATTATACCTTAGGCCAATAAAAAATAAATGCATCCACCTAAATATTCGTAGTACTGTGCTACATGAGTCTGGCTTCCCAGTACAACAACAATTAAATACCCGATTTTTTTTTTCCTTCGAGCATGTTCAATACTCTGCTATGCTAGGAATTTAGGATGTTATAGAAAAATCGTATTTTTGGTAGAGTTATAAAAAACCCAGAATACCATTGTTGATTCTGATATGGGTCAAATCTTCGTCAAATCAAAAGTACCCGTAATCGACGAGCATGCATAAAGAGGTCGATGAATGTAGAAGAAGCAAAAGTGATGTGCCAGGACCGTAGCACATGGCAGGAAGTGATCTCTGCCTACTCCTCTGGCAAAAAGGCGTGATTTTATGTATGCACTAGCTGTGCCCGCAACTTCGTCTGTGTAGAATAGTAACTTTTGCCTGCATTTTTAATATCAGGAGATTTTTAAGAAATTACAGGAAAAATAATTAAAGATACATAAATTATAAAAACTATTACTACTACCAAATAAAATATAATTAAACTGATAGTCATTGATTTGATTAATATCCATTAAAGAACCTGAAATTGAAATAAACAAAGAAACATTTATATACGGATTAACGGAATGCCTTGTAAACGCAAGGTACCAACATTATTAATTGTTTGAGAACGCCCCGACACTTGGGATAATACGATAACAGGGCGATATGACCGGGATGATATTCGGCCAGTCTGAATTTCGCACATACATATGAAAAAAGGTTTTATGGCTCGTAAAGCCAATTGATCCTAAAAATTGCCCTTGCTCCCCTAATCTAAAAGGTTTGTGTTATATGTAAGCCAATGCGAAAAAAGCCACCGCCAGGCGGCGACGAGCCGGATTAAATGTGTTACGCCAATTTATACGTGCGTTTACGTTTTGTTTTTATATGGAATAAACATAACAATAGTATCATTACTATTAGTGTTATATATGTGCCACAGCTTACAATTTAATGTACGTATGTCGTAAAATAAAGTGTCAGTATATTATGTGCTACAACTTAATTGCCGCAAATATGTATTTGAATAATAAGCGACTAGGTGAGTAGATAGGAATAATGCTTTTAATCACACATACATTTGATACCTCTTACTTTAACATTACTATTATTGAAATATTTTAGCTACTTGATACAAAAACACAATGTTACTCATACAATATACGTTATGTTGATGTGATTCTGTGCTAAGCAAATACGTAATTAATTATAAATGAAGTAGGCATGTCTGTCATGTAATTTTTTAATTATAAAATTCATTTATCTTTGGAAGCAAGTTCTACATAAAACAACTTGCTAATTTATACGACCCAAATGAAATCTTGTTTTCTATCGACGTTGGCCTTAGTTTGAATAGAAAACATTGGAATTCTATGTATCTAATCAAAAGTATTGGTGAAAGCTCTCCCCCGAAATGGAGTCGAAAACAAAATACAACTTTTATTTGTAAACGGCAAACAAAACGTGTAACTGTAACTTGTAAATGAAGGTATCGGATGTGAATACTTAAACTTTGTGTCTTCGTCTGAGTTCGGATGTTCAATTTATATTGTTTAAAACACACAAAGTCCAATTAGGAGACTCTTACCTGGCTCTTCAAGTTCACATTGAAAAGTCACAGTATATACTAAAAGATATAAACTCTTACATATCAAAATATGTTTGAATTTTTTTTAAATATTACTATACATCACATAATTTGTTTCGATTCCGAAGTTAGTTGTTTAAGCACTTATGATACGGATATCAGAAACAGCAGTGGTATACACAAATAATGCTTAAATATATTTAATAATACATCCAGACACGGAACAAACACTGAACTGCGTCACACAAGTACTTGTCCCGGGTCGAACCTACGACTCTTGGAACCACAGCCTGGATCCCAAACCACTGTTCATCCGAGCCAGTCAATTTAAACATGACTTAATTTGTTGAACCACAGAAACAAAACTTATTAGAGCAAATTAACAGGTCTACAAATTGGTCTAAGAAAACATGAAAATGTATATGTCACCGGAAAATAACAAGAACCGTAAATTTATAACTTTCCTATGAAAATTATATACTAGGATTCTACACTACTTAAAAAATATACACCGTGAAATTTTAGTGATTGTTTTCCCATGGCGGAACGATTTGCCTTTATATAGTAATACTATCGAATCTTGCAAATTATTCCGCGAAAAAAAAAATTTTTTTTTTCAAATTTTCAAAATAATAATTTTCCAACTCGAAAACGAGAAAAGCTATCGTTATTTTATAAGATGTGACGTAATCAAGTACTGCTTGCCGCATGAAATCGATGCTTAAAGCTACAGAAGCTCGAAGCCCTAAGTCATAAAGCGGCTCGAACGTGCTTTCGAGTTTCGGTTAAACCTTTCGTAAAACCGGCGTTTATTGATTTTAACAAAAAAGAACTGCACAAATCTATTGTACTACTGAAATAAGTCTTTATGGGTCTTCACGCGATATTAGGAGTAGCAAAATTACATAGCTACTTACTGCCCGACGTTTCGACTGGGTTACACCAATCGTGGTCGCTCGCGACCACGATTGGTGTAACCCACTTATTTCAGTGTAATCGAACGCGAAAGTTTAAAATCTATTGTGCTACTAAGATAAAATCATTTTACTGCGGGAAAACAAACTCTAAAATTTCACGGTGTATATCAGCACACAAATTAAATCAAAATATTTTTGATAAGGGACTTTTTCATCCCAACTCGTTCATTAGGCTTCTGTCAGCACAGGCAAGACTACGAGTTTATAAATAGTTTCCTTCTACGTTGATTCTTCGAAAACTTCCACCATTCAGTTGTGTTACTTAGTCGTTGTTTTCCCAAGGGCGCTTGTAGGGCTGCCAAGTCACCAGACCTAATAGCCTGATAATCCGGATAGTTCGGACATTTAGATAAACAGGCCGGACACCCAACCTTATTAAGAGCTTTGTATCGCAGTACTAATGAACTTTTCGCTAAATTATGCACAATCTAACAAAAACCGAAATACCCGAACACTAAACCTAAAGCCGGACAATCGGGACTCTGTTTATTATTCATCCGGACACAAAGCTTAACTGTCCGTCTTGATCCGGACGCCTGGCAGCCCTAGATGCGGGCATGGCGTCAGAACATTGACCGGAACGCAGGTGGACCGAGCGTTCACGCTTGTTAATATTTGATGTATTCTTAACAACTCGGCGCTGTTACAGACCGCGCTAAACACACTGATGTTTAATGACAATCTACATCCGAAATTATGTATTGTTGTGCTTCAATATAGTTATAGATGGAGCACAATTAGTTCCTTTTATTATTGTTTTAATAGATATTCCCAAGACCACTACGACAGACATCACAGACACTAATTATTTTAAATAATAAAGTACCTAGATAGGTGCTGACCGTAGATGGGTACTTCCATATCGTGACTATATTTGATATAAGTTAGGACTTGAATGAAACAAATTGTCTTTTCCAATTAAATTGGTCCAAAAAGAGTACTACGACCTCATATTATATCGACCTTGACAAAAAGTATGTGTAATATTTAGCGCCTTAATTTCCTAAACAACAATGTGCCGAGCTAGTTAGTTACACATTATTACATAATATCACCTACTTAACATGATAATGGCTCTCTTACCTGAATGGTTATTTCTAACGATGAAAGCTAAGGATAAGTCTCACACTATGTCTTTAATGTAACTTGAGAAAGTGTTCTCTGGGGATAACTGCAAGCAGGGGCGTTCAACAAACTAAGCTAATGAAAAACTGATAAAATGGGGAAGCATAATAATATACACTTGAAACAGAGCTCTGGGCGCCGTGTTAAAACTTAAAATAAGTATGTGTACCTACATGCTACTATCAGTATTATTCAATCATACATACATACATAAAATCACGCCTTTCTCCCAGAGGGGTAGGCAGAGATCACTTCCAGCGATCCACTTTTCACCTCTGTGGGAAACGTGACGTGACGGGTTGTGGACCACGTCGCCGCCCTTCTGCCTTGTGCATTGTTTTAACAAGGTCATTGCGTTCCCACGAGTAGCACGGATATATGACGGGGGAAGGAAAAGGGAAGGAAGGATACTATCGCCTCGGATGATTCGGACTGAGTCGATAGTAGCTCGAGGAGCCGGGGTCGCTTACCCGTATACCGTTCACTAACCACTAAATTCAATCATAGTCTTAGTTTTTTTACTAAGTTTGCTAAGTAATAAGGCAAAATCATATTTTCATACAAGTGATAATACATAAAATATGACCAAGGGCACAGCGAAGACTGATCACGACGTTTTTCATCACTGATCACTTATCGGAATCACAGAATCGGGGCCACAAAATCGAATAATTATCATTATTTACAGATTAATTTCCATTTAAGTAATGTGTAGGCACCGTCCATTAAGCCCCCCTACTTAAACAGAAATAATCAACAGTTTAAATACTTCAATAACTAAAATGCCGAGAAATTTCCGTGAAACAATAAGCGCCCAAACGTAGCGGAAACAAGAAATCCTTAGCGCGCCTCAAAATATTTGTACGGTTGTACTTTGATACGGTTGTAACCGCGTGTAGACATACCCGGGTAAGAGCCCTGTTATACCGTCTTCGCGGCTCCTTTATAACTTGACATGATATTATTGTGTGTAAGTAAAGTCGTGTTTAAGGTTACCTCGTTCCTACCCTTTATGTAAGAAACTTTATTGTGGCTTCTGGTATACCATTTATACCAAAGAATTAGATTAGTTATGAACCAACTTATTTGTTGCTGAACATAAAACAATCAATCTTATATTTTTTGTTCACCTGTTGAAATCTGCAATTCCAAAAATGAAGTCAGTGGTATTAACTTCTATGGCTAGGCTTATTGAATTTTCATGTTAACATGAGTTAGTCCGAACCTCTCTTACAGAATTGAGCTGCTGCCATTTTAGGTCACTAAACGCGTCCAGAAGAATGTTCAGCTAGCTCCGAGGTATATGTCATGTAAAATGTATGAGGAAAATATCTCATCCGGCTACCAGTGGCCGCGTTTATCACGTGCCAGTTCTAAACCTAGTATGTTAAAGCAGGTAGGTACTCGCAGAACCGCAATAGAACGCTATGTTTATGAAAAGTGAGTTACGAATGTGCATATGCACCGTGTTATTTAACCTGTCACTTTACTATTAATCCTCCCTAAACTGCGGTGGAGCCGTAATGAAAGAGCGAGCGCGCGCGCAGTAATCTATTTCAGTGCGACGACATGGGTGGCGCGGCAGTAAATCAAGGCAATTTGTTCCGAGAATTTTGACTGCCGACTAGAGTATCGTGAAAATAATTAAAATAACATAATGGACAGTTAACCAGTCCCTTAAGCGCTCGTTTCCCGGATGTTGACAATTTTCGGGGAACGGCTGTTGTGTTGACGCTAGTGATATGTTTATGGGACTGTCATTAGTTCTCAGTTGGAATATTGCTAAGTTCACTTCTAAGAGTTCCGTACGTTTCATTTTATTTATGTTACAGAGATCTCAGAACCAATATAAGATTAAACATTTGACTAGGATACGATAGTAAATGTTATTTTTTGGAAAAAGACTCACCGATGGGAGCAGGTACTCAGCCGTCTTTTCTGATGTAATTCCTGATTTTGCTGACTGAATAAGATTAAACGGCATACCTATACCTAAATCTGAGTATTGAACATTTGGGTCTATACTGGTGCTCTCAGCCCGAACCACGAGTAATTAATCACGAAGTACCGTAGCTATAATAGCGGCTCATCGTATTGTCTGAAAAACAATAGGAAATATGATAAAAATGCTGTTCAGTCATCTTTCACGTATAAAAAGTTAAAAACTAAAACCCAACTACGACAAAAAACGACGCTGAAAAAGTATAAAACAAGACTTTTAGAACATACAATACTATTTTGAAGTATGCAATATTTACTATGTAGAGATAAGTTTTCATGTTTGGAAAACCGCAGTCACACGTTGTCAAAGTGCTACGGTAGGTAGGTACTTGTGTATGGAACGTGTGACTACGCCTTTCCAAACATGAAAACTTATCTCTACATAGTAAATATTGCATACTTCAAAATAGTATTGTATGTTCTAAAAGTCTTGTTTTATACTTTTTCAGCGTCGTTTTTTGTCGTAGTTGGGTTTTAGTTTTTAATTTTTTATTATTTGTACTATTTTGGTGTTAGTAAGTAGTAAAGAAGCTATGAACGAAAAGATGTGAACTATATGCAATCAGTCCATGAATATACGTAAAGTCACATGCAAATGCTAGTAATATATATATATTTAAAATGTACAAGTAAAGCGCTTTCCAATGATACCAAACACGGCGTATTTATCTTAACTTTATTTTTTTACTCTGTATGTTTTGTCCGCTAGTGGGCGCCACATTAGATTTTGTGAAACCCTATATAGCCTATAACCAGCGGACAATTAAGACGCTTCTAATGATATGTCATTTGTCGAATTCTGACAAGCAATTTAGAAGTTATGTGGAAACAGATGAACATACATACATACATACAAACATACATACATACATACATACATACATACATACATACATACATAGCCTGTCAAAATCATAACCCTCCTTTTGCTTTGCCGTAGTCGGGTAAAAAGGTCCCCAAAGGCTGTCGCAGTAGATTAGAAGCGGACCTCGCCGAGGGCCTCCGTACTTTTGACAAATGTGTTGCTTGAATTTTCTGACGGGTTGCAAATGAATGAAGTTACGAATCACAAACTTTACATCATAACCTCTACTCGACTGTGTTCGGTTGAAAAGTTTACCCTTAGTTGGCTTTCATTGGCCGCTTTACCCTTTGATGTTTCCAGACTAAATAAACAACTGTCCAATAGTATTAGCCGGCGGTATTCTCACAAGAACGAGCTGTTAGATTGTCCTTTTATGGTTTACAAGTGTTTTACTTACGAAGTATGGCGCAAGGATGTTCCCAGAATGATTACGTTTTAGTAAACAGGTGAAGTGTTTCCAAGGGTATTAATGTGGTGCATGCTCAAATTAGAAATTTGGTTTACTAACACGTGTAACTTATTCGGGGAGCTTTTGAACTAAGTTTAAATTATCGCAAGAACGTTTCGATTACTATTTCTTGTCGAAAATACTAGCAAAAGTGTAACAATATACGTATATTATGAATTTGCATGCATGTCATGATGATATCGTATTACATTTTAAATATTACATATTGAGTTTTGTTTGACACTGTAATAACTTTATAAATGATACCTTTTTTGGTAAGTAAGCGGATTGTTTAATTATTTTGTTTGACAGCATAGATTAAAATTTCCAACAAGACTATAGGGAACAGAAATATTAGACAATGAGGCTACCAGTGTACACAGTGTAAGTAAACAAAACAAGTTTATGATTAGCAATTAACAGTAACAATGCCCCCTAAAGGAAACATGCCCCTTTGGTATTATTCCTTAGGAAACTATTCAGACAGTCGTTAACGTAATGGACCACAGTACAAAAGACAAATGGTGTAGGGGACAGAATCTACCAGAAACTGAAGAAGGTCTGCGGGTGACTAAATATATAGTTAAGCGCAAATTCCGTGATAATGGTCCTTCCTTTTAGTGAACTTTGACAATTCACCTGAGGTTTTGTTCAAGTTGGCTTACATCGAGGTTCTAAAGAAATCAAGTAACGTTAGATGAAAATAAGTTAGCAAGTAAGGAAATATAAAAAAACTTTATCACAATAATAACGCACATGATCATGACGGTGCAATGCAACCCAGGCAATCGTGGGGCAGTCGTAAACCTATATTGAACATTATTAAATCGAATGAAAGGCGAATGTCTTAAATCATAAATAGCAAAAACATTTTTTATTTCTTCGACTTCAAAAGATAAGAAGTGGAAGCGGTAAACAAATTACGGCATGGCTCATAACGGACGTTGGCTAATAAGCGTATTTCCCGTGGTCTATGATGCCCATGTCGCCGCGAAATGTCTCATTAGCCAGTAACATGCACACTGCCTAGTAAAACTATATTATTAAGTCGTGTTGTTCTTTTCAACACCAACACATCACACAAAAGCTCACAGCGTAACCAAAAATTTATATTTTAACAATAAACAAAGACCGTGGAATTTTATTTGTCTGACTCAAAGGCAGTTTCCGGGCATTTCGTGAATGGAAAAAATGGCTTGCACAGGCAGTTGTTTACCACATAACAAGATATACATACATTAATATTGCAATAATGGTTACATCATCATCATCCTCTTCGCGATTTCCCGGTTGCATCCTTGCGGAGCCCGGGGTCCGCTTTCCTACTCCTAGCTCTCCACTTCGCACGGTCTTCGGCATCCTTTACGGAGAGTTTGTTGGCACGCATGTCATCCACTACGACGTCAAGCCAGGCCTTCTTGGGCCTTCCCTTCTGCCGGGGCCCGGCGGTAGCGTCATGGCTAGACACTTGGTCGCTACGTAGTTTGCATTGCAATAATGGTTACAACGACTGATAAAAGCCTTGATCATATCACGCTTGACATGACAAACGCAGTGCAGCGTAATTTCTTTTCCCGTCACTTGAATCAGAACGAATTCCCAGACAGTTTATGCATTACAGCCGAGAAGCGAGGTTCGCCGCGAATGAGGCAGAAATATTTACGGTTCAGGAATGTCGTCTCCCCCGAGTCACCGATACGTCAGTTGGATAATTGAATTAAGGTTGAGACGTAGGTACTCATCACTCAAGCGCAGGTGAGCGGGAAATTTTCCAGTACCGTGGAACTTAACAAATAATAAAAAGTATGGAAAGTGCGCCCGACTCCGGACGGTCTGAATCGATAACTCCCTGAATATATTCGCATATCTTCAAAGTGATTTAGCGAACATGTACCCGCTTCTGTAACTTTTGCTCTCTGTATCGGTTTTTATACATAATATCTATTTGCTCAATGAACCATATTTCTTAACTTATCGTGTATACCGAGCTCTTTTACCAAAGTTATGAGTAGGCAGGCTATGGTTTGAACAATATTTTTATAAGGGTAGGCCCTGCATATTGTTTAATACAGAGTAAAATAATATTGTAATCATAAAATTTGTCCTTTCATTGTTTTCAAAAGTATTATCTAATCCATTAATTCATAAAAGCTAACCAACGTAGGGTTATTTACTTTTGTGGTATTTTTATTAATTCGAACGACAGAGTCGTTAAAGCTAGCTAGTTTAAAACTTCACTAGAAATGTTCATACGAGTATTAATCCAAAAGCCATTAGATCCATTACGATAAAGAAAACTACGTTCACTGAGGTACAAAGAAATTTATGGCAACAAGTATAGCCGAGAACGAGTCCTATTAAGCGATAAATTATAGCTAACAGTACTCCCGTTCAAGCAATGTAAAACTTGGCAATATACCGCGTTACAATGGAGGAAACGAAACATTCCAACAATCAAAAGCAAAGAGGCAGAGTTCTTGAACAATGCTGCCGCACAAAAAGTGGGAATTGTTGATTTTTTTTGTGGCATTGCCCGACCATGGCCTGCATTGCTCGGTTTCAGCCAAAGAAATAGGAAGATTGAGTGTTACGTAATTAGAAGTAACGCATGACCTACATCACTTCGTCGCGAGGTTTAGGGGATGAGTCCATGCCGCGTGAGCATAACAGTCTTATCTGAAATGGTTATTGTTAGTCTAGTTATATTGTTCTTAAAAAAGGTATTTTGTCTTAGTGAACGATATTTAGATATTTCAATTATCCTGTAGCATTCTAAGTAGACAAAATATTTGAAGAACATGAATCTAGTTATATGTTAGGTCTCAGAGTTTATATATCAATATTTTAATAAATTACGTGCCATATCATTTATCTGGGGTTTAACTAATGTTATTCAGCTCATTTTGACAAGTTCTAAGAAAGCTATAATATGTATATTTGACGATGACTGTTCGTATAGACCTACCAAATTAAATCCTCATTTCCGTTAACAGAGCACTTGATCTTAATTTTGATTTCTGCCTTCTGGAGATTAGCATAAAATATATAGATTAGCTCTTGAGTCTGTTGGATTTAATCTGATTTATAATGCATCGAGAGAGTGGTACTTGCCGACCCTCTAATCGGCGGTCGGGCCCGGGGCCCTAAGTTATTGGATCTGAAGAGTTTTGCCGGAGACGCTCTCGACCGCATCAATTTTGTACATCGTCAACCAATTTCGTGGGAAAATTTATAACTGAACATCATCCCCTTTCGGATCGAAATTAGTATTGGGAAAAATGCTTGTGTTTGCCGTTCACTCGAGGGTATTTAGTTTGCAATAGGCAGTCGCTGGGATTATATCGTATTGTCCCCGATCTTATATTACCCTCAACTATTCTGATTATTCTCTAAAATCCTTTTCGTATTATTGCTAAAGATTTTTTGTTTCTAGTTAGGAATAATATGAAAGTAAATAATAAATATAAAAAATACTTAGTATATTTATAAGGTATACTTTTGCTGCCAACATGCCAATAAAAATACCATCATCTGATAAATGCAAGAATCATAACATCATATGTAATGAATATTCGTACCAAATATAATGTGAGAGCCAAATGTGATCGTTTACCATGAATAAATTGGTGTACTTTCAGAATGAACTGGTTATTATTGTGACTGTTTTATGGCTGATAATAGCAAATTACGTTCCAAAATTATTTATTAAATGAGTAGGTACTACTTCACTGGTACTGTTTTATCTAGAATTATATTCAACTAGCTGTGCCAGCGACGTCGTCCGCGTTTTCTCCCGTTTCTTAAACATTTCCTACTGTCTTTTTGCTCCTATGCTCCGAACTGCTAAGCTTTCAGGAGTTACACGTGTTATTGTGAGTCAACCATAAAAGATAGACATATGTTGTTGTGGGATATTTTTAAGACAATTTTATGTAGATGTGGACATGGCAGAGTAACATTTATATCGATCAATCAAGCATCACTTTAAAATCATGATTTAGATACAAAAATATATAAAGGAAACCATTTCTGCTGGTTGTGTTATTCCAACTTACAATCCCTGACCCAGTGTCTGCTTTATTCCTATTGGCGCATCTGATCTTTCCTTATAAATATTTGATTTACCTTCATTGGATGTTCAAGTGTAAAAGTCACGGCAAAGTCATTAAAAGAAGCGAACCGAAATAAACTTTGCACTTTGCCTAAGCGAGAGTAGAACCGCTAGCGAAGATGACTGGGCGGTTTCGCTTGCCACATTTATTATCTGCAATTGTCTCGCAGAGGTTGATGCGTCTGGCTCGGAATAATGTTACCGTTTTAGTAGTTCCACTATCAAGCGATTTTAGCTAAGCAACGTTTTGCTTTCACAAACATCAAATTTCTTAGTAAATGGGTAATTTATCTACGTCGTTATTCGTCGTATATTTTATTAACATATAAAGAAAACAGGATTTATTATTTTCCATTTTAAACACTAGAACTCGCCGAAATATCGGGATATCATTAAAACAATACAACATGGTAAATATCCCGAACATTTTCAGTTTTCTAATGTGGAGATCATCATCGAGTGAAAAAGTACATTTAGTTGCTACTTACAGCCGCAATGTTTAATTTTGAAGAATTAAATAATGTGCACTCATACAACAAAGATATTTTTTGTTCAATCATTTAATTCCTTTAATTTCCATTACCTATAATAAGTCACCTCTTAATTTATTAAATTTCTGGAAATATAGCCTTTGACAATAATTTTCCCTTACCAGGAAGGCAAAAGGATTATCAGAAACGTTGTGGTAGCAGCCTCGACGATTCTTGGTTTACCGAGTACACTTTCCAGGATAAGGTAACGACCTTATTGACAATTTTGGTAATCGGCGAGGTTGTTTCAGTTAGCAACACTGCACGGGACTTACATACAACATACATCACGCTGTATACACAAGACGTGGCCACTATTAAGTCATTAATTAAACAACGTCTACACAAGAGGCCGCGGAGTCGTTCATCTAGCCCTTACAGACTGCATGATAAAGTTGAAACTGGTGTAATTTACAGCGGGGACCGAGTTAATGGGGTTACATTAGACGAGGAGGTGGCCGACGGGCTCGCAAACAAATAAAGCTACTCGTTAAATAAATCGCCACAGTCAAACATCGCCAGGACCTTTCCGCACCTCTACACTCGTGAATAAATAAACATAATAATGTGTTTAGCGCAATGGTATCCATTCGGATGTAATGGCACCAATTTTAATTTAAAATTTACTGCCAATCTAGAGTTTATTTGCAGCGTTGTGAAATTTGCGGAAATCGTGCAGAATTAAATGCTCTTTTATATAGGCGGTGGAGGAAGTGACTAGCTATACGGTATATACCGTTATAATATAAACCGTACCAAAAATAAGCATATTTCTCCCGGAATCGAAAAATATTTAACCCCCGAGTAAGGAAACACATTTTTGTTTCTTAAGTTTTTCGACGAAATATTTCTTTATATTGAGCTAGCCAATACAATTATATTCCTTTGTTTACTATTTGAATAGAAATAAACAAACTCACAAATATGAACCGACGCCTTTAGCTGATCAATCCAATTTTATGAGATAAGACACAAAATCAGTTTCACTGATCAATACAATTTATAAGCTAGTTATTCCGCCTCCTACTTATAGGTAAAAATAATTCCTTTTGGCCTCTTGTAATAAAAAATCAATAGGATCCGAACGCAATTGCCTAACTGACCGTATACACCGAGCGCCCTCTTTTCTTTTCATCAGTCTTCCTTTGTTATTATTTAGAAGAACCGCAAATAGATTCTCTTACACAAAGCAAAAAATCAATTCTTTGAAGTCTTTAACTAGTGACATAGCTTTACTTACGCATTAAAAAATGCTTTGTTTTACGACCCTTGTTTAAACTACAGAATTATACGAAACAAAAAACATTCAAAATCTCTGCTGAAAACTTTACCCCCACATGAAATTTTCGTTAGACATTTTGTCGGCTGCTTTGTCAGACGTTCACCTGTTATACTGCAATCTTTAGCATCCATCTATTTTACTTCTAAGTTCTCAAATTGTACTTCATCTTCATCATTCCCACAGCGGGCAAGAACCTCTTGCAAAAGTTTTGGGGCGATATTGCCAAACTACAATACGCAAACCAAGCGGGCTGGTATCTGAACATTTCGAGTTCACCATCTGTTACGTTGATGGTTAGTACTTTGCTGCGTATATTAGGCTATGTTAGTAATTTTGCGACGCTCAACTATACGATTAATTTATACTAAGCAATTATACGCAAATGATACGATCATATGATGCTTGAACTGGAAAAGACAGAAAAAAATTTCGAATTTTTGTCATCGATATTATTACCTGCGAATCCGTAACTACCGATCGATCATTCTGAAGGCAAACTTAGCGTTGGTCAAGATCGAGTGAGGTCAATGAATTGCCTGCACACACCTGAATAACTTAGGTAAAATATTTCTTCGGTAGATATTTCATTGATTAAAATGTGTCGCATCGAGGCAAAGACCCTAAGCTCGGATGCCGGCACCTTGCGGTAAGCTTCAACTATACAAGGCAGCCGAGGTGCGCGTATGTCGCCGCTCCGGGCTGCGGTTTTGTTATCTCCACTTAAGAAATTGGTAAGTAATGAGTTTTCCCAAGTTTTGCTAGCACTAAGAGTAACATGTTTAGCTAAACTGTTAGGTGGCGGTGAAAATGTAAATCTTAAATGAAGTTAGAGACATTCTTTTAATGTTATGGTTGGCATTCTTGGTATACATTTTTCACTTTTACAAGTTGATCTTTGTCAGAACTGACTCACAATTTAACATTACGTTCGAAATACCAATCTACTCAAATCTTTCATGTGTATCACCACCAATCCCCACCTGTTTAACTAGGTGTTAACATAATCCTTATCATAACTAATAGAGTCCAACCAATCAAAGTACCATTATATAATATTAAACTTTCATGGTTACACACATTAGAAAACTGAAAATGTCCGGGATACCATGTTGTCACGGGTGATCATGGCGCTTGCAACAGTGCCGAAATATCGAGATCTCATTAAAACAAAACAACATGGTAAATATCCCGGACATTTTCAGTTTTCCAATCAAAGTACCGCAAATTAGTAACGTATATTGAGGAGCAAATAATTCCACCTTAATACTCTCAGCTGCCGTCTTTTTCCGAAGAGCTTTTATAGTCATATCTATTGATAGCTCATTAACACCCGTAATTAACGATTCCCGCAACGCGTTCTTTGCCCAGTTCCGACTAATCGCCAACGTTTGCAGCGTTGCAACTTGGATTTCCTATCACGCAGTTCTGGTTTCTACATATTTCCTTGACTTACGATTTTATTTTCATTGGCTTTGGCATTTTTCATGCGATTTTCTAGAAATATATTTTCATATGTTGTGTGTGTGTTGACGAGGCAGTTAGGCCTCGTTGGTCTATTGGTAAAGTCGGCAGGACCGATAGGTCCCCCGTTCGAGTCCAAAATCGGGGTCGGGCAAAATTTAAGAAATGTCAGTAAAAAGGAGTGCACTTGTGTTTGCGCGCACACTTTTGCACTAATATGACCTGGGCAGTCAATTGATCGCCATTGAGATTGGCCACCATGACCGTAATCGGTCAGACACACTGGACCAGACGATGAAGTCCAGTTAAATATTATCATGACAGATCCTTCATGAAAATAAAAAAAAATTTAAACATTAAATTTGCAAGTGAAAATTTTAAAGCGGTCTTTCCAACAAAATAACGTGATTTGTATTTTGGAAACGAGATCAGCGCGTAACTGTTCGAACTGCATTCGCAAATTCAATCGTAAGACTCAGCATTTTTCACATTACACAGAAATCTCCGGTATGGTGAATTCGAATGATATTGAAATCTTTTATTCATTGTACTGCTATTCACTTTTGGAATAAAAGCGGTAATAATAAGAATTTTATTACGAAGTTTAACATATTCCGTGCGTGTTGTTGAAGTTTTACATTCTGAATTAGTAGGCATTATCAACCAATTACATAAGTTTGAATTGTGCTAAAGCTGTGCCCTTTGGTATACTTGTAAATCACATAAGTATTGTACCAAATCTGTGACCTATATGTATACTTGCAATGTCCTATTCGTGTAATTAAAGTATCCTCGTCGACCGCTGTATACTAATGGAATTAATGTCCATTTGCCCGGGGGAC
Organism: Maruca vitrata; assembly: GCA_039566165.1. NCBI lineage: Eukaryota > Metazoa > Arthropoda > Insecta > Lepidoptera > Crambidae > Maruca > Maruca vitrata. The sequence continues at coordinate 9,532,301 of CM076917.1, read as the reverse complement.
GTAACGTAACGAGACAACAAGTTAGGTGAAAGTTGCCGCATACCCGAATATTACTGATTCCCAAAAGAAACAGACTGGAATACAATGAGCCGACAGACGAACTTCGGCGATACAACAGCCGTTCGATGAAATACATATTAGCGAACATTATTAACTAGTTATTCATTTATTAAATACAGATATTAATATATCCGGAAATATAATTTATATCATTTAACTCTGCTTATTCTTACCTAATAAGGTAGACAGTTCGATCGAGTTTGGTAGGCATTTTTTTACCTAGTATTCGATGGTTTCCGTAAGTTATAATATTGTGTATAATCATTTTGCGATAGGATAAGTTCTTAAATATATCTTCCTACTAATATTTCTTTATATGAACATAGAATGTATGTAGAAAACGTTATGTTTCATGAATATAACCACTACGTTTTTTTCAGCTCTACTTTATCGCTTTTAAATCAAGAGCCCTCAAAATAAGTACGGTACTTAAAATCTGGCACGCCTTTATTATGAATGTTTTAATAAACATTGACCGAAACTGGTAATTTGGACAGATAACTGTGCTTAATGACTTGTCTACCTGACACGGCATTAAGGAAAGAGGAACTAAAAAGCATTCTAATGACCGTATTTAACAAAATGCCGACATTTAGCTAAATGTTGGATTTTTAAACGACCGTAGCATGACTACGGGTTCCCCTCTTCAGTATAGTTATACAACGACGCCCTACATTTTTACAGGAGTACTATGGCTATAAGACATTAACCACTACACCGTGCACTGGTTTATGCCCGTTCAAATTCACTGATCGTAAATAAATTATTGTGAATTCATTTAAATTTTTTTTATATTATTGGCTAAAAAGAAATTTATCGACGTTAATAGCCTTTCAGCTGTTAATACTACGATTTTGCTACGAAAACTCCAAATATTTCATTTATATGATAGGGAACCAAATATACAACAATTTAAATGATTTATGTTCAAGCATCCAAACTAGATCGAAGTTATTCACCCATCTGTCCGACTAAAGCTATGCGCTAGTTTATAGAATCTATACGTTTCAATGCATAAGTCTTTTACAAATAATTCCAAGTAAATAGCGTCGGCTCTGAGAAGCAAATGCTTTTACCACAGCGCTGGATTTATAAAGCGTTGGACGCAAAATCAAATTACATTTTGTTGTTATCCATCATATTTTCGACGTTCCTTCATAAATCTCGTGTCCGAGCGAGGATTGCTCCAATACAGTAAATTTATGTCTCTCGTCACCCATTAATTTGGCCTCCGAAATTCTGACAGGTCATTTCGATTAATATGGGAAATTTACATACGCTGCTGATTGCATAGGGACGATATTAGTAACATGTTTCAGTAGAGCAAAGGTTAATTGATTGATTAGTTACAAGTTTTTACTAGTATAGTTATGTATCTTGCTATCTATATTCCTTTAAGCACTGATATAATCAAACAATCCTGATTACATTGGTCATGAAAATACGTACCCAGATTTCTGTGTAAAGGTTAAAGGTCAACCGTTAGATATTTCGATGAATGTGCGTTTTCTCGGTAACAATACAAAAGATTTCGTATTGTAGCAATCAGTTGTCTACAGACATGTCTATCAGTCGGATTACATTCAGTGGTTTTGAATCCTCCGTAATATCTATAATTAGATGTGTGTTTGACAACCGTGTACTTATATCTATGTAGTACCTGTCAATAAATAGACTGCAACCCTGGCGCATTTAAGGGGTCGGTTCCATTCCCACTCTGCACAAATATTTTTGGGATAAACATAGGTGTTTGTTCTATGACTATATTATTCATTTATACTTAGTATGATCTACAAGCGAGTAACATAACCCGATACAGGTCGGTAAGAACTATGTAGTTGCTACCCCAAGCCGCCCGAATTCCAAGAAGATAGAAGTCACGGGTTAATGTACTATCAGAAAAAATATTAGCGAACCCAACTTACCCAAATCCTTTCCGTTATTAATACTTGTTGCCCGAGGGACAATATTGGGTTTCTAAATATATTTTAACTACCTTTTCATGAGAATAACAGCCAGAATAATATAAAGTCGGTTCTAAAACAAAGCTACAGCTGACGTTTTGAAATAATACTTGATATTAAATTTAATTACAGAACCGAAAATTACTTGTATCGTCATTTATTTGCGAGTTCCAACGCCTACGTGTGTTTTAATTTGACAGTTCCATAAAAATCTCATTAAAAAAGGCTAAATTTAATCTATTATTTTTATAAAGCTTCGCTATCTACGATAAAACTACAAGCTTCGAGGAAATTCCTTTGAATAACAAGCATATCAATTTGCTTACCGTGCGTTTTTAAGTTACGTCGAGCATACCTATAGTATTACAAAAACTATTATGTAGACTTATCTAGAGGGTCTACACTAACTAAAATAAATTATTATTTCACTCTAGGCAATAAGAAAAACTGTACCGTTCAGACAATGGGAATTTTCCTCGGCGACCGGTTATCACGCTCGGATTTTCGTTATGAAACCTTTCATAAGTATGTAAATTGAAAATTTCAGTGTCGCTCTGGAAACAAAGAGAAACGACAAAACTCCTTTTAAAAAACACAATCTAACGCCGTGACGTGGGGGAACAAAATTCAGAGTCTTAACTTTTAATGAGACGCCGTCGCGGCGTAATGCTGTGCACATAATAACGCGATATATCACCGCGAGGCACAGGTGACTGTCACGGTACATTGGCTCTTTTATTTCATGACCGCCATTCGAAATCTCATCGCACTCCGTAATATAGACGCAGTCATTTTTATTTTACGATTTTGTAATGTCGCCCGGCGTCGAGCGCCGAACACACGCCCCTTTGTCAGGTGCTATTTTATCACGTGAGTAACCATTAAAGCATTTTCGTATTCCAGCAAATAGAAACGTTACTTAATATTGAAAGCGTTGCGATATCAGATATCAGCGGCTGTCACGCGGTTCATTACGCCCCACTCTCGTAATGTGACGTTAATTTCACAGTGATGAGTAAAGAAATCTCGGTGTAAGGGAAATGTTGATGGATTATTATAAGAAAAGTAACTGGTTATAAACGGAGTTAAGTACGTGAAGACACATTCGTGTTCTTATATTGCGTTTTTGCTCGTCTGTTGTCTTACTTTGACGACGTTAATAAAAAGTTGAATAAAGTTTTCTTTCTACGTTATATTTTTCAAGCTCTATGCTTCATTTACTTTCACTCCACAAGTCGTGACATTACAAAGAGCAATAGACCTGCAACCACACTAAAATTGTAAGTTAGGCTGAACAATATAGGACACTAATAAAATTACAGTACTTTATGTTCTAATTTATAAAAAAAGGCAGTGATATTTGTTGATAATTTTGTATAAAACTTTTTTTTTAGTTTTTAAAGTTAATGTAACGGGCGTTTATATTTGAGAAATAAAGATTTTTTGAACTCCCTTATATGGTACGAGCCTACCTTTAACTACTGACTGGCTCGGTGGAACAGTGGTTAGTGACTCAGGTTCAAAACCATCCGTTCAAGAGTCGTGGGTTCGATTCCCACTCGGGACAAATATTTGTGTGACGAACATCGGTATTTGTTCCGTGTCTGGGTGTATTATTAAATATATTTAAGTTTATTTGTGTATCCACTGTTGATCCTGATTTCCGTAACACAAGTGCTTAAGCTACTTACCACGGGATCAGATCAATGTATGTATGTGATGTTGTGTAATATTTATTTATTTATTTATTTAAAACTAGGGCGATCTGGCCTTAGTCAAGTTTGCCTAAATAGTACTTTTTAGTACTAAGTATTACTTCAACAATACTATATTTTATTGTACTGTTGCGACTCTAGTTACATCTGGAGTGTTGTTGACCGTACACACACGACACGACACAGGGTATTGTCGGCCGTCCCCTGCCCGCCGGCCGCACCTCGCCGGAGGACGCCGCAACGACTCCAATTTCCGACTTTTGGGTCGTTTTAATTTCCTCGCCTGCAGTTTTCCGCCATATAATTTTTCCTCCTGAAAGGAGCAACGCTGACAGAAATGTGATTGAGGACAAAATGTGTGAGAACAATAAATATATATGCTTTGTATTTGCCACGCATTAGTATTTGAGATTTTTACTTACGTATACGTTTCGTTAACTTACGTGTTAAAAAATAAGAAAATCATTAAAATTCATTGATATTAAAAGGTGTAAAATACATGTATCTCATAGTTATACAATTGCACGGTATGCAATATTGACTAGGCTTAGATGACCAAGTATTGGATGTTGACGTTTCTATAGAGTTATACAGAAGAGGGACCACAGTATAGGATAGCGGTATTGATCAACGACCAAGACGCAATCAGGCATCCCCTCAGTATTGCATGCATTCAGGTAGGGAGAAGTCCTTTGGGGCAGTACATAATAGGTACTAGCTAGGAAATAAACTATTACTACAAACAATGTATTTGTAACTAAGGTAGAGATATACGAAGGTATGTACGTACGTATGTGAAGTCGGTGGTTTGCGCCTGATCTCTTATACGCCATGTTATGTAACATTCCCAACTATGAGAAAGGGAGAACAGAAAGTGCACTTCCTTGTGTTAATAACTGTCCCGCGGAGATCTCCAGATCCAGCGCAGTAAACTATCTCCATTAAGATCGACGGTCACCTTATTATATGCAAAGCTATTATTGAAAGACTTAAAACAAATAAAACCAAGACTTCCCAAGACACACACTTGTACTCGTAAGTAGGTGTTAGTTTGAAAAGTATTAAGATAAGCCATTGATTAAACTTATCTCTAATGCAAAAGAAATCAAAATTTTTGAAATATTATCATTTCCTCCTAAGTGGGAGGATTTGCTTAGGAAAAAATAAAAATATTTCTAAATTTCTCATTTCCAAGGATAAGGAAAAGACATGAAGCTCGTTAGTTTTCCTTTTCCACGTATCTGAATCCAACTAACATTCATTTAAATTATCGTAGAGAAGTGTAATCTTTTCTCTGTATAAAAACTATAAACAACATCCTGCAGCGATACCACCCATGCCCCGTAAATTTTGCAGTTGGGAAATCCGCTCAATAATCGATTGAATGCATAACGGTGAAAAACAGTCCCGTAAACTAACTGTTGCACGCCAAAAATAAAAGGTGAATTTCAGTTGCAAAATGTGAAAGAAAACTAATAAAAACGATCGCTAAAACGTGCACAATCGACGGTTATTTCCAAAGTGCATGCAGAGCCGCTATCTATACGCAGAATCATACAGTATGTGTTAACATTCAGGAATTTTATTTCGCTTTAGCGAGCTTTCATTTTTCCATTGTTTACGTACGTCATCCTCTCAAACTAAAGCCAGCTAAGTGCATTTCGCTCGTCAGTGATAGGGTTCAATTATTTGGATGAGGGATCGCGTTTACGGGAAGATATAATAACCTACTCCAGGCAGGTATTTAGTGACATTGCCTGTTTGTTCTTAATCAGCAAAATTAGCTCATCTTTTAAGCTATTTTTTCTCAGCGTAGGAAACATTTTGATCTTTCAATTATCAACCATACGTCCTGTTTATATAATACGTATATAAGTAAACAAAAATTCTTCTTAACTAGGTCAGCTTACATTCAATTAGTGAGCATCATACACCATTCGTGAACAATTGAACTCTGAATCGATTGATGAAAATTTTAGTTTCATTCTGGTAGAATTTTAGTGGATCCCAAAAATGGTGAAGAAGGTAGTACAAAAAGCTTGGGAACGAACGCTGGGCGCCGAACGGCAGGTGTCGGAGCACGACGCCGCTCCGGCGTAAGGCTGGACATCCACAGCAGGACAGCGAGGCAAAAACTAACCTAATCTAAGGCTTAGCTATTATAGTACTCTTTGACAACGTGTTAATTCATCATACATATATTTGTCCCGAGTGGGAATCGGAGATACCACTCCGGGAACCGTACCGTACCGTGAGCCAGAGTTGTTCCGTTGTTCCACTAAGACAGCCATTAAGAGCCGGTCATGACCAAAATCGGTCACAGGAAGATGGCAGAAAGGTAAGTGAGACCTTTGACTTCGAATCTTTATAGACATCCGGCTTCGTATTAAATGAACCTACATATTTTCAAAATCTGAAAGTAAAAAGTACAGTATAAATTGTATACTGATTTGTGCGTTGTCCGACTTTCTCTCGAGAAAGAAATTCCAATTCTAATATTGTAAAAATAGCGCCTTGCAATATATAATTTTAAACTGTCATGGTTACACACATTAGAAAACTGAATTAAAAACTCATTAAAACAAAACAACATGGTAAATATCCCGGACACTTTCAGTTTTCTAAAGCGCCTTGCAACTTTGGTGGAGACTAATATGAACTATTAATCATTATTCAATATGAACGGTTAGGGGCAGTGGTTTATAAACTGTATAGTATGACGGATCCTCTACTTAACTTACAGTATCAAACGCTCGCCGGTTTCCTAGATCAACTCAAATCGATTCGCCGTGCCTTTTGCTTACATCTCACTATTTAATAAGATACAGGTTCCTTGTATTCGATTGAACAGCTTATTAGATACACAATATCTTAGGTAAAAGTTATCATAGTAAGCTGATGTGCTATGGATAGCGCATAGCTGATGGAAAAGCAGCCTTATTGGTTCCGCAACGTTTGCATATTTCCCACGAATCGCTTATTGAACAGCATCTCGTGTTACATCCAGATTCTATTTTTAATATTCCTCCGATACCTTTGGCGCAGGCTTTGTTTCCATATAAGTGCTTGTTTAAATGGAATAAGTAATGCTTTGCACTTACGTTTGCTTTGTCTGAGCTCTGATGCCTTTTGAATGTATTAAAATTTAATTTGTCTGCTTATCTTTGTAATAACAAATGTTTTAAGCAAATAATATAGTCAAAGTATAAGGTATCAGATAATATAATTTTAGATAATTGTTAAGAACAAAGCGCCTTATTATTTTCTTCTTAATTCTTTACTTTACAACATCACAGAAAATTTTGCTTAAAATCGTACTTTAGGATTATATTAGAATTTAGTTTAGAAGCTTAGGTAATTAAATGTGATTAATATACAGACAGATAGCATTTGTTTTTAGTTATAGTCACAAAACAGAATTAATGTCCAGCTCTAACTTATTACATTACTCGACGAATATATTGTTTGTTTCTATTTCATTAAATAAATATTACAAAAACATCAAAGACTCCGAAGTCGTACAGGAAAACCGTGGGTAGTTAGAGCACCTACCCACGGTTTGAAGTAAAGGGCGGACGAAGGGCGTCACAGTAGTGGCAGGATTAGCGGTCAAAGGCTCTTAAGGGTCAAAGGATCGTCAAAATCCAAATTACGTATCTACTACGGGTTTCTAGTTCGATAACAGGATGGGGTATTTGAGCGGACGCATAACGAACTCATATAGATGCGGTATTGGACGAAGTCGGGACTCACCTAGCGACCCTGCGCTGATTTATTCAAAGTCCATCTTAACATACACATCGGGTCGGATTTAGAACGTGAACGCCCTTAGCCTGTATAAGGTACATCGCCGCAACTGAAGGAACAACCACCTTAAGTGTATATTTTTCTAGTCCGCGCCTACGATTTCACCAGGGCGGGCGTTTAAAATAACATTACAAAACCACTTCAGACCGCTGAACCACGTACTGTCCAATTTACTGCCGAATACTGAAACGATCATTAGATATTTGAACGTTGTTATGAAACGATTTATTGTAAAATCATTGACAATGTACTATCGGCAACGCTGGCGGTCGACCACCTATAAGGTGAAAATCGCTTGGCAATTTCGCGTCTGTCAGAGCAAGCCCCGCCCAATTGTGGTCAAGGAGCTGGCGATTATTTTTTGGTAGATATTTGAGACATGCTAAAAACTTGTCCTGTACTATCAGCAACGCTGGCGGTCGACCACCTATAAGGTGAAAATTGCTTGGCGCTTACGCGTCTGTCAGAACAAGCCCCGCCCCATTGTGGTCAAGGAGCTGGCAAGAATTTTTGGCAAGATATTTGAAGCAAGCTGAAAACTTGTCCTGTACCTCTCCTATTATATCCCAACACAAAACCGCAGACCTGGCTGAGTAGCGGGGCTAAACCAACCCCCAATTTTATTTATTTAAAAATATATTTTTATAATCCAAAAAATATATATATTTGTTAGTTCACTTGACAGGTAGAAGTTCCATCGAAATGATTTGTATATGTGAGTCTTATTTTTAGTTATAAATAAAAAGATGAAAATATTCTTGGGGGTTGGCTTTAGCCCCGCTACTCACCAACCAGGTCTGCAGTTTCGTGCTGGGATATAATAGGAGAGGTAAAGGATAAGTTTTCAGCTTGTCTCAAATACCTACCAAAAATTCTTACTAGCTCTCCTACTATTGGAACGTATTCGTAAACAAAGTTTTGAAGTGCTCTTCTATTGGCTAGTGGGCGGGGCTAATGGCGTTTAAAGAAATCTGTTTGAAAAGTGTACTACCGCCAAATTTCCCGACTGTACCTCTCCTATATCCCAACACAAACCCGCAGACCTGCCTGAGTACCGGGGCTAAACCAAGCCCCCAATTTTTTTTATTTAAAAATATATTTTATAATTCAAAAAAATATAATTTGTCAGTTCACCTGACAGGTAGAAGTTCCATCGAAATAATTTGTCTTAGTGAGTCTTATTTTTTAGTTATAAATAAAAATATGAAAAATATTTTTGGCGGTAGTACACTTTTCAAACAGATTTCTTTAAACGCCATTAGCCCCGCCCACTGGCCAATAGAAGAGCACTTGAAGAAAATCTGTCAAAATCCAAGCAAAAACGTTCCAATAGTAGGAGAGCTAGCAAGGTTTTTTTGGTAGATATTTGAGGCAAGCTGAAAACTTATCCTGTAAGTACCTCTCCTATTATATCCCAGTACGAAACTGCAGACCTGGCTGGTGAGTAGCGGGGCTAAAGCAAACCCCCAAAAATATTTTTCATCTTTTTTATTTATAACTAAAAAATAAGACTCACTAAGACAAATCATTTCGATGGAACTTCTACCTGTCAGGTGAGTTGACAAATTATATTTTTTTGGATTATAAAATATATTTTTAAATAAACTAAATTGGGGGTTTGGTTTGGCCCCGCTACTCAGCCAGGTCTGCGGTTTTGTGTTGGGTTATAATATTAAAGGTATAGGACAAGTTTTCAGCTTGCCTCATATACCTACCGAAAAATTCTTGCAGGCTCTCGGACCACAATTTGGGCGGGGCTTGCTCTGACAGACGCGTAAGCGCCAAGCGATTTTCATTTTATAGGTGGTCGACCGCCAGCGTTGCTGATAGTACATGTCTTACGTCATCTGGTTGTTCAATCAACGTTCGGCCTAGTCATTCAATCAAATAGCAGATTCAACCAAATGAATGAATATACGTATTTTGCCCAATGACACTTTGTAAATAATATTTAAAAAAAACATTTACACAAACTTAACGCCTTCACTTTTTTCTGAAAATAACCTTCAAAATATTGCAACATAACATTGAAAACACTGTATCTCATCAAAACAAGCGATCAATTCCGAAAGAAAGAATATCATTTATTAAACTTGTAATTTCTTTTGAGTTAGGAGGAATTCAATTTGTAAGAGACAAGGCAGGAAAGTTTCTGGGCTCGGTCCGCGCCTCTGGCGACGCGACGCGGGGCTTACGCCGGACGGAACGAGTGCCAACATCCTTTCTTCCTAATCGTAGTATATTTTTATTTCCTTTTTCACGTAATATAGAGCCCGTTGGTACCGCAATACAGGCCGGGAAACTATTATGTTTAAAGGTATCTTTTAATGACATAATCGGGTCAAATTTACTCTCAGTTTCATTCGTACATAACTTCACTTTGTTTTAGTCACTTATTGCACAAGTAATGTACCAAATTAATAAAATTGGAGCGTGAAACGGCATTGAAGCAGGCCTTCAGGGTGTGTGCGACAGGTTCGATAGTCTATTATGCCTGTCGACCTCATATGTGGATCTCACTACCGCTTACCATCTGTCATCAGTTGGACCTGATCCGCATATATCATCTCACTCTAGTGAGGTCATCGTGTTAGCATTTTCAAAAAAAAAACTTTTACGATTGGCTGTATCTTTAGAAAAAATATAAAACTAGCTAACATATGCTCCTGCCAGGCACAGTCTAAATAAAATAAAAATTGAAATGAAATAAATCAAGTCTATTTAACACACATAGATTTTAGAACGTATCCTTTTTTACTTAATTATCTATTTTTCATTATTGGGCAAGCCAGCGACACGCTCGACGAAATTAATTAGATCCTAAGTAAGTACACATAGAGCTGATATGTTTACTTTTCTGATTGCATTACTACTTGTCTTACTCACACCAGCCAAATCTCAATTACTCTCAAAATTATTAACGAGAGTTGTTACCGAATACGTTTTTAAATGGTTTTAATAAAGAGCGGGCTGGTCATAACCTTCGAGTTTGAGTTAAGGCCGAATATTCATTATTTATGCCCTCATTAGAATAGCACGTGTCTGTAAACAGGCAGGTGGGATTACGTGAAATTATAATGAATGAATATGCAAGCGGTGCTGAAAGATATTTATACTGCCTGTACGGTATTTGTTCATTATTATACAGGCAGTATTACAATTAGAAAGCTTCAATCTCCACAATTGGACCATTTGAGAAGATTGAGCGTCCGGCAAAAAAACCAAACTTGAAGTCAGGAAAATGGTCGTGATTTTCCCCACACCGCGGAAAGCACGTTAAGTCGTTCGACCGAACTATGAGAGTAAAGAAAGGCGAGTGTACCTGTGTTTACGCGTAATCTTATGCAGCACCGTAACGTATTGGTTTCCATAACCGAAATCGGTTGGACAACATTGTTGTTATTTTTTAGTTACAGAATGCAAGTTAGGTTTGACAAAAAGTCGTAATACTCGTGTGAAAATAATCGCACGAAGGTAAAAACTATCCACCAAGAAATATTTCTCGTACACAAATGAAACTGGAACTAGTGGACCGGAAAAGTATCAAAAGACAAGGAAACAAAACCACAAATTAGCTTAAATATACTGCTACCTATAAAACACGTGAAAAGGATCCTTATAGCTAAGGAGGACGAGTTGTTTGTGTGAAAGGCTACATAGGCGCGTACTTTTGTCCGAGCCACAAAAAGCATCGCATTCGACGCCACTACATTACCCGTAATAACTTCCTGAGGCGCGCGGGCATAATGGACCGCTACCGCCGCTCCCGCTCCTACGTACCTGCGGCGTCCTTTGTCCCGCTCATCTCCCGGCGCTCCTCCCTCGTCACCGAGCGACACGCACAACGTTTCCCCGAATCCGACCTCGACACGCTATTTAAACCAATCCCCGTCAAATCTCGATCGCCAAAACCAATCAGCCCTCGTCCGACGGCTTACAACTAAATCACGTAAAATTCAGCAATATCACTTTTCTCACTCACAGGATTATGAACGTTCACAATCTCCAATCTAATGGCGACTTGTTCGAGACAGTATTCGATTTTGTCGTTTTTATTACTTCGAAATTAATTTGAAACGAGGACCCTAATATTACATCCTGTCTGTTCGTATCCGTCATAAAATTTTAAACGCGTTGTAACAAAGAAAATTTTGTTTGTAAAGTAAAAATTCAAACACGTGCGTTAACTCGTTGCTATTATGCCGCGAAACTACGTAAGTTCACAGTCAATTTACTGCTACTTTACTGAGAGAGAGACGTAAAAGTGTTTTACCTTAACTAGATATCTTTTACGTATACATTGTTGTAACTAATAAAAACACAAAAAGTTGTTTTACAACGAGGGCGCAGCGCTGTGAGAATCAGTGTTAAGCTCGCGCTTTAAATAAACTACAACCAATATGCGTCGTTCTTAACAAACGTAATCTCTTATACATGCTCTTCTCCGACGTATATTAAGTAAGTATCAAAGAAAACTATTTACATTTACCTCACGTATACCCATTTTCTAAAGAATATTAGTTTAAAAAAAGATGCAAAAATCTCTACAAATAATTCCCAGCGAATATTTCAGTTATTGTGGAATTTTATATTATCACTAGTGACCCGCCCTCGCTTCGCTTCGGGTAAAACTTACATAAAAACCTTCCTCTTGAATCATTCTATCCATTGGAAAAAACCGCATCAAAATCCGTTGCGTAGTTTTGAAGATTTAAGCGCACATAGGGATATAGGGACAGAAAAGGCGACTTTGTTTTATACTATGTAGTGATTTTGGTGTTTTAATCATTGATTGTTGACTACATGCTCTATCCCAACCAAATACAACGACAAAGCCTACCGGAAATAACAGCATATTTCAGCGTTCTGAAAACGACGCTTATCAAGATAGCAACTAATAAATTTGTTTATTGTAACAAATTTGCCATCTCAAATAATCTGATAAACCTAAAAAACCGTTTCCTTTTCTTTGAAAAATTACTTTAACCAACTTATAATATAAACCTTTTTATAACAAAAATACCTGCAGGTAGCAACACTGCTTTATCATTCCAATCCAAATTTAGTATTCAGACAACAACCAATCCGACAAATTGTTTCAAAGCACTCGAGAATTCGATATTACCACACCACTGTGTATCATAACATCGGCTCAATAATAGAGAAATTGGCTAGTTTATATTTTATTTACGTTGTTCATCCAATTTCCAATTTGTTGACCGTCTTCGCAGGGGAGTTTTGCTCGCGGCCCGGCGATATTTCTGCGTCACGTTCTGCTGTTGGGAGGCCCCCCATTCAGGGGGGTCTAAACAAGTGGATCGAACAATTCAGTGGCCGAGTGCAATACGCCATGTAATCCTTCGGACAACCTGAACAAAGCCTCAGGCATGGATTAAGGGATCTACAAGAAAAATGATCTCACTTTAAAACTAAAATTTATTGCGAGAGTACAACACTGTCCTGTAGCATGAATATCATTCATATCTACCTGTAACAGGTTAATTAAATACATTTTCCCGCGGAAACTTTCTATTAATTTATTTTTTAGATTATATAAACAGACAATATTATGTTGGTTATATTCCGTTACATTTGATTGAAATTCGTATTAACTCTTACGTGAAACTACGTGGAGTATGATCGGACACGCATTATCAAACGTCATTAGCCGGTCTAGCCACGGGGCATAATATATCATATGTTCAACTCTATGTTGCTCATTTGATCGTGAAATACAATTATTACATGTATTCTTGCTCTCTGTGAAGGATCTAACGTGCAGATACATATAGATACGTGTTATTACGATGAAAGAGAATAACAATTTTAACAAGTCCTCTATGGGATTGTTTAACTGGAGTTTTCCAGGAAGTAAAGCAGAAAGAAAACTCACATGTCATCTTTCAACAATATACATATCCAAAATACATGAGTATCCTTCAAATAAGAAATCAAACAAATATTTAAGAAACACTTTATTAATTCCAGTTACATTTGTCGCAGTTAATCCCGCTTTATAAACGCGGGTCTTACAAGGATCCCTTTTTTAATAATAATTCCGTGACCATCTGTGAGGAGTGAACATTTTAATCCCGAGCTTCAATCACTCGCCTCAGCTGCAAGATTGTTCGTAGCACTTAATTTTAATGGTGATATCAGAATATGCGTAAATGTGCAAAAACGGCCTGCCGTGCCGTTAAATTCTCAGAAACAACCTTCCTGTTTGATGGCATGTGGTCTAAGTCTTGAAGAAAACTGGAGATTGATCGTACAAAACATTGTAATATTGTTAGAAAATTCTGACTTTTGTTATTTGTGAGTACATTACGGGTAATAAAATAATCTATAATGTATCATAATGCGTGGAGAAAATGTGTATACTTTTGTATCGTCACCATAGTGGTATTAAAGATTCATAATGTGTAATTGTAAAAGCGTGGATGGCCGAATGGTTAAGGTCGTTTGCCATGCGAGAGGTCGCCCACTCAAACCCCGCCAAGTATCACTCTGTTTTCAAATTTTAAATTCACATGTTAAACGATTATTCGACGCTTTAACGGTGAAGAAAATACATCGTGAGGAAACCTGTACGTACGTACACCTATAAAGACATTCTAAGGTTGTGTAGTCGACCAACCCGCATTGGCCAGCGTGGTTGACTACAGCTTTATCGCCTTAGTTTAGGGTAGGCCCGCGCCCCAGCAATGGGGACGCATATGGACTGTTGGTGATGATGATGATGAAAGTGTGAATAATGAATAAGTACTTCATATATTAAAGTCAACTTAGCGACACACCCTCATGTATTAATCACTTATTTTGATACATCTCATCTCATTGTAATTTAATGTTTCGCCCGCCACGTTTCAGTGGGTTTGTGAAAAGCAACACTGGTAAATATATTAATTGATAATTTCCTGTTGAGTTTTGGCACATCCGGCATGAATATTTGGTAATATAAATTTAATTATACATTTATTATTTTGTCAACATATTACGAGTAAAATGAGGAAGGAAGCCAATTTCCTATTAACCTATTTATAACCGCATTATGTCCGAGACATTTTACATTTTCATGTAAATGAATTTTATGGAATATACGTAGCGAACAAAAAGCATATTTGAAGCTTTAAATCCGCTTCAGATACTTTATATCCTAAAGAAATATTGAAACTGTCTTTCTCTCTCGTCCCAACTGATCCCAATGTTGACCACATCTCGATTCAGCCCCGGCATTCACGTCTATATTTATATAGAACTCAAACAAACACACGGTGGAGTAATACATTGCAGATACATGACTTCTAGCATGAACAGTGCCATTTCCCATTCGGATATTGTACTCGTAGCTGTTGAGCTGATAGTTTGGGACAAAGTAACCTCTCTCTAGCGTCGGGCCGACAACTGTCCCAGTGTTCACCATAGCAATAACATGACTATTCCCAAGGGCAATATCAGGATAGGTACGAACTCAAAGGTGTACAATGTATGTCTGCTAACTTCTTGTACCTAGTTTGCTCATTGTTTATGTATTAGGGCCCGCCAAAAGTATTTATCCCATTTGTAAGCCTTGTAACGCGTATAAAGATTTTGATGACAGTTTTTATAAAAACCATCTATTCAGACGTTTTTTAAAGTTTTCATTTCTTTTTTTGTCTTTTTTTACTTAAACTCATACGTATGTACAACATAGAGTAATATTATAACTCTCAATAATCAATATCGTCAATCTGCAAATTCTTTTGTTTATTATTATCCTTACTAATATAAATGCGAAAGTAACTCTTTCTGTCTGTCTGTTACGCTTTCACGCATAGAATACTGAACCGATTTAAATAAAATTTGGTACAGATATAGTCCCGAGCCTGAGAAAGGACATAGGCTACTTTTTACCCGACTATGCTATAAAGAAGTAATGTTTTACCCGTTAAACGTCTCTACGCGGATGGAGTCGCGGGCGGAAAACTAGTCATTTATATTTCTTTGGTTTCAAATACTATTAAATTTTCTTTATTTATTAAATGTAGTATAATATTCGTAGGAAGTACCTAACGTCAAAAAAATAAACGTGATATATAATATTCATGCATACGTTAAGCCTCAGAGCGATCTTTCTTTATAAAGTATATAAATTTAATTTCAATGTTTACTTTCGGAGTAGGCTATGATTCTACGAAATTTATAATCACATCATAATGAATAATTTATCATCTTTTCCAGTATAAGCTGTTGGGAATTTCAGGCGTGCCCTATCAAACTCAAACAAGGCCCCGGGCGGGGATCGTGCGTATGTGTGAATCTGAAGCCAGATAAATTAGAAACTCCCATCGTGAGGCGGCGGCTAGCACATCGCTCCCAATCACTGACAAAAACAGGGACATAGTAGTAATACCTGCTCTCCAAGGTAAATCTCGCTAATCATATTTTTAACGCCTATTTGATATATATTTATTTACGCACCTAAAGTATTTAGAACAGAGCGCTATTGCTCCTTAAATAAATCTAATCCATAATACACTGTTTGACTGGCTCGGTGGAACAGTGGCCAGTGGCCCAGGGTTTACTATCTACGGTTCCAAGAGTCGTGGGTTCGATTCCCACCTAGGACAAATGAACGTCGGTGTTTGTTACGTGTCTGGGTGTATTAGTACTTATATTTAAGTATATTTGTGTATCCACTGTTGATTCTGATATCAGTAACACAAGTGCTTAAGCTACTTACCACGGGATCAGATCAATGTATGTGATGTGGTGAAATATTTATATTTATTTATTTACTGTATATTCTATTGGTCCAAAATCTGGATAAAATTCTTTGAACACTAAACCTGGCCTGACCAGGTGTTAAGATTTTTAGAAGTTTTACATTTTCTCTAATTAAACTATGATTTGTCAAGGGCTAAAATAACTAACATCAGCAACAATATAGACTACTTATAACATCATAAACAAGAGGTAAAATAGAGTAGGCAGCTAAGTAAACAAAATGCCAGATATTAATCACAGACAAGTTGATAAAGATTAATTAGTGTAGGTATTAGTAGAATGCCGAGAATATGTTCAAACAGCTTAACATATATTACATAATATATGTTAATGAAGGAATTCTGAGAAGATAATAAATAGACGTATCTAACAACTGTAATTCAGAATGGTATCTTTTAACTACATGTAACATTGTAATAAAACAATAAAATTAGCATAAAATCCTTAAAAATATAATAAAATGACTACCACAACATTTATTATCTAAGAGTGTAAAATAAAATTGGATCACGAAAACATTGTTCAGTGGCTGGCATGAAGCAATACCGGTACAATGACAAGTACAATGCACCATTAGTAACTGGCTCGATGAAACAGTGGTTCACTACCTACGGTTCCAAGAGTTGTGGGTTCGATTCCCACCTAAGACAAATATTTGTGTGACAAACAACGGTGTTTGTGTCGTCTCTGTTTGTGTTATTAAGTATATTTATATATCCACTGTTAATTTTGATATCTACAACACAAGTGCTTAAGCTACTTACCACGGGATCCGATCAATGTATGTGATGTTGTTTAATATTTATTAGTTATAACTACATATATTAATAAGATATGCAAAGTAGAGGAGGCAGTCGATGGTGCCTATATCTATATTGTAACTGCCTCGTTGGTCTATTGGTAGCAAGTGCTGCGTTAGGACCGAGAGGTCCCCGGTTCGAGTCCGGGGTCGGGCAAAATTTGTGTGAGTTTTTTCTGTAATGAAATTACTCAGCCCGGAGTTAGGAAGTTGGCGGTTGAACGCCCGTGCCTCGGAAAGCACGTTAAACTGGTGGTCCTGCGCCCGAACTCACATCGGTCAAGTCGGATTACCGTCTCACCGAATTACGAGAGTAAGGAAATAGAGAGTGCACTTGTGTTTGCGCGCACACTTGTGCACTATAATATGTCCTGCGCACTTAGTTGATCTCAATTGAGATCGGCCGCCACGGCCGAAATCGGTCGGACGCTTTATACTTATCTATATTGTAAAAGTATGTACACTAACATTTTTTTTATATGAGAAAATATTAACTAAATTATTAAAAGGGAAAATCTGTATGAACATATACTTACAGTATGTATGTATATCATTTATCTATTTGATTGACTGTCATAGACCTTACATTTGTGTTATGTCTACGTAGTAGTCAGCAGGGATTTTAAATAGGGTCAATCTATCTGAAATATTTCACATATATTCTAGGGGTTGAGTATTGTCAACATATTTTAGTAGATAGCCAGTGAACCCAAGTAAACGATGTAGCGGCCATTTTAGTGCCATAAATTGAGTTATCTGGTTTATTACAAGCGCAGAGCAAGTGGGCATAAATCGCCCGCCCACCGTAAACATGTTCTCTGGGCGACTGTCAATCGCACAAAACGCAATAGAGGCTTTATGCCGAATCAGGTACGAGCCTAGCACCTCTCGAAACGTTTAATGTGACCTAAACCCAACAATTTACCCCCCATTACTATGCGCATAGTGTCAGGTGGTCACCTATTGTCCAGGTAACGTTACAATTCTACACCAACAGGATATTTTTCCGATATAATAGTCCAGGCCATACGAGAATACGTTTATAAAAAATTGTAAGGTCGTTAGTGTAGCGAAATAGAATATATTTTTAAAATAGATATATTCTCTATTCTCTGCTACAAAAATAAAAAGCCAAACATATACCGAATATGGAAATTCTTCGATGAATAGGTATACCAAACCTGTGAATTCGATGTAAAAAATACTCGTTCATAACACACCTAACACATCCCTCCAAATATTCATACCAAATTGCGGAACGATAGTCGTCTATCATCGCCCGTGACGTTT
This sequence comes from Maruca vitrata, assembly GCA_039566165.1. Lineage (NCBI taxonomy): Eukaryota > Metazoa > Arthropoda > Insecta > Lepidoptera > Crambidae > Maruca > Maruca vitrata. The sequence goes on along the minus strand of CM076917.1, from coordinate 9,513,900 downwards.
TTCACATCTCGAAAATCTGACAAAGTCACAAACGTTCGCAAATTGGTAAAATAAATATCTACACTCGTTGCAAATTGATCCGCATGAATGAGTTATGTGTTGGCGTCCAAAAAGATGATTTACATGGGGAGTCCTTCGTGCAACAGCTTACTCGTTTGGTTTAAAATTAATGTGACCGGCACATTCTGTGTTTTGGCGCGGGGTTCGAGTCCCGGCGGGCGGCAGTCGGCGCGCTGACCGCTCATTACTCACGCCTCCCCGCGGGCGCCTGATCGGTCCCAAACTTCGCTAGAAGCTAATTTCGCCAAAAAATCATGCTGAAGTTTTATTTGTCATTCCTCAGGGAGCTGTTTCAAACGGAACCAATTTGGAAGGCCCACTCATTGGCTGACCTACTACGTCGTCCCACGGCACTCTTAACAGTTGCGTACTAAAACAATTTAATGTACGTTTTATTACACACGCACGATAAATTTTGCATAGAAAATACATTTTAACTGGACCGACAAACAATGCGAAAAAAGAAAGACACGGAACGTCCACATTGATATTTATGTAAATAATGATCGTTTATGCATAGGCTGTGACAGAACATTTTGCTACGTTAATGAAGTTGCAAATTGGAAACTGACGGTGGCAATGGAATGTACAAACAGTAACAGGATGGTACTGATTTTATTATGGTGCTGTTGAATATTAAAACGTTCAAGATCGTTATAAAAACAGCCTTCCGTGTTGATTTTCGTCCCTCGTTACATTTTCTGTTTACACACACTCGATCACGGTGAGTTTGTCTGATTTTATCAGCCAGTTGATTTGCTCAAGGATTTTTTTAATTGGAAGATATAAAGAAATTACCTTCATTTGGTTAAGGAAAATTATAACTTATTACCACCCAAACTAGGAGGCACTTACAAAACAATATACTAATGGCATATACATAATTAATGTCGTTGGTCAAATCAAACTACGAGTGGTACATTAGGCGGGTCGTATTCGTGTTACAATAACCTTAAATTAGGGATAAAAATATTTTCCTTTACGTGCACCGTAAATTAAAAAAGATACTGATTGAATTTTTTGACCTCTCTCATTAGTCCTTTTTATTTAATTACATTTATTAAATCGCCCGTGATATGCCACAGGCGTTTTAGTAAATGTCTACTATAATATGAAGCTTTAATATAGAAGATTGTAAAAGAGATCATCAAATAAAATACCAAAAGTATTAATTATGAAAGGAATATTATATTCAGATACACATTCAGATATTAACATATTTTATTTAAGTAACTAATTAATAAGAAACAGTTTTATGTAACTGATAAATGTTAAAAACCCAACTACGACAAAAAACGACGCTGAAAAAGTATAAAACAAGACTTTTAGAACACTGAACTGAACAAAGTTGCTTATGTAGTTCCAAGTAAATGGACACAGTAGACTCTACCAAAATGCTTATGTTGAAAATTGACAATAATGTCATACAATACTATTTTGAAGTATGCAATATTCACTATGTAGAGATAAGTTTTCATGTTTGGAAAACCGCAGTCACACGTTGTCAAAGTGCTACGGTAGGTAGGTACTTGTGTATGGAACGTGTGACTACGCCTTTCCAAACATGAAAACTTATCTCTACATAGTAAATATTGCATACTTCAAAATAGTATTGTATGACATTATTGTCAATTTTCAACATAAGCATTTTGGTAGAGTCTACTGTGTCCATTTACTTGAAACTACATAAGCAACTTTGTTCAGTTCAGTGTTCTAAAAGTCTTGTTTTATACTTTTTCAGCGTCGTTTTTTGTCGTAGTTGGGTTTTAGTTTTTAACTTTTTATTATTTGTACTATTTTGGTGTTAAAGTGTATTTGTGGCGCATAATATTATCAAAAGTTAAATTGATGAACCAACATGTTTTATATTTTAAGGGGACGTAGTAAAGAAGCTATGAGCGAAAATGTGTGAACTATATGCAATCAGTCCATGAATATACGTAAAGTCACATGCAAATGCTAGTAATATATATATATTTAAAATGTACAAGTAAAGCGCTTTCCAATGATACCAAACACGGCGTATTTATCTTAACTTTATTTTTTTACTCTGTATGTTTTGTCCGCTAGTGGGCGCCACATTAGATTTTGTGAAACCCTAAATAGCCTATAACCAGCGGACAATTAAGACGCTTCTAATGATATGTCATTTGTCGAATTCTGACAAGCAATTTAGAAGTTATGTGGAAACAGATGAACATACATACATACATACATACATAGCCTGTCAAAATCATAACCCTCCTTTTGCTTTGCCGTAGTCGGGTAAAAACGTACCTTCCTCTAAACTCCACCCGAACACATGATCAAATTGCACATATTTAGGATAAACTTCATTTCAAAATCACATACTTGATAAATGATTACTGAAAAGCCGATTTCATGGATATTATACCACAGCCGCTCTAAGTTGGCCGATTTGCTACATGTCAGATTGACTGAACTAGTGAGGGACAACGGTAAAATTGCCGAAGTATATAAGTAACAGTTACTTCCACTTTATAACCAAGCAAGGTCTAATTATAACAAATTTTTATTAAAAACATTAATTCACATCCAAAAGATTGAATTTAAGTTCCTTATTTATAAATATATTTATTTTTAAAATAAAATACTTATTAAATCCTTCATCCTATTTTTAAAAAATACCTGGTGAGTATTACCCACTACGTCACTATGAAAACGTGTCAAACGGCGTAACCTTGTAAAAGCGTAATACAGAGTGGAAATTTTACGTTTTCTTTTTATAATTCAATTATTTTAGGTAATAAAAGACAAATAATTAGATAATTAGGTGCATTTGACATTTTGAAATAACGTCTTATTTTTAAAAGTTGTTCTTTATGATTCGCTAAATATGTTCCTCTTAACAAGGATAAATGCAAAATATAAAATAAAAAGTGTCAAATCAGTCTTCTAAGAACGGCTCCGGTATAATATTTGATTTTTCTTAACCGTGGGCGTTTAGTCGCCGTGTTTATATTACAGAGTTAAGGAAGGCGTAAGTCATAAATCACTTACAATGAACAATGAGCTTTTAATCATCTACTTACTAGTTGTTCACATGGAGACGGGCGCGTGTCAGTGGGTCGCGCCGCAATCACGCCGAATTGCGGCAGATCAACGGAGTTTTCTCTCGTCACGGCATGACATCACAGCGCCGGAGACTTTCTCAATTTCCGGGCTCGGTCCCTCCGGAAACGACCAGTGATTTGCCACCTCCGGCTCACCGCACCGTTGAGCCCCTATAAACAATTCTCTCTTATAATATTTTTTCTAGAAAACTTACTCGCCTTTTAAGGTTTCTAATAGTGGTCTAATACACATTTTTGTTCTTTGTATATATTGCTTTACAAAGCTCATATCAGTTTAAAGTAAGTATTTTAATTAAATAATGAATCACATTCATTATCATGTTACATAGGTATGTTGCCAATACTAGAGATAATAATACTAGAACAAATTAATAAGTACATACAGTACTAGAACAAATTTTCATTAGACTGTGGTGCTTTGTATAATAACTATAATATAAGATAATAAACGTTTTGTATAGACTCACAACAGGTTAATTTTCATTTGATACAAGAGCCTTTTAACTGGGTAAACCGGGCCTATAAAACGTGAGCTTCATGCAGGGTGATTGTGTTAGAACACGCTCGTCCCGACGCTCCGAGTGAATGGTTCCACCACGGAGCTAAAACCAGGGTGACATCAGATGTCAGTGGATTCTTTTGTACCCTGACAGTTTATTACGAGAACAAAGGGATGACGTTGTTTGAACGAAGCCATTTCAGATTTGACTACGCTGATTACACATTACTCAAGATCTGCCCTATTGTGCCGAAGATCTGGATTCCTCCTCAATTTCTAAAACGGATTACATTTCCCCCAACTGTAATTTATCCCGGGACGAATGGAATTCATCACTCCGATAACGACGTTCCGTCTATGTATAAAGCAATAATTAGTAAAATTCACCGGTGCCGCTGTGAGCAGAACCGAACGTGATCTAAAATAAAGAGCAATTTACTGTTCATTTTCTAATAACAGACGTTATCTAGGCCACTTATAGTTATTTTCTCTTTAATCAATACTTCTATTTTAATCCCTTTTTTTGGTTAGGTAAAAGCGCATTTTCCAGATATACATACATGATTTGTGGATGTCGCAATTAACATTGCTACCTTATAAACGGCACTGTTTATAGCAAATTAGCTTCAATTAGAGGTAGAGATCATAAAAATAAATTAAGTTACATAACACAAAGTCCATGGAGACATTCACGCGGAACATCATCCAGGAAGGATGAAAGTATTGTCAACGCAAGTCGTCAATTTCCTTTATAAGGGCTTCGGGGTTATTAGGGAAATTGCTCTCGAAAATAAATACGCTAGGCGAGAAGAACACGTTATTTAGCTGCCAAGAATAGGTGACTTCGGATTACGCTATGAATTGCTAATGACGGAGGTCCGTCCCTCCGCGCGGCAAACGGTGCTCGCACGCATTTATGTATTTAATCCGCAATTTCAAGTTTAGGCGTCTATATTTGTCACTATAAACATAAAATGAGCAGGGTCTACGAGAAGGACGGCCTAATTCAAGTGATGTTCGTTAATTATTTACTACAATATATACCAGAGAACCTCCTAGAGCCAGGGTGGTGAAACCGTTGTAATTGCTTGTACAGTTTGCGACCCGCACTCCACGTCCTATAACATCGTGTAGGTACATATGACTTTAGATCCGCATTCAGACTTAGGATTTACGAATTAAGTGTCACAGACAGGGAAGACTGAGGGAACATTTTCTACGAATTTCTCTTACGATTCCCATGTTACTCATTAACGTTTTCTTATCACACACAGTCATCGTAGAACAGATAGGTAGTACGGATCCTAAAATCACCTTCTGAAGTGGACTTTAGAAGGTTATATTACCATCGCTAGTAGTTGATAAAACCCTCTGCAAGCTTTTATTTCAGAGCATAAACCATTATTATGATTTAAAAGAATCGTGAATCAAATTTAATAAAAGCAAATGTAGCGTTTCGAAATAAATGGTTATTGGTTTTGAAAATGTGTTCTAGTTTGGTATATTATAAGTTTAATTTACTTTACAGCAGGTATGTATTATGAAAAAGTAATGAACCAAACCTTGAAATAACAAAAAAGTAATGGAATATCCTGTTTTACTTGTCATATATTCGTACAACGTTCTCAAATAGTTTACATACCGTTTACAGTTTGAATCGTAAATGGATGGCGAAATTTCTCATTCTACCCCAGGCTAGCATTTCCTCCATCATCCAGCGCTTCCTAAGTATAAATACTAAATAGTTACTCGAGCTATTGCTCCAACTTGTAAGTACTCACTCTTACTAGTTATCTGCAGTCTCCTTTAACAAAGTAAGTATCAACAAACTAGAACAATTTCTACTGAGACAGTTCACGTACGTCTCCGTCGCGTTTCCTTGTTTACACTTAACATGTTCAACACCCGGACCCTGTTTAATGTAGGTAGTTTTACTGTGGGTCTTCCTCTGAAACATCAACTAAAGAATTCTCAATAAGCTCTTCTCCTACTATAGAATAGAATACTATTAAAATTAAAAACCTTTATCATCTCAACTGAAATTTACGAGTTCACTAGTGTCTCATTTTCTAAGTTCGAGCTTTCTTCAAAGTAACTCTAGAGAGAAACTTCATTGAGTACCAGCATGATCCAGTCACAGCAAGAAAAAAGACAAAGACGTTTGAAAACTTAGTTGCCTTTACAGTAAAACTCGTTACGTTACGTCTGCAAAGGCTCATAGAGCCGTCCGCCGTAAATAGATTCAATTTGAATTCAAAATAGCAATCCCGGAGTTTGCCAAACCGCCAACGGCATGCACATCGGTAATAAGTGTATCAAACGCGCTTTAATAGATTTTGTCCGGGTAATAACAACAGGCGGGCGGATAACTAACGAGTGCTGTCATTCTCATACATCGCGAGCGCAGCAGAGGAGGATTAATGAGGCCAGGCGCGCCCGCGGCCGCCATTACAGAACAGCGCCGGCCGTAGCGTTAACCTCGGGACCTTAGTTTCTGATACACTCCACTGCATGATTGGTCATTTAGTAGCATGCTCAAGCTGAAGATTGAAAAATTCCAAATCACCGTCACGCAAAAAAATGCTGGTTTTTTTTTTTTAAAACATACTATTGGCGCAAAATTTGACGTTCTGCGCCCGATGTCGTTTTCATTACCATTGCGTACAGTATTTGCAAACAAATAAATGGAATCCGTTATAATTTTTATCTCTGTTCAACATTATATCGCTTGAAACGGACGGGTCGTTTGTAATGTTAGTTTAAAACAGGTAACGTGTTTATACAACAGAGCTAAAATAAACGTCGACCATATTATTATTTTTGAAACTTAAAAACGTAGAGCAATATAAAATGCTGCAAACAAAAAATTAAGTGGTTCTCTGGAAAACTGGAATGAAGCAGGGCAATCGCATAAATAAACAAGACGTTTCCCTGCGGCTACGAGTTGATGATTTTCTTGCGAACGGTATACACCTATGTACACTTTTATAATGGAGAGAAAAATATCACCCAAGTTGTGCTTCATAAAATATTTTGAGGGCGCAGTTTCTATGTAATAATGAAAATGGAAAAGAATTCTGAAACGAAATGTTATTAATATTTGCAACTTTTCGTAATATTATTTTCATTTACTATCTACATTATTTGGACATACACGCGAGCATCAGAAACCTCAAATTACAAGAGAAGCTGATACCTCCGATGGAATTTGTCAGAATGCTACAGCAGCAAGTATAATACTTATTACAGCCAGAGTATAGATTATACGAGTATACTAGTTTAAGGTTTCGTAGAGCCAGATACAGAATACAGACACTGGTGATTGTTTATTTTATCCAAAGACCATTTAGTTATAGAGTAAGATCCCAGGGCCACCAGACCTACGTCATTTTAGCAAAGCTAGAATTTCCATGACTTAGAGATACTTCATCCAACATTTTATACTAAATCCTAATAATTTGTTTGTGTAACATAATAACATGAAAGCTTTACTCGAAGTAACTTTAAGCAATACCGGTTTTACTGTTAATAAAATACGTGAAAGAAAATTAATTATTAATAAAGGTTATTGCGGACCGAACGGGAGGAAATATTGAAAGAAAGAAATTGGCGTTTCAGAGTAAATTCTTTCTAGTGCTCTTATATTGGATTGCTCATATTGTGCGGGAAACCGGAGTACTAAAACTGGGTACCATACCAAATAAATTACACACTAAATTTAGTGACGATATCGTTGAGTTTTCTGAGTACATTAGATATGAGTTACAGTAAGCGATAGCTATTCATATTTCTTTTATAAAAGACGTTCTCGGAATAGGACGCGGCGGGAGCGAGAGATCGCTCAAATTGTTTCCAATATCTTTTACGAGCATTTGACAGTCGAGTGAAAAATTACCAAGGAATTCCATGCGATATTGTTATTTTCACGCTGCGTTATTTATATTCGTGTAATCCTTTAAGTTTTTGCTAGAGGTTCTGCATATTTTTATTAATTATTCCAGGAAGTCTTAATAAATTTTTGTATGAAATATGAACATTACACAAACACTGATTTTAAGATCATCTTTACACAGATAATAAACTTTTCCATAATTTATATTGATTTTTGAACACGCTTTTTTGTAAAGGCTGATTCCATTCTCACATAACATTATATTATTATACGTATACACCGTGAAATTTGAGTGGTTGTTTTCCCGTGGCAAATCGATTTGCCTATAGTAATACTATCGAATCAAGCAAATTATTCCTTAGAAAAAATTTTATTTCAAATTTTCAAAATAATAATTTTCCAACTCGAAAACGAGAGAAGCTGTCGTTCTTTTGTAAGATGTGACGTAATCAGATACTGTTTGCCGCATGAAATCGATGCTTAAAAATAAAGAAGCTCTACGCCCTAAGTAATAAAGCGGTTCGAACGTGCTTTCAACCTTTCGTTAAACTGGCATTTATTGATTTTAATAAAAAAGAACTGCACAAATCTATTGTGCTACTAAGATAGAATCATTTTACTGCGGGAAAGCAACCACTAAAATTTCACGGTGTATTTTTATATATAGGTAAACGAACAAATGCTGATCAAAATTAGTAAACTACAGACGTTGTAATACCCCTATCTGTAGTTTGTTTAATTTAATAATAAACACAAGAAATCCTGTGCAAAGTTAATACTAACACTCAAGAGCAAAGCGTTAGTAGTGCAAACACAAAAGCCTTGCCAAAATTTTAAAAGCTATTTTACTTTACATGCATGCATGTACCTAAGTACTTAACATAAAATAAAATTAAACAGGTCTCAGCACATTCGGAAGCTTAGGTGGGTCCCACTTGGTGATTTTTACAGACAAAAATTAAAAATGCCATAACAGGGAAAATAGAAGAGTATATTACATGAGTATTCCATGGAAGGTCAATAAGAAGTAATTGGTACTAGAACATATAAATACAAAAAGTTACCGGAAACCAGTTGAGATTAAAAAAGATACAAACAAAATAATAAATTACCACAAATTTCTTGTCATTTATCTAAAAAAAGTGCTTTTAGGACGGGTTACTAAAAATAATCAAGGTATAGACCCTACAGACAGGCGGCAGTAATGAAACAGCTATTTGCTTTTAGGCCTTTTAAAAACGATTAAAATGAGGGCGATAAAACCTTTTTAGTATTTTTATCACGCACTCTTGATTGTATTGTTGTGTTTGCCTCGGGGTAATTAAGGTGCGGCCCAAACAATTTGTGGATATAGTTATACCTTTGTGATGATTACAGAGGCCGCAAAATGAAATTACTTGACCTTATTGGACTATCCATTACGACAAGTAGATATTAAAGGTAAACATCGAAGTTAATGGTGCTGTCGCTTGCTATTTATTTTTTTATAGGTAAGATGTGATAAATTGATTTAAGTCAAAATCTCTGTTAATAAAACTTTCAAAACGTTTACATAGTCACATATCCTCCTAAATGACATCGTTTTGAAAAGCCTTTATATTAAAATATGCTACAGGATCATTGGATTTTTATCTCATTCTAAACGCAATGTACGCATCTATTTATACCTAGACGTCTGCCAATGAAAACACAGCGTCAAGCTTTTACTAAGTTGTTATTACTTTCCGTCTGACCGGTGCAGACTATCGCAAGCCGGCACAATCGGAGACAACAACGATTATCTACTTATGAAATCTTATTGGTACTACATTAATCAAGAAACAATCCCATATTCCCTTTAGGCAAAACTTTAGCATTAAGAGGCTGTCTTACAAGTTTGCCAAGAAACGGATTACTATTCGATATGACAATAAGAAGACAGCGGACCATGCACACACATTTACATTCCTGCGACGCCGGCTTCACTCGCTGCATATCACTTGTGCCTGAACGAGCAGAAGTGAGAGCGAATGATTCGATTTCAATTGGCAGAGCGGATCTACAGGAATGCGAGGCATTTGCCTTAACGCTGCTACATTTCTATTGTCTTATTGTGTTGCTAAAACAATGCGCTTTGTACCGAAGCTCCTTCGGTAGATTTGCAGATCGTTTTCCAACCATTAGCACATAGTAATCAGAATACAGTAATGCGCAATAGATACGTATAGCTTTATAATGTTCTGTGACACGCGATGGGGGGTTGAATAGATACTTTTCAGATTACAGGCTTAGCGTGTTCATTTGATTGGTAACATGCATATCGGTGTGGTGTGGGTGAGTAATCAAAACAATAGTGACACCAGAGCCGAAACAAACACAATAAAGTGAAAAGGTTACGCTGAGTGGGTGATTGTTATTTGAGCATGGAGCCATTAGGAATCAAATTGATACAAAAACACAACATACCGAAGTGTGGTATATTTTGATCGTCTGTCAATTATCCTATTTGGAAAGGCCTGATAAATATTGATTTAACAAGCCTGTTCTCTTTTCTGCTGTTACATTGATTACTTTTCGTCGAATATCGAAAAGGCATTCGAGAATTTATATTCGACGAAATTAAATTTTGAAAATTTGTACTTTCTAATAATTGACATGGAAAGAAGGAAAACCGGACAAGGAAACATCCTTATTACTTTCTTTGTTGTTTAACGCAATAGGCATCTTCAAAAAAAAGATAACTTAACAGATACCATTTTTTTTTCAATTTCTCATAGCAGTACCCGATATCAGCTTTTATTAAATTTCTAGGTACTCGTAAAGTGATTTGTGCAGAACCAAATGCATCCGTGGTATTGAGTAATATGTGTAAATAGAGCACCTTTAGATTCTTATTTTAAGTTCTCAACTGCAAGATGTAGATAAATCATTTATTTATATTTAATAATTGCTCATCTGGTGCACGCTTACTAGAAATAAGTAAGTGGCTCGTTGAAACCAGAAAACTGTTTTGAAGGAACATCAAGTTCCGAGTCAAATAATGTAAGGGGCCCTCATTTGCATATTAAGAGAAATTGTGTAGATGGCTTAATCCCGGGTCGCAGGTGACGAGACGAACACTCGCCAAATTGATATTTTATACGTGCAATTACACCCCCGATCCATTTACCAAGCAATGCCAGTACCGCTCGAGCTTTACATTTCGTAATCATGCCACATTTACATAAGTCTATCGAGACTAAATTGTAAAGCTACTTACACAGGTATATAGCTGCTTAGATTATATTGAATTTGTTTTTGTATTCGGCTTTATTCCAACGTAATTGTAACTTTTTTACTCCATTCTATTATAAGGATTCTTTTTATGAAGTAAAATGGAGTAGTGCTACGCGCTACAAGGTTTTGATGCTACGAACTACGAAATTTATGAAGCTACGATATTCATTCACATTTTACCGCAGCGAAAAACTATTGGTTAAAACATTTTTATAAATAACCATCATATCCTTAACATAATAGGGATCCAAATTACTTTTATGCATTCTTTACAAATCTTTGCCTCCGTTCCGTTCACTAGGACGTGAGTCTTTCAGTAACACAATGTAGTCAATTGGACCGGTCTCGGCTGGAAGTTTCTCGGTTCCGCCCAAAGTTGTGATTGCCTTGTTTTCCACTTCGTTTCCAGAAAGATGACGAATAAAACTTTACAAATTCTCGCCGAGCTAAAATGAAAAAAAAGTTTCAAATGGCCTAACTTATGGCAGGGAAAGAAATAAACAATGCTAATATTTTATAATTGTCTTAGTATTTTAAGTAAATTGCTACTGAAGTTGGTATGAGGTTAGTTCCCATATCAAGATATCTTATTAAATAAAGTTATTTATTTTATAAGAAGATGGAAGGAGGGTCTGCATATCAAAACGCCGACTTAATTCATCAATTACTAGCTTTCCGCCCGCGACTTCGTCCGCGTAGAGACGTTTATTGGGTAAAAAATTACTTCCTTATAGCGCAGTCAGTTAAAAGTAGCCTATAATCTTTTCTAGGCTCTGGACTATATCTGTATACCAAATTTCATTTAAATCGGTCCAGTACTCTATGCGTGAAAGCGTTACAGACAGACAGACAGACAGAGTTACTTTCGGATTTATTATATTAGTAAGGATTGTTAGCAAAGCTAAATGTGTTTAATTTAGATTAAACACATTGAGCTTCTATTAGAAGGGAGATGAAGAAAACATACGTAATCGCCCCTCGAGATATTTTTTCATCCCGGTTACCTAATACAAGACTGCTCAACGACATCGTATTAGGAAATGTTTCCACGTTCCCTTTGTTGAAATTGTATCGTTGGTAATTTTCATATAAGCGCAGTAATGCGCCGGTAATGGTCCATAACAGAAAGCTCGCGATATATGGGCCGCGCCTTACCGCCAACCCGCGAATACAAACGAAAACAAAATGGGCAAACTATTCGCGATTTATTACTGGATATTCAACAAACTATGCCGAATGGAAACTGTGAAATGTTAAGCAAACAACAGCCAGCTGATACTGTTTGGTAATGTGAATAACGTCCAATAACATTTGAATTATCTCTCTACTCCACTTATCGAAATGCATGTTTCCGTTGATTTAGCCAAAAAAATATATTTGGAATGAAAATTTTAATTCCTTTTATTTTTCAATTAATCTAAAATGGATAAATGGAGCGCGCTTCAGCCCCGAGGCTGCATCGAAAAATGTAATTCATATTATTACAATTCGTAATTATTTGCCTACACCTACCTGCACTATTGAATAAACCACTTACCTTGCTAAATAAAATGGAGCATCCCCATACAAAAGTAACCTCATTATAGAGTAAAATGCCGTCGAGAAGAAAAATTAAATTAAGTAGGAGAGTGAACCAAAACACGCGATAAACATTTTGCAAAGGTATGCGCTCGAAAGAACCTACCTACTTGTAAACAACTCTCAATTTACAATGGCATTTTAGTAAAACATTTTTCCTCTTATATTCTTTCGTTTTACATTAAAAAAAATTGTCCTCTTTTTCCCTTAAGAGTCGTGTCCCTTTTTATAGTACGTATAAAGTTAGCAGGACTGTGAACTTGATTCAGCAAGTTTGCAAAGTATAACAGATCGATTGCCCCGGGTTCCTCCACCCGACCAATGGGATCATCGGTATAAATCTAACTTCACCTGAATATGCAGTTTCCACACGACGTCTCTCGCATCTTGTTAAGTTGAATCACACGCGAACTGCCATAGGAACTGTACTGTAACAAAATTATCACAGTTTATTATCGGTTATTGGTTTTGGTTTGGTTAGATATTATTTGGTTCTCAGTGTCTTAAATCTTTTCAATAAATATGTTTATAACTTTAGCTTGTAGTCTTACCCAAGTTATTCTGGTTCTAGTTTTGACTACAGCTCTACAGACGATGTGACTACTTGTTTTGAAAAGAAAAAACGCGTTCTTTCTTAATTTTAACGGTAATTAAAACGGCAATTTAAATTTTTGTAAGAGCACTTAAAACATAAAAAAATATTAAATATTCACAATTGCAAAGTAGAATCATTTTCTTAAAGAAAATGTTTACTTAAAGCTTGAATTAGAAACAGTGTTATAATGAGCTAATAATCTTAATGAATTCGACAGTGACTATTAACAATGTCGGATGTGCAAAACAACAACTTTACAGGAGAGCTAATCAAAGTTTAATTTGGATGTATCTTTTTTCTTATTTGAGGCAGGATTACAAAATTTTAGGGTTATGCTATACAAATAATGTTTGTTCAGGCCAATATTATGGGACGCCGTTATTAAATGTGTAAATATGAGAAAAAGTCAGTTGCGACTTTTAACGGCTCTAAACTAATGTTAAATTGTCAGAAGTACCAGAACCGACATTTTTGCTTGTATAAAATTAATCATTGTTTGCCGCAACTGGTACTTACGACATTGTTTAGTGATTATATAAAAAAATATTAGGTCGTATGTGACAAGTAGTGGACGAAATATTAATTAAAATCACATTAAACTAACCAATATCAGCTCGGGGTCTCTTTCCACCTATAGACCCAGACTATGTGCCGCCACGGATGCCCTCACGTCTGAGACCTATCTTAGAATTAGAGACCATAACGCCGCTTACTCCAGAGGAGTTCGAGTCGGCTGTCCTCCCTCTCTGGGCGAAGAAGACGGCCCCAGGTCCGGGCGGTGTCCCGGCCCGAGACATCGCTCTGGCCTACTCAGAACTGGAGCAGTATTTTCGGGGTCTGCCCGCCGGGGGCCGCCCCTCAGAGTCACCTTCCGCGTATCGGTCGATTGCGGAGTGCGATTAAACGACCATCGGCGGAGCGTGGGGCCGGACCGCTCAGAGATCCAGTTCGGATTCAGGACAGGGCGATCTACCTTAGACGCCCTGTCCCGATTGAAGAACCTTGAGGAGGCAGCGCGAAGAGCGACGGAGGCGAGCGCGCTGTTGGCGCAGCGTATCAGTGCTTTGGTCCTGCGTTTGGCGCTGGAGAAGACCGAGGCCGTCTATTTCCATAGGCCTCGGAAAGGACCTCTCCCCAACTCGTACGAGTTGGGGAGTTGGGACATCAGTTGGGACATCTTGGTTGGGGGAGTTTGGGTGGCAATCCAGTGACAAATGAAGTACCGTTGTAGTTAGTAAGTAAAAAGGACTAGTCTTGGATGCGCGGAGGTAGTTTGTCCCACACTTCAGAGGGCTGTCGCCGTGCCTCAAGGCAGCGGACACGTTGGGGTGGTTCTTTCCGAATATAAGGGGGCCTAGGGCCAGATACCGGCAACTCTACGCCGGCATACTCAGAAGCATGGCCCTTTACGGAGCTCTCATCTGTGCGGATTCCCTCCATGTCAGCGAGAACACCGTCCTACTCCGTAGACCTCAGCGGGCGATAGCGTGTCGCGTGACGCGTGCCTACCGCACTGTGGGCTTTTCAGCGGCCTGTACCTTGGCAGGCCGCCGAAAAGCCTACCTTGGAAGCTGGAGGCATAGCTGCTGGCCGCGAAGTATGAGTGGCTTAAGTAGCAACGAGATCTGGGTCTTAGTCCAGTGAGGAGAGAGCGCGAGGAGTTTGCGAACGGAGCTCGCGAGTTTTTGGTGTGGGCAGATAGCTTAGCCAAGTAGGTGGCAGGGCGTCATCTGTTGGATGCGCTCGGACCAGTGCTCAACAGCTGGCTCGAACGGACGGGCGGTTTCTTGTCGTTCCGTCTGGTGCAGGTGCTGACCGGGCATGGTTGCTTCGGCCACTATCTGCACCGCATTCAGCGGGAGGACGCGCCCGTTTGTCACGAGTGCGGCGCACAGGAGGACACGGCGGACCATATTCTCTTCCAGTGTCCGTCGTGGTCCGAAGAGAGGTCGGCCCTAATATCTGTGGCCGGCCCGCTGACCTCTCGCCCAATTTCTGCGAGGAATGGTAGAGGACGTAGATGTGTGGGCGGCGACTGCCTCCTTCTCCGAGTCAGTGATGACTCAAAAGGAGGCGGTAGAGAGGGAGTGTGAAGACGACCCCTTCGCGCCACCACTGCGAAGAAGGCGACTGGGCGCAGAAGGCGTGATTATGCGCGTCACATGCCGCAGTCCTACGACGGCCGGCCGGCGGCGGGTGTGGGGACACTCCCATCGGCATTACACCAACGGCCATCGTTGAGGGACGGGAGCGACCCTGTGCACGGGGTCGCCCCGTTGCCCCCCTCTGGGGACGCTTGAGGGAGACATGGAGGCTTGTCCGCCGGCGGTGTTGTGAGTGAAAGCTCTGCCAGGTACCATGACACTGCCAATAGGCGATGAGGTACACCCCGGTGTTTTAGTCGATAAACCCCCTGGGCATTACACTCCGCCCAGGAGCCGCGGCTGGCATTTACCGCCTTCTCGCCAGCCGTCGGGGAGTCCGACACACCACCTGGAGAGCCCCCTCTCTGCTATGGTACTACCGACTTATTTATAAATCTCAAACGCGTTAAATAAAATGGGATGTGGCACTACCGTCATTTGATTTCTAAATAAAAAAAATTAACAATGACGGATGTGGTACTACCGTCATAAGACCCTTTTAGAAAGCAATTAATAAAGTCAGATGTGGTACTACCGACATTTCACTTTTTTCAAAAGTAAATTAACAATGTCGGATGTGGTACTACCGACATTTAAGCCATTTGAAAAACCAATTAACAACGTCCGATGTGGTACAACTGACATTGTTAAATGCCGTACTAGGAAATACTCATAATTTATAAATTTTGCCTCAAAGTTAAATAATAAACAAATTGTCAAAATTTTAAGAGTAATATTATGATAAAAGTGATGAATAATAATATAGGTGTTTCTACTGTAGGTTTTGCTTTGGTTTGAGAGTTATTATTGGCAGGTATATACTCGAGGTAGATAGGTTCTCATCATCTTTTCTCGTGGCTAGTCTCATTAAATGTGCTGATCTTGTAGGTGTCATCGTGAATAGTGTTATTAATTATGGGATAAGAAATAAACTCTCTTAAAAACAAAGTTGCCACGCGACGTCCACTCATCCCGCTAACAATGACGGATCTGGGAGATCGCGCACGCACACCCAGCCCCGCGTCCCGCTAACAACGTCGGAAGTTATTTTCCGACGTTTTTAACGGCCTCTCTAGGTAAGATCCGACTTTCTTAATGTGATTATTTCAAAAACTATGCATGGAAACATTTTTTTTATTTCACCCGATGGTAGATCTAGTTATTAGGGCATGTTTTCTGAAATAAACGAAAAAGTGAGATTTTGCAGATCCGACATTGTTAATAGTCACTGTCGAATTGTTTGTATTCTACGAAATGATTACGAAAAATTCTGTTGCTAGAATATTTCCTTTTGAGGAACGAAATTAAGAATAATGAACGTAAAAATCCTGCTGAGTGTAAAACTCACACTTCTACAGGACGAACTAATCAGTCGCGCAGAATAATGCTTCAAAGGTTCAGAAAGGGATGATTTGTATTATCTATTAAAAGAATGCTATATGCGCCTAAAACAGAGAAATAGTTTTAAAATAGTAAAAAACTTATCTACATACAAAAATTACGACACTTACTTTATTATGTGGTGGAAGATATTTTGCTTTAAGGGTTTCATTATCTATACCTATAACTAAAATAAAAGAGACTCAATAACGAGCCCTAGCTTCGCTTTGGGTGAATATTACATAAGAACCTTTCTCTATCTACCTATTTTATAAAACCGCATCATAATCCGTTGCGTAATTGATTTAAGCATACATAGGGCTATATAGGGAAAGAGAAAGCTACTTTGTTGAATACTATCTAGTAAAGCATAATAATTTGAATATTATGAAGTTCATTTCAATTTAGGCTTTGCATTGTTACCCACAATTCCCTAAAAATTATGATTGCGTTTCAAAATGAGCCATTATTGTATTGTAATAACTATCGACGTTTAAACTTCAAAGCGTTAACTTTGCAGTAATAGTTGTCAAGTAATAGTCAGCAAGGTTTGTTAAGACAATGTAGATTGTTCACAAGCTGCGGACGCCGCTGCACAATGGCCCGGTGTCGACAAACCGTAATCCTATTGGGTGCAGCGCTCCGAGATTGGTAAATAATATCTCACAAGGCTGCGAACTGAACTAAGCACCGATATAAATCCACGTACCTTCCCGACGGGGACCGCTGGGGATTGCTTTCGTATTCCTTTGTTTTGCCTAATGTGGGCAGACTGCACGTAATGACGTACCTATATATTCAAAAGCTTCTCGCAGGCACCAAGGCAAAAAATGGCTTTTGTTTGAATTTGGCCAAAAGCTGGAATGCATACTGACAGGTGTGAAAAGTTTCTGACCCCTTACTATAACTTTGTCGGAGGTAAAGGATGCAAATGAATTAAAATAAAAACAATGCTGTTTGGTAGATTAAGTATGATTTCAGCCAAATGTTTCACTAAACCTATTTACAAATAAGAAATAGCATTATGTTGATATTATTATATTCGCTGAAAGTATATTCATCATATTTTATCTAATTAACGATATAATCATAATACGATATCAAAAACCACATTATACTACAACTACTACAAATCTTTCACTTAGTTCACGTTAGGATCCCACTGCATTTTCGTTGTCACAACAGAGCTTAAATAGTAGATGAACGGGGACCATTCTAGCTAGAGGTACGGATGTCATGTGTAAGTAGTTAGAGAATTCATCTCCGTACTTCCACGCCCGCGCGCCTCTCAAATGGGAGCCACGCTTCCTTCCTCCGCCACAGGAGATCCGCCCGCGACGCCAGTTCCGAGCGCTACCCAAGGTGACCTAAATTAAGTACTAACTAGTTGTTACAGCTCCGAACTTCCCAAGAGCACACATAAAGTGGCCAAGACATATTACGTGACTATACCCACTAGAAGGTAACGCGTATATAATTTATAAACATTTACAGTAAGCCGCACGCACTTTATTAAATGGATTTTATTCATTTATCAACGTCACCGTCCTATTTTTCAATGAGGTATACTTCGATTTAGGCACAGACCTTTCTAAGCAGAACAGTTACGATGGAAGTCAATCATATGAGTTAATGCGAAATAAATCCTTTCAGAAATCACACAATAAATAAAAGGAAAAAATATTATACCCCAGACAGAATAGCTGTTGGCTCAATAATCAAATTACATTTATTTCTGAATTTCATTTCTATTTCTAGGCAATTCGTTTAACTTAAATAGAAATACCCTACAATCAGCAGGTGTGTGATTCAAGTAGGTAATACATAAAAAATATTTACATAAAATCACATGTTATTATTATACAACATATTATTTTCATAACATTGTCTTTAGGTTACTGGGACTTCTGATATTACTATGCGTTGGAATTCCCGGCTCTCGGATTGTAAACAGTACTGTGTAACATCGGTGCAGTGCTATACAGAATGATGCATAGATATGAAACCAGACGATGCAAATAGGAAACATGTGTATGCACTTACAGACTTCGATTCGGAAACTTGAGGAAGCAATACTTTATTTGTCACTATTTGAGATATTGTCTTTTGATTTCTGTTCTGCTGAATGTACCATATTGTAGGTATTATACCTACAATATTTTTTTCTGCTTGCCTTACTTTATACCTTACGTATTTATGTCAAGTAGGCAATACATACGGAACTAGTAAGTTATATTAACTGATAGTTAACTTATGTAACTAATCTTTAATTTATAATTATACCGTTTATAGTAATTTTATTATTTTGTAATATCTACTTTGTAGATGAGGTCTTCTTATTGGGTCTCTACCTAAAATGCTCTCTGGACTAGACACCATTTATGCTAACAATGCTTTTATGCATGCAGTCTTTGCAACGAAATATGAGACAGAACCGCTGGGAAATAAGCTGAATAATGTCGTTGCCTGTATTACATTATTGACACGCTAAAACGACATAGGATTAAAATGCCCAGTTATAAATACTTGAAAGTTAGGTAGAAGATATTCCGAAAATGATAACCTTAAAAATATGATATTGTAAGTTTAGGTACTCTTCTGTGAAATAAAATGTGGCTGAAAGCTGTCCTTTTATTTGTTACAGTATATGTCTTTTGTAGTTCATAAGTTTTAAAATGGCATATCGGTAGTTCTGAAATGATTCCTAAAGCCAAATGTTTGTTTTGAATGCACAGCTCAATAGCTAACGAAAAAAGTCATGGGGTCAACGGAATACAAAAATTCAGTGTCTTGGGTGAAGTGACACCTACAAAGACACCTACAGTGACAGCCACACATACGCTTTGACATACATGTAACAGATGTTGATGATAATCACATTCACAAGGATAAGTGCTGGAACCTTTAAATACATCCTTCAAATACAAGTAGCTGACAGCTGAAGTTGGCGAAATCTTGACCTCGCACTGAAAGGGTCTTCGAAAACATAAAATCCCGGTTTATAATAAAACTATAAACCATAATATGTAATATGTAGTAACAAAATAATAAATATATAATGTCGAACAACTTGGTCCACATGTATATTTTCCGCGATACCACTTGATATTGAAAACATTCAAAATTGGCCCCTCTGTTACAGAGTAAAAACTTTTGATGTTTTCACTACTCACATTTTTCATTTTAATGAAGTAATAAAAAAATACTGGAACAGTGCTGATTCTAAAATTAATCATTAATCAAACTGTCATCTTTGTAATTCACGTTGTGATTGACAAGTCTAAATTAATAGTTTTAGCAGAACTAATAATTGAAACATCTTAAATATTGTTCCATGCAAATTTTAGAAAACTTTAACCGTTTTGAATTTTGGAGTTGTATAAATTTGATGCAATTTTTTTTCTAATTATATATTTTCCATACAATATAATATTTATAAAGAGAAAAGATTTGATTTTTTGTTAGTTCGTTTGTTTCGAATAGGCTCCGAAACGACTGCACCGATTTGAAAAATTCTTTCACCGTTGGAAAGCTACACTATCCCTGAGTATCATAGGCTATATTTAGTTTTAAAAAAATGGGTTTCCGTTGGTCAGAGCTTGAGCTAATGCTCGATAACGCCTGAAAGAGCTTCTGGTCCACGAAGGCGTACATGAAGGGTGACCTTCCGATGTCACTAAAACCCAAACTCGTCGACATTTGCATATTGCCTATCCTTACATATGGCGCACAATCTTGGTCCCTCACTGAAAGTCAATAGTCCAAACTCAAGTTTTGCCAAAGGGCTATGGAGCGGAGTATTTTACATATTAAGTTAATGGACCGAAGCAGCAATACCACCATCGGCTCCAAGACCGGTATCGCTGATGTAGGGCTCAAGACTGCGAAGCTGAAGTGGCAATGGGCGGGGCATGTGTGCAGGATGAAGGTCGATAGATGGGCTAAAATCGTAAAACAACGAGTGCCTGAGGACGGTTTTCGCCGAAGGGGAAGGCCCAAGAAATGATGGAGTGACGATTTGGTCCAGCTATCAAGGAGCTGGCAAGTGCTTGACGAGAATAGGTTTGGACGAGACCTTTGCCCAGCAGTGCGATGATACAGGTTATTAAAAAAATAGGTTTCCGTATATTATTTGGATTTTCGGAGACAAGGTGTAAGAAATCAACCTGAAAAGTTACTTATTTTAAAAAAGTCCGCAACACACTTTACCTATCCATGTCGAGTGAGGCACATCAACCAATTTTTTATTTAAAAATCTAAATTTTTTGTGGACTTCATTATACCGTACCAGTATGGTAAGTTAGGTGTAAGTTTTAACTTTTCAGACAAAGGTGTTTTGGAAAGTCAACACCACATTCTCACATCTACTCGATAATTTTTTTTTAAATAAATTTAAAAATCATGCTAGCAGGTTACAATGCCATCATACAACGTATAGGTATTGCTGCGATGTTTGGTGAGTATACTTAGGCTCTACTACAGTCATGCCCAAGAGCAGAGGCTGGCATCGACCATCTTTTGGTCAACTCCCGGGGAGTCCCACACACCAACCTACTCAAACTAGGCTGGGATTACCACGGCTCATCGTAGAGTTCCCCGCAAAAAGGAACATCCAACTAGACAAGTAGCTAAGTACTGATTTTTCAATCTAAATCTAGTTCAGTTACATTTTTTATGACACCACATTAATTTTTACAGCCCGTAAATACAAAAGGTAATTTAAAACCCTTTCCCCTGTGAGGCGGACTCGATTTGTCGTTTTTGTGAACCTTTCCATTTTGTTTTATTGTTCAACAATACGGATCGCTATCCTAACTGCTTCATTTTATACTTATTGGATTTTATTTTTGTAACCAATAACCATAACATTTGCATTTACCCGGATTCTATGTGTCTAATATAAAAAATATCTACAAAATAATGGCGCAAGGTTTTATTTTGGAATGCGCAGTAGCGCAAAAATTCACCCAGGCACGTAACTATTGAATAAAAGTTATCTTATGTTAAAATTTATTTATTTAAATTATAATTTAGCAATAATAATATTTTTTAATTTTATAGCGATGGGAAATCAGGGCGGGCTACAAGTCAAACGGAGATACTGGCGCCCAACGTGGGGCTCCATTCCTAGCAACCGTACACGTATTACAATAATCCAATCAAAAACATAAATGTGAAATGAGAGCCAAGTTCAATATTGCCTTGGTTGTTGACTTCAGCGACAAAGAAGTGAGATCTAAATGGGTGCCAAGTTCAATGGTCAACCCAGAAATTTATTTATAAGTAACACTATAACATACCTATCATATCTTCTTATAACATAAGATAATGTATGGTGGTAGCCTATGAAGGTCTGTCTTGGCTAGTTTCTATAAACCTACCAACGTATTATTATGTTCGCTTGCTAGTTTCTACCAACAATCCAAATTTTCGGAATTATAAAATAAAAACCGACAAATACTGGTAGGCTTAGAACTTGCGACGGCTATAATTCATATATGAAAACTAGCCAAGACAGACCTTCATAGGCTACCACCATACATTATCTTATGTTATAAGAAGATATGATAGGTATGTTATAGTGTTACTTATAAATAAATTTCTGGGTTGACCATTGAACTTGGCACCCATTTAGATCTCACTTCTTTTGTCGCTGAAGTCAACAACCAAGGCAATATTGAACTTGGCTCTCATTTCACATTTATGTTTTTGATTGGATATCATTACTTTTTGTAGAAAAGTATATATCATCGTAACGCCGTGGGTCCTTTGAAAAGGACAAATTCAAAACTAAAACTAGACTTTATGTAGGTACCTACCCTAAGTAATAAATATGAAAACCGACTATAAGTACCTACTCTTAATTGTAAATAAGTAAGTATACCTAAATATATACTTAGTGCTCTGCCTTCCCCGGTATATAGGCGTGATTAGGCACTAATTAGGTATTTATGTTAAGCGTTCATAATAGAACCTAACCTAATTATTAAAAAATTGCCAGTTTTTTATTTTTTCCTTTGTATTCATGTAATTACCTATCTGCATACCAAATTTTAACTCTCTAGGTCATTTGGAACTGGGTTAGAATTTTGATCTGTCAGTCAGTCAATGATAAAAATGAGGATTTTTGGACATTAATATCTAAATAACTGTTTGAGATAAGCTTATGAAATTTAGAACACATATTTATCTCGCAAGTCACAATATATGAGCCAAATTTGATACGTTTATGTGAAATAGTTTTTGATTTATGAGGGGTTCAAAAGTGGTTCCAAATGGTTCGTGTAATATTACACACGGTGCGGCTCGCCAGTTCTGTTTCTTGAACCTTGGCTTGACACGCTACCGCGTGTCTAGATTAGGCGAGCTTTTACTATAATGGCCCATAATACATCGGAAAGCTGAATTTAGTCTTATCGCGGGTGTTTACGGTCAAAGTGACAATCAAGTGTCAGACGTCCAGCCCGCCAAGAATGATACACCTTAGAGGTAAGTTTTGTTTCAAATTTATTTACATGTAGTGTTCGATATATGAATCCTGCATCGCGGTATCAACATTTTTCTCGAGTACCTTATATACCCCCGGGCTAGGCCAGGAACGATAGGATTACCGCCGATAGAGGTGGCACCCTTATTTACTACAAACGGTCGTTGTATTGCACGCCGCTAGACCTTCCCCAATTAGAACACATAGAGGCCTCGGCCTGCAGATTGGGCATGACCGGCCACGAGTCGATCGTCCTGATTTCCGCCTATCTCTCACCTGTCCGTTCAGGTCCAAACGCAAGGCATATGACCCGTAATGATCTCACTTCCCTCACTAGTCTAGGCAACTCCGTGCTTATAGCCGGAGACCTAAACGCAAAAAGCTCCGCCTGGTGCAGCCGCACCCCCAACCCCGGAGGCCGTGCTCTGGAATCTTATTCCGATCTTTTACACTTCGACGTCGTAGCGCCAATGGAACCCACGTTCTTTCCGCACATAGTAGACCACCGGCCCGACGTTCTCGACATAATGCTTCTAAAGAACGTAAACTTACGTATGCATTCGATAGAAGTACTCCACGAGCTTGATTCCGACCATAGGCCAGTTGTAGTCGAATTTGTTCCTAGGGTCGCCTCCCCAGGCGACGGCCCGCCCCCCCAACTAGCTGTCAAAGTAGATTGGGAGAGTCTTAAACTTAAACTCAAATCACCCTCTTCCTCAGACTTAGATGGAATACCCTCCCAGATCATAAGTAGGACCGATACTATTACGGCGGTCGACTCCTTGACAGAGCACGTACAGAAAGTCGTTAACGACTGCTCGCGGACAGTACCAGCGACGGGCAACCGCCGCTGGAAACTGCCCGCGGATGTACGGGCTCTGTTGACGGAAGAAGAACGCCGCCATCCGAGCTTATGATTCTTATCCCACTGAGTCGAACCGGGTCCGTATGCGCGCTCTGCAGAGATCTGTAAAGTGTCGTATAAGCGATCTCCGGAACGGACAATGGGATAGAATGATAAGTGAGCTAGAACCCACCCATCAAGCCTTCTGGGCTCTCACCCGAAAGCTTAAATCAGAGAGGAGCGCCTCTACACCCCCTCTAAATCGACCCAACCAACCACCAGCCTTCGACGACGATGAGAAGTCGGAGTGTCTGGCCGATAGCCTCGAGTCTCAGTGCTCACCCAGCGTCCTCCCAGTTGACCCAGACCACCTCGCCGAAGTCGAGGCGGAGGTCGAACGTAGGCTAGCTATTCCGCCCTGCGCACCCGCCCTCGAGCAGGTGACCGCAGACGAGGTCGAGACCATCATTAAAGATCTTCATCCCCGAAAGGCCCCTGGCCAGGACGGGATCACTAACAAGGTGATAAAGCGCTTTTCTCCCCACCTCATTGTTCTCCTCGCTGCCATTTTCAACGCGGCACTCGATAATTGTTTCTTCCCCCAGCAATGGAAAGGGGCGATAGTCATAGGGATACCTAAGCCCGGCAAACCTAAGGCCGAACCGTCCAGCTATAGACCGATCAGTCTGCTCTGTACCTTGGGTAAGATCTACGAGCGTATCATTCACAGTCGCCTCCGCGACTTTGCCACCACCAACTCGCTCATCCCCAAGGAGCAGTTCGGCTTTCGCGCCAAACACTCGTGCGTCCAACAGGTCCATCCCATCGTCGAGCACGTCCTCGTTAACTTCGGTCGCTCTCGTCATCGTAAGACAGGTGCTCTATTCTTCGACATCGCTAAGGCTTTCGACAAGGTCTGGCACGAGGGCTTAATCTATAAGCTCTACAAACTCGAAGTGCCCGACCGTCTCGTGCTCATCATACGAGACTATCTGTCAAATCGCACATTCCGATATCGAATAGACGGAACTCTCTCCGCCCCCCACCCGATCCGAGCCGGTGTCCCTCAAGGCTCGGTGCTCTCTCCGATTCTCTTCACTCTGTTCACAAGCGACATTCCCACCTTCGAGACTCCCTCCCCTCTTCAGGCCCACGTCGCTCTGTTCGCAGACGACACTGCCATTTACTGTTCGGCCCGCAGGGAGGAGCCTATAGTTCGCACCCTCCAACGTTCTGCCGACGTCTTAGGCGATTGGTTCAGAAAGTGGAGAATCGAAGTGAACCCCGACAAAAGCGCCGCGTTACTCTTTAAGAGAAATAACGCCCCACTCCCCTCTCAATCGATCACTATGTTAGGAAAAGCAATCCCTTGGGAACGCAAAGTACGATACTTAGGTGTTATCTTAGACTACCGACTTACTTTTAGCCATCACATCAAAGTCGTGCGCGATCGCGCCGCTTTCGCCCTCGGTAGGCTCCATTGTCTTCTCAACAAGCGTAGTAAAATGTCCCTTAGAAATAAGGTTAGGATTTACACGACTTGCATTCGCCCGATCATGTCTTACGCCAGTGTCGTTTTCGCGCACTCGGCTAACTATAACATCCACCGATTACAAGCCGTCCAAAACCGCTTCATGCGCAAAGCTACCGGCGCCCCCTGGTACATGCGCAACATCGACTTACACATTGACTTGGAACTGCCGACCATCTCGCAGTACTTCAAGCAATGCTCCACCCGATACTTTGACTCTGCCCCGCACCACCCGAACATTCTCGTCGCCCATGCGGCAGACTATACCCCTTCCGTAGCTTCACAATCGAAGCGTAGGCCTAGGAACATTCTCCTAGACCCCGACGACCCTATCACGCTAGCCCAACAGCTCGCGACACAGACTAACACTTCAAACAACCGTCCGATTTTCCGCCCCCGCCGGCGGGGGCCTAGAACGTCGCGAAACCGCCCTTCAGCTTCCGCGTCTCTGCTCACTACCCGATACCGGCACGTGCCGGGTCGTTTCTCTCCCCAAACCTACGTCCGCATTAGGGACCGTCCCAGCAACGCCCTGAGCCGAGGTTCGAGCCCCGTTCGGGGGCACCCTCAGGCAAACGTTGCTTAAATGTACTAGGGGTGTGAGCCTTCCGCTCCCCCGCCAGCCCGGTGAAGTTGTAGAAGCCATCTTAGGCTAACAGCTTAGTCCTTTCGAAAAAAAAATAGCTCACATTAGGCTCACCTCGTACCATTGTCGATGCCTCAATAAATTTGAATTTGGAACTATTGCTGTTTCACTTGTCACTTTGCTGGGCTCAAACAGCGGGCACAATTTCACATTTTAGGCATCAGTTAATTAATGTGCAGGTGTGCAGATATTGCACGTAGCGCCTAGTGCATTACGAACACAGTCTCTAATTGAAACAACTCATCAAAGTGTCGAATACGCTGTGACATTTTGCCAGCACATTAGGCATTGATTGCACATTATTTGAAATTGTAGACTGGGTAAGCATTATTAAGTCATACCTATTATGTATTTGTTTTGAAGTTCGCATAATTGATAAACCAATAGGTAGTTAGGTAGTTTTTGTAATCCTGCCTTCATAAATCGTCATTCAGACGACCCTTTTAGATGCTCTTAAATTATGTTTTTACACTTTTACTTCAAAATACATAATTTATAAAACTTTCAGGAATACGATGGTTTTTTTTTAAGACAAACAGAAAATATTGGTGTTGCTATAGCTGAAATTCTGGCACTATTTTTCACTTCTACTATCTACAAATTATATTATATCGTCCAATCATCGCTCCAACTCCCTTTCACAACTATTCAATCATAAATAGCTGAACGTTTGCGTATGAAGTTTTAAACGAGTAACATTGACCAGCGGCCACAAAGTCAATAAACGAAGTTATCTCGCTAAAGTAGTTTACTGAAGCAGAAACAGCCGGAAGCACCGGGCCCGTGGCTCTGTCCACAACACCTATATAATTCATGCAAATACCCAGGAGACATGCTCGTTGTTCACACGGTTCACCGCCGACCATAGCCATTCAACATGTTGTTGTTTTGTCTTTAAATTCACCATTAAAATTTGCCTCCCGGAGGAAACCGAGGTTTCATTCGTATTCAAATTCGCTAAGTCAACCCGCCTACCTTTAATCATGTAACATTTTAGAACGGACGTATTAGATTAGCTTCTCGGAAAATTTGTAACTTGTTGATCGCACGTTCTTCCAATTACTCAAGTTATTAGCCGTGAATAACATTACTCTGGAGAACCGACCTGCTTCTAAAAAGATACCGAGGAATGGATCGTTTGAGTTTGGAAAGGACTAAATTACTTAAATTATTTACTTATAAAAAAAACATTTGGCTTACATAAACGAAATATATAATTACCGTTTATTTGCAGAACATTGAAAGTTGTAGTGTTTTTTTTCTTTGTCGGTATATAGATTTTCGTCTTAAAATCTAGTTAATAATCTAGTTTTTGGTAGCCTATGAGAAAAGCAAGTTTCCGATATTTTCACTTAAATCTTAAAGATGAGAATTACAATACAATATACCAAGAATTCTTACCCTGAGTCCAACTAGTTCACTTATTTGGTTGTGTTCAGGATTAAGAATAATTTCACACGCCAGATCACTAGGTACCGATGAGGTCCACTTTTGTACATATTTGAGTACAAAATAGAAGCCAGCTATTACAAGTACTGAGCCGAACTGCGTCCGACTGCTGGCCTCGTGAGGCCGATGCAATTTACATCGCAAATGGCTGAAAAAGGAAGCTTGAGGCAGCGCACCAGGTATTAAGGAGAAAGACATATTTTCCGTAAGTACCCTAAGTGATGCACCGACTCGTAACTGCGAGCGAAAGGATTATTAGTAGCTGAAGTGGCCCGGTGGTATTATGTAACTCTTGAAAATAACGCTTCAGTTATAAAGAAGATACGAATCGCATTTCGAAAGGTAGGTTCATCGTTATATGGATTTAATGTCTATAATTACCTGTTTAATTTTTTTTTTTAGTTTGTGCCTGCCTAGCTAATGTTAGACTATGTAGTCTGACGCGTAAGAGCAGACGTCGTTGACGGTCGCTTTCATTTATAGAAATTTTCATCGCGCTTATGAATATCTTATTGTTTTACTTTGAATCTTAGCGTCGATCAGTTTTGTAAATTACTTTTTGCCCAACTCCTAATCGTTAATGAGCTCTTTAGCTTCATCAACAGCACAAGCGCATCACATATTGATACCCTGAAGTCAAGCTAAAACTAATGAGGTCTGATACTGTTCTAAGACACTTTACATATGACCCCACCATTTCCCTTAAATAGAAACACCTTCAATCCTGTAACACGTCCGTGAAAAACGTCTGCAAAAAGTACGGTCACAGCCAGCCCCTGTGGAGGCATAAGTATAGCTGGGCTAGATTACACATGGCATGATAGATAACGGCTATCCCGGCGGCAAAAAGGGCAAAATGAAGAAATTTCTCGTCATAATAATGTTACGGCCTTGCCATGTGTCACAGTCGGGCGGCCACGCTCTCCCCACTCATGGCGACACTTCGTCAGGCTTCTTGTCCTAAATCGCGCCGCATTAACCCCCGCTGTCTATGACTCGTATATATTCCACTTACAAATGTATTCTCTGCTGTTTTATTTCACTGCCGTCCGATTTATTCAGTGGAAATGTTTTACCTTCTTTCACATTTATTTACCTTGTTTTAAATGTACCATGTATAATGTAAATAAATATTATTTAAAACAGTCATGCCTGAGCATAGTCTATGCTTAGGTATAGGTAGATATTATAATATCCCTACCAAATCAACATCTTTGTTTAAACAAAAATTAAAAATGCTTAAAAAACTCATCATAACCAAATGCTGCAGGAACAACCTTGGCTGCATGCAAAGCCTAAAATTTTTTTAAGACTTTTTCAATGACGAGTAGGAATTACTTAGGTATTTTACATCTCATACAAACTACAATTTTGAAAAACTAGGTATTTACCTTACTAGGTATTGAAATAACTTGAATGATATAAATTAAGTAGCTTAGTTTAGTGAAGTTTGTTAAGGAACTGTACTGATAGAAATTCCTTGCTTGAGTAAGTGCACAGTTAAGTTATTATCTAACTGGGAGAAGTACCCACCTATCCAAGATAGGCAAAGCGGATTTCTCAAACATTTACCAACAGTTGAGCTATACTGCTATGTATATTGTAAGATATAATCCTGTGGTGCACTCAAACCCACATAAATCTTACAAATCTGCAAAAAGAATGAGTATTGTATTCTATGAAAGCAATAGGTACCGCAAAGAATAATCTTATTAGCCTAGTCCTAAATAATATGTAGATACAAAGGGTTGTCCGTAATTACATTTGTGCTTAGGGACCACTATCTCAAGAGAACTCGCCTCTTTAATTCATCTCACGAACCGTTATAATTACTTACAAGGACTATAAGATTATGTACTTACTTCACTGACAATGAAATACCTACCTATAGTATTATTATAAAGTTACATCAGGGCCGTCTTTACCAGGGGGTGCAAGGGGTGCGGTGCACACGGGCGCAGGGCGCAGGGCGCCTTTTTATGTGAGAGCACATCCGCCCCCTGTCCTGCCTAAAAAAAAAGGTCGCATGCTACGCAGTGTAAAAAAATTCCCGCACCCCTGCACAGAATAGGTTTAAGACGACCCTGAGTTACATAAAGGCGCAGTTTCAATAAAAACACCACCAACGTGGACACACTTATTTTTGCAGGTGTTGGGCATGACCTAACGGAGACCAGCGGGTGGCAGGTGTCACAGGTGTGGGGACGCCGCCGCCTGCATTGCATCGGTCCCTGTTGATGGTCGGGGTGACTCCGTGTACCGGGTAAACCGGGTTGCGACGCAAAAGAGGCGTACGCCTGCTGGGCTGTCCGCCGGCGGCGTTGTGGGTTAAGGGCTAAGCCGGAGAACCACGACTCCGTCAAAGCGATGAGGTACACCCTGGGCATTGCATTCCACCCAGGAACAGAGGCATTTACGATTATTTCGCCAGTCGCGGCGACCAACTGGTGACTACATATCGTATTTCACTATGACAAAAAAAACATTTAACACAGCAGTTCAGCACGATATGTGTACAACAGTCTTAGACTAGTAGACTATAAAGAGCAAAATTGTTTTAGCAAATGTCTTACTTAGGATAATAATTCTAATATATAACTAGTATAAATAGTAACTGTAACAAATAACCCCTCATAAATAAATATGTACTGTAATAATGTACCTTTTATTTATTTATTTATTTATTTATTTATTTATTTATTTATTATGGTACACAAACAGAATACTGTCATTACACGTATTGGTTGGTTGTGACAATTGAGCATAGCCTAGACAGTATTCCTAAGTAGTTATTACCTACTTTATTCACTACCTTAATCTTTTCAAAATATGCCTGAGTATGATATTTTGTGAGTGTCATCAATTTACAAACAATTTACTTGCCACTACCACCCTCTATCGATCAAATATCAAATAGTTATTATATATTAAATGTGACTCCAAAGCGACAATAGTTTGAAAAAAAGTTTTGTCGTTGTCTATGACCATTGTTTATGCCCAAACATTGTTGTCAAAGTCAATCTGACATTTTGTTCATTATTGTATTGCATCGATGTTTTGAGTGAGAAACTCGGAAATATTTGATAAGAATCCACGCATTACGACTTTATTATCGTAAATTAGTACCAAGAAACTTATTTGTCTTCAAAATGAGTATGAGACCAGATGACCATCGTAGAAAATGGGACAAAGACGAATTCGAAAAAATCGCTGCAGAGAGGCTGCAAGCAGAAATAGAGGAAGAAGAAAGATCTAAAAAGAAAGGTAAGAACACCCTTTTGCTACCACATTTATTTAATTCTATAGACTTGAATTGATTTATCAGTAACCTTTTGTATTTATTCCAGCCCAACCTGTAAAACGAGAACTTTTAAAACAACGCGATTACAAGGTCGATTTGGATTCAAAATTGGGGAAAAGTGTGGTGATTACTAAGAACACACCGACTTCCCAATCAGGAGGATATTACTGCAATGTTTGTGACTGTGTTGTAAAGGATTCCATCAACTTCTTGGATCATATTAATGGTAAAAAACATCAGAGGAATCTTGGCATGTCTATGAAGATAGAAAGAAGCTCCTTAGATCAGGTAAGACTACTCTTTTCCAATACACCTATTGATATCATGTTTGGAAAAAAGTATGAGCTTTTAGACTTGAATTACATGCTTGTCATGTTTATTTATTAAAAAAAATATGGTAGTAAAATTCTAATCAAGAATTAAATTATCTTTGTCAAGTTGTCTTTCCTTAGTCTTTTCATTTTTTTAAAAAATAAGAAACTACATAACTATGGGTCTCCACACTAAAAAAAGAGAAGCAAATACATAGCTACATACTGCCCAATGTTATGTACTGAAATGCAAATGTCTAAAAATGTGTCTTTTAATTTCTGTTATGACAATTTCCAGGTCAAAGCCAGATTCTCATTAAATAAACGTAAACTCGAAGAAAAGAAGAAAGAGTATGAATTAGACACCAGATTGAGGGAAGCAGCTGAAGAAGAAGCCAGGGTTAAAGAGTTACGTCGCGAAAGACGCCGTGACAAGAAACGTAAGCTTCAGGAGACAGAGGAAGACGAAGACACCCCAGCTCAGTCGGAGCTTGCGCAAATAATGGGTTTCTCAGGCTTTGGAGCTTCAAAGAAATAACCAGACTTACTAAACTTACATAATAAAACTTAGCTTGTAATTTCTATAAATATTACTTTAATTGGTAACAAAGATTTTTTTTCTTTCAATTCCTTAAAACTTAAGATATTATGTGAACCCGCTAAAATTCTGATGATGGTGACAAGGATACACCAAGCCATCACCTTAGTGTGATAGAAAAAAAAGGAATGAATCTGCACATATAGTACTACACTATATTTACAGTCTCTGTATATGAGGTATATACTATATCTAGGTCTCATAATTTTCTAAATAACCTTTCTTGAACATCTAATAAATAAAGTCCAACACGACAGTTTCTCCCATCATGTAGTCAACTGTTTCAGTATTTGGCTGTGAGACAATAAATACAATGACATACAATGCAGTTGCTGGTAGCTCGGACTAAGAGGTTCAGCTCCTCATTTCTGCCCTGTGCCGTTAAGGCATGGAATGCCCTTCCAGCTCATGTTTTCCCTCCCTCCTATGATCCTGGGCTCTTCAGGCGGGGCGTGAAACGGCATTTAAGCAGGCCTTCAGGGTGAGTGCGACTGGCTCAATATGATGTATTGTGCCTGTCGACCTCATATTTGGATTTCACTACCGCTTACCATCAGGTGGAGTGAAGTCATCTTGTTTGCCTATTATAAAAAAAATAAAAAGAGACCTATTTAAAGGACTTTAGTCTAGTGGCATTAGGTCCTCTAGCTAGATTTAATAATATTCACTTTGAGTCTTCACACGATAAAGACAGCACCAAATACATAACTATTTACTCCCCAACATCATGACTCATGGTCGCTAGCAAACTGACGACGCAAGCGGGTGCGAGTTATTCCAACTAGCATTAATGTAGTTTTTCATACAACTACCCACTTTGGTCAACATTTTTGACTTTGCCTGCTGCCAAGTTAACCCATGCCCATGTCGCAGTCATCTCGTTAAATCAGCGATTTGATTGGATCACTAGCGCGTTCATTGAATGACGACGTTCAATTGAATGACTAAAGGATAACTCGTGAAGTTGTTGAATAAAACGTTCAACATCTTGACTGAACGTCATTTAGCGTAGTCGTTGAATGGGATATAGCTGACTTTGTAATCGCAACTCAAAAGATAACTAACTTTAGATTAAAAAATGAGGACATGACATAACACACATTATACCAGAGCCGCTCTAAGTTGGCCGATTTGCTACATGTCAGACTGACTGCACTAGTCTTTGAGTATAAAGCCACTGGAGATGCCTTACACGGGCGACCCCCTCCGGCAAAGTACATTGGTCAACTGTTCAAACACGTTTAATAAAACTACTTGTCGCTGCACCACCGCCATTTTGCATTGATCCCTGTCGCGTGACGTTACTCTTGAAAAATGGTTAGTTGTGCAGTATTCTCATGTAAAAGGCGATCGAGAGCTCAAATTCGCAACAAGAGCGCGTTTAGTATCATAACTAAGTGTTTTTATTAACTTTTAAACGTGTATTTAAGAATAATTGCCATTTAAATAAAAAGTCGTTGCGATACGTAAACGACAGAAAAAAATAAACAAGAATACAGTGGTACGGGGGCTAGTGATGTCACAAAGTCAAAAAAGCGACTCGACATTTGAATGAATCATTCACTCCCTGCAGTTAGTTGTATAATCCGTTTTTTACTTTAATTTTGAATTAAATAAAAGGTCTAAACATATGTTATATTTAAATCTTGTAAGATGAATTAGAAAAATTACTTTTCTTTCCTCTGGTCATACGATATTGAAATTTAGTCTGAAAATGAAAAGAAATTCTGTGACTCCCTTAGAGATATTTTTAAAGACATAGATATTTTAACCGTATCCTCTCAGTACATTTTGGACTGTATCTTATATGTTTACAAGAACATACAATCATTTAATATCGGATCCTCACCATTTTAACACCAGTAATAAACATAAGTTTGCCGTTTCAAGGCTCAGGCTTCAAAAGACTGGAAAGTCGTTCTTGGGTTTAAGCACAAAATTGTTTAATAAGATCCCACAAAATGTTATTGAATTACAATAATCAGTACAAGATAGTTCAGTTCATTCACCAAACTGATTTTATTTTATTCTTTGTGTCATCACTATTTTTTTCGTATGTGTGTTGCGTAGTTACGTGAAAACTTTGTTTGTGTGCGTGTATTGTTTGAAGTGTTGAACATTTTTGTAGTGTGCGTTTATCGTTACAGCAAAATTTGTGTCTGTTGAGTTATTAATTTTTTGGTGGTGTGCTGTACGTGTTTACCTCGCCCACCGCTAAAAGTGGCGAAAAAATTTGTTAGAAGCGTTGACGTTATGGCATCTCCAGTGGCTTTATACTCAAAGGCACTAGTGAGGGACAACGGTAAAATTGCCGAAGTATATAAGTAACAGTTATTTCCACTTTATAACCAAGCAAGGTCTAATTATAACCAATTTTTATTAAAAACATTAATTCACATCCAAAAGATTGAATTTAAGTTCCTTATTTATAAATATATTTATTTTTAAAATACAATACTTATTAAATCCTTCATCCTATTTTTAAAAATACCGGTGAGTATTACCCACTACGTCACTATGAAAACGTGTCAAACGGCGTAACCTTGTAAAAGCGTAATACAGAGTGGAAATTTTACGTTTTCTTTTTATAATTCAATTATTTTAGGTAATAAAAGACAAATAACTAGATAATTATACCGGAGCCGTTCTTAGAAGACTGATTTGACACTTTTTATTTTATATTTTGCATTTATCCTTGTTAAGAGGAACATATTTACGCGAATCATAAAGAACAACTTTTAAAAATAATACGTTATTTCAAAATTTCAAATGCACATAATTATATAATTATTTGTCTTTTATTACCTAAAATAATTGAATTATAAAAAGAAAACGTAAAATTTCTACTCTGTATTACGCTTTTACAAGGTTACGCCGTTTGACACGTTTTCATAGTGACGTAGTGGGTAATACTCACCAGGTATTTTTTTAAAATAGGATGAAGGATTTAATAAGTATTGTATTTTAAAAATAAATATATTTATAAATAAGGAACTTAAATTCAATCTTTTGGATGTGAATTAATGTTTTTAATAAAAAATTGTTATAATTAGACCTTGCTTGGTTATAAAGTGGAAATAACTGTTACTTATATACTTCGGCAATTTTACCGTTGTCCCTCACTAGTGCAGTCAGTCTGACATGTAGCAAATCAGCCAACTTAGAGCGGCTTTGGTATAATCGGTACATCCATGCTGTCTCAATTGTTTTACGAATAAGTCACTTTAAATCTCAATTTCACTCAAAAAAATATCAACACAGTGCTATTCGATTAGATCTGTACCAGCTGTTTGACGCCATCTTTGTTTTGATGAGCACTAACGCCGCAGTGGAAAAAAATGAACTAAATTACAATCACCTGACTGATTTTACGTCCGCTATGTTCAAAGGGCTATGTTTCAATCCGCTAACTTGTTGGACGTTGAGTGAGGATTGTTCATTCAACATTCGACCTAGTCATTCAATTGAACGTCGTCATTCAATGAACGCGCTAGTGATCCAATCAAATCGCTGATTTAACCAGATGACTGCGACACCCATATTATCCCAGCGCCCCATTTAAGGTGCACTAACATTTTAACGTCATACATCTAATATTTTAACATATATAGGTAAAATTTGAAAAAATCGTTTTCTACATGGATTTGTCTATCACATGATATTTTTTGATATTACAAATGCGCGTAAGTTTTTTTTAGAATAATAATCAGTGGAAGTAAGTGAATTTCGCTAAACGTGATCTTTAAAAAAAGGTAAGTTATTTTATAAATGTATGTAATTTTACAATTATATGAAAACTATTATTTTTATTGTTGTGCTTCTATCTTTCAATGAGTAAAGTGAAAAAAAGGAAATTTTAATATTTTTACATATTTTTTGCAAGTTTTACATGATGCCCCATTTGAGGTGCACTGGGAACAACAGGCCCCATGGAAATTTTCTTTGAAGGATTTGTTAACACATACTATTTTATGTTTTAATCGCTTTTATTTCTTTTCAGGTTGAATGTTAACAAGATTATATAAGTCTTAGTCGAGGATAGCCCTGTCATAATAGCGACTATATTTATTATTCCACCTAAAAACAGGTAATTGAGTGAAGAAGATAGTGGAGATAAAAATTCAGGAGATATTGGCAATATTACTGCTAGACAATTCTTAGCAAAAGTCGAGGTGTGGTGTCAGATTTCATCAGTACAGAGGTCACATGAAACCGTTGAAGGAATAACATTCATGAGTCAGAATTATCACACTAACTATGGACTTCTTCTGAGGAACCACCTGCTAAGAAAGCTAAAATGGTTGTGAATAGGATATTGGAATGATAATAATATAGTGAATATAGCCTCTACGGAAAATGATGTCAGCCAATCGGCAAGGTGAAACGTTGGTGAAAGAATAAAAGAGTAGACTTGAATCCAACCCAATTGCTACCAACTATACACCGTGAAATTTTAGTGGTTGTTTTCCCGTGGCAGAACGACTTGCCTTTAGTAATACTATCGAAACATGCAAATTATTCCTCGAAAAAAAAATTTTTTTTTTCCGATTTTTCAGAATAATAATTTTCCAACTCGAAAACGAGACAAGATATCGTTGTTTTTGAAGATGTGACGTATTCAGGTACTGTTTGCCGCATGAAATTGATGATTTAAGCTAAAGAAGCTGAGTAATAAAGCGGTTCGAAGTCGAACGTGCTTTCGAGTTTCGGTTAAACCTGTCGTAAAATCGGCATTTATTGATTTCAATCAAAAAGAACTGCACAAATCTTTTGTACAACTAAGAAAGAATCATTTTACTGCGGGAAAACAACCACTAAAATTTCACGGTGTATAAAAAGTTCAGTGATGGCGTCGACCGCCTAGTAAAGGATTGGGTTAAGGTTGAAGTGGTGGTACTTGCAAATGATAATGTTTCCTATGAATGCATGTTGAAATGCGTCAACAACACATTTCAACTGTATCGATATTCACTAGCTGCAGGAGAAACTAAAGATGCTTATGACGATCTAACGCATCTTATTCTTGGTGAAACATCATCTTCCCTTCCAAAACGAATCGAGTTCTCCAATGACCCTTGACCAATGACCCTCAAGAAAACTACCGGATTCAGTCAGATTGGAAAAAAGACATCATATGTCAAAAACGAAACTCAAATCGTTGCCAGTATCACACATATACTAACTTAGTATTACTTAGTTTAGATGCAGTAAATATGGAGTTGGTTTATATACATCAACATTGTTCCCAAATTATTATAATAAAATACTAAATAATTCTTTTTTTGATATATTTTTACAGCTACATTTAAGTATATTATGTAATTGTAGTCCACTTCAATATTTTTTAAAGTTAATTTACTGTTAAAACAGTTTAAAACTTAACACTCGTTTCTTATTTCTCCATACAAATCCCGTTGGCATATTATCCCAACGCCCCATTTAAGGTGCGGTCCTGAAATACATTATGTATAGTATATAAAAAAAATTAAAACATTTTTTGGTCTGTTTTTGAACCCCCTTAATCTAAATTTGAAACTTATTTTTTTACTTTTTGTGTTTTTAATATCTTGGGATAATATGGGTTAAAAATACCTGTGAGTGTGGTCCATAATTGAAAGGAGAACAACATTACCTATCATATCTTCATTAAGAATCATATGTTTAGGAATGTAGTTATTAAATGCAAATTATTGTCCTCTTCCTCCAGTTAACGCTAGTCTGTAATTAAACAGTAGGTAATATTAATGTGTAAGTAGGTAGGTTTGTAATACTTGTTTATCTGTTGTACAGTAGTCATACCATTATAGCTGCTATTATTATTTATTAAGGACCGGCGATGACAGGCCAGTATCTGAAAACATTTTTGAGAAATTCGGGGAAAAAGTCATTGCTAATAATTTGTCAGAAACGCTAATTGAAGCAAAAAAACTTAATACCCAATGTTGCGTTGGGATGACTCGTCTTTATAACAGTCCACGCCTATCTGATTCACATCTCATCTCATTGTGTGCATTCTTTCGTGCGGAACTCCGGACTGAATCGACAAGGTCGCGATCGCAACAAATGAACACGCCAGCTCTCATGCTACGAGGGTAGGTACACTCGAAAGAAATAAAGTCATGATCGATCAGTTCGTCAATATTAAATTATGATTAAGAAAATAACTCTCAAATAGCCTGTTCGACATCTCAACCTTTACTGGTACCTGGTACCTACCCTCATTCATGAGAATTTTGCCTGCCTAATGCGATTACTCGGTGTAGATAGGTACCCTACCCTACTTAGATACCCAATATTCCATTTTGTTAATTACGACTAAATAAATTAATTAAATGAGTACCTAACTTTCACTTTATAATGTTTATGAATTGCCTCGATATTTCGATTCGATACCTACCTAATTCAGATATACCATAAATATTACCAGGACATAAAAAATATCAGTTGCAAGAAGAAAAACAATCAATACATCCTACTATGAGAGAGTAAAGAGAAATTGTAGAGAGCACTAACGGGCAGAGGAACTTGATAAACGCGTATTCCTGTGTAATTTTCAAATCAGTCCAGGAACTCGAAGCACGATTTTTTTACCAAAACACCCTGAAATAAACCCTGGGAAGAGCCTTGCTCAGGGTGACAGTGGTGACACGATGCAACGATTTCTCTACGCAATAAATTAAGCATATGCTTAATTATCTATATAGGTACTAGTACCTAGGTACTTCTACTTACCTGTGTATTTCCTTTGCATGCATTAATTTAACTACATACACAAACATTTCCTTCAACTTTTCCTGCAAGCTTGATCTAGCAGATTATAATTGCAGTTATGCAAATTCATTTTAAGTGCCAGTGTCACAGTTAATTCAAGAAGCTCTAGTTAACTGGAACTGTATACTGTACTACCTAAGTTGTACTCGTCACGTTATTACGAGAATAATACCTTCATACCTAAAAACAAATAAGTTTTTTTTTAATAAATAATCATTACACAACATCACATACATTGATCTGATCCCGTGGTAAGTAGCTTAAGCACTTGTGTTACGGAAATCAGGATCAACAGTGGATACACAAATAAACTTAAATATATTTAATAATACACCCAGACACGGAACAAACACCGATGTTCGTCACACAAATATTTGTCCCGAGTGGGAATCGAACCCACGACTCTTGGAACCGTAAGTTTTGAACCTGAGTCACTAACCACTGTTCCACCGAGCCAGTCAAGTCAAGTATTATGCCTCAAGATAGACGCTAGGTAGGTAGTAGGTACTTGAATACGTAATGTTGGATCTGCAATAATAACGAACCATAGGGGTAGTTAAACAACATGCACATTACCACAAGATGACTATTGAAAAGGCACTTGTCGGTCGGCATCACTACCTGTGATTACAGACATGATTTTCCGCCACGAGAACCACGCCCTCATATAAAACCGCAAGTTCACAGTCATGGGGACACACAGTGGTTCAAACAGCGGCAAACGGCGCCGGAGACATGAGGCGGACTTGTGTTTGCCTAATACTGATCGGACTGGTGGCGATTTTCATCACGGCTGCATCAGCGCATTATGTAAGAGTTCCTACTGATAGCTATGATAATAAATGCACATAATCGTAATATTACTAAATAATCGCTAATAGTTATTAAACACATATTTACCAGTTACAAGAAAATCGTCTTCTTCTTTCTTTCTATTCTGGCATTCCGGGCATACCTAAACCCGGTCTAGTAGAATTTCCCAGGATTTCATGGAGAAACTAATGTCTACCCATACATATAGGAGGTAGGTAGTATGATGCGAAAGTTGTTAAACACCACTACCTCCAAATCATATCTAATATTTATTTTATTTATATACCTTACTAATAAAATTAGGTGTGGTAGGAACATAGTAAGATCTATGTAGGTATATCATAAATGTATGAATAAAAGACGCAATTCTGTGATACCGACCCATCATACATTGCCCTTGTTTTGTATTACTTAAGTACAATATTTTATTTTATTCCAGATTGTGGAAGATTCACCTTCTTCGCAAAGTAAGTGAAATACCTATTTTAAGGTTTTTAGACGGTATTTATACAGTTATGCGCGAAATTAAGGATTACCCTATTTTGAGTAATTTTTATGTGTGATCTGAAATGCTTAACGCTGAAAAATAAATATTTGAATTCGGTTAATTCGATCACCGACTGGCAGGTTAACGTGTCGGTATTAGGAAAAAAACATTTCAGCAACAACGCATCCGGATTAATCCGCATCCGCTCAGCTTTAGATTTTTTTAATTTGTTGATGTGGCATTAACTCTACGAAACTTTTATAAGGAACTAGCTGAACCCAGCAGCAGCAGCTTCGTCCGCGTGGACAACCCTTATCACTCAGGGGTATAAAAAATAGATGTTGGCCGATTCTCAGACCTACTCAATATGCTCACAATATTTCATGAGAATCAGTCAAGCCGTTTGGGAGGAGTATGGCAACGAGAATTTTATTTATTAGATATCCTACAACCGGTATTGATTCAAGGGCCTTCATCATGAGCGTACCGAGGAGGAGGCAGAGGCCCCCCTTTTCTTCAAGGTCTTTCTTGGTCTTCCCCTGACGACATTTCCATCTATACTTTCTCTATTATATTCTTTTCGTTAGTCGTCTTTCATTCATCCAACTCAACATAACCAAACCATTAAAGCATACCTTTCTAAGTCTCATTTATAGATATTAGAAAAAAAAGCGGGGACGCCCATGGCCTTCATTTCATTTTTTTCTTTTTAGCAGATAATCATGTGGATCTGCTGAGGGAGAAAAGGCAAGTGGAAACTTTCGACTCTGAAGATTACCCAACAGGCACGAGTGCAAGCGAGGGTGTTGAGGATGAGCCCAGTTTCTGGGACCGAGTTGTCAAGATAGCAGTGAAACTATTCAGCCGCTTCATTGAATGGTTGAACACTTAGATGTCGATAATAAGTATTGAATAATAAAATATGAAAATACTACAATGGTCAATTTATTTCATTGTCACAAATGTACAGTTCAGTACATAAAGAAACATAAGTACAGTGGGTTTATTGTTTCTCATCATGACTTGTTCATAGCAGCTTTTGCATTTGTCGATGTAATAAGTTATCATCCGAAATACAACTCTTTTTTACAAATGATACAATAGTTAAATACGATTTTAAACTTTCGCATTGCATTTCACATGGTACATGACAGCTGCAATTCAGTTGAATCATTGGGCAGTAAGTAACTTTGTATTTGCTGCTCCTTTATAACATGACTCATAATAACAAGTTATTGATATGATAGTTATGTGTTTACAAATAATAATAATAATGTGATAATACAAGATTCTTCAGTGTCTCAGGCATGTTTGCTGATGCTCACATCAACAGCATTCATGCACTAATTAGAAAAAATAAATTTAATTAACTAACTCCCAACTACCACATCCATTCATGTTTGCGAGGATGGGGGATATAGGATAATTTTCATTAGATTTGCAATAATTTTACAGGATATGTTAGTGTAAAAAAAAATATAAACGATAGATTTCATCTGAGTTTACTCAAACACAACTTTATTGTCAGGGTTGTCAACATCAGTGTAATCATGAAGAGATGGTTTCAAATACTTTTCTGAAATATTATATGGATTATACCTCCTCTGTGATGCCAAATGTCTCAATGTACTTAATTCATGATTGTTAGTAGGCCTTGGAAAAACACTAATTTCTTTATCTGATAGATTTATATCTTGTATCACACCTATGAATGCTGTAGTTCTAATAAATGATTTACTTGCATATGCTGTTTCAGTTATACATTTTTCCAGAACTGCATTCAATAATTTATCATCAGGAAGGGCTTTCCCTTCCATGGCATTTGCAACAGCATTATAAACTTCTCTAAAGTTTATTCCACCAGT
Source organism: Maruca vitrata (assembly GCA_039566165.1). NCBI lineage: Eukaryota > Metazoa > Arthropoda > Insecta > Lepidoptera > Crambidae > Maruca > Maruca vitrata. The sequence continues at coordinate 9,472,299 of CM076917.1, read as the reverse complement.
GACTGCAGGCTGAGGTATATTCCCAAAGTTAGCGATTAAGCGCATGGCTGTAGCTGTTTCAGTCTGCAACTCCTTAAATGTATATGTATCAGTCAATAATTTTGCCCATTGAGTTAGTGGAACTTGGGAAGAATTGATAACTGCCTTTCTGTCTTTCTTCACCCTGCTTTTTACCATTGGATGCTCTGTTGCTTTGTTTTTATAATATTGGATAACTTTGCTTATTTCAGAGGTGGTTTTTGAAGGTAACATTAGCTGGACTCGTTCACATGTTCTTTTACAATCGTACACCTTTAAAGCCTGTAAAAAAGCGTACTTGTCTTCTCTACTCCAATTGTAAGGTGCTTCTCCACTGTCATTACATTCATTATCATTTGAGCTTAAATTTGAATCTTCAGTATCCATTAGTATTTGTGTTTTCAATGGACTTCAAAAAAGAAGGTTTATATTGATAAACACGTCTCAAATATTTAAATTGTCGAATAAAGTGTGTGTTATTATTGTACAAGTCCGTCCGTATAGGCGTTTTACTAGATGACTTAGATAGAGCAGACAAACATTGTACAACAAATGTACAATTAATCAGCTATGTATTTATATTCGCTTGCCCTAAAAACACCATGTTGATATGTTCACTTTCATGAGTTATGATAACTTTCGTGATTTCATGCCAGCTACTGACATACGTCAATGTCAAACTGACAACACTTTTTAAAGTTTTTTTTTAAATGTCAACCAAAACAAAAGATACGGTATCATGTTATTAATACCATAGACAACTTAAACATCATCAACACAAATAAGTTTTGCGGCAAGGCTTGGAATACCGGTAAAAATATGGTAACGTTACACTTGCCTGACTCCTTTGAGTATAAAGCCACTGGAGATGCCTTACACGGGCGACCCCTCCGGCAAAGTACATTGGTCAACTGTTCAAACACGTTTAATAAAACTACTTGTCGCTGCACCACCGCCATTTTGCATTGATCCCTGTCGCGTGACGTTACTCTTGAAAAATGGTTAGTTGTGCAGTATTCTCATGTAAAAGGCGATCGAGAGCTCAAATTCGCAACAAGAGCGCGTTTAGTATCATATCTAAGTGTTTTTATTAACTTTTAAACGTGTATTTAAGAAGAATTGCCATTTAAATAAAAAGTCGTTGCGATACGTAAACGACAGAAAAAAATAAACAAGAATACAGTGGTACGGGGGCTAGTGATGTCACAAAGTCAAAAAAGCGACTCGATATTTGAATGAATCATTCACTCCCTGCAGTTAGTTGTATAATCCGTTTTTTACTTTAATTTTGAATTAAATAAAAGGTCTAAACATATGTTATATTTAAATCTTGTAAGATGAATTAGAAAAATTACTTTTCTTTCCTCTGGTCATACGATATTGAAATTTAGTCTGAAAATTAAAAGAAATTCTGTGACTCCCTTACAGATATTTTTAAAGACATAGATATTTTAACCGTATCCTCTCAGTACATTTTGGACTGTATCTTATATGTTTACAAGAACATACAATCATTTAATATCGGATCCTCACCATTTTAACACCAGTAATAAACATAAGTTTGCCGTTTCAAGGCTCAGGCTTCAAAAGACTGGAAAGTCGTTCTTGGGTTTAAGCACAAAATTGTTTAATAAGATCCCACAAAATGTTATTGAATTACAATAATCAGTACAAGATAGTTCAGTTCATTCACCAAACTGATTTTATTTTATTCTTTGTGTCATCACTATTTTTTTCGTATGTGTGTTGCGTAGTTACGTGAAAACTTTGTTTGTGTGCGTGTATTGTTTGAAGTGTTGAACATTTTTGTAGTGTGCGTTTATCGTTACAGCAAAATTTGTGTCTGTTGAGTTATTAATTTTTGGTGGTGTGCTGTACGTGTTTACCTCGCCCCCGCTAAAAGTGGCGAAAAAATTTGTTAGAAGCGTTGACGTTATGGCATCTCCAGTGGCTTTATACTCAAAGCCTGACTCTTAGTTAAAAAGTATCGTTACTCAAAAGGCTTCAACAGTTAAGGTGATGGCAGCCATAGAGTACATTGAGTAATTAGGAAAATCGCAGCCCTAGGTAGGTCGTCGTGGCAGTAGAAGACTGGGTCAGAGTCCCATGTTGCCGCCAAACGGTGATGAGGTACACCGCGGTGTATTAATCGGTAAACCCTCCGGGCATTGCACCGCGCCAAGGAGCCACTGGCATTTACCATCTCCTCGCCAGCCGCTGAGGAGTCCGACACACCACTGGGAGAGAACCCCCTCTCCCAGTAACGGTGCAAAAAGCAATTCACTGCGAAAAAAAATCCCTAGGTAGGTAGGTATGTAATTGGCTGGCTTCACTCTAGAGGCAAGCAAGAGAGGAGCACAATCTGAACAAAAATACATGCTAACTAACTACTGTGGACCAATTTAAATGGGCGCACTAGCCGCACGAGGGTATATCCACCCCACAGAAGGTGTGGTATTTTTGTCTATAAATTACCTTTCTGTTACAATGTAAGATACCGAATGGCATTGTAGACCCAAGTCTGCAAATCCCCGTAATATGTATGATTTTCTTTGATTTTTAATCAAACACAGACTGATTTCAACAAGCAGTTTGTATCATATCGAAATTTAAAAAAAATAATAAAAGGGGATTTATAATAAAAATCCACAAATGCCATGCATTTTAGTGGGTGCTTGCATGATTGTATTTCCCCTATTATTTTTATCGAATACAACAGACAGATGGAACATTCGCTCAATGTCTACCCACATCAACATCTGCATCGCGAGTAGAGCGAGTGCTCGGCTCGTAAAGCTTTAAAATATTGAATATCCTGCTAAAAATATCACAAATAAAAAAATCACTGATATAAAATAATATTTTATTATACTGAATAGTGACTGTGACATAATTGAGTCTGTTACAATAATGTAATGTTTCTGTAATTATGATTGTATTAAAGGAACCATCACAATGGCACTATATATTATTTTGCTCTTTAACTTGATTACAGTTAGTTATTAATTTGTAGAAACCTTGATTTTCTGGTATGATCTCTACAGAATCATTATAGATCGTTGAGAAAGAAAAATATATCAGATCGTGCAAAAGTTTGTTAGGAACTTAAGAATGAGAGTAAATATAAGCCAAGTCAAACATCGTCATAATCATCATCATCATCATCAGCCCATATATGTGCCCACAGCTGGCCTACGGCTGGGGCGCAGGCCTACCCTAATCTAGGGCGACATCGTACCCATGTGCAAACTTTTAATGGAAACGAGGAGTCACAAGTTTCAGTCACAACTTATATAAAGCATGCTGAAAAATTAAAAAACTATCCACAACACAATACAACCACTGTTTCATTCACCTGTAATATATCTGAAAAGAATAGAACAGGAGAAGACAGAGAATACTTCCTAAAGTCATGGATCCTGGGAACACTTTATCTGACTCGAGAGAAAAACAGCTCTTATTTAATAAGGATATTGGTTTGGATATTTTAATTGCTGCAGGTGACAACACTCCTAGAAACATATTCTGCTACATATGGACGACAAATGGAACCAACAAAAAATATAGTTCCAAAAAAGAATCATAAAATAAATATCTGGTTTCTACACACAGAAATACACCACCATACTAAAGAGAAGCTTAGAGAAATGATGCTTGACTCTCGAAGAATATTTATTGAAAGGGCCATTGATTAACAGGTGCAGATCGAAAGAAGAAGTTGAGTTGAGAGACAATGATGATTATTTGGATAGCTTATGATTTCTTTAGTTTTGTTAAGGATTTTACTAATATACTATTTAAAGTTTGTTATATGATAAGAATTTTGATTAAGTCGGCCTTTTTCATAAATTACTCTCATTACTATGGGAGGACAAGGTGCCAATTATATTCAATGGTATGTCGTTATATAAATGTACAAAATATTGCGTGACGTTTTACTTCAATGAATGCCTTTTATATTTCAATACAATACTTGCATGTTATTCTAATAAATGTTTTGGATATTAACACAAATGCATTGTGCTACGGTCACATTGTTCGACACGGCGTAATTTTTAGGAAACTTGATTCAGATACCATGTTTGAATTTACCCAACTGTCGAATCAATGGACATTACTCCTATTATATATAATGGCAAATGAATTTCAGTATATGTGATATACTTTTGATACCAGAACTGTTAATTAATATAAATGTTTATATTGTTATGAAAAAGGCCAATATACAATATACATTACTTTATATTTTTCAAAGCAAAATAAGTAAAGTATAGGCAAAATTCAGAATAACACATGTCTAGAAATACTGTGGTGTGTCATTTAAGACATCTCTATACACTTCAATAGCTTACAAGAATCAAACGAAAATTAACTTAACACACTACATACATACATATTAATCTTGAACATTAACAATGATCTATATAACAAATAATGTGGCATTCGATTATTCTGATATCCATTTAGGTGCTTATACTCGTAATACCATAAAAATATTAACATAAAATGTTATTCTGTTTGAGTTCACATAATAACAACAATAAGAAAAAATTAAATGCATTTATGTTTAAAGACTTATAGAGTGAACACAATTGTAAAGTATAGCCTACCTACATGTCTGTATCTTGTGTGAACTATAAGAGACACAAAAATAGGAAATATCTCGCGTCGTTGCTATAGGTGGGATACATCACTTAAATAAATAAATTACGGGGTAAAGGGAATGGTGTAATATTCAGTCTAACTATTGTCGAAAATGAGGGTAAGACCAATGACTTATGGTCAGTCTACAATAAAGGTAGGTAAATGCGGTTTTAAATACGTAGGATATTTGTTTATCAATCTAATCAGTTAGAAAAAGGAACAATATGAGAACTCCACACACATCTGTTAAGAACACCAAAATGGAAGATTCGTTCAACACATCATACATATCTTACAAAATAATATAAATTATAAAGCATGTAACTGCTTATCGCAATACAGCTATATCTAAAGAGCTATCTTATATTCTGCACTAACATGTAAATACAGTAAAATTGCTGTTTACACTATAAATTACTCTATAACAATACGCTTGTTATATGTAATAAAAATTCAGAACACAATTTATAAATATTCATAATAAGACTAATAGGAAGTTAAACCATCAAAATAATTATTACCATACAAGTGCGGTAGTAGTTACTAATGATATTAATTAGAGGCCTTTACAATTAATCAATAACTATCCAGTTATATACTCGTCTCGACTCAAGAACAGGACTAGTGAGCTAATTGTTATTGGAGTACACATGTTATCAATACAATAACACGGACCGTAAGTCAGAGAATCATGTTTGGGAGGCCCAAAGCATCTGCATTAAGAACTATTAATATACAATTACAATAAATGATTTCTAGCGACAAACATTCAAATTAAGATAATCTAATATATACTTACAATCCAAATCCAACTAGTTATTGCTCCATATAATTGTCTTGTACTATCGGATTCTGCCTTTGTTCCCAACGAGTAACACTGTAACCGGTAACACTGTGACTCGTTGGGAGAACTTTTTAAAATTAGTCCCAACCAGTAACACTGTGACACGTTGGGAGACCTTTCTTAAATCATTCCCAACCAGTCACACTATTAGGTACATAATATTTTGTCTTGCCGCTGTCATAAATTATATTGTTTTGTTAAACCTGCAAAAGTATTCTATTGTATTACCAGACAAAGAAGCGCGAACTATCATAACCTTTCGGCTACTTTTTCGGAGACTCCAAAAAAACATTTTGCGTAAATAAGTTGAGAGCAATAAAACACCTGTTCTTTTTAACAAAACAATATGATTTATGACAGCGGCAAGACAAAATATTATGTAATAGTGTGACTGGTTGGGAATGATTTAAGAAAGGTCTCCCAACGTGTCAAAGTGTTACTAGTTGGGAGTAAGTTTAAAAAGTTCTCCCAACGAGTCACAGTGTTACCGGTTACAGTGTTACTCGTTGGGAACAAAGGGGATTCTGTTACATGATTTACATTAGATGCAAAGTGCCTCCCGACTGTGGTTAGGCCTACATAAGCGACTTATTTTATTAGCCGTCCCGGTTGCGTATCTCAATCTTCCTCCAAGTATTTTCTTCAAAATGAAATTCTTTTTGAGGACTTTATCTTTTTATGAACAAATTAATTTGTAATATTTCAGTTCGGTCAATAATGGATGATAGTGTGCCTTAGGCCAGTTAAATCAGTGGTAATCGTTTTGAAAGCTTATGCAATTAGCTGGTTATAAATACCACAATATGGTGTGTAATCCAATCTCTTGCGGAACCCCAATTGACAGTCGAAAAAAAGTAAAAGATTTCCATTTTACTTAGTCATATCAATTTGATACAGAAGGTTTAATTCCCAATATAAAGTAAATTTAATCATATCTTTTGAATGACAAAAAGAGAAAAGGAAGCAGGTCAGGAAATTCTGTTCTAAGCATTTCAATGCCAATCAGAAACCATCTTCTATTTCCTTTCTTTAGCCTTAACCAGCCAAATTTTGTCCTAAAGTGGCCATATATCATGTCGTCAACCGTGTGCTAATTCATATAAATGTATGAAAACTATCGTCTGCATCACTGCAACGGCGTGACGTCATAGCGAGTATCCGGCAACAGCCACACGGAGCTTCCAGTCACGTGACGCGTATCGTTAGTGCCCGCGCGGATTAACAAGAAATCACAGCTAGATATACACGGCGTAAGTGTCCACGCGGAAAGGCTAAGCAGTGTTTTCACATGCAGCTAGACGTGACGACATACCTAGCAGTTCCGAACACTCATGCTCAGCGCGACCTTACAGGTAGTGACGCGTATCGTTACATTTACACGGTCCGAGCTGCTAGACGTGACGTCACAGCCTGCCGTCACGATCATTGACGCGGAACACTCCGGCTTGACGTCACCGTTAGCGTCGTCAGCCGCGGCGCCTGGGTGTGACGTCACCGTTAGTGGCGTTTGCGGGCGCGACGGCGAAGCGATCACAGGCGACGTCATAGCCAGCAGTCGCGATCGATCACGCGGAACACGCAGGCGTGAAGTCTCCGCTAGCGTAGTCGACCGCTACGCCACGGGCGTGACGTCACCGCTAGTGTCTCTCGCGGGAGCGGCGCTCGAGCAGCGCGGCGGGCGCGGCGGCGAAGCAGTCGAAGGCGGCGTCCAGGAACAGCTCCTGGAGGAAGCGGCGCGCGCACAGCATGTACGTGTCGCGCGCGAGCAGCGAGCACACGTCCGAGTACACGCACGCGCTGCGGAACGCGTCCGGGTGCCGCTGCTTCAGCGACAGCAACGCAGACCTCGTCTGCAAACAATACCATGCTATTAGTGAGTGTTTTTTTAGTTTACATTCACTGTCTCGCCAAACCAGCCAGTCGCATGTCTACGAGTCACGTAAGTTAATAGGCTACAGCCTACGGATTTCGCTGATACTCGATTTTTGCTTAGTCAATTATAATTATGCATAGCTCGTCAAATTTAACCCTTAGGCATAATGAAACGTTCCCATGACGAGCTGTTGACTATCGTTATCACCATCAGCCCATATATGTCCCCACTGCTGGGGCACAGGCCTATCCTAAACAACGGCGATCAGGCCTAAGTCAACCACCCTGGCCAAGTGCGGGTTGGTCGACTACACAACCTTAGAATTTCATTGTAGATGTGCAGGTTTTCCTTAACCGTTAAAGCGTCGAATAATGAGTTCATATGCATTTCATCAGTGTTGACTATACATACATTGTATTATAATTTTGACGGTCTTTCATTCGATTGCTGCAAGTTTAGTTTTCCAACAACGAATAAACCGAATATTATACATATATAAAAATGAATTGCTGTTCGTTACTCTGACTAAAACTCGAGAACGCCCGGTCCGATTTAGGTAATTTTGGTTTTGAATGATCGTTGTAGTTCAGGGAAGGTTTCAATGAGAAAATATAGAAAAAGAATCAGTATTGGCGGTATGAAATTCGCCGGGACCACTAGTAACATATAAACAACTGACCTGTCGCAAGTGCGTCGGATTGGACATGTAGTGCGCATGGTGTATGACCTCGGCGTGCGGCGAGCGCTCGGCCGGCGGGCTGTCGGGCGGGCTGCGGTCCGCCGGCGCCTCCATGCCTGCGCGAACAAGGGAAATTGAACCTTATGGATGGTAATTAAGTCGCATATTTCAATTTATAACAATTAGCCGCTAGATATGTGTGACAAATGAAAACATGTGAAAGATAGCCCGAGAGAAATTGAATTTAATGGACAGTGTTTGACGTGCATATTTGATGCATCTTGCGGTTTAACACCTCCTTTATTATTACAGTTTACCACTTGTAGCTTTTTGTCTTTAAGGTTTACATAGTATGCGACCAAGGAATTCACGCCAGTGCGTGTAGTACTTTTTAAACTCATTTTATGATTGCTATCGAACTCGCAAAGAATTCAAGACTTTCAATAATTAATCAAATAAATTTTATTTATGCATGCTGAAACTGTATAAACTGTTATAAAAATAAAATTACCTGCAAAGAAAGCTTCGCGTAACTCGTGGGAGGAGGGCGGGCGGGTGCGCACGCATGCCAAACAATCGCCCGTCGAGTGGCGCCACCTAGTGGTATTCCTTGACGTCGCGCAACTCAAGCTGTTATCATTCTCAACAGCCTGTATTTTGCCCACATTCGATCCATCGCCTTCTCCACACAACGGCACTACCTCCTTAGTTGAAACTTTATTCTCATCTTTCTCGATATTCTCTGTATGGTTAGACACGTTGGGCGTACTAGTGCCATCTGTAGTCGAACTACTGTTCAAATCTTGAGGTTTCTCTTCAGCAATGCTGTCTACTGGCGTCGTAACTTCTGCTAAAGTTGAAGAGCATAAAAGGATTCTATCTTTGGCTGTTACATTATTCAGATTCGTGTTATGTCCACCGATACCCAAGTTGGCTACTCCTGGCATGTGCAGTGACGCTGTAAAATAATATTATTTATAGAATAAAATATATTGATCAGATATTACTAAAATCTCCTAAAATTGCCAGAAGATTGGTAAATTATTTATAAAACGTAAGTTGGTGATACATCTCAGACTGTCCCATAACATGTTAATATTATTATTTATTTATTTTTATAAGGCACAACTAGAGAATACAATTCGTACATAACAATGAATTACAGGTTTTTACCTTCATATTAAATCTGTATCCCAATAAAAGTTGCGCACAGCATTGACTTGAAATACAAAGACTATAAATAAAAAGAATGGTACTTAATCTTGCATGCATAATTGTTGTTTCACAATTTTAACAAATGAGTATAGACTCTGCGAAAATATGTCCAAACTAGTCTCCTACTGGTGAAAGGTTGAATAGTGAGTACCTATATTAGCCCAATTTCATGTCGCCATACTGAGTGGGTACTAAAAGATACTTTATATCTACCTCGATACGATGTCAGCTTCTGGCTGTCGGGAGTTGCGCGCGACTTGTTGTCGGTGCTGGCGTTGCTCGAGTCGGCCAGGAACGACGGCACGCGGTTCCGCCGCGCGCTGTCCGGCTTGCACTCGCCTTCATCTCTGTCCTTCATGTCTTCGTCTCTGATGCAACATTGTCATCAGTTAGTAACATAAAAACTGATGGAATTGAGAACGTTGGTTCACCTTGATGAAGTCGGTTTATGATAGTCATTTGGGAAATACCTAAATTGAATGTTGGATACAAGCGTAACAAAAGTATGGTATTAGCGGGGGAGTGGATGGTTCTCACCCCTAAAGAAAAATGATAGAAAATGTTCATTAGCCACAGCTGCGGACACCACCACAATGAGGCTTTACGCGTAAGAGAAACCCACTAGACGGCAAGACGTAGGTCTAACTAACAAACATAACCAATCATGTTACGTAGGGACATATCAACATCTGGTGAATTTCTCATACGCGAAAAACTTCACGGCGTATGCGCGGAGGGTGAATGTATTCATCCTCACCTAGGGAACAAGTCCATGAGATCCCTCGGCAGACAGATGTCGATGTAGGCGGGCGCGGGGCGTATTACTGGGCTCTCTTGTGTTTCAATCGATATCGATATCCGCACCTTACATGACGACGCTGGCATGCACGTCTCAGGTAAAGTATAGTGTTCCGACGGTCACAGACAGTGAATGTATTCATCCTCACCTGGGGAACAAGTCCATCAGATCCCTCGGCAGACAGATGCCGATGTAGGCGGGCGCGGGGGCGCGCGTATTACTGGGCTCTCTTGTGTTTCTATCGATATCCGCACCTTACATGACGACCCTGGCATGCGCGTCTTAGGCAAAGTATACTTAGTGTTTTGACAGTCACAGAGGGGTGAATGTATGCCTCACCTGGGGAACAAGTCCATCAGATCCCTCGGTAGACAGATGCGGAGTAGGCGGGCGCGGGGGCGGGCGTATTACTGGGCTTTCTTGTGTTTCAATCGATATCGATATCCGCACCTTACATGGCGACCCTGGCATGCGCGTCTTAGACAAAGTATACTTAGTGTTTTGACAGTCACAGAGGGGTGAATGTATGCCTCACCTGGGGAACAAGTCCATCAGATCCCTCGGCAGGCAGATGCCGATGTAGGCGGGTGCGGGCGCGCGCGGCGCGGGGGCGGGCGGGGCGCGGCGGCGGCGCGGCGGGGAGGCGCGGCGGGTCGCGTCGGCGTCCGCGTCGGCCCCGGCCGCGCGGGACTCCCCGCTGCCTAGCGGCTTCCAGTCGTACTCTAACAGACTGAGATACGAACACTTTTATATTATGGTGTTGCTGGTAGTCATTATAACGGTTATAATAGCAAAAACGTCTGTATTGGCAAGAGGAGTCTATTTATTTTTTATTTAATTAATTTATTGGATTACCAACATACATAGGATACAGCAATAACAAACAAAAACAAAACACAATAGAATATGAGCTAACTGTCCCTAAAATTATAGGTAAACACCACATGCATAAAAATAAAAAAACAATAATAAAACAGCAATTAAAAATCGAGACAAATTAACATGTGATCTGTGTATGTGATGTGTGTGTGTTTATACTTCTACTCGTCAAATATAAAATTTTCTTTCTACTTATTTGGCCGTAAGTGTGCAATTTAATATTTGATTGGATTTTTCCTTTTGCTTTATTTTCGTTTATTTATATAAACTAATAATATTAACATTTAATATAAGACAATAGTATAAAACTATCAAGTTGTATCAATGTGTAGGTGTAAGTGATGTGCCAGGACCGTAGCACATGGCAGGAAGTATTCTCTGTCTTTCCCTTTCCAAAAGGCGTGATTGTATGTATGTTGTATGTATGTATGTTTGTAGGTGTATAATGCATGCTGCAAAAGTATGAACAATAATATAAGTTTAGATTACATTCAAAATTTTGTGTACCTCAATTTTGTCATCCTTTCTCTCGTAGTCTTGGCCCTGTCCCGTAACGACGAGAAAGGTTTTGTTCTCCTATTGCTCTCAGACAAGAGCCAACTCAAATCGTCCAGATCGCTTGATCCTGTCGCCGCGCTCTCCGATACGTGTGGCCTAAGTAAAAGGCAGAAACAATAGGTCATCAATTCAATTCTTAGCAGGAATAATACTGTGTTATTATCATCCTTATTTACCGTCTGTTCAACGATTTTAGAGTTGCAAATCCAGAAATATCTGTTTGGCTTGGAGGTGAACTCGCTACGTCTGGGCCTGTAAAACCTGTAATTTTCAAATATGATTATTATGACATTCACTCTCGATTTAAGACATAATTAAACCTTAAGCTATTAGAGATATTATCCTTACTTGAAGTGGAAATACGTCTTTGGAGTTCCGATATTTTCGGTCGATTTGAGCTGCTACTGCTTTTCATACCATATAGACTCGATGAACTTGGGATAGGGCTGAGCGTTAGGATTCTGTCGCTGTAACAATAAGCATAAATTCAAGATGATCTATAAATCAAAAGCAGACACAAAATTGTTGAAGCCCGTGGCAAAATTCATAAGATAAGGCCCCGAATTGAGATTCTTCTGTGACCGCTGGGCCCCTTTCGGCTGGGAGCCCGTGGCATTTTGCCGACTATCCATCCACCCTGTAGTTACGCACTATTGTATCGATATAGCATTTACAGTAACAAAATACAGAATTCATACAAACATTATAAATGTTCAGACGATAAAAGCACTTACGGAATAGCATATTTCCCAAGAAACGAATCACAACTGCTCACGCCACTAGTGCTAGACTCGCTCGTATTCCTCACGCGGCCTTCATGCGGGTGTTCCAGCGAGTTCATCCTGCCTATGAATCGACTGTTCTGCCGTTCGTAGTTCACGCAATCTCTCAATATATCTACGGTCCGGGATTCGGACAACATCGGCCGATCGTGTGTACTGCTACAGCCTTGGGTGGGGAGCGTGTGCGACTTTCTTTTGTCTTCCCTCCGCCCTTCGATGGCGAACGCCTTATGGTCCACTACGTCTTGGTTGATTTCCACGTGTTCGAGCATAGTGCCGACTTTGTTCAGATGTTTGGTGATATCTGAGTGGAGGCTCTCTGCAGTGCTCTGGTCGGTGTGGTCGGAGTGCTCGCTGATGTCGGCGTCGTAGTTGAAGCGGCGGTCGGGCGACGTCACGAAGTGCTGGGTCCCGAGCGACTCTTGGATCGCCGGGTATAGCTCCTCCGGTATGACTGGGAACTGGTCGTGTCTTGTATGCCGTACGCAAAGCCAACCTGCAAAAATAATTATGTGTTAAAAATGTGAATACATAGTTGATTTTCCTTTTTCTGTGCAAGACTTCACGATATCTTCGCTTAAAGATACGGTAGATGGACGGTAAATGGATGCATTATAAACGTAAACTAGAATTATAACTAATAACATACAAAGATTTTTGATAAAAAAAAAGGCCAACGAGATGTATCTACATATTTTAATATTTAATACGTCGGGTCTCTAAATAACATGTTTAGAATCGTAATACACACATTTAATCCCTAAACTCAGTTTTATATCAAATGAAGTTAATTATCAAAACCAGTCAATGAAACACATAGTACCTAATGTAACTTACCAAGCTCCGCGAGGACATTGGCGCCGTCGTAGGTGCTCCCGATGAGGCCCAGCACGTAGAAGGCGGTCGCGCGCACCGAGTACACCGGGCTGTACTTGGCCAAGCGTACTATGTGCACTGGTACGGAGTCCTTCAAATCAAATTAAAATTCCTTCATTTCTGATAGGTCTCATAACACAGGCGCAGCCGCAGCCGCAGCCTCTTTCTGACGTTCACACTCGGAAAATGTATGCTGTGTAATCAGCTAGGTGTATGTGTGTAAGGTAGCGAGCAGCGTGTATTCGCTGTATCACTTAATTTAGATAGAGACATAGTACCAATACATACGCGTCGTGAATATAGGGCTGCCCCCTTATTCACGACGCGTAAAAATTGCAACTATGCCGAGCCCAAACGGTATACCGAAATAGATTTTCTTCATGAATTTAAAATTACACAATTCAATTTAATTATGTACGTATGTATCAAATGATTTTATGATATTTAGTTAAACTGTATTTACTAACACTTAAATTAATAATCTGGAACATTTCCACACACGGTCATCTGAATCCAAACTAAGCAGAGCTTGTACTACGGGCGGAACCAGACAGGAACAAACACCGATGTTCATCACACAAATATTTGTCCCGGGTGGGAATCGAACCCACGACTCTTGGAACCGCTAGCCAGGGTACTAACTACTGTTCCACCGAGCTAGTCACTTTTAAATATAACAAATCATTTACGAATTTATTAATGTTTAACAGTTGAATGCGTTGTTGGAGTGCATACAGTAACTACTGTATATACCTCTAGGCAGCTGTTCGAGAGGCTCATGAGCTGCTGCAGCCCCTGCGCCGTCACCGCCGTGTTGCCGAGCGCCCACAGCGACGCCTTCAGGTCGACTATCTCTTGTTCCGTCGCGCACTTTTGGCGTTGTAAAATCTGGCGACATAGAGAAATAAGTATGGTCAATATTAGATATTGTATTTTTATATCCTTACCGACAGCGACACTACCAATTATCATAATAATTTTAATAAGCAACTTCTAGAGTTGCAGTTGCCGTTTGCATGTGGGCAGAAACTTGTAGGTGTACAAAGAACTTACACATAGATGGTTGACAGATGCGTGCGTGCGGTCACCTATAGTGAGCCAGTAATCGCAAACCATTACTAATAGGCTCTAGCGGCAGCTTTGCGATAAGCATTACTGCTCTAGCAGCAAATTGAAGTACGGTCGGCAATTTTGGCGGTAGTACACTTTTCAAATAGATTTCTTTAAACGCCATTAGCCCCGCCCACTGGCCAATAGAAGAGCACTTAAAGAAAATCTGTCAAAATCCAAGCAAAAACGTTCCAATAGTAGGAGAGCTAGCAAGAATTTTTGGTAGGTATTTGAGGCAAGCTGAAAACTTATCCTGTACCTCTCCTATTATATCCCAGCACGACACTGCTGACCTGCCTGGTGAGTAGCGGGGCTAAAGCAAACCCCCAAAAATATTTTTCATCTTTTTATTTATAACTAAAAAATAAGACTCACGTTGTAAGACAAATTATTTCGATGGAACTTCTACCTGTCAGGTGAACTGACAAATTATATTTTTTTGGATTATAAAATATATTTTAAAATAAGAAAAATTGGGGGTTTGGTTTAGCCCCGGTACTCAGCCAGGTCTGCGGTTTTGTGTTGAGTTATAATATTAAAGGTATAGGACAAGTTTTCAGCTTGCCTCATATACCTACCGAAAAATTCTTGCAGGCTCTCGGACCACAATTTGGGCGGGGCTTGCTCTGACAGACGTATAAGCGCCAAGCGATTTTCACCTTATAGGTGGTCGACCGCCAAGTACTCCGATAGTACATATAGGCAGTAAGTTCTAGTACGCGTTCGGTAACTTGTACAAGTTCAGTAAGTAGGTCAACTTGTAGTGCATATCAGGTACCATCAGTGCACACCTGGTAACATATAGTGCACACCTAGTAACCTGTTGAGTACACCGGGTAACTTGTTTTTTTTTTATTATTATATTATAGTAACATGTAGTGCACATCTAGTAACATTCAGTGCACAGTCGGTAACCAGCGGTGCCCATCTGACCTGGTAGTGCTTGGGCAGCACGGTGGCGAGCAGCGCGCGCGCGAGGGCGGGCGGGGCGCGCGCGGCGAGCGCGTGGTGCAGGTGGTGCGGGGGGCGGGCGGCGCGGCGCGCGCGGGGCGCGGGGCGCGCGCTGGACGGGTCGCTCAGCGTCAGGGCTTCGTGTACGCCGCCCTCCACGAGACGCACGTATCTAAGACAGATAGCGAAATCACATATGTTGAATGAATACAATTTTTTCAGTAATGTTGACTTTTTATAACTTAATATAAGGTCCGAAACAAATGAAAATTGCATTTAGCTGTGAATCTAACTTCAATTGGGGTAAACGCGTATGAGGAATTCACTAGATGGCAATACCCTATATAACCAACGATGCTGCAATTGGACCTCACGCCTACGTATTGCCATCTAGGGAATTTCTCCTAAGCGTTAACCCTCATTTCATGAAGTAATCTTATAAAAACAAACAAAGAGATTCCTCATTCTTCGTTTATCAAAAAAAAAACCAATTAGTGCCTGTTCACACCTAGCGATTTATGGGCGATTTCGATCGCGGCGATACCTACACACGAACACGCTGTTAACCTATAGGAGAAAGTAATTTTTTTTTACATAATCACCTGTAATTATAACACTTGGTCCAAAACTCGAGATGTTTCTTGAGGAACGCGACAGACTTGACGTCGGACGTGTGGACCGCGGCGGCGACCTCCAGCCCCAGCCACAGCAGGTAGCCGCGGTCGCCGACGGCGGCGAAGTCCAGCGCCGACGGCTCGGCCGCCTTGTCCAGCCGGCAGTTCTGACAGAGCGTCTCCTTCATCGACATCAGCTTGTCGAAATACACCTGCAAAAGAGGACGGTCCAATGGCTTGGCGGCAGTGGCACGATGGGTTGGTGGAGGGAGTTACCATACCAAATATCCAGTGTTCACTCACTGTTCACACATCATCTTCATCATTAGAAATCATCAGAATCTGCCGAATTTGTAAATTTTTAATCAACAGTGACTTTTTGAAAGTATGGTACATATAAATTATCTCTTACTTCTAAGACTTAAACTTTAGGAAATTTCCTATGCGAAACTAGAAGAATGAAGATTTTAAGAGACATAATATCTTACGGCATAATTGTGTTGAGGTGCATTATTACGTAAATGTGATTTGAGACATTTATTGAATTTTCATTAACATTGTAAAGTGATGCACATAAAATACTTACAGGCACGCAATACGCCTCCTCCAAGATGCCAAGAGCGCACTTGACCACCGGCTTCGACTCGTCCTTGACCTGTCCAACCAGCATCTGCAGTATCCACGTGTCCATATCGACCCCGTGGCTGACGTCACCCTCCTCTCTGTGCGTCTTCACTTGCTCCGGAACGAAGTTCTTCTTCAACTTCGCCTTCCGACGCACCAACTCGTGCGACTTCCGTGAAGCCCTCAGTAACACGTTCAGAAACTGTGTGGTGTACATTCTTGAGGCTTGAATACTGCATGTGAGAGTCTTGGCAAGAATGTCGCGCGGATAAGAATCCAATGTGTAGTCTAAACTCGATATCACTAACTTCACATAGCAGCTGTGGTGTGTTTTTGTTGACAGTTCGAGAAGGCTGAAAAAGTAAGTAAAATTGTTATTGCCAATAACGCAATAATAATCGCACCCTAAAAGAAGGATTTATTAAACTGTTAACCTTCTAAGTAAATTTCGTTGAAATTCATTATATTTTACCTGTAATACCTGTCTGTATATGCAATGTATTATACTTTTGTACAGAATAACGATATACAGTTAATGTGCAAAATAAAATAATTTATATTTATTATTATAAAGTCATTGGTAGTTATAAAATCATGGAATTTTCATAAACGATATTTAAATTAAATACCAACTTTTGTACATCAACAGTTTGTTAACACAATATCCACTTACTTTTCATAAAGCCTAGTCTCCTTGAACAGCCTCAGGCCGACGTTTGAGTGGCACAGCTGCCCGATGAACAGGAAATACATTTGACACATTGTGTTGCACATGTGTTGGGGGCTGAAGAGGCAGCCGTGGGCCTTTATACCCGTCTCTATCGCCTCGATCTGACGGCTAACGTCGATGAACAACTCTTCTAGCATTTTATGACAGTCCGGCTGAAAGGTATTAGTATAAACTTTAGACAAGTGTGGCTATGTAGGTAGTGTCGGTATCAACTTTTAAATTATGACTGGATAGAAGAAGAGGATGAATTCAGAATGTTACAACACAACTTGTCAGATCATATTCTAGAGAAGGAATGGGCAGGCTTTCATGGACATAAAACTTTTGTATGTTTTCAATATTAACCACCCTTCAGTTCCCAATTCAAAATGCTATTCATCTCGTGTCACAAATATGTTCACTAACTTAAACATACACTATTATTTTTATTAGTTATTTTGAATGCTATAAAAGCTCAAAGTAAATTTAAAATTTGAAAAAAAATTGAAAAAAATCGCATTTATGACCCCGCCTGAACACTAAACAACTCTGAAACCGAAACAAGTGATATTTCAAATATTCAAATGGTCTGCAGCAGTTTTATGTAAACAATACTTACGTCATTGTGTCTCAACAGGTGTCTAATCAGCTGACAGCCCGCCCTCGTGGCCGAGTGGCCGTGGCCGGTGGTGGACAGGTCCGTGTGCGAGTACTTGTTGGACGAAGGCTTCAGGTAGCTGATGATGCGGCCCACCCACGCCCTGTGGCTGCTGTCGTTCAGGTTCAGTAATGGAGGACTGTCGTTTTCCTTCAAACATAACGGTTCTTTATTAGCATAGTCTATATCATGTGTACAAATAGAATATTGTTTATGTGTTTGATTTCTTGAGTTATGATTCAGAGCTTTGTGTAATCGTTGACGAGAATGACTCATCAATGCCTTCATCTAACCCAATTTTACAATTATCTTTCTCGATAAGATTATACAACGCACCATCTGCCTGCAAAAGATTTTAATTTACCTTCAATATCGTCCGTATTATTTCCCAATTCCACGTATTGCCGTCCTTGTTCTGCATCACCAGAGTACACCGAATGAGGCTGTCGCTGTCCCGCTCGAACAACTTCAGTTTGTTCAGTTTAGCAGACTTGGTCACTTTGCTCACTGCCGCGCTAGTCCGTGAACTGACACTTTTACTTTTCACCAACGCACTAACATTCCTACTGGACAATTCCGACCGCGAACCGAAGCTGTGCCTCTTCGGTTCGTTCTCGTTGTCAGAGTCATCCAAAAATTCGATACTGTTGTCTTTGTGTAGTGAACTGTCGTGTTTCGGCTTCGCCATGTTGGCGTTGTCTTTTTCCTTTCTACTTTTAGTGGTATCTTCGATTTTCTCTTTAAATGCACCGCTACAATACTGTATGATATGGTCTAGGAACAAGCTACTACTAGCCGGGCGCGCCTCTAGCATCGAGTGGAGTCTCCGCAGCGCGGCGATGGCCGCGAGAGCCTGTGGCTTCCCGGCCGACGCTTGAGACATCAGCGAAGGCAGCGCCGGCGTTATACTACATATTTGAGTCGGTAGGAATAAATGGATTAAATGTAATAGTTGACCTAATAACACTGTCGCTCTGACTGATATAAATGTATCACTTGTAACAATCACTTCAGCTAACCCGTCTAGTAATCCAGCCTGAAAACAAGTTGTACATAAATGAGTACCTTCCTCAATCAACTTAATTTGAAATCGTATATAAACCGGGAAGATCATACCTCTAAAAAACACTGAAGTAATAGGGCAAGATGAATTTCACTTATATCAGGGCCAGTAGCGCATAAATGAGGTAATATGGCAGTGCCTTCTGCAGCAACAAACCCTTCGTTTAGCCGCCATGAATCCTAAAAAAAAGAACGCAAAACTTAGAACTTAAGGGTATATTAAGACAATGAGTCATGTATTTCTTACACCTACTTGGAAGTCAGAAGGATCCACAGCATCCAAGGCGACCGATATTTCATCGGTCCATTCCGGTTGCGGCAATCCAACTAGTTCATACAGCAGATCTAATATTGCTTTCTGAAATAAAATAAAGAAAAATATTTTAAAAACGACCCCTCTTTCATCGAATCGTCCATTATGACAAAGCATGCTGAACTATATGTATGTATGCTTAGTTATTCATAATAACAATTTTTTTAAATAATAAACATAAGAACAAATTTGTTTTGCAAGTAAAATTGTGTAACTTTAAACTTGTCATTAGATGAATATAAAAATATTGTTTATAATAAGTATCTAAATATGTATTACTACCACTCTGTAACTGTTGCTGTGTCCCAACAGGGAGTTACATAACGGAATGTACCTCATTTGTCACACCTATTCAATAATGTGTGTTAACATGCAATAAATATTTTGAATTTGAATTTGAATAATTTTGTAGCATATTATTATAATTATGTGGCAATTGGGTATAAAGAATTTTCCGATATGACACCGGTGAGTCGGAGGCAGGCGTAGGTTACATGGCTGCGCACAGCAGCGCCAGCCGGCTGCACGTGAAGCGCATCTCGCTGTCGCTAGTACACACGGGCCGGCTGCGTGTCGGTGTGCACTCACCCGGACCTCCAGGCGCGGCAGGTAGAGCGCGGCGACGAGCGCGCGCAGCCCGCCCGCGCTGCGCGGGTGGCAGAAGTGCAGCAGGCCCGGCCAGCTGCGCAGCGCGCACAGCAGCGCCAGCCGGCTGCACGTGAAGCGCATCTCGCTGTCGCTAGTATACACGGGCCGGCTGCGTGTCGGTGTGCACTCACCCGGACCTCCAGGCGCGGCAGGTAGAGCGCGGCGACGAGCGCGCGCAGCCCGCCCGCGCTGCGCGGGTGGCAGAAGTGCAGCAGGCCCGGCCAGCTGCGCAGCGCGCACAGCAGCGCCAGCCGGCTGCACGTGAAGCGCATCTCGCTGTCGCTAGTACACACGGGCCGGCTGCGTGTCGGTGTGCACTCACCCGGACCTCCAGGCGCGGCAGGTAGAGCGCGGCGACGAGCGCGCGCAGCCCGCCCGCGCTGCGCGGGTGGCAGAAGTGCAGCAGGCCCGGCCAGCTGCGCAGCGCGCATAGCAGCGCCAGCCGGCTGCACGTGAAGCGCATCTCGCTGTCGCTAGTACACACGGGCCGGCTGCGTGTCGGTGTGCACTCACCCGGACCTCCAGGCGCGGCAGGTAGAGCGCGGCGACGAGCGCGCGCAGCCCGCCCGCGCTGCGCGGGTGGCAGAAGTGCAGCAGGCCCGGCCAGCTGCGCAGCGCGCACAGCAGCGCCAGCCGGCTGCACGTGAAGCGCATCTCGCTGTCGCTAGTACACACGGGCCGGCTGCGTGTCGGTGTGCACTCACCCGGACCTCCAGGCGCGGCAGGTAGAGCGCGGCGACGAGCGCGCGCAGCCCGCCCGCGCTGCGCGGGTGGCAGAAGTGCAGCAGGCCCGGCCAGCTGCGCAGCGCGCACAGCAGCGCCAGCCGGCTGCACGTGAAGCGCATCTCGCTGTCGCTAGTACACACGGGCCGGCTGCGTGTCGGTGTGCACTCACCCGGACCTCCAGGCGCGGCAGGTAGAGCGCGGCGACGAGCGCGCGCAGCCCGCCCGCGCTGCGCGGGTGGCAGAAGTGCAGCAGGCCCGGCCAGCTGCGCAGCGCGCACAGCAGCGCCAGCCGGCTGCACGTGAAGCGCATCTCGCGCTCATCCCTGGTACACATAAAAATTGCACAAATGGTAATAAGGTCATATAAATGTATGAGAGTGTTACAAATATAACAGTAAGTAATAAGGAATCAAACTAAATGAAATCTGCATAGAAATCAACCCACTACACATGACATAATATACATAGTGCACAAATGAAGATAGAAGATCGAATGATAGA
Source organism: Maruca vitrata (assembly GCA_039566165.1). Lineage (NCBI taxonomy): Eukaryota > Metazoa > Arthropoda > Insecta > Lepidoptera > Crambidae > Maruca > Maruca vitrata. The sequence goes on along the minus strand of CM076917.1, from coordinate 9,451,216 downwards.
AGATCTCTAATAAGAGGGGTCACTCATTTTATTAAAAAAATCCCTTAAATATAAAGAGCGTCGAGACATTGTCTCATTGTCCATGGAAAGGACAATTGAGCTGTCTTGTGTTGAAATAGAACAATATATTATAATTTGTGTATATAGGCCACCATTAGCTAATTATTTCCTATTTGAGGCCCCTATGGAGGAAGCTTTAAGGAAAGCATGTGCCAGCAATAAACAGGTGATTGTATGTGGGGACTTTAATATAAATATCCTAGAAAATTCGTTGAACTCCTTAAGGTTCATAAATCTTTTTAAATCGTTTAATTTATCTCACATTTTTAATGAACCAACTCGCATCACTCCTACCTCGGCCACATGTATAGATAATATTTTTTGTAACTGTTCTGTAGAAATAAATCTATAGTTAATTTTATTAACTCTGACCACTGTGGTCAAATGGCAGCTTTGAGTATCATTGGACTCCAATGCCATCTATCATAACATGCAGACCAATAACTACAAGTCGAATAGAAAAGTTTAAAAATAATATTAGCTATAAAGTTTCTGTAATGGACTTTCAAGCAAACCTTAACAGTAATGAGTTATATAAGAAATTGTTTAATGTTGTAGAAAAAGAGTTTAAAGGAAGATTTACCAAAAAGAAATTAAAATTAATAACTCTAAAATAAAATTTAGTACTCAATTGGGCTACAACAGGGATATATACAAGTAGACGGAGACATTTTTGAACTGTATGATCTCAAAGCCAACTCTAAAGACCACCCTTACAGATTATATTAGAAACTATTCTAAAATTTTAAAAAATCGTGTGCAGTAGCTAAATCGCTCTATCTGAAAAATAAAATACACAATCCTACTAACAAAAGCAAGGCCATCTGGCAAATCATTAATAAAGAGACTTGTAAAAACAATACTCAAAATCACAAGATTTCTCTTAAAGTAGATGATGTAATATTAGATTCTGATGCTGATATAGCTAATGCATTTCAATCATATTTCTCAAATATAGCTGTTACAACGACAAGTTGTTTGTCTTCTAGTCCGATTCTTGCTCAATCGCTTTTAAAGACTCATGTAAGTGAATGCGCGTCTTCCTTCAAGTTTGACTACATCAATGCGCAAGTAGTTGTGAAAACCTTTAAAGAACTTAACTTAAAAAGTCAGAGGACTTATGTGGGGACTCTCAGTGGACATACTAAAAATATAATATACACAGTTGCTCCACTTTTTAGCAAAAACATTCAACAAATGTGTTAATGAAGGCTGTTTTCCTGATTTGATGAAGTTAAGCAAAATCATTCCTTTGTTTAAATCAGGTGATGATAGTGACCCATCTAATTTCAGACCTATATCCTTACTACCAGCATTTAGTAAAATTTTTGAAAAAGTTGTATTTAGTCAACTGCTAAGCCATTTTAATTTAAACAATTTATTACATAGCAATCAATATGGATTCTCTAAAGGGAAATCCACAACAGATGCTGGAGTAGCTCTTATTAAACATATTTTTGACACATGGGAAAATAAGCAGGATGCCATAGGCATTTTCTGCGACCTATCCAAGGCGTTTGATTGCGTTTAACCATCAAACCCTGCTACTTAAAATTACGCCATTATGGCATCTCGGGTAACGCACTTAGTCTAATTCAATCATACCTGACAGGCAGGACCCAAAAAGTTAATGTAAATGGGACTAGTTCTTCTGGCGCCCCATTAGTTATGGGAGTGCCCCAGGGCTCGATATTGGGACCCTATTATTTATCATTTATATTAACGATCTCCCTTTCTTTACCAAAGACACATGTGAGATAGTTTTGTTTGCAGATGATACATCACTTCTATTTAAGATGGACAGACAGCAAGAAAATGTTGACGACGTAAACAAGGCTCTCTCACGAGTTCTGCACTGGTTTACTACTAACAATCTAATGTTGAATGCCAAAAACTAAATGTGTCAAGTTTTCAATGCCTCAATGTAAGACAAGTCAGCACCATTATCAAAATGAACAATGAACCCATTGAAGTCCTAAACTCAACGGTGTTCCTTGGAATCACTCTAGATTCTAAATTGCAATGGGGACCATATTAAAATTACCCTGGCAGGAAGACTTAGCTCTGCGGCATATGCTGTTAGAAAAAATTCGACAATTAACTGATGTTGAAACGGCAAGATTAGTTTATTTCAGTTACTTTCACAGCGTTTTGTCCTATGGTTTGCTTTTATGGGGGATCAGCTGCTGATATCTATAGTATATTTGTATTGCAAAAAAGAGCAGTAAGAGCCATATATAATCTCAAACGACGTGATTCTCTCAGAGATCGGTCTCAAAGAGTATAATATTCTCACAGTGGCCTCCTTCAATACATTCGTGACTGCTTAATGTATGTGTATAAAAATATACAATACATTCCTAAAAAAAAATCTGATAATCACCAATTCAATACAAGAAATAAACATAAACTTGCTATTTCACATTTTAGACTAAGTAAAGTTAATAGCTCCTTTGTTGTACTAGGTGTAAAAATGTTCAATAAATTACCTGATTGTGTTACTAAACTACCTACCTACAGTAATTCAAATCATGTATTAAGAATGGTCTTCTTAAAAAAGGCTACTATAAAGTAGAAGATTATCTCAATGATAAATATGCATGGACTAATAGTTTAAATTAAATTTTTGACATTAATTATGATGACATTCTATTGTTATTAATTTTGACATTTATCATGAACTTTTTGTTCTTATTATTATATTAGTCTTTATTTTTAATAAGACAATGGCTGTAATTAATAAAATTCTACCTATGTAAGCTTTCTCATGCAGACTGGATTTGTTATGGTATTCTGAACATTACGTTATCTTTGCTCTGTTGCTTTTTATTTTAATTATCGTTATTTTTTAAGGTAGTAAATATTGAACTGGTACTTTTTGCTACAGAAATAACCCAGACTGTATGACTTGGTTCATTTACATTTTTGTAACATGATTGTCGTTAAAAGAGCAACTATCGAGTTTCTTGCCGGAGTCTTCGGTAGAATCGGCGTTCCGAACCGGTGGTAGAATCTTATTATTAGTATTATGACGATTTATAAGTGCATGTAATTGCCTATATGAATAAAGACATTTTTGATTTTGATTTTTGATTTTGAATGTCCACACAAACACAAGTGCACTCTTTGTTCTTTCACTCTAATTGTTTGGTAAGACAGCAATGTGAAATGACTGATGAAGATTAAGTGTGTCTTCACACTAGCGTTTACCCATCGTAGGCGTTTGATGAACGTATGTGCAGCGTTCAATTAACTGCAGAGGTAATGGTCGCACGCGTCGCGTTGTTGGAACGTCTGCGCCGTGCAGACGTTCATTGAATGCCTTCGCTGGACAAACGCTAGTGTGAAGTCGCACTAGGTGCATGACCGTAACTAATAAACCAAACAAATGACAATCGCCAAAGCCTCACCTGCTAGTGTCGGTACCGGCCGGCCGAAAGTGGAAGTCGCAGTACGGCGAACTGAGGCACGTGAGGTCGATCCTCGCCGCGCACCGCGACAGCGGGTCGTTGAGCGTGTGCAGCAGCACGCCGCACAGCGCCTCGGCCATGCGCGGCGTGGCGCACTCCGCGAGCTGCCGCGTCACCGCCGTCACACCCCCGCAGGATATGAACAGTTCAGGATTCAACACGCCTGCGTACAGATTTGGAGCATTTAGTGCAAATCGCTATTGAGATACTTTAGTGGGCAAATGGCTGTTGTGACATAAATTCTTGCTAATGGAAAGTATTCTAATGGCCTAATGCTAAAGTTTGACTGAGGACAATTGATTAAGGCCTGATCACACTCATGCCCCAGGACTCGGAACATATATGGGCTGATGTTGATGATTACCATGCCCAAATACTAAATGATTACAAAGATTCTAATTTTGCATGTTTTGGTTTTTAGAACCTTCAGAATTATCGAAGTCTGAGAGTGAAAGCCAAATGTTTTAAAATCAATTTCATTATTCTGATATAAGACAGTTAAGTATTGTCATTTATACAGACGAGCTCTACATATTTGAAATAAACCTAATTTCATAATACATGTGATTATGCATATGCAACAAATTCATAAAATTTGTTTTATTACAGAAAGTTGTATAATTATAAAAATAATGACAAAAATTTATATTTTGCTAGCAAATTTTCAATTATATTAAAATATCGATATAACGTTAGGAAAGCTACTTTATAATATATCAAGTAACGAATGAACCCACATATTTCTGCTAAGGTTGCTATAGCGGGTCTGGACAGCCTGTCTCCAGTTCCGTCACCAGTATTGCCGGCCCGTGTGACTGCTATGAGGCACCTCAGCAGCCCTTGGTCCACATATACGGCTCGGTGGCGGAGCGAAGACTGGCCTACCGCAGCACCCACCACAGCAACCACCCGTCGCACTACACGAAGAGCCTGTGCTCGCTCTTCCTCATTACGGAGCATTAAGTCTATGGATCTGTAATGAAATGGGGCAATGGTAATATTAATTGAATCACACTGTTTTAGTTTTTTGGAAATAAATACTAAAGTATACATTTAAAATTGGAAAATTCACATTCATGCCCAGCTGGGTGGCGAATCAAACCCATGATCTTAAGGTTACAAACTCCACATACTACTAATTATAAATTATACTATAGTAGATAGTAAACTATCTGGGTGTTGCCTTATGTATATGAAAATTTTCTGTCACTTTACCCATTAGCTACAGGTGGCGCCGCACTGATAGTGATCAACACTATAGTTGCATAAACAATTAAAAATATAAAGCACACATTACATTAATATTATAGTTTCTGATAGAATTAGATTATGGTATAAATACCAAACTGATTTTAATCTATATTCATATCTTTAAAAAATCCTTTCAGTTTGGAATCAAAAATATACAAGCTAGTTACCACAATAATGATAAAACACAAAAAATCATTTACCTTGTTACTAGATAATGCAGCTTCAAAGTATTAAAAGTAGCAACATCACTTTCAGTTTTTATCAAATATCGCAGAACCCTCAATGCTGCTGCTCTTATTACCATAGATTCATCCACTAGACTTATTCTAATACTGAAATAACATTCAAATCATTATTAGATTTAAAACTGCAAATACCATATGGCATCATTCAAATATTGAAATGTTATATTAAATCTAAAGTAACTAGAGTAAAGATGAAACTTGCAAAACACATTATTAGCAGCATGCAATTACATGAAAGGATTAATTTAGTAAACTTTTCGCTGTTTATCACAGTGCTAACAGTTTCTGGTATAACATTTTTAGGCTATGATATCCAATGGTCCAAAATTTATATGTGACTTTTAAAATTAAATAATTGATTAAATGATAAAACACTAACCATGTCATCAATTCATCACTTGTAAATCCCAAATTATTTCGTTCTTCCTTACATAAAAGTGTGACTAAGGCATTTAAGTAGGACAGTCTGCGGCTGTCAGAACTATTTCTTGGCATTCCTCTAAGCCCTACTTTAATTTCTGGTTGGATAATTTTATTGGTGGGTGAAACATCATTTTGAAATGCTTTCTTTATATAAAGCCCTTGAATTATTTCCCTTATATTCTCTTCATTACTTTTATTGGTGTCCAACTTAAATAAATTGCCACTTTGTTTACCTGAAACAAAACAAACCATGAGATATATTAAAATATTAGAATGTTATCCAGATATTCTTTAATTTCATGGAAATTTTGCAGAATGTTTACAATTATTTACCTTTCCTACGACTCAACCAATTCTCGTAAGCCATTATATCATCTTTTTTTCACACAGAGCGCGGGCGGGTGAAATTAATAATAGCATCAACTTTAAAAATTGTAACTTAATAAAGAATCTATTCTGATAATTACAAAATAATTAAAGACACGAGACAAAAATAAGTTAAATTATTTCAACCCTGTTTTCCTGTAACCATCATACAATTTTTTTGACATATGAAGGTTTTTTATATTCAGTTAGTTATAGCATTGGATGGCAGACTGAATAGTACCCGATGTATTAGTATAGGGTATTTGACTGTGGTTGTTATGTTTGTCATTTTTATGATAATCAGTAAGATTTAAGTAAAACAATATTATTAATGAAATCGAAACTTAAATTTTTGGCGAAATGAGACAGCAGAAGACATTTAAAGTTGGGTGGGCAAGTCCATTTCCAAATAGCGAAAATCATTTAAAATTTAGTTTGTCATCTTATAAATAATAATAGAATTAGTAACATCTTTTATTATGAAAACATATCCATAAACGCAACTTTTGATGAACCTGCCGAACAAACTTCCTAGGCGCTGCATACAAAGAACTTGCGTGTGACGTCACACGCCAGGGGCCGTTTGTATGGAGCGTTTTTGAGCTCGCCCAAATAATGTGCACTTAAAATTGTAATATCTCGTTGAGCTATCGAGATATCAAAGTGATACTTTCAACAGTGTCTTTGTTTTCGAGTGGTCCATCCAACTATATCAAAATAAAAAAATAGTCAAATACCCTATTCTGTTTGCTGATTAGTGTAAAAGATCGATTAATGTGATGTGTTCATTCCATCTATTATTGCATTTAATTTTTTAGTGGCATAATCGGTGATTCTGTTTTTGATGAACCTGTGAGCCATCCTGGTCCGATTACAATTTTCGATATAATTCATATGTAGTATAGTAGTTTTTCATATAAACAAGTAAAAAGTGAAGAAGAGATGCAAATCTCTCTTCTACACAATATTTTTTTAATGTGGACAATATTTTTATTCCCGAATTCATTTATTTATTTATTATTGCACACATATAATTAATAAGGTACTTAATAGTACACATAACTTTGTGTACCCTTTGAGAGTATAACAAGTACATACATATTACTTAAATCTAAATGATAAATCATAATCAATTTATATAGTCTAATAAAATTATGTGAGCTATTTAATTATTGGGAAATCAATATATGTGTAAAAGTCAGATTAAGAGTATCAATAGTTAAACGATATGTAATTTAAATCGATTGGATTAAACTAAAGTTTTGTAATAGCCTAACTAATATCACGTCTATGAATTAGAATTGTCTTTGGATATGAGCATGTTCCATTCACCAATAAATTTATATTGTTTTCACAGTAGCAGGCACTGTACAATCACTGTAAAAACGTTTAGTGAATTATAGATTATTGCAACTAACCGGAAATTCATTTCAAAATATTGTTTTGCTAGGAAACACAACCATAGTGCGGTGCGATGATGAAGTGAAGGGAAATGACCGACGAAGAGCGAAAATAGTCCAAAAAGGTGGTGTAGCGCAGCGACTAGCAGTGAATCGTAGTAAATAATAGTGGTGGTGTAGTATTTTATAATCGACATCACAATCTTTGTTTAGTATTGTTTTCGATTTGTTGTCATCACTTTTGATTGAAATTACAATAAGCTGAACTAAAAATGGTAGAACCCAGCGATGGTATCGACATGAAATCATGTCGAATATGTTTGGCAAATAAAAAGCCTCTCTGTCCTCTTTTTAAATATAAATTATCCGGGAATTATGCCGAAATGCTCACCGCCGTTGCAGATGTAAAGGTAAGTCGGCATTTCATATGTTTATTGAATGTTTTGCCTGCTGTTGATTTCGATCTTTACAGAAGAAAATTGATTACAAGAACATAATTGCTTTGCCCAAGTAATGTTTTATGTACCTTTTAAATTTTTAACATTAACATTCCAATAAAAGATTTTAAAAAGAAATAAATGAAAAGCCCAGTTTGAAATAATGTTTGTACTATTTGTGTGTTATTTGATGTGTTATTGTTGCTTTAGTCAATATTGACTTCTCAATGATGCTTATGAAATATTTTTTATTTATATCTAAACTTAAACTAGGCTAGTTTCCTCATCATCATCTTCATTTTCCTGCCCTTTCTACCATACGCTAAGTGGGGTCGGCGCAACATGTATTAGTTTAGGTTCAGATATCAATAAAATTCTCATCAAACCTATTATATTAATTTTTAGGTGGCAGCCAATGATGGCTTGCCTGACCGTATTTGCCAGAAGTGCTGCCTAGCTTTAGAAAAAGCTTTTCTACTGAAAACTGTTGCAGAAAGGTAATTATGATTGTAACAACATAATTTAAGTTATGTGAATTGTACTAAATGATGCTTATTCAGTAATTGATATAGTTTTATTTAGATGTATAACAAATATTATGGTGAGTTTTTGGTTGATGCGTTTTTTTTAATTACTTTCAGGACAGACAAGAAGCTGAGAAAACTTTTATCAAAGGCCAGTTCACAAGTGCCAACCAAAAAAATTGCATTTGACTCCTTCACAGACATCAAAAGTGAGATAGGTCCATTGACAGTAAAGTCTGAGCCAAAATGGGAAATGGAAATTGATGTTCTTTCTGAAAACACCTCAAAACCAATAGAAACAATTGACGGGAAAGACATTGTCATTGCGAATACTGTCATCCGTAAAGTGGATGCTAATGAGGAACAAAAAACCCCATTGAACACCTCCACTGATGTTGATTTAACCTGGAAGTCCACCAAGGCCAGTTCTCAGAGTGGAAGTGATGTTGATGTAAGTGAATTATGTGTTGAAGAATATATGAATATTGAATCCACTTTGCTAACCACTTTCCACACCTCACATAGAACAAAGTCAGTCTTTATTTTTGACTAGCTGTTTCACGCGGTTTCACCCGCGTCCCGAGTGGAACTACTTCGTACCGGGATAAAATATAGCCTATGTTACTTCTGAATAATGCAGCTTTCTAATGGTGTAAAAATTATTGCAATCGGTCCAGTAGTTTTTGAGTTTATTCATTACAAACATACAAAAATACAAATATTTCCTCTTTATAATATTAGTGTAGATATGTTTATATTTGTCTTAACATGATATTTAAATATTACACAACATTTTACATTATCTGATCCCGTGGTGAGTAGCTTAAGCACTTGCGTTACAGATATCAGATTCAACAGTCGTATTTATTATATAGCCCTGAAAGATTTTTTCAAAACAGACCATTAGTTCCTGAGATTAGCATTTTCAAACAAACACTTTTCAGTGTTACAATCACTACTTTCAAAACAAATTTGATTCCTATGCTATGTATGCAACAGTTTTTAATGCAAATTATTACTGTATAAAGTTTTGCGGGCTGCTAGTATTAATAGTTTACATTTTATTCTGATATTTACTTCATTGATAGTATGGACTATTGCTATGGATAGTATGGTTTGTCGCCAAGAAGTCAGTGTTTTTACTTCATTAATGTGAATTTTTGGGTATAGAATATTCGTTCCTTTTTTCAGGCTGAATATTTGGACGACGACATATTCCAAGATGATGATGATGATGACTATGTTCCACCGGCAGAAAAAACAAAAACTAAATTCAAGAAACCAAAATTGTCTGAAATTAAAGTTTTTAAGGGCAAGAAAACTATCGTTAGAAAAGTTAAAGTCCTGAAGAAAGTCAAGGATGAATTCGATGAAAAACCAACAATAAAAACTGAATCAGATGGAAAAACAAAAACTACAATGATTACTTGTTGTAAGTATAATATACTTATTAGTAAAATGAATGAGATAACAATAATAAATTACCTGTTTGTATTTAATTTAATATTATCAACAGATCCTATTATGAAAAATGGTTCCAGAGGACCTCCCATACTCCTCAAAAGGCCAAAGGATGCCACAGTTTTGAAAGTTCATCCAAATTATAAAGTGAGAGCTACACCATCCTCTTCAGACCCAACTAAAGTGGTTCGCCGTGACAAGCAAGTCAGGATGGTGAGGTCTGCTAAGCCCATAGTCAGACAGAGAGAAAAACTTGTTTGTCCCATTTGTGGCATACTTACTTACACACTGGGAAATCATATAGCTACACATCAGGGTAAGTACACAAATGGACTGAACAATTGCTTCATAATAAGTTAAAAACATCTTAAAGCAATTTCCTTTTCTCAAAAAATGTGTTATTTTTGTGCCTAGTGAAGACATAATCTAAAGTAAAGCATTCAATCTCAATATTGTAGTGTGATTGCGAAGATTTCTATTATTTATAAAAACTATATACAGCAAATACTGATAGTATTAAAGAATAATCTTGTTTATTTCACATTGTATGTTATTTATTTAAATTCAATATTGTTCACAGAAAAAAAGAAATTCTCATGCACACAATGTACACGGACCTTCTCCCAGAAGAGCAATTTGCTTGCACACTCAAAACAACATTCAGGTATCAAGGATCACATTTGCGAGATATGTGGCGCAGGATTCTACAGTCAAAAATCTTTAGTCAGGTATGAATATATTTCTAAACTAGTAAATAAAATTAATTTTTGAAGATTTTTGAAAGATAATTAGATGTATGATTTTAGACTTTCGCGTTCCATTACACTAAAATATGTCCTTATGGGTCTACACGCGATATTAGAAGTAGCAAATTACATAGCTACTTACTACCCGACGTTTCGACTGGGTTACACCACTCGTGGTCGCGAGCGAACTGTCGGGCAGTAAATAGCTATGTAATTTGCTACTCCTAATATCGCGTGTAGACCCATAAGGACATATTTAAGATAATTAGATGTTTAATGAATTATTTTTATTTACAGACACAACCTAATACATAAGGGTGACCGACCTTTCCCATGCAATCTTTGTAATAAGAGATTTATTGCTGTAAGTATCTGCAAAATGAATTATGTATTCCAATATATAAAACAATAGGGAGCATGTGCATTTTACAAGAACAATTAGAGGTTTTATTTTATGGCATTAAAACTAGTGAAAAGGGCTTTAGAGAGTTTTTACTAACTAATGGGGATGAATACTGAGCTTTCTAAGGTTTTGTTGGAAATATTTTGGAATTTGCTACCAGAAATTACCAATAAAATTGTTACTTTATATTTTCTTACCATTTTATATTATATTTATAAGCAGAACTAGTGTTGTGCCTACCTAAGTTATAAGAATAAATTATTATAACCAAAACATTTACCGAAAAATGTATGGATTATGTATGGATTGGTTTTGGGTTTATAAATTTATTGATGTACATAATGCATTACTATGTTATGTTACTGCAGGATTGCGACCGCAACGCGTTCGCGTCGCAGCCAGTAGTTGTCTTCCTCAGTAGCGTAGTGAAAGGATAGTCGTATAGCGAAGTGATTATATTTCAGCGTTGCGATCTGACGCGGCACCTGCGCATACACTCTGGGTACAAGCCGTTCAAGTGCGGCACTTGCACGATGTCGTTCAATGCGAAGCATCAGTTGCAAAACCACGAGCGCATGCACACCGGAGAGCGTCCTTACACTTGCCAGGTGCGTCTTATCTCTACCCTTTCTTGTATTGCAGGCACCCGCTCTGCGACGCCATATGAAAATACATACAGGCGACAAAAAAATCTCCTGTACCTACTGCTTTAAAAGCTTTACACAAAGCCACCATCTGCAGAACCATGTGCTCACCCACACTGGCGATAAGCCATTCTCTTGTGAGGTTAGTGTTAATATTAGCTAGCACTTAACCCGCCTCTATATTAAAATAATGCAGTTATTCCCCACTTAAAAATCGAGCTTAGTATTTAAGACCAAGTAGTGAATCTTATTAAGGCTTTCTAGTACTAGGCTCGGCTGTGATCAACCTGCACTTTCAGATAAATATGTATTATAATTAATTTCTCACGTTCTAGCATTCCCCTTTACTCCCACATCCATACTTTGTCGCTCGCACACAGTTGCTATCCTACATAAAACTCAATCTAGTACATATCAATCAGTTGGTTCCCCTGATTGTTGTCTGCTGTTCGGCATAGAAATAGTCCAGTTATTATAGAAATAAGTTTCTACGAGTAAGAAGCTTCTATTTTTGCAGAACATACCAGATTATCCCAACTGTGATAATAAGGGTGCGCCCTCATTAGGCGAACAGCCAGCAGCAGTTTACTTCCAGTTCTAGAGTAATGTACGCAGTTTGCGACGTTTCACTTGGCGACTCATTCTGTATTCTCCAGATTCGTAGCAAATGAGACGTGCGGTTTAAATTGTACAGGGAGGCAAACTCGAAGCTAACTCAGCTGCTTACCGTTCGCCTAATGGGGTCTTGGCCTTAGAGTTACCAGACTAACTAAATTCACCAAAAATAGGGTAGTTGCCTATTTTTTATTTTGATATAGATTTGTGGACCACACAATTACTATGGTACTGTTTAAAGAATGGCTTGATATTTGGAAAACTCCCCGAGATATTACAGTTTCAATGGCACATCATTTGGGCGAGCTCAAAAAGCTTCATACAAATGTGGTACCGAGCTATGACGTCACTCCTCGTTATATTGTATCCATATCGTAAAAACTTTGTTCAGCAGCTATTTCAAATGTTATGTTTTTTTAGTGAAAGTTACTACTAATTCGGTAATTTATAAGATGGCATACTATTTAAATTGAATGTTCTCCCTTTTAAGATGGATTTTACCTACCACCTAAATTCAAATGTCTATTATTGTCTCATTTAGTAAGAAATTTCAATTTAGTTTTCACTAATGATATTGATAGATATGCTACTGTTGTTACCCATTAATGTTAATTGTGAAATTGTATGTAAAATCAGACTTAGGAAACTACCCTATTGAAACTGAAGTCTTTCCTCCACAAGTATCTTCTGATAACTTTCTGGAAAGCCCCGGCATTTTTGTTGTAAATGATTTACAGAAAATAAAATACATACATTTTAACTGATGGTTTTCGTAACTTTTAGGTGTGCAACGTGGCGTTCAGCTACAAGGTGAACCTGAACAACCACGTGTTCAAGGTGCACGGCATCAACCTCAAGTTCAAGTCGATCCACACGGTGACGGAGGAGGTGCTGCGGCGGGAGATGGGCATGGCCAGCGAGACGCGCGTCGCCATCGCACACATCCTGCCCGACCACGCGCCCGCGCCCATCGGCCAGGACTACAGCGTCTAGCCGCACCGTTAAGTTGTCACAAGTGAACTGATGGTCTAGCCGCCTGTTTAGGAGTGAGTTGATACAGTGAGTGCCGCGAATGTTATTATCTGTACATACGGCACTTCTTACGAGTCGTGTAGAGAAGTGATGTAGCTATTGGTTCATACGCCGCCTCTAAACCTACAAGTGTAGGTACTTGTTACGAACCTATGATGGTACTGTCGGTCAAGGAAGTAGTCTACCTTAGGATTTAAATCTTTGGGCGTGTGTCGCAGAAGAAGGTAAATTTTTCCATGACAAGTAATTTGACAGCTCGTCACTGCACTCTTCATGTCAACCTTATTGTTATTTTTCTGACACTTCAAAATGGACAATGTTCATTATTTCAGGTAATTATGTAGCTTTGAAGTATTTGATAAACAGAATCGATATATGTAATTCGTTTCACCATACAGCCAAAATGAGAAAGTATTGAAAAGATCCGACTGTTTGCACTTTTCATACAAAATAATGTTGTGATATGACATCAACATCACTCTACAACTTGCAGAATAAGGAAAATATATTTATTTTAAAGATCAAAGATATAAAGATGATGAAGATGAGTATTTCAAACATATTTAATTTTCTATTGTGAAATTGAGAAACAGTAAAATTCTTTGGTAGACCACTTTCTTCATTGACCATATTATTATCATATTTAGTAACATCTGTGGCGGATCTTAGTATCAGCGCTGTAAAATTGAGCTACTAACTGAGTACATATTCATTTGAATTGCATAATGCAGAAAATGTACTTTTACACCATCTCATTATGAGAGCTCAAAATGTTAAAAATATTTATTGATATTATACTGACTCAAAATCAAATTTCTGTTCACATTTTGTAAATAATAAAATCCATCATACATACTTTGGTACATGTTCTGGTCAATCCCATTATTTATGTTTTCATCAAAAGTATGTTTTAAGAAAAGTGTGTTAAAAAAAGGGATTTATCAGAATAATAGTCTTAAAATCATGTATTTATTGTAAATAAATGTTTCTTTCAATTCAAAAGGTTCTGTATTGTAAATTCCATTAATGTTCTACATTTTATGCGCAAAACTGTAAGTAGGTATGTTGTTCGAATAAGATATAAAAGAATGTGATGGATTTGTTAGATATTTTTGTTTAGGTTTTATGTAGCCATAACAATAATGTGTAACATTCTTTTAAAATAAAGTATGATTAAGAAATTATTAAAGAATATTTATTAATCTCTGAAATACATGTGGCAATCGTTTCTTCAGGTAAAGCCTATAAATTAAATAGGGGACCATGTTTATCATAGTGATACATATTTAGACCCTGTTGTCCACGCTATAGTTCTTGGTACACATGCACCCAATAGTGACTGGCTGTTTCTCTGCAATCCAACGATGCCTTAGGTCGCTCGGGAGGTCCAGTGGAGATTCTTGTAAAGGCGATCTTCTTTTTAACACAGTCAGCTGCGCCAAAGAAAAATATATTATTGTCTGATATTTGCGCGAACACCACACATTTGAAATATAACTAATTCTACGGATTAAGCTCCTTACAACGCAAAATCTCTGAATAATTATGTTTAGAATCATAATAAAGGTTCGCGAGTTTATAGGTAACATACATATCAAATCGGATAGGGGATCCCTTTCCGAGTTACCGTTTATTATTTCATGATTCCGATTAGTGTATATCCGAATAGCCAGAGCTAATAATTATGTTCTGTTTATCTACTTACGAGTTAACATACAGGGTGTCTCAAAAATAGTGTCAAGCCCCGAACACCCCGTGAGGCACACAAAATAGTTTTCGAGTTATGATTTTTTTTTCTAAACTTTTGAGAATAATTGCAGACCAAAACTTGCACCTAGCAGACTAAAAAAAATCGAAATATTTGACTTTTTTGAGAAATTCTTTTCTAAATCAATTTTCATGAGTTCTCCTTTAATGCTTAAAATATTTGTCTTCATAACTTAGATGGAAGTTTTCAAAATGAAGATTTGTAGGTATCATTCTCAAAAGTTAAGAAAAAAAATCAAAACTCGAAAACTATTAAAAATCGCGGAACATACATGGGTGTGTTTCGGATGCTCCATGGGGTCAGGACTTCGCTTAACAGTATTTTTTGGGACAGCCTGTATAAGTTCGTCCTTAAAATTAGTCTAATTTCTATTAATTTAATTTACAAACATATTATGTATTACAAAACAGGTATGAAAGCCATCCGCTCCCCCGCAAGTCCGGTGATGATGACGAGGCTACTCCAAGCCATCATCGTAAGATAAATAGGAAAATAAAACGGGGTACGGATTATTAGCATGTGGATGAAGTACTTTGCACGGCTCCAAGTTTGAGAATGAAATATCTGGGACAAAATTAAATATATCTGGGAAATTTCCACACACGGTCATCTGACCCCAAACTAAGCAGAGCTTGTACTATGGGCGTCAGAGACTGATATACATACATATATATTTATAAATACATACTTAAATACATAATCACACCCAGACACGGAATAAACACCGATGTTCATCACACAAATATTTGTCCCGAGTGGGAATCGAACCCACGATTCGACTCTACTCTTGGAACCGCCAGCCAGGGTCACTAACCACTGTTCCACCGAGCCAGTCAAAATGGCAAGCTATCCTCAGAATGATTATTTTAAACTGACTTGAAGGAGCGGATTAAACTCCGCTCTTTCTTAGCGAAGCTGAATAAATAAAAATATTTAAGTATGTTGTGCATGTATGTACTTACGTCGTAAACATTCGATTGGCACTTGTACGATCCGTAACACATTTCTTTACTGCAGTTTCTGTTTTCTACAAATCGAGGATAATAATCTTCTCCTAGGTCTATGATGTCTTTCTGAAAAAGCAAAGATTTATTTCAATAAATTCTGGATGTATTCAGATGGTGATTATATCAACAACAAATTATATGCATGGATATGGAACCATAGCGTGAAGAGTAAGTTTTAAATCGTTAATTAATTTAATCAAAAAGTTGAGCTAGCAACTGCAATTTACAAATTATTATCTAACTTACATTGTATTCGCAGTTGCAAGGTGGGTCTGGTATCACCTGATAAAAGAAAGTTTGTTTTATTTATTAACACAAATATGACTTGCTACAATCCTATTTAGCCAGTTTTTAAGTTAGGAGTTAACTTATCAATCAAGTTTTATTCTCAATATTAACTTAAATTATTGGTCGTGTGAGACAAAATTGCCTGTAAAATGCTTATGATTAGATAAGCAAAAGGAAACAATGCTGAAACATAAAGTATGGTAGATATTAGGTACATAGACACTTACGTTACGTACTTTAATATTTCCTCTTTTTCTAGTTCTGGTTTCAACAGAGTTGTCTAACAAAATGATATCATTTCGTATCATATTAGCGTAGTCCACTATGAATGAGGGTAAGCCATTAATATTTTCTGAGCTTCTCGATTTAGTGTAAGGCGGGCCAACGTCTTCAATATTGTCAAACATTTCGTTTTCGTCTAAATTCATTTCTTCTGCATAGTTCTGCCTTCTGCGGCTTCTCTGATGGTCACCAATCAAATAACCGTCCAAATCTGAATGCCTTTTCATTGCTAAGGTTCTTGGTATCAATGAATGTATGACGATATAGAACCCACAGCATAGTAAAAGTCTTACTAGTGATTTCGGCACCTAGAAGTAAGGAATAAGGTTATTCTAGAACTGTAAATTTAAGTATTTGGTAACGTATTCCGTAGGATAATAATTAACAAGACATACCTAAGTACCTACTTACCTAGTTGTTCCAGAGTAGCATTTAAACGAATGAGTGTCTAGAAGTGCGTGTGTAAACGCGCGTACCTATCAAAGGGCAACCACTGAAAACCAGCGTCGTTGCTTCCCCACGGGGCCATTTTTAATCGGAAACCTACATTTTTTACAATTTGAAAGATATCTGGTAGGCATTCCATCAATAGGGCAAGAATTTACTTACCATGTCGATGTGGCTTAACAGGCTTCAAAGAATAACTAAGAACTAAAATAGGGAACCTCTCCTTTTATACCCATACAGAACACCCACCTGATTGATATAACAAAGCAAAAATCCATTAGCTTGAAACTTGAACCTATTGGCGTTATTTATAATTAGTATCGACCTTTGTTATGTACGTATCGTATATTATAGGGGGGGAAATGAACAAAGCCTGTCAATCCTACAATTATGAGGGGTAAAGCAGGTATCATATTCATGGAGAGATATATAGTTGCTTATGGTGTTTTATACATTGGCAGCAGCCAAAAAAATACAGAGGACCCGTGATTATGGCCCTTGCAGCAGTGTCGGAATATCAGGAGCTCATTAAAATAAAATTGCATGGCAAATATTCCGGGCAGTTTTCTATTAATTCAGTTTTCTAAAAATATTACTCCAGATTTGCTATCTTTTAATTATTAAATTAAAATTGATTTAATTAAATGAACAATTAAAAATACATAAAAGAAACGCATTTTTTGCACTAATTTTTGATATTACAAACAACATCATGTAGGTACGGTTTATTATTGACAAAATATTACCTGGTTATTGGTACGGACTCGCACTTGGTTGGTTATTTGGTAAAAAAGTAAAGTAGGAAACACATAGAAAACAGTTTTTAAAGGTGAATGTTTTATTCCAAAATACCTACATAAATAAACTGATATTTTTTATGGTATTAGGGACCTACAGCATTTTTGGACTTAGATATTAAAATCAATTGGTATTTGCTTTGATTTTAACGCTTTGACTGCCAATTCGAAGGCCTGCGCACCCTGGGGCCCTTCAAATGGGTTAATATTTTCGCCATCATTCACGAAACCGTGTACTTTTAACATCAAGTCTTTCATAAGCGCTCGCTCCCTCTTCAATACTTCTTCATTCATAACATTTACAGATCTTCTCTTCAGGAAAACTCCATGCTTCTTTAGACAATGACGATTGAAATCATGTTTGTAACTGTATGGTTGTGAACAAAGCTGAAATGGAAATAATAAGTAAATAATTTTCTGTGTATCAATGGCAAACTAAATTTATTTGACTAGAATTTAACCATGCGGTTCAAAAATTTTAAAAATATGTAGGTACCTATAATTTATTTATTTTATAGTTACTAAAAAATATCGTAACTTATTTGACACAAATATTAACATTTTTTTTTTCTCACCTCACAGTTGTATGGTCTTTCGCCTGTATGCACTCGCATGTGATGGTTAAGGCCATAATTGTGAAAGAATGACATATTGCATAACTCACACTTAATATTTTTATTGGTAATGTTATGAGAAAGTTCATGACGCCTTAATGCTGCTCTCTGGAAGTATTATTGAAATTAAATTTTAGGATTTAGATTGCAAGAAATTAGAAGAGTAGGTATGCTTCACTTACTCTTTTAAATGGTTTACTGCAAATGTTACACACATGGTTTTTCTCATTACTGTGTGAAATCATATGACTGAAAAAATTAAAAATTCAATTTAGATATAATAGGCACAATCAAAAAGTTTATTTCTGATAAATAAATTGAATATAGCTTACCTTTGAATAGCTTCTTTGGTACCGAAATTTGCTACACAGAGTTCACATTTAAAAGTCCGTGCTGAAGCCTCAATATGTCGTTTTTTTGCATGGTAGAGTAAATCTCGACTAGTGAAAAATCCTTTTCCACATGTCTCACACTTAAAAGACCTGTCACCTGTTATAAACACATTTCAAGAGACTTTAACTATAAGATGTATGTGGATATGAAAAATAATATTATAATTGAATCAAATCAAATCTTATAGGAGATCTTTATCAACACAATAACACCCTGTTTGTCTGTGTGTTATTGCACGCTAATCTCATGAATGGCTGATCCTATTTAGATATTGTGGTATGTTTGAATTAACATTTAGTTTCATGTCAATTGGTTAAATAAAAAGTTCTGGCAAGTGCATAATCTTCTTAATTTTTTTTTACAAATGAATAAAAGCCAGATATTGGGAAGAATCAATGCATGCAGCTTACAAGATTGCTGTGTGAATATAGAAATATATTACCTGTATGTGTCAGTAAGTGTTGCTTTAATGATGTTGACATTTTGCCACAGTGATAGCACATTTCTTTTTTGGTTCTATTTTTATATTTCTTAGTTACTTTGTTATCAGATTTATTGTTGAGTTTTGTTCGTAAAACGCGTACATCACTTAAAAAAACAGGTTTAATTGGTTGTGGGACACTCTTCAACTTTTCTTTATAATTATATTTTTTTCGTTCTGGATTTGTTGCTGTAACAAAGTTTGAGATTTATCATACAATTAAAAGCTTAGTTATGAAGAAACTAAACTGAGCTATTAAAATAAACTGATCTCGTAATATTTGTTGTTTATTTACAAATTGGAAAAATGCACCTTGTACTCTTAGGCAGAGAATAAACATAATGGGTTGAGTTATAGCAGTCCATGTTCTCAAAGCTCAAGATTGTGAGTAGAAAGTGCCAGTCAATGTGTTCATGTATGTGCAATTTTCCAATTAAATTGAAATTACAATATTAAATAGCACAGAAATCAACAAATAATTACCCCGTGTTTTTGATATTTTCTTTGCTTTCTTTTTAATTAGTTTCATGCGCACAGATAATGGTAAGCACTCTTCATCATCATCAATATCATCAGGAAATGGTTCATAGTCTATGTCTCCATCCTAAAATGAACATAATATGCAATTAATATAATAAATTATCATAAAACTTTAAAAATTTACACATTCAGTGTTTGATAATCAAATAATAAATAAATATGATTATTTTTTTAAAACAGACTGCATAACAAATTCCAATGAATATTAATAGTATTATTGAAGTTTATTTAGGAACACAATAATAATATTAAAAATGTATGAAACCTATTTAAAAGAGTTCAATACATACATAAAATCACGCCTTTTTCCCAGAGGGGTAGGCAGAGATCACTTCCAGCGATCCACCTCTGTGGGAAACGTGATGTGGTGGATTGTGGACCACGTTGCCGCCTTTCTACCTTGTGCATTGTTTTAACAAGGTCATTGCGTTCCCACAAGTAGCAAGGATATAAGACGGGGGACGGAAAAGGGGAGGAAGGATACTATCACCTCGTATGATTTGGACTGAGTCTATAGTAGCTAGAGGAGCCGGGGTCTCTTACCCGTAAACCGTTCACCAACCACCGGACAGATAGTTGTAACTGGTATCCCCTGACTATCAGTGAACATAAGATAATAATTTTAACTTAAATTAGTACCAAAAGATCCTTACATCATTAAAATCATGCTCTGGTTCATCTTTAATAGTATTGAGAAAATCCAGTACTGATAAAGGTCCTTTTTCATATTTGATGTCAACATCATATGGTTCCATCTTTGTTATAGTAATTCCATTATAGACAACAGAAGAATCCCCATCTTTGAAATAGTCATAAATATTATTTTCACTCTTTGGAACATATTTATCATGTCCAAATAAAATTTTGGTATCTTCTAAATTGTTAAAGCATATTTTCTTGCAGTTTGAAGAATTTTGGAGGGCAGCAGCTGACCTGATTAAAGATGAATAAAAGTTTAACTATCTTCCTTATATTCCATATCATAAAAAAAAAGGTTAAATAAAATAATTTAAGAACCCACATTTCAATTGTCAATTTAAAGTCAAACAAATCTTTCAGTTTTCTTCGGCATCCCAAACAAATTTTATCAGTGATCCCATCATCTTTCAATATCTGAAACAAAATTGTACAGAATTAATAGAGTCAAATGAAGAATATTATTTTGGTGCTGAATAGATATGTTTAGGCACAGAACTAAGGTGAATAAGTACTTTTTCTTTATTCATTCTTTCTTATAGCTATATATCTGTTGAGATGATTCGGAAGTTTTAAATACATTTATAGTTAGGTGATTTCTTACTTGAAGCTCTTACTTTTACTTAATACCCCAAAAAGTTACTAACCTTAATATTAGATATTGAAGTTACCATATCAGCATACGAATGATTTTCCTGAACATCAAAAATACATCTTAAATTCTTTTTATTTCCTAAACATAGACGACATTTCTCCATTGTAAATAGGTACCTAATATAAAATAATCGACTTAATTTAATCTACAAAACATCAACAAATACCATCACAGTACATCTGTCAAAGTACAAATGTCACTTGTCTTGTTATTTTTTTACAATTTTACTTTTTTTTTTTTTTGGTATTTACATTTCTGTCCTGAAATGATTTTTAAATATATGTATAAAGTTCTAAAAATTAAGTATAGCTAAAACTTAAACGAGTAACTGAACCCGACTTATTGAAACGCAAGGATGATTCTAATTTTAAAGCAGTGGCTAGAGCGAGGCTTTGCTGTGTGTATGTCACTTTCAGATACTGATCTATGCGTACCCCTCTGGGAAAAAGGCGTGAATGCGTGATTTTATGTTATGTATGTATGTCACTTTTCCTTGCTTTTAATATCACTTACATTGTACATTAGTTCATCGAAAGTGGCATAATCCTTCGTACAGCTAAAGAAATAAAGAATATTATATATTTGGCTGGAATAAGATTATCTTTTTAATGAAAGATTTAATAGGGTTTTATTCACACTCCTACATGCCTGTGAACGACTTCTTGAATATTATCCCTATACTCTATTCCATTTATGAAGTCCTTTTTGACATTTCAAAGAACGTAACTCTGCACGTTTCAAATAAATCCAATTTAATATCACTTTTTGTGTTTAGTAGGAAATCGTTATTTAAAAAATATATAATTATGCAAAAACACCCTACAATTAATTTACAAGCAAAATAAACTTATTGTTTTTGATCTAACTATTATTTCTATATCTGAACTTCAAAATAAAATAATATTTTTTTGCGCGTATGCAGTTACGTACTATGGTTTATGTTTTACTTTTAAACGTAGTGACGTGCCTCAAGTATTCGGTTAGTTAAACCGATCATTCACGAATGAAAATGAATCCAGCGGCAATGGGACTGCTTATAACTTTAATGCATTTTACAATAAAACGTAATAATTAGTGCAGTCCTTTGCAGGTAATATGTAAACTGATTAAATAACCAAATAAATTAATGAATCAAGCAGTGATGATTAATAACTATAAAATCAAATATAAAAACTTAAATGAATTGTTTGTTTTTATTTTAATCTGATGCTCATAGTAACTGTTGAGTTACTCCATTACGCGATACAATTCGTATAATTAATTTAGTGTTGCAACTATAGGTACTCGGTGCAAACACTCCTGGCAGCAAACGGTGTCAAACATTAGGTGCCATTAATTAACGAGTCTTTGACACGAGCCTATAACTGTTATGTTCCTTTAAACTCAGTGTAAATTTTAAATAACTTAACTATCATTATTCATTATTATTATACTAAACGTCCAATCGTGTATTTCTTTTTTCGACAAAAAATTAGTTTGGAAGTTTTGTATGTCTAAAATTGTTCTTTCGATAAGTTTATCAACCTTAGTTTTTGAAAGTTTATTCGATTTAAATTTGTTACAAATCGAGAATCGTTGCCGCTGAATATCGATTTCTAAGGGTACTTCCCTAGTACTGAACTATTGACATCTGTCAAAAAGGACTTCATAATTGGAATAGAGTATAGTTTAAGGGACGAGATTTTAAGATTTTTTTTTTCATTTATTTGGAACAGTAAACAATTACATAACAACGAATAATTCTTATTAATCTTAACTTTTAAGTACTAATAGATATGTAATCAATTGCGCTATTCACATTTTACTTAAAATACATTATTATAATACGGCGAAAACATTAACAATAACTGAGAGGTAGTTAGTAACACACCTACAGAAGCCGTGCAGCTTGTCAACAGTGCTACTAGAAAGTTTAAAAAATACAATATTGCACTTACAAAAAATAAAACAATATTATTATGAAATTATACAGCTTTACACCTCATTTTACATTTCGTATATCTGGGAGTTACAGAAATAATAATAAGATAAAAATAAAACCAGTTAGAATCACCTAAAAATCAAACCAGTTTTATTAAACTATTTTAAAACACTAATACTGTTTAAATTAAACGTCCGGTAAAAGGAAAATAACGGCGTCAACAAATGTAACGATATTATGCAAACCTTTAATAAGAACCTAAATGTGTTTACTATAAAAATTAAGACCTGTATTAAATTTAAGTAGGTACACACCACGTAGTCCACATAGCTAGTAGGGTAGAAGCAAATAAATAATTCCTTCATTTTTTTAAATGCTGATAGCGGATTGCCCTACCTAAGTTATCTGATGTACTTACTTTCTGCCGATAGGTAAGGAAAAAAAATATTATCTTAGTAACTTAAACCTAAATTTATAAACCTTTTTGGAAAGAGCAAAATAATTTATGACCGACTTCAAAAGACGGAGGGGGTTCTCAATTCGACTGTTTTTAACTTTTATGTGTGTTACCTCAAAATGTTCGCCTGGGTGAACCGATTTTTATTATAATTCTTTTTTGTTGGAATGAGGATGGTCCCATGGTGGTCCCATGATCAGCCAGGGTCTGATGATGGGATCCAAGAGAAATCGAGGGCTCTTATTTTATAAGCACATATAAAGCTTTTTGTGAATTTTCCAAAGCTACACTAGTATTCACACCTGGTCATAATAATTTTATGGTCCATTATCAGGTCAGCCTGACCTGATAATGAAAGGTCAACTCCTTAATAGTTAGGAGTAAAAGGAGGATTCCTACAATACTGTATGCACATCCAGACTACTAGTTATACCTAATAGCAGTAGTATTTTAGGCGAGATAACGAAAAAAAAAAATTAAAAACATGAATAAAGAACTGTGCTTTTCTGCATGAAATACAAACTGCACCACCTTCAATAAAATATCAAAATTTTAACCAGATAGGTAATTATATTATTAATCATAAATGTTCGTATTATGTATATTATTTTGTAATTTTTAGTGTGTCGGGTTTTTGAAGGCGGTTCTTTTTTGTAATCTAATTCCAAATAAAGAATACTTAACAACCATGAGGATTAACTGGTTGTAATTTTATGTGCCAAATCGACCTAGCGGCTACAGCCTGCAGCTCAGTTCACTAAACCAATTTGCAGAAATATAAACCCTGACCTTGAACTTTGATGATGATACGAGTCTGATTAGTGAATATTTATATTAGGTAGCGACTCATTGGTGCCGCAGACACATGACCCCCTTAACCCTTGGACAAGGCAACCAGACACTGTAATTAAGCACGTGTATCCAAAATCAGCCTTTAAGGCAGTTGTCGGCGAGATCAGACTGACAGAGTGACTCGAAGAATTTATGACTATTGATAAGTGAAAATACCTCGGTTCTTTTATACCTCTACTTGTATCAGCATTCCTTTTATTTCCGATTTGATTGGCAAACACATTATAACGCTCACAATTTTTGGTTCGGCATCTACATGTAAGTGGGTCATGATCCTGTTTTAATAAGACAATGTAGGTCCTTTGTCAAATCATCATATGCAAGTAGATAGTATGAGAGGAGACAAGGATGATAAGTACCTACCTACCTAGTTATGAAAACAAAATAATTACTTAACAAACTTTTATATATGGACTATATGAAGTAGTAGTATGGGACAAATATTGAAATTTATGTAGGTAGTTACCTACTTACTTTTTTCTGATAAACAAACGAATACTTAATAACCCTTTAGGTACCTACATTCTACAAAAAAGCGTCGATGGCAAAGTGGTTATGGTACTCGTTACTTGCCATGCGAGAGGTTGCCAGTTCGAACCCCGCCATGCACTGTGGTTTTCATAATTCGTAATTCATATAAACGATTATTCAACGCTTTAACGGTGAAGGAAAACATCGTGAGGAAACCTGCACCCCTGAGATGATTTCAACGGTGTATAATATTAGTAAGGACATCCATACTTACAAACTTTCACGTTTATAATATTATTAAGTATTCTCAGAGAAAAGAAGGTAATATTGGTAGCTTTAGTTACACGCCGTGAGAGATCGTAGTAAAATTCGTAGAACCACGGATGCAACGTAAACTGATCGTCACACATCTGCTAGCAGAACAGTAGGTATAGAAAACAATATGTACTAAATCCTTTCTTGGAGTGAGTAACATTCCTTACGATTTAAATTATTAGCTTTCCATTAATTTTTTTCTTCAAGTAGACGGAAGAAATGGTTGGCCTCTTTTTTGTAAATCTTTTGGAGGACTTTTCTTTATAATACTTTTTGTGCATGATGCACTTTGGGAAGATATAAGTGATCGAAAGCGCTTTTTCATCCGACATGCTTAAAATTTTTCGTCACTGCGCGGCTCCTAGGTTTCTCAGTGTTATATTATTATAGCCGCTGGGCAGGTTATATATTTTATATAACCTGCCCAGGAGTGTGAGCTACACAATCGTAAGTTTGAAATCCCTTTAGTACCTAACTAGGTACCTAGTTTGTTTTTGACCCATGCGTGCACTGCACATACAGACAGACAAAAAAATGTTATTGCATTTTTGGTATCAGAATAATTGATCACAATCATCTTCCAATATTAATTTAGAAAAATTATACCATAACTACATAATTTACCCTTAAAAGGTTTTCAAAAGAGTAAAAGTTCCGAAATAAAAAAAGTGAGAATATGCATTTACAAATTTTAAGCAATACTATCTATGTTATGCTAACGCTCTAGTAAAGTTTTGTCTAGTTTAGTTATAGTTGCAGGGCGTAGGGTAGCGTAGGGCGGGCGGCGCGGCCGTGCATTTCCTTGTGCGTCTGCGGCGTGTGAACGAGTGAGTCAGCGCGGGGGCTGTTGTGGGGCGGGCGGCGGCGCTAGTGCCGCGCGCCACACGGACTCTACATCGATATTATTATTTTGAAAATACTGGGTACTTATAATCTATTTAATTCAACGCAATGCAGTATAAATGTTAAAACGTTCCATTTATATGCAATAAACACAGAAATTAGGTTGATTAAGTTTTGAATGATATTTAAATACAATCAAAATACCTCTTAACAAACCCAGTGTGGCCTAACCAACTATAAGTAGGTGTGTACCATACTGCTTATAGTTTGTGCGGCAATTCCTAATCTCCATTGCAGTGCATTTGTAAGAAACAATAATATTTTTTTGATCTGTGTATATTCATATTTTACGAAAATTATATTAAATGGGTGAATGGACCGTAACATTTCCGAGAACACAGAGCCCAGTTCCATTTATCGACCGAATGATTCGGTCAAGAAAAAACTATCGAGTTGTCGATGTCGTGCGTGAGCATCGCTGTCCGCGTCGTACCGGGGAGGTGATTGGCGGCGGCGGGCCACGCGCGCAGTGTCGCACGCGCACGCGCCGCCCGCGGCCGCACCTCGCTCGCCGCGCTCCCGCCGCCTCCCCGCTGCCGCACCACGCGTCCGCTGGGCGCGCCGCGCGGGCCGCGGGCCAGGCCCGCGAGCCTGCTGATCCTGGCCGCGTGGCTGGCGGCCGTGGCTGCCGACCTCTGCCCGCAGCCCCGGCCCGTCGACGCGTGCGCCTCCTGCCGCTCGTACGAGAGTGCGCGCGAGCACAGCCTGCGCGTCATCCGCGAGAGCCTGCTGGCGAAGCTCGGCTTCACGCAGGCGCCCAACACCACGGGGCGGGAGCTGCCGCGCGTGCCGCCCGACCTCATGGAGCGCTTCGAGCGCCGCCCGCCCGCGCCCGGCGTGCAGGCCGATGCGCCGGAGCCGACGCGCGCCTTCGTCTCCCACACCGAGCAGGACGACTTCCTGGCTCGAACCGATAATGTGCTGGTTTTTGCTCGTTAGTATATTTCAGTGCTTCGTGCACACTTTTATTCATATTTCGTCTGAGGAAACTGCCTACATCGACGCTCGTATCGAATTTGACTTTAGTTTTTAAGTTCGATGCCCCTAGATCAGTTGGTGTCAATTCCCTCAACGTTTCTAGTCCTGTGTAATTATTTTTTGTTGATATTCGTTAGGTTTTCAAATAGCTTTCGATACTTATATAATGTACGATGTCTAGAAAGAGAAGTAGAGCAAAGTGGACTACTCAGGAAAGCCTAGGTAGGGCAATCCACGTGGGCAGCGGCTAATCCGGGGCCACGTTCGCGGGTCCTAGACACTATTAGCATGGTCTGTAAGTTCATTGACAGGCACGTGCAGCATATGCGGGTAAGGTACTTCGTGGTCGCGTCACGCATAGCAAATTTTAATTAGCCAATGATTGCTTGGACTCCAACGGGTATAGGCCATTGTCTTTAGGACCGCGACCGCGGCTCATTCAGATTACTATCAGAATCGACTGCGGTGTCATCTGAATACTAATTTCTATTATCAATGTGCGAACCTATAATACGTGTAGATTCTTTAATTAAAATAATTTTTAAAACTTGTAACGTTTTGGACTATTCGTATTTACACATTTAAATTGTCTTTTATTTAATCAAGATTCTACCTCAGTAATAGAGGTAAAATATTATTGAGTTGTTAAAACGGGGCTATCTAAGTTCATACTTATAAGTATATAATCTGGGAACATAAGACAAGGGGCTTCGACCGCGGATGATAACGTTAACTCCAGCCTGCGCTTGCGCACGACGCTAGCACGGCCAGCAATTAGACAACGATCCCACAAAAAGTAATGAAAAACGACCCACTCAATTGACCATCATATTTTGTTTCTATAAATAAAACTGTACCGCTTTAATGTTAGGTTCCAATCTAGAATTTAGTTTTATGAGTAAATACTATTTCGTATCGGTACTGATGTAGAAATGTAGAGCCCACTGATTAATTTAACTGCGATGTTTCTTGTTCTAAATAAGGTCAAGTTATTTTAAACTCAGAAATTGACACACCAGTACGAACTACGCATTGTTTTATTAAAATTTGATTTTACATTACTAGAAGCAATTACAGCATGTAGGAAATTGTAAATTTTAATCATTTGTAAACTTATTGAGACCGCAGGACATTCCCACGAATGTGTCTCGACCTACGTCGAATGACTACTTAATTATTATTTTTAGCATATCAAAGTTGATAATGTGGTATTCACTGTGCGCCTGATATGTCGGTAAAGAAGGTGCAGTACACATATCGGTGCGCTATTATGCACACTTACCTACTTTTATTTGTAAATTTCGATGCAGTACATCTATTCAAGAGCATTTGTACCCTGGATTGTGCACAGTCTGTGTATCCATGGTGAAAGATGTTTTGTGGCTGGTGATTAGCAAATTTACCAATTGGAGTGTGGAGAGAGTGGCCGCCACCACGTATCTTTTCGTCTGATTGTTTGTAAAATTGTTAATTGTTGTGTGAAAGGTGAAAGTAAACAAAAGTCTTACAGAGATCAAGTGCACAATCTAGATTAATTAATTGAACAATAGCTAAATCATATAAATTGTACTGTAGCGAAATATTAAAAGTTAAAGTTACAAATCTAAGTTAGAAACCTAAGATAGAATCTTTCTAAACTTAGAAGTACCTACCTACTTATAAGCTCAGAAAGTTTCTATTGTTGTACATAAATCAAGACGTATAATAATATGTAACAAAATATGTGGGAAACATCATCCTGAAGACATGTATAGTATACCAATTAGAAATATTGTAGTGGTAGCTTTTTAACTAGTTAATTAATTTGTTTATAAGATAAGTGTAATCTAGTATTGTTGTCTGTGATCTACACTACTAACTATTTGAGAACGATCACCGGAGGCAGGGCAAAACGTTTTACGAACGAGTAGGAAGATATCGTCGACTCTCCGTCTACCATTCTCAAGAACACTGCCCTCGGCTAATAATCTAAGTGCAAACACACCGCCTCCGTTCAAATGAGTGACACAATTCCTGACACATTACCCAATCTCAACGTACGTTACCCTGATTTCTCTACATCGAGTTACCTACTCTGATTAGTCAGATTCCGGATTGCGTTTGTTGTAGTTCTGGAGTCCGGACGGAGGCTGTTTAGAGGACTAGGCCTACTGGGGACACCTCTTTAAAAAAAGCGCGCCTTGGGTTCTTACCTCTTTGGTGGTGTGGAAAGTGAACTCGTTAGATCTTAATCTTTTCGCTGATTTTTCATCGAGACAGCTAAATTGATGAAAGCGATTAATTTTAATTGACTTTCTATAGGATTGTCACATCAATTGAAATAAATGAAAAGTATAATCTATCTACTACTGCAATTCATAATTCTTAGTAAGGACGTAATGCAATTTGTAAAGGAAACATCCTGCCTGTGGGAAGAATGAAATACAAACATCGACAATGTGTTATCGTTCCCTCTAATCTCAAAACGTCAACGATCCTCATTGTTCGAATTTTATTGTTCTGCAACGAGGAGCATCAAAATATTAATAAAGCCTTGCACATTCGTTTCAAACGACGTATGAGTTGTCATTTATATAAATAACCATTTCTTATCATATTAAAGCAAGGACGCGATAATGTAGCGCACATAGACTACGGCTTTCGCATTACATATTTGATAAAATAGGTATATCTTTGTGCATATGATCGTCCATCATGTTAAAGCTTTTATGTGTTTAAAACTTATCGACTAGAACTGAATATCTGTGCGATCGAAATTATAAAACGAGTATCTCTATAAATAGATAAATTCTTTCACCTACCAAGCGAACGGGATACCTTGAGCTATTTCAGTTGAAGAATGTTAGGTTTTAGGTAATACAAATTACTGAGTCTGAAATGTAAGAAAAAGCAGATGGCTACCGAGAATAGGCCGTAGCCGTATGCGTGCGCGCAGTGCGCGTGTGTGCCGCGCGAGACGGCCATTTGCAGTGATCGATTGTTTTGGCTGCTCGCAGTCACCTTAATTGCCCATGAATCAAGATGTCTTGGGCATTTTTAAAAGACGAAAACGGGAATATGTTTATCAATTTTATAACAAGCTTCTCTACTATCAATTTCGGTTATAGGTATTTATAATTTAACGAAAGGAATATATAGAGGAAGTATAAATGAAAATGTCGACAGGGGAAGGCCAAGAAAGACCTTCCATGACCAAAAAGGTCGAATCTTGAAGAAGGGTAGCCTAGCTTCCTACCACGTAGTACATGGAGGGAAGTGATTCTGCCTACCCCTCTCAGGAAAAAGGCGAGATTTTATGTATGTATGTATTTTTAATTTTATTCGAGTATGATATACGCAACGCCGCTGCCAAGGTCGAGATTATTAAGATAAGTCAACAAATTTATAATTACCGTTAATGATTTATATAATATCAAACATAATATCTTTATATTTGGTACTGACTTGCCACGTAAGTACAATTAATTACCTATTTACTCTCTAGGGCTCTCTAAGCAAGCTTTGCCTAAAAAAGTAAGCATAATGTTAAACTTTGCTTACATAAAGCATAATGAATGACTGATAACAGTGCATACAAATAAATTTTTTGTTCATAATAAAATAAGGCATATTTGTTACTAATTTCAGTGTTAGTTTTATAAAAATTGTATTATAGTTTTACCTGACCGGATTTTCTAAAATTAAACTTAGAATTGTTTGGAATTCAATACCTGATGCAGGTTTAGACGTAGGTACCTACGAGTATTTTTATACACCTGAGATGGTTGATGTACACAAAGGTGAAGTTTAATAATGTGAAGATCTATTTAATTTGCATGAAGTAGAAAAATTAAACCTACATTTAGTATATAGAATTAAATAAATGCTTCATGTTTAAAGAGGACTCACAATTTAGGTAGCTTTATGTAAAAATGAATGATATGTGTACGTGATATTAATCTACCTATTTTACGTTAACTTTCTTAAAGTCCTGGTCTCTCACTTATCAGTGTTTACTTTACTAAATTTCATTCGGAATTTGTATGTATTTTCGTTTTAAGATATTTTTTCTCTATTAAGTTAGTCGTAGGTATGTAACTCCATAATATAAATAAACAATATAAACAAAATAATTTTGTCATTTTCTTTCACCTAAATTGAATGACATTCTTTAGAAGGTCCCTTCTATAAAATATGCGTAAAGCGTTAATGTAATGGCGTTCTAATGTTCATATGCATAAAGAATTACGCTCTATCTAGACCACAGCTAAACCCTGTTTACCTAGACCTACCAAGTAGCGGATATCTCGAGTGAGGAAAGCGCATCCGCAAATTTAATAGCGATGCGAATATCGACTGCAGCTGAGCCCGCATGTCGGCGACCACCCCTGGTTTAGCTCCTCGATACATCGCCTATATTGACATACCATCCTTTACATCCCTCATGTTCAACAGCATTTGATGGAATTAGATAACAACAAAGATCTTATCAACGCCCGGCAATTAAGCTTACATTTTGGCATGAGATTTAAGGGACATTGGCAGAATAATTTAATTATACTTTGTTTAAATCAGACTTTGTCGATAGTTTGGCATAGATGAATTACATGGAGGAGGAGACAGGAGAGGAAATACTTACTTCTTAGGTACACACTTGGCAAAATATTTCGGCTGTCATAATCAACTTTAACTTCAGGAATACTATAGAACTTTCTTATTTGGAGTTGAGGCCTATTTAAAGACTGAGTTTGTTTTCCTAATTACATATTTTATAAAAAAAAAATTACAAAAGGCTCTCCCAGATACCATATGCTTTATTTTTAGCAGATGACTTTAAACATCTTCTGTATCTTGTCTAGTTCTACCATTCAGACTGACGTGATTATTTAAGATCTGAATCAGGTATTCAGATTTTAAATAAACCGCTGTGTAAATTAATTCATATTTCTACTTCTGCAATCCTTATCCTTACTAATATTATAATTGCGAAAGTACCTAACTCTGTCTGTCGAACTTTCACGCCCATACTACAGAAACTACTGAACTGATTTAAATGAAATTTGGTACACAGATAGACTGGAGGCTGAGAAATTAAATAGGCAAATACTTCATATGAGTATGAGGAAATAATATTTTGCGCCATAACCGACTTATAACCGCGGGTGGAAAGCTAGTTTCTAATAAAACTGCATTTGAAACTTATTATCTAATAATGTTGGAGATTTAACTACATTAAAAAAATAAGTTGTCCGGGGGTAAACGGGGAGGCATATTGTGGATACCATATTAAATGTAGAAATCATTACTCTATAATCTAAATATATGTAACTCAAAGGTGACTGACTGATATAGTGATCTATCAACGCACAGCCCAAACTACTAGACCGATCGGGCTGAAATTTGGCATACAGGCAGATGTTATGACGTAGGTGTCCGCTAAGAAAGGATTACCCGGAGCGAAGCGAGGGCGGGTCACTAAAGTAGTCTCTGATAGATATAACTGTAATTATACATGCAATCATGGAGGTCTGTGTCATAATAATTTAGCAGGTGTATCTGCTTGATATTACCTACGAATAAACGATACTTACTAAAGTTTATATACATTGTAGGCAGCTATTTATCAATCACATAATAGGTAGGTAATTGAAAGCTGTTGTTTATATAAACATGATATTGTGGTGAGCAATGCAAATACAAAATATTGTGGTATCGATACCCATAGTTATATAACATACATATGTTACACCTAGATAGCTATGTACTTCTGAAAGATATCTACAATTAAATTAGGAACGATGTCGTGTAGGTATCCAATAGATACGTCTTATTGGAGTGGGTATGTCGGATAACATGAAAGCGAATAGTTTTGAGACTTCCTTTCTCTATGCAAACAACAGCAGGCACCTTGACACTAGAGGTTGTTAACCGATGCATTAGATGGGGCACAACACAATTGAGGCCAGTGTGTGAGCGAGTTCAAGAGCAATTTAGGTTCCCTAGGTCAGTTCGCCGAAGGTAACCTTGACATTGACCACGATAGTCACACCTGCATAGTGGAAATCTTAATCCACGTGATTCAATTTGGTAATAAGACGTTAAGCAAACATGACATCAGGAACGGCCATTCCCATATTTTCAGGGTGTCATATGAAACTTCTCAGATGAATAATACAACGGCCTATAAAATTGGTCGATACGAAAATTCCCACACCATTTCCACTTAATTTAGGTAGTTATATTCATTGAGTCTGAAATGGCAAACACACCAGTCGCAGTGGGCTATAATGTGTGGCAAATAATTTACTTTAGAGGTTGAAAATAGCACATCTTTAAAGCGTCGCGACGGATTTCCAGGAGACAGAGGGGCTCGCAAAAAAACGAGTGGTTGTAAATTAAACGACCGGAGATGCGTCGCTCCGGCCTCTGTTGACGCTTTCGCTCAGGGCTGATTATTATTTTAGATATGAACGCGCACCTACATCCAGATGCATGCTAGTGTTTTAGTGAGACACGAACGTATGGCCTAAGAAAGCTTTAATTACGAAAAACTTATAGATATACACCGAAATTTTAGTGGTTGTTTTCCCGCAGTAAAGTGATTCTATCGTAGTTAGTGCAAAAGATGTGTGCAGTTCTTTTTGAGTAAAATCAATAAATGCCGGTTTTACGAAAGGTTTAACCGTAACTCGAAAGCACGTTCGAACCGCTTTATGACTTAGGGTGTAGAGCTTCTTTAGCTTTAAGCATCGATTTCATGCGGCAAGCAGTACCTGAATACGTCACATCTTCAAAAACAACGATAGCTTCTCTCGTTTTCGTGTTGGAAAATTATTATTCTGAAAAACCGAAAAAAAAATTTTTTTTTTTTAGGAATAATTTGCATGATTCTATAGTATTACTAAAGCCAATCGTTCTGCCACGGGAAAACAACCACTAAAATTTCACGGTGTAATAACATATAAGTATATAATAAGTATCCGATTCAGGTGCAATATACCTACCTACCTACTTTCTTAATCTTCTACAGAAACGAATAAGTGATCAATTGGGTATCTTATAATTAATGTAAGAGCTACTGGATGTCCAGATAAATAAAGTAGGGTAGAGTAGATACGATAGAGAATGTTAAGGGGAAAGGTTCAAGATGATTTATTGGATAGATCTTTTATGCTTCCGTAGGTATAGGTACGTGTATCTACATAAGCGGGTAGGTCAGGAGACCTATTGAGGATTAAATAGTTTTGTGTGCCTAACTGTAAAATGTAATCAAAAATATAAAAATATAACTCTCACATCCCTAATCGATCTGGGCGAAGAAAAAGAGGATGTCATGATAATGCGTGATTGTTGATTGTAATAAGCAGCTACTTTGCATCAATGCAGTCAACGTCGATTTCAATTTGACACATCCTGCTTTCTCGAGATGCATTTGTTGGACAACGGAGGGGCAGTTTTTTAAGTCACCTTTTGCTCTGAAGGTTATTATTACAAACAAATAAATTGTACCTACATTTGAAGTACCTACCATATTGTTATAGGCTCACGTATCTATCCACACTATAACGTACATTTGATTTTTTTTTCTATGTAGATGTAATGTGGTTAAGATAAGAAATTGCCTTTATTAGTTATGGACTTCTGTCACCAGGCCGGTAATACCTAACTTAAATTGAGTAGCTTGGTTGAAAGTATCTAAATACATAAGAGAAGGGACCACGTTAAGGTAAGGCGAGATGTTGGCCATCATTGTTCTTACAGGGGATGAATTATTTTATTTTTGGGGAAATCATTAGATCGCTCTGAAGACAAGCCCTGACGCCTAATGTGACTTTTAAACTACGATTGCCTGCCATTCGTCCTAGGTGTTATCCTAGTTTAGTTAGCCCCCGGCCCAAGGGGCCACGTGCTCAGAAATGGCAAGCCCTTAGGAAATTGCGGAGTTGTCATTTTTTGGAGTCTCCACGGGCTCCAGATGGCAACGTTACGCCCCTGTAGCGCTACCATGAGTTTAAAAGTTACGGACTCGATATCTCGCCTACGTAAATATGTCTATGAAAAACGTGTACAGCGCCCCTGGTGGTCACGCTAAGAACTAAAATCGGTCGTATGAAAAAAACAACTCGATAGGTTTTTAACGTACGTAAGTTTTCGATAGCCAACTCATGGTACCGCTACTGTTCCTGCCTGGCAGGATTCTCTCCGCTTACGGCACATGACAGGTCTGTCCTCAATAGAAGGGATTTTTAGATGACGACTGTAAATAGTCTAACTGGAGGTACTTTCAAGTGTATCGTTGTGATGGTAGAATAAACTTCGATCACAAAGCTTACGATAACTTATTTTAAGAAAATTTAACATTTTTTTGGCTCTATAAATGTTACTATCTTTGTTTCAAAAGGTACTAGATGACACGTCAATGTCAAAGTCAAGCTGACATTGGCAAGAAAACAGCTGGTTTCTGTCTGCACGATAAAAATTACACAAGTCGATGAAAAGTAATACACCAAGATTAAAATTTTGACTTCATTCAGTAAAAATGATTAAAGCGTGACAGTTCCCAATGAAATTCTACATTTTACGGTGTTCTAGACAAAATATTAATTTTAG
The DNA here is from genome assembly GCA_039566165.1 of Maruca vitrata. Lineage (NCBI taxonomy): Eukaryota > Metazoa > Arthropoda > Insecta > Lepidoptera > Crambidae > Maruca > Maruca vitrata. The sequence continues at coordinate 9,415,685 of CM076917.1, read as the reverse complement.
ATTCAAGGTTATATAATGTTAGTTTTTCCCTTGAAATCTATAATCAGGTGACATCAAGGAAAATGTTTTCGCCAAGGGAATTATTTTATATTTCTTCGTTTCTTAAAAGCAATTGGAAACATCCAAATCAATATCTTAGATTACTATCTTCACAAGTTAAACCGAAATCTTCAGTAACTGACGGCCCTTGGCAAATTTACTCTGACAAGATCTCTAGTGAATCACTTAGTAAAGATCCACATCAAGAAAAGGTAGTTCAACATCTTCAACAGATTTATCAAGAAGTAGTAAATTATGAAAGACCCACAGTACAAAAGCCGTCAAGTTCTTTATTTAGCTTCTTTAAGAAGAGCGAGCCACAGAAAATTATTGCGCCTAAAGGGCTCTACATTTATGGCAGTGTTGGTGGAGGAAAAACCATGCTAATGGATTTATTTTATGAAACTATACCAGTAAGTGTGAATTAGTTTGTGTGCATGTATTTAAACAAAGAAACATAATAAAATATTTAATGTTATCTTTTTTTTAGATAAAAGAAAAATTAAGGGTACATTTTAATTCTTTTATGCTGAATATTCATGCTCGTATTCATGAGCTTAAAATAAAGTCTGGCAAAGGGGCTAGTTCATTCAGAGATGAAGGCTCTAAACCTTTTGACCCTATTCCACCGGTGGCTGCAGATATCACTCAAGAATCATGGCTAATCTGTTTTGATGAATTTCAAGTAAGTATTCTTCAAAATTTATGCAATTTTCACTGGCTAATCCTTTATAACAACAATATGTTATTGTTATTTTTAGGTAACAGACATTGGGGATGCTATGATCTTAAAGAGGTTGTTTACACAATTATTTGACAATGGATGTGTGGTGATAGCAACCAGCAATCGTAAACCTGATGACTTGTACAAAAATGGTTTACAAAGATCAAACTTTTTACCATTCATCCCAGTGCTTAAGGAGCATTGTAATGTCATTCAGTTGGACTCTGGCATTGATTACAGATTAAGAGGGATGGGTAGCAAATATAGTAAATATTTCTTGTAAGTTGAATATTTTATTGATTTTCTTTGGTTTCAATTAAATTTTTACTACAAATCAGTTTCATTGAGTAACCTCAAACATACTTTCATTACTCATACATACTCTTAAGTCTAATTTTACTACAGTCATAAGGAATGAAGATTTTCATTTCTTTTTCCTATGTGGTTTAGAGAGGTGGGGATTTGTCAGCAATTGAATTTATGATAGTTTCATGTGATCACTGCAAATTTAAAATATAACTAATTCTGTGGATTAATGAAAAACCAAGGATATTGTTATTAAGATAACATTGCTTATTTTCAGGAATAGTGAATTGACACCAGATAATAATGCAGTAGACAATTTATTTAAGTTCCTTGTATCAAAAGAGAATGATACTGTAAGGGTCAGAGTAATAAACATAATGGGAAGGAATGTTAAATTTGCAAAATCATGTGGAAGAGTTTTAGACTCGACATTTGATGAGCTGTGTGATAGAGTAAGTAATAATTAAGTTTGCTGTGTATAGCTGGTACTAAATTATCCTTGAACTCTGCCTGAAATTGTGACTACATTCAATACTTGTAACAACAATCAGTACAATGATGGTGATGTAATAAATAAATATAATACACCCAGTAGGAAGTCATCAATCAAAATGACTGTTTGTGCAAGCTGGGGATAAAATACTCATCTGTGGTAAAAGTGACATATGCATCATTATGCAGTCATCATTTAGATTATCTATCAGCCTTGAAATTCCTAAATATAAATTAGTTATCTTTTTACATATATGTAATTATTTTAATGTATAGTAATTCAGTTTGTGAATAATGCACTAAACTTCAATTGTGTTTTAATTTTTCAGCCTCTAGGCGCAAGTGATTATCTAGTGATATCAAAAACTTTCCACACTGTGTTCATCAGAAATTTACCTCAGCTATTTTTGTCTAAGCATAGATCTCAACTGAGAAGATTTATTACTCTCATTGACACACTCTATGACAACAGAGTCCGGGTAAATAACAAATTATGCATTGTTTTAAACAATACAACATTCATTTTTATTGTTGCTACATTATGTTATTTTAATATATGAAAATACTTTGTAGGTGGTTATAGCTGCAGACTGTGACCCCAAAGATCTTTTCAAAGCAGATGATAAAGAAGTTGGAGATGCCGATCGAGCACTCATGGATGATTTAAAAATTACGAAAGATTCGGTGAGTTACATACATCACTTTAATTTGTTTGTAATCATTTTTTTTATCTAGCCTGTAGTGTCCCACTGCTGGGCAAAGGCCTCCTAAATTACTCTCCATTTCTGCCGATCTTTGGTAAGAGATGGCCAGTTTTGATCTTAAGCGTCGAAATCATCGCGCCATCTCGTTTTAGGTCTTCCCCTTGGCCGGCGACTGTTCGGTTGCCATTCGGTGACGAGTTTTGCCCATCTCCCGTCATCATTGATCATTCAATAATGAAAAATAATTTTAAACTTATGTCTTCACAGGAAGATGCTAAAGCTGCAATATTTACTGGCGAGGAAGAATTATTTGCAGGTGACCGATGTTTGTCAAGAATAATGGAAATGCAGACAGATGAATATTGGGATAAATGGGGAAAACATCTTGATTAATCCTAAATATTTTCTTGGAGAACACAATAGCAATTTTGCATTCATAAATGATTTAATATTTGTAATTTATTTAATGGTATCTTGATATATCAGTCAGTATTAGTAACATTGTCATTTTGTTTTCTACAAGAGTTTATTTTTACACCAGAATTTATAGAATTATAGTTTGGTCAAATTAGCCATAAATGGTAGTGGATTGCTGTTTGGTTGTCTTTCTAAAATTCGAGAATGGCTGGACCATTTTTGCCAATTTTGGGACAGGCAGCTAGTCCTAGTCCATTACTATTGTGAGATCGAAGGAATAGTAAATGTTTTAACTTTTTTTTTTGTAATGGAATCTAAGGTCTCTACCAAAATTGTGTGGAAGTTTTATTTGAGATCTAATTTGACTGGGCTGTTTTAGGGCATTCATCTTAATAATTTAGCCCATTATTGATCATGCTAGAAATAATAGTACTTATATTTGAATGATTTAATTTGAATATCTGTGGCTAGGCCATAGCTGCGTACCTAATTAGTTTTTAAATAAAGGATTTTATTTTGTTAACTATTTATTTGTGAATAAAGTGTTGTGTAAAAACTTTAAGTCTTTTTCTGTGTTTTGGGACTCTTATAGGAAAAATATAGACCGATAGAAATATCCCCTTCGGGTGGTACCTATTTTTAAGATTATGTGTATTAGTTGGAGGACAAAGAATAAAAGCCGTGCCTTTATATTGATAAGGGGCGTACTAAAACAATCGCTTATCAATATGATTCAATTTATTGGGAAACGTTTTCCTTACCTATCTACTTCTTAGCTTAGTCATAGATGTGGCTGTAATATTCCTGATAAACCTGTATGTAGGTTTCTTTCTCAGAGGGCGTCATCTGGGCAATAATATCATCGTCGATGCTTGTCAATGGCACAGCCTTACCATTCACTAATACAGTTGGAGCATTGTCATCAGAATCAGAATCTTCACTTTCCATCTCAGCTGTAATTAAAAATATTCTTGTGATTAATGCCCCCTTATTTAACTACAGGTACTTTTGTATATACTAAAAAAAAAGGATACTTACCAACAGCATTTAATTCGTCTTTGAGTTTGTATGGGTCCTTTGATTCATTGTCACTAGAATCAGAGCTGTCGGGTTCTATTCCCTTCAAAGCATTCGTTGCTGATGATCCTAAAAATTAAATTAATCACATTTAGCCTGTTTCTTACTACTACGCGTCAAATAACTCAAATAGTGTTGTATTAAGTGTGTTACTTACCCGTGTTTTGCTTTTCGTGGGCCAAAAGAACCGACATAATATCGTCCTTATTTTCTTTCCCAACGTTCTTAACATTACTTGCATTGCTTGCTGCTTTCTCAAGCGCGGCATCGGTGGAATGTACACTGTCGCTCTGTAATCAAAAATATTAGGTATACTATTAATAATGGTTATAATTTATTACGTGAAGGTAACGTGCAAGTTTCCATTGCATAGATGAGGACTGATCTCATATATTGTGTATTAAAAAATTTTTTTTTGCTTGTACTCTCGGGCGACCTTATAAAATTAGCGTACCTACTTTGGACAGTGTCATGTTAACAAGGCATTAACTCAATGCATACAAAGTAGTACTCTTTGGAGACTTTAAGTTCAATTGGCCATAGGTATGTGGGCTGTGGAACTGAAGTGGCGGCTTGGATTTTTTTGCACAGCACGCGCTGTTCGTCCATATCTGGCTGACTAAAGCAGCGAGTCCGCGATGTGTGATGTGATGTGTTCACACGGACACAAAAGATTTCTCAAATACAACCGAATGAAAACATATAAAAAAAAATTACATAGAACCTCCTCTGTTTCCGAAATCGCTAAAAACTATAGGCCATTTACTCGTAAGTAGGTACATAATAATCTTTTCCGTTTAAGAAAAACAATATAAGTAGAGAAAGAAAGAAAGAAAAATATTTAGGTACTGTCCACGACATAGACACGAAATACATAAATACCTACACAAAAACTCAACTCAAATTAAGAAATATTACACATAGACAAGGACGATAAGAAGTCTATAATATCCCTCGTGTTACCTGCTCGGTGCTGGCGACGGTGCTCTCGACCATCCAGACGGGGCGCTCCTTGCGCTGCGCGGCGGCGGCGGCGGCGGCGTCGGGCTCGCCGATGGTCACGTCCACGCGCGTCTCCTAATATCCCTCGTGTACCTGCTCGGTGCTGGCGACGGTGCTCTCGACCATCCAGACGGGGCGCTCCTTGCGCTGCGCGGCGGCGGCGGCGGCGGCGTCGGGCTCGCCGATGGTCACGTCCACGCGCGTCTCCTAATATCCCTCGTGTACCTGCTCGGTGCTGGCGACGGTGCTCTCGACCATCCAGACGGGGCGCTCCTTGCGCTGCGCGGCGGCGGCGGCGGCGGCGTCGGGCTCGCCGATGGTCACGTCCACGCGCGTCTCCTAATATCCCTCGTGTACCTGCTCGGTGCTGGCGACGGTGCTCTCGACCATCCAGACGGGGCGCTCCTTGCGCTGCGCGGCGGCGGCGGCGGCGGCGTCGGGCTCGCCGATGGTCACGTCCACGCGCGTCTCCTAATATCCCTCGTGTACCTGCTCGGTGCTGGCGACGGTGCTCTCGACCATCCAGACGGGGCGCTCCTTGCGCTGCGCGGCGGCGGCGGCGGCGGCGTCGGGCTCGCCGATGGTCACGTCCACGCGCGTCTCCTAATATCCCTCGTGTACCTGCTCGGTGCTGGCGACGGTGCTCTCGACCATCCAGACGGGGCGCTCCTTGCGCTGCGCGGCGGCGGCGGCGGCGGCGTCGGGCTCGCCGATGGTCACGTCCACGCGCGTCTCCTAATATCCCTCGTGTACCTGCTCGGTGCTGGCGACGGTGCTCTCGACCATCCAGACGGGGCGCTCCTTGCGCTGCGCGGCGGCGGCGGCGGCGGCGTCGGGCTCGCCGATGGTCACGTCCACGCGCGTCTCCTAATATCCCTCGTGTACCTGCTCGGTGCTGGCGACGGTGCTCTCGACCATCCAGACGGGGCGCTCCTTGCGCTGCGCGGCGGCGGCGGCGGCGGCGTCGGGCTCGCCGATGGTCACGTCCACGCGCGTCTCCTAATATCCCTCGTGTACCTGCTCGGTGCTGGCGACGGTGCTCTCGACCATCCAGACGGGGCGCTCCTTGCGCTGCGCGGCGGCGGCGGCGGCGGCGTCGGGCTCGCCGATGGTCACGTCCACGCGCGTCTCCTAATATCCCTCGTGTACCTGCTCGGTGCTGGCGACGGTGCTCTCGACCATCCAGACGGGGCGCTCCTTGCGCTGCGCGGCGGCGGCGGCGGCGGCGTCGGGCTCGCCGATGGTCACGTCCACGCGCGTCTCCTAATATCCCTCGTGTACCTGCTCGGTGCTGGCGACGGTGCTCTCGACCATCCAGACGGGGCGCTCCTTGCGCTGCGCGGCGGCGGCGGCGGCGGCGTCGGGCTCGCCGATGGTCACGTCCACGCGCGTCTCCTAATATCCCTCGTGTACCTGCTCGGTGCTGGCGACGGTGCTCTCGACCATCCAGACGGGGCGCTCCTTGCGCTGCGCGGCGGCGGCGGCGGCGGCGTCGGGCTCGCCGATGGTCACGTCCACGCGCGTCTCCTAATATCCCTCGTGTACCTGCTCGGTGCTGGCGACGGTGCTCTCGACCATCCAGACGGGGCGCTCCTTGCGCTGCGCGGCGGCGGCGGCGGCGGCGTCGGGCTCGCCGATGGTCACGTCCACGCGCGTCTCCTAATATCCCTCGTGTACCTGCTCGGTGCTGGCGACGGTGCTCTCGACCATCCAGACGGGGCGCTCCTTGCGCTGCGCGGCGGCGGCGGCGGCGGCGTCGGGCTCGCCGATGGTCACGTCCACGCGCGTCTCCTAATATCCCTCGTGTACCTGCTCGGTGCTGGCGACGGTGCTCTCGACCATCCAGACGGGGCGCTCCTTGCGCTGCGCGGCGGCGGCGGCGGCGGCGTCGGGCTCGCCGATGGTCACGTCCACGCGCGTCTCCTAATATCCCTCGTGTACCTGCTCGGTGCTGGCGACGGTGCTCTCGACCATCCAGACGGGGCGCTCCTTGCGCTGCGCGGCGGCGGCGGCGGCGGCGTCGGGCTCGCCGATGGTCACGTCCACGCGCGTCTCCTAATATCCCTCGTGTACCTGCTCGGTGCTGGCGACGGTGCTCTCGACCATCCAGACGGGGCGCTCCTTGCGCTGCGCGGCGGCGGCGGCGGCGGCGTCGGGCTCGCCGATGGTCACGTCCACGCGCGTCTCCTAATATCCCTCGTGTACCTGCTCGGTGCTGGCGACGGTGCTCTCGACCATCCAGACGGGGCGCTCCTTGCGCTGCGCGGCGGCGGCGGCGGCGGCGTCGGGCTCGCCGATGGTCACGTCCACGCGCGTCTCCTCCACCGCCAGTCCCGCGCCGCGCGTCGCCTCGCCCGACCACTGCTCGCCGCCCGCGCGCGGGCCCGTCGGCTTGCTGCCCAGCCTGCCCAAGACACCAGTGGAAGAAAAATATTTTATTCAGTTACCAACACAAATTGCATAGAAGACACAGAATTATTAAAAAATAAACTAGAAACATCAATGTGAAATGGTAGGTAACTGAGCATTTGCTCAGCATGTGTCGCGCCGGGTGAAAGAAAAGATAGTCGCCAAGTGAGACAGACACGATCATGATGTGTGTACCAGCCCTCGATCCACTCAAATGATTTAAAGTAAATATAAGGACCTGCCACGCTCTACCGTATCATGAGCGTCCGACCTTCTTGGTCCGATTATAAAAACGGGAGTAGGTATTCTCATTTGTTTCCCATCCCATCGAAAACACCGACGACCCTGTACTTACACAATGTCATACCTATGGTGACCAGAAAGAAAGATTTAGATAATAACATGTTCAGGTAAAAAAAATAACATACCCTCTGATTGTGTTGATATCTACAGGTTCCGGCTCCAAGATTTCGGGTGCCAATTTGATTCCTTCCACTTCTCGGAGTAATATATAGAGAGTTTCTAGTTGTTCGTTGAACTTGGCTAATAGTAATCTGGAATCTTTCTTTGGAAGTGCCGACTGATCCTCTTCGACGACTTGATTACAGAATGTACATCGGAACTCTTGTGTCATCATGTCGTATAACTGGTCTGCCTGTAAGAAATAAGCAGTCATTGATAATTAATGTTAGTAAAATAATTAGGTAGACTGGCTACCTCTCACATAAATTTGGTATAGAAGAACAGCCTTTTCTACTCGAGACTTAGTATACAAGGTTGGACTAGTAAAATCCAGAACCTGGACAACATTTCAATATTTCTAATTAGGTCTCGGTCTAGGTATTTCTGAGAGTACTTTTTAAGGCTCCACCACAGTGCCGGCAGCACGGACTGTGGCTTTAGTGAAAAAGGATTTTCTAAGTTGGCAATGCTGCTGTTTGACCCGCGAGCCCTTACTACGGTAATTCTATCAACAGTATTCTAACTCCACACAAACAAACGAATCGCGCGTTATAGGTACCTACTTTTCCGAGACGGTAGGTCGCGGATCCCGGCATGCGCTCAGCATGCGTTACGATTGCAGCAGAGATGAAAGGACGGTGTGTTGTTTTCACCCGTCTGCGCGACGCAAAGGATTCAAAAGGTTTATTAAGGCCGGCGCGGCTGTAGGTATTAATTTTAAAAAATCAGCGGAGTTACTGTTAGATAGTAGGTATTACCGTGCCTTTGCTGCCGGCACTGTGAGCGTTTACAGTAATTTTTTAAATTTCACGGTGTATACCTCCCCATAATATTAATAAATAAATATAAATAAATATTTCACAACGTCACATACGTCGATCTGAACCCTTGGTAAGTAGCTTAAGCACTTGTGTTACGGAAATCAAAAACGACAGTGGATACACAAATATACTTAAATATATTTAATAACACACCCAGACACGGAACAAACACCGATGTTCGTCACACAAATATTTGTCCCGAGTGGGAATCGAACCCACGACTCTTCGAACCGTAGGTAGTAAACCTGGGTCACTAACCACTGTTTCACCGAGCCAGATAGTAGCAGAGTACTTTAGCTTACTTCGAGGTCTGTGAACGTTTTCCCACACGACGGACACTTGAAGCTGGCGCGGCTAGTGGCGTCGCGCTCCTCCGTCTCCATGCGCTTGCGCATCAGATCTAGCTTGTACTTCACAACGTTCACGAACGTTTTGTAGTTTATGAAGTAGTAATTCACTTTTTGTGCCTTGCCGTCTGGTCCTGCAATATCAAATAGTGTAATTCACTAATACTTACTTAGCAAACATTAGCAGTAGATAATACTTAAAATAGTGATTTTGGCCACTGTCTATCTATGTTTGGATTGCAATATTTTCAGAATATGCTTCAGTTCAAATAGGCAAAGTCAGCAACTGAAAAGCGCGAAACTACATTTCTTGATAACCGTAATTGCTACCGTAATATCTTTTAATTAGTCCAGCACTAACCTGTTTCCATTTTTAACCTGACTTGAATAAATTTGTCATTTTTCAAAGTAGCTATCCTGGCTCGTAACATTTTTCTTTCGAATTTGAGTAATTCACAAATATCGTCCTCTTTCATACCTGAAAATAATAAAAAACATTTTGTAGGCATAAAAAATCCGGAATGCCAGTGTGATACGTACGTACGATGTATTCCATAGTAACACCAGTTTTTGCTAGACTTGGTGGGGGCACTGCGGTGCCCGTAGCCATGCAACTTACATGGGTTCCTGACCAGCATGTCCACGATGAGAGCATCTTCAATAGTGTAGAACCCTCGCACGACGAGTCGCGCGAGCTGTTTCAAGCTGCTGGGCACCTCTGTCACGAGACGCTCCTCCGTCATTGTCCCAGCTCAACAACTGGAAAAACAATTGATAGAGCAAAATTTGTATAAACTGATGGCCACCCAGAAAATTTAAAAATCAATCAAAATTATATCAACATAAAATGAAGGGCTCAGCACCGCTTCTGAATATGTATAAACACACAGTATGTGGTTACATTTCATGGTTATGAAGAGATTGATGGAAGTGGAAGAAGCGAAAGTGGTGTGCCAGGACCGTAGCACATGGCAGAAATTGATCTCTGCCTACCCCTTTGGTGAAAAGGCGTGACTATGTATCCATTTATGGTATTATTATTTTTATAAAAATGATGATGATGTACATCTAATATGGTTGGAGACTTCATTAACAGTCTACTTCTTGGACAGTGAACCGGTTAAGTAGGTATGTAGCCCTTATTGTGGTGAAAGAACTCTAATAGGAAGAACTAAGCATAATCATTATGACATTGTTCAACTCACTTTATTACACTTAAATATAAAAATGATACTGGAAGTTGGAGAAAAATATTAAGGTATGTAAATAACAAATAGTATATACTTTTTCATGCCTTTATTTTCTTAATTAACGACAAAAATTAAAATAGAAATAATTTAAAAATTAATACACTCTACAAGTTCTAATTCAATGAAAACATCATAATCGAAAATCTTTAAGTTGCATTACGAAAAATATATATTTGTACAATACAAATAGATTTTGTTTCATTTGGCAGTGTCATTCGTTAATTTTTGGGCCGTCTTATTTAGATATAACAGAATTAATAACATGTCTACTTATAACAAACGGACTTGCAAATGTTGGAACATTGAAGTATAAAGTAATTTCTCAAATCAGATTGTGTATCTTGCTTGCATGCAATTGTAGAAATCTGTTCAGCATTATTATTTTTACACAGATTAAACATTTCCCTGATTTATCTCTGGGAGTAGTATAGTACATTACATTATATTAAATTGTTGAAATATCTTTTATAAGCTGTTCAGCAAAGGTACTAATCAACAACAAAATCAGCTTTCACTAATGAATATGCAGTAGGCTTATACATTTCACAAATTGTAGAAATACAAAATAATGTCTGCAGTCATTTTTGTTGCTGACTGTACCTCTCAATTTTAAGTACCTTCACTCTTTTTGTAAACTAATTATATTCACATACATTTATGGAATGCCTAAATTATATTACAATATTGACAAAACAAAATAGAATTATTGTTCTTGAAGGTAACTGACAATCACATGATTAAAAAGTCACATTAAAAATATGTATTAAAAACTACATGAGTGTATGGAATAAATAAATATTAGGATACACTTTTCTTTAAATTTAAGACCTCAGTGTGCCAATATTAATGTATTAAACTGGACAGATGATGGATGTGTGTAAAGCATATACATAAAGGCATAAACTTACACTTTTCAATGATACATTTTTATTGTTGAGGCCTTTTACTCAAACAAGATTATGAAAAACCTAACTACAACATTCACAAAATCAGTCTTTATAATAAGTACAATCTGCAGGTATGTATAAACACAGAAGGTATTAATTATTATGTCAAACAAAATTTACTTTTGGTTACATGATGGAATTAGTTCAGTACTTGAAAAGTTAAACAAATCATTCATTTATTGGTATTGTGATATTTGTGGTGACTCAGATATTAGGACTTGGTTATTAGGAACTTAAGAAAATGTAGCTCTTTACCTAGCAGCAAGTAAAACAAAATAATGCATTTAGGTTGCAAATTGCTACATTTACACAAAACACAAATTTAAATAGCAAAAATTCAGTCAGTTTAATACTTACATAGAAAATTGACACCTTAAGAACAAATAAATAGCCTTATCAAAATTAATTAAATGATTATGTGGATAAAACATGTATAATATTTTAGTTTCGTATGATTGAACTTAACAGTGCAACCAGTGATTAATATGTTGCTTTCTGGGTTATATGTATAACTGGTTATATGAAATACATTGCTTGAACAGTATAATTAATTAAAAAATATTTTATGCATAAACACATATCAAATACAATTAAATAGGTATGCAACATTATATTATATTCATATTTACCTGCTATATTGTATACTTGGTGAATGGTCAAGATAATTTCAACATGGTGAATCATAATATTTTGTATAAAACATGGTTTGCCCTACTATAAAGCTAAAACAATGATGTTTTAAAAAATATTAATACACATGCATGGTTTCTGTTAAAATTATGGGGGCAAGAAATTTGCATCTCCAACATTAAATTATAATAAAATTTCATTTTAAATTTTCTTCTTAAGATAATAATCTTAATGTATAAAACACCAAATTATTCATTATGAGTTCTTTCAAGAATTATTTGTATGTTGTCGAGCGTCTGATATATAACTCTGAAATTGGGTCGGTCACTGGGATGATGATTCCAGCATTGCTTCATGAGATCATACACACATCTCGGGGTATTGTCAGGGCATGCAAGTACATTTCCATCTTTCAGGAATCTGACTACTTCTTCATGAGTCATCCCAAAGTATGGTTGTAAAGCAAATGAAAATATTTCCCACAAGCAAACTCCATATGCCCATACATCTGACTCTAATGTATATTTGTTATAAAGTATACTTTCTAAAGGCATCCATCTAACAGGAATGGCATCATGTTCATCCCCTTTGTAATAGTCTTGTAAGTAAATTTTATGAGATAAACCAAAGTCTGCAATTTTTACAACCATGTCATCATTAATTAGACAATTTCTTGTGGCTAAATCCCTGTGTACAAATTTTCGATCTGATAAATAAACCATGCCTGATGCAATTTGTCTCGCAATGTGGAGAAGATCCAGATGGCTCAAGGGAGTAGCAAGTAGCCTTAGATCCTCTCTGTTCTCAACTGCAGAAGGGGGGTAGTTTGGGGCTGTACTACAGGCCCGGAGATATTCATTCAAATCTCCTTTTCCCATGAATTCAAACAACAAACACATTGGACGTCCTATAGCACAAACTCCCAATAGTTTAACAATATTTGGATGATCAAAATCTGCAAGCAGACAGGCCTCCCTCTCGAAATCTAATTGTAAATCATGTGAAGCCTCATCTTTGAGCATTTTAACAGCAACTAGGGTAAATTCCTCCTCAGGCACTAGTCCAGGTGCCTTGGCTTGGAACACTCTGCCAAATGCCCCTTGTCCTAAATCACGGATGTAAATAATGTTATTTCTAGGAAATTCCAATTTCTCCAATTTAGGGTTCAGTTGTGCTCCAGTTGTGTGGTAGGCTAAGTTACTGGGGAGTTTGTCTAGATCAATATCCATATTTTGCATATTTCTCCGACCTGACATGTTACATTTAGAATAGTGATTTTTTAGGAAGTAGTGACATAATAAGGCTACCGATGCTATTCCTAATATACATCCCAGTCCACCAACTGAGAGTAACAGAACAAAAGATGGAGTGAAATAATTTTCCATAACTATATTTGGTCCACTGATATTGTCAAATTCATCACTAGAATTGGCACATGCTGGTATATCACAATGCTCCCATCGCACAGTTGGATTCATAGTATAACACCATGGTTTACGTTCCTCTCCCCCTGCATTCCGGCAGTAGTTTGTGGAATTTTGAACTTCTGGAAAAATAAGAGGTGGTCTAGTGTGTTGATGTGGGGACTGGGACTCCCACGCTTGACATGCCAGCCCTGTTTCAGATACATTCATGGTACCTTGATAGTAACGCCCATTCCCTCGTACACATGTCGTGGTCACTTGGCTGTAGTCCATGTCTGTTATTCCTGTATTGTGGCAGGTCACTTGGGTACCTTTCCCAGAAAATTTCGGTAATTTTTCACAATCCGGGAATCTGAAGTGTCCTCTGGTTTCAAAAAACACGCCGCGTCTTTTCTGCTCTTCAATAACAATCCAATCATTGTAACAAAATTGCATTTTAACAGCCATACAGTCTTCATAACATAATGGTAAAGCATAATAGCCCACTCCGTCTCTATCAATACATTTAGGAAAAGCGTAGGCACACAGTAGCTTTTCAGCTTTACTTCTACATGGCTCTTTGAGAGTGGATATCATCTCTTTCCATAAACCTGTAGTGATCTTTTCATTGTCTAGTCCTCCTGTATGATTATACCAAACGTATCCAGTAGAATAACTTTTACATATTTGTCCATTGTATGGACCACAGTAAAGATGCACAGATTTTATACAAAGAAGCACTATAAATACTTTGAAGTGGATGTCCATTGTTTTAATTTTTGATCGTTTTAAATTCGATGTTCGACATATATCGTTGCATTTTATTGTGCGGTTGATTAAATTAGTTTTCTAAACACGATACAGATTGTACAATGGCGGACGCATTATTTATTATTGATTTTACTTTTCCTAAAAATCTCGAATGCAAGCAAGTGGATTGTAAAGTAGTTGCGTTTCGACCTGTTAGGGTATTGTTCTTAAGCACCAAAATGATCGCGTAAAATATTATTGCTCAATTGTTAGTTTACGTAATAATTACGATAAAACATTAGAAAATAATATGAAATGTTATGTGATTTGATATAGCTGTTTTGTTAAGTAAAATATTTGGTTGCGTATTAAACGAAGTAAATACAACTTGCACAGCTAAATCGAAACGCAAATCAGACAAAACCGAAAATAAATTTTATGATTGGCAACATAGGTATTCTTGCTGTTACGTTGGTAGTAACAAACGTCAAAACAGTACTTACCGAACTGGAGTAATATTAGAAGTGTGAATGGCAGCAATTGAGAAAGTAAAAGTCGTCGTTCTTGGCGATTCAGGTAATTAATATTATTTTAACTAAACAGGCACTATTTAATAATGAACTACGGCATCAATCAATTAAAACACTGTACTTTGTTTTTTAACTCGGCGACTGCCAACATGACTCTCTGCCATGACAGTTCAATGTGGCCAACATTCTAATATGATCTGAAAAATTTCGCGCCTTAATTTGACATAACTGAGAAAAGCATGTTTTATTTATTTTAAGTACCTACGAGGGACGAACTTAACTATGTACCTACGAAAATACTATGTGTTTAGGTATACACAGTGCACCGAAGAATATTGACTACTCGTGTTACTTTTTGTTTCCTATTGATCTAAATAAAATAAAGACTTGAAATATCTATAATACACACAAAATAGATTAGTAAAAAGTTAAGGCCCGTACTACACGGAAACTCCGCCAATGTCCAATGTGTCAAACACGGTACAAGTACCTACAAAGTTTCTACTTGCAGTGTACTCGAACAGTTAATAGTAGGTACCTCCTCCTCACTAATTTTGACTACTCTTCATTGTATTTGTAGTACTCACTATGATAATAATATTAGGGTCCGCACATACGGAGCATTTATAACTGTCATCCAAATATTGCATGGCATAAGGTGAATGAAAATAATTTGTTAATGTAGGTAAAAAAAATACTTGTAATTATTTTGTTTAACTCGCTATACAATTGCAAGTTTTAAAAGCCAACCAAACTACCTAAGTACTTGCTGATTTTAGGTGTAGGTAAAACTTCGCTGACTTACTTGATCGCACACAGCAAACCTTTGCTCTCGCCGGGATGGACTGTCGGGTGCTCTGTAGAAGTAAAACTACACAGATACAAGGAAGGAACGCAAGCACAAAATACATTCTTTGTAGAACTGTGGGATGTTGGCGGGTCGAACGGCCATAGAAACACTAGAAATGTGTTCTATCAACCGACGCATGGTGGGTTTAACATGATTTTTTTTTATGTAGGTACATGACGTGACGTGGTTTTTAAAGAATTTGCAATAAATAAGTTATACTTAATTAATGACTATTTATTTATAGAAAGCATATCTGATCGCCGATTTAATTTTCAGGTATAATTTTAGTACACGACTTGACTAACCGAAAAAGTCAGATTAATTTACAAAAATGGCTTTCGGAAATTTTGAACCAAGACAGTTCTAATCCTCCTCTTCAAAATGTAGAAGTTGATCCAGAGCAGTTTCTGGGCTCTACACAGGTAACACAAAATTATACATTGATTTGCCAATCTAAATGGTTCTTTTTTTTATATTGAGAGTTCAGAATGACCTTACTTACTCCACCTTATGGTAAGCGGCCGGGAGGTTAATATATGAGGTCAACAGCCATATTAGAACCTCTTGAGACATTGTGTCACGACAAAAGCTGAGCTGGTCCTATTTGGAACTATTTTTACGATTCGTTTAAGAGTTAAGTGTAACCATATTTTTAAGATATGTGTGCCGAAAAAACGGTTATTCTATTTATTATTTCAGATACCGATACTAGTGATAGGGACGAAATTCGATTTAGCCGAGGAGAAACAGAAGAAAAATCAGTACCGAAGATTAGCTAGCAGTATAGCAGAGCAGTGCGGATCAGACGAGATCTTTGTCAACTGCCATCAGGCAAGGTGAGAATATCGGATGTTGTACATTACGGCTATTAATCCCGTTGGATGTTTAAGATTCCACCTAACATGGCTTTTTTATACGGTTATATTTAGTTGTTTTCTTTTTAGGAGCTCTTCTTTCGAATCGTTGTATATAGCTGTTGCTTATGAAAATTGTTTTGTAAACAATTTCGGACATCGGAATCCTACATACATTTCCAAACTTAAAGCGATTTTATTAAAATTACAGGTCACTTGCTCCCGGTACAAGCAACTCGGTGAAATTGACGAGATTCTTTGATAAGGTAACTAACATAAACTTATATTTTATGATGGTTTCTAATAAAATTAGGTAAGCTATGTAATAATTTGAAAAATATTTTCATTCAATTTCAGGTTATTGAACGGCGATACTACTCGCGTATAAGTCCTTTCCCCGATAAAAGACGCCAGCTTCCTTCTTATATGATGACAACTTCTACACCTCTTTCGGGTAATAGACCCCCACAATATATGAGTCCGAGGTTCTACCATATGGATTGACAGGTGTAAAGAAAGACTGCTAAGTGGATAATAATAAAATCGATTTATTGTAAAAGTGAATTCAGCTTTAATTATAACTTATGTATTATGATGAAATCAGATGGGTAGGATTTATTTTTTTTGGTTACAGCATCCACCTAGCTGGGCTACGGTAAATAGGGCAGATGTATCATTCCACTCAAATAATTTTGTAAATTATATAATTCGTAAGTAAGTTCGTACAAAGTCTGCAAATAAAATTATTTAATTAATAATAGCTATATTATTTTTATTTACGCCTTTTATACAGTCCGTAAATTTTGGTCCTTATGTAGGTATGTTGTGTACTTAGACTAGCTGCCGCCCACGACTTCGTCCGCGTGGAAATTGTTTTGGCAACAATAATTTATTTAAGTAGCCTATAAATACCTTGTAAAATTAGCTATTTATAAGTGAAAGTCCCATCAAAATTGTTCCAGCCATATCGGAGATTAGCGGGAACAAACAGACAGACGGACAAAAAATTTTACAAAAGTTTTTTTGTTATTGGTATTCGATATAGATTTCATCCACTAGTAAAAACTTGTTATTTTGATATTAGAAACAGACTGTTATTTAGTTGTATAGATACATATTTATCAACCTTTCAATCACACAACATTCAATTACTTCTGTCTTGGAAACCGCAAGCAGTAATGTATGTGATAGTGTCATAGGAAGCTTTTATTGAAACCGTCACTAATTTGATAAATTTAAATAAAAATGTGCTATTTACATATTTATAATAATTTATTCATCCGTTGCTCTTACAAAGCCCATACTCGCACATAGTCCACCTGCAGAGAAGCGTCTTGTCCGTCGTTGGAGTCCAAGTTCCAAGACGGGAGCCAATTGTTTCTTGCGTTCCAGAAGTCGCTGGCAGCCTTGTTAAAAAAAAACAAAATGTTAAAATATAAAAAAAACATTGATAAAGTTGAAGGAGGTAGAGAAACAACATTTGCCACTTTAATGACACTAATGAAAAAATATGTAGACGGTGAAGATACTTACGGTTGGAGATCCATTCCACCACGGCTTGGGATTAGGGTTGGTGACTCCGTCGGGGAAGAATCCGTTCGTGCCTCCCACAGCCACGTTCATTATGATATAGAACTAAAATAATAATAATGTATAAGTATTTAATAAAAAAACGTTTCACTCTTATCAAAAAACTACTTAAAACTAAGTCGGTCAAAAAATGGTTCATGCCCTTCTTTAGATAAATACTAGTCTCACTATTAGTTTACAAAATTTTATTAAATGTCATATGGTCTGAAAGCGCAATAGAAAGACAGGGAAAATTTTGTATTATTAAGGATTGTTACATTGATCTCTTCGATCAATAAAAAAGTTGTGTGTTACCTTTTGGTCGAAGGGCGCCATCTTGGTTCCGTACCGCCACGGGTTGAGGATGTTGGGGTTGCTGTTGAAGCCGCCGAACTCCCAGAAGCCGCCGGCGCCCGGGGTCGCGCGGCCCAGCTCCACATCGTCGATGCTGAACTTGAGGAAATCTATGAAGAAGAATACGTTATGGATCAAGTCGTTGTCATGCTGAGTTCCTATAATAAGTATATCTATTGGTACACAGAGTCTATGGAGCAGTAAGCTACTTGAATTACATGAGGCGAACATATTCTTACCTACCTTGGAATACGAATTTAAAAATAATTGTCTTAAGTAGCATAGCAGATCGATCAGATATTCATGTACACAAAAACAAAACAATTCACTATGTTGGCATTACAACAAAAAATACACAATTTATTTCGCTAATGAACAAATTAACTACCTAGGTAAAATTTCTATTAAATTTATAATCAGGTATTTACCTACTTGTAATACTAGGTATATGTGTCTTTTGGTCATATATGCCACAAATATTTAAAAAAAAAGTCAGGTTACTAGATGCTGACGCCTTAAACATAGAAGTACATCGATTTAGGCAAAGTTTAATTACTTACCAGGAGTCCACTCAAGCTGGTATCTGTGGAAGTTGGAGTCGTATCCCGCGGAGTTCCTCCTCAGCCAATGGGCGCGCTCCCACCCGTTGAGCTCGGGGTAGGGTCCGTAGTGGAGCGTGGAGCCGGCCTCCTGGGTGCCGATGTGGACTCCGTTCAGAAGCATGTTTCTGTTGCCCCGGGACTCCACCAGGTCGATCTCGCCTGATGATGGCCAGGTTCCGTACACGTTGTGTGCCGGCATTAGCCAAATCGCTGTTGGCAAAGGAAGTAAAGATACAGTAGGTAAATAGATATTTTATAGGTAAATAGGTATACTTAGGATAGGCTTTTAGTTTGCCCACTTATGTAAGTGCGACCTCTTATCTAACTGACTTGCCTTGATTTGTACGTACTTATATCCCATTGGTTTAAGGTCAAGCGGTAATCACTACATACTTTTTTATGGACGAGTATCATGATAGTTTTTAGAAGGTAGTAGCCGATAGAAAAGTTCTAAAACGATCGTTACGTCTAATATGAACCCGGATACAGTGAATGAGTGTAGTGTGTCAGACAAATGTGGGTAGCTGTACAAATGACATTAGTGCTGGTTCGGGGGTGGATCAAGAAATTCACAACCGCTGTGGCAGACGAAGACGGGCGGCGCCAGTTCGCTCGCGACCACGATTGGTGTAACCCAATCGAAACGTCGAGCAGCTATGTAATTTGCTACTCCTAATATCGCGTGTAGACCCATAAAGACATATTTTAGTGTAATGGAACGCGAAAGTCTAAAATCATACATTCTAAAACGATGTCGCGGTAATCGGTAGTCATCGTTACCGTTGCTGTAAGAAACTTCGGGGTTGTAAGTGTGTTAATTGAGTAGGTATACGCGATTTTCATACGTTGGTATCTAGAATAAGTAGTACTAGTAAACACGATCTTACCAGGCCACAGCCAGTCGCCGGCGGGCATCTTGGCGCGCACTTCTACGAAGCCGTAGCGGAAGCTGAACGACTCGACGGTTCGGACGCGCGCGCTCTTGATCGGGTTCAGGATGTTGGTCGGCGTGCCCGTGCGCTCGCAGCCCCACCATTGAGGGTTCGTGCACCTGATGGTAGGAAATGTAATCTACTATAGTGAACCTGAATTCGACTTTTCTCCACCAAACGCTCCATTGAGGAGACAATACTACTCCTATGCTACGCTATGACGAGGCTACTCCAAGCCATCATCGTATGTGAGGAAAAACCACAAGAAAATATACTTATATTCTTCTCCGGATAAAGGTTACTTACGTTTAATTAGGCTACTAGGAAAGAGAGGGTGAATTCCAATAAATAAACATTTATTTTTCCTTTAGTGGGCCGATTTGGTCGAGTCAAGACAATCAGTTGGCGAACTTTCCATATCGCCATTTCATAAAGTCAAACTTACCGCGCAATTTTTTTTATTTTAAGAGCCTTCTAACAATATTTAGTAGTAGATCAAAAAGAATATAACTGTAAGGAAGGTACCTTCTAACAATATTTAGTAGTAGATCAAAAAGAATATAACTGTAAGGAAGGTACCTACCTACCTAATTAATTAATCAAGTTTTATTTTCCTTGTGCACAAAATAAAAAAATCGAATTAAAGAATTTGCATGCAAACAGTTACAAGGAATTTGTAAGATTATCTATCCAATGTACATACCTACCTAAGTAGGTAATTATGACGTTATAAGATAAAGCTTTAGTTTGAGGACGATAAAAACTTATCATGTTTGGTCATCTAACCTGTCTGCAGGGGCGCCACCCTCAATGTTCAGATGGCCGGAGGTCAGGAAGTTGTCTCCAAACTGGTCGGCGGTCATGGACGGACGGATGTACAGATTGCCACTGTGTGTGAATGAGTTGGTCCGGTTGTTGCTATAATACTGGAATTCCCAGTTCTGCAAAAGAAAATGGTTTCAATTTCACCCAAACATACTATGTTTAAGGGAGGAAAAAAATTAAATGAATATCGCGATTTTCTTACATTTTGCACAGGGTGCATTAATAATATTAATAAGGTACTGTTTGTTAGCAGCTAACATAGATTGGCGTTTGGCCACCGATCTCACCTAACCCACTGATAACTTGACAGTGCGGGGATTATATGCAATAGGTAGTCACCTATATTTATTTTACTTACTAAGTTAAAAACTACAGAACATAATGTAACCTAAATAATTTATAATATATAGCTACACAGTTGGTACCAAAATTAAATTTCATGTATTGACATGTAATTTAATTATTGTGTACTTGTGGGACACTTCCCACACTTTATCGCCAGCCCGCAATATTCGGTACGTGGCGTAAAAAGGTAGTGGCTTCTGTCAACTTCACAATTTCTACCTTCCTATAACGAGTTATAGACTAGTTCAGATACTCACACCGCCGCCGGCCAGCGTGTTCTCATGCTGCCACTTCTCCAGGTCGAACTCGTCGAAGTCGTCGGAGAAGATGAGCGCGCCCGAGCAGACGGTGCTCGGGGCGTGAGACCCGCTCACGGTGGTCGCGCTGGGCGAGCAGGCCAGGCCGGCCGCGGCCAGAGCCACCACGCCTACTAGTACTGACCACATTCTGTAAGTAAATGTCTATTTATGTAAAAGCCTGGAAACAATAAGGCTAAATAGGTATTTTATGGGTGTAACTTCGGACATTACACCCTACTTTATAAAACGTAGAGTACGAGTACGTACGTTACATTGGATTATGTTTCCTTTTATATTCTCTGCATAATATTAGGTATTCATACACCAGTATAACATGCACAAACTCGTACTCTATGAAGAGTAGAGGATTTTGTTTATTTTATGCATACCTACGCTAGTTATGTCAGGTTTATGTTAGGTCAGCTTTGAATAGGCAAAAAATTACAGTTTTGTTTTTCCACAAATATTGGGAACCAGGGAGCCACATGTGAAAGCTCGAAAACTCGTATTAATTCGAACATTATGTATCCTACCTACTCTATAAACACTCAATAATGTGCAGCTATGTAACTCCGATACTGACTATACAAGGTAATTATTATATTTGTTTACGCTGCACAGCTTTCCCAGTCTTCTTTGCTCTAACTGTGACCTACATTTAGCATCCTTGCAGAAAATCACTAGGTAACGCTCGTTTCCTCGTGTAGGTATCTCATTTAGACTTAATTTTACAAAATGGAGCTTTTAGCCAGGTAGATTTGCAAGGACCGTTTGCGAAACTCGGCTAATGTAAATTAGTATACTTTAGTATACTTTTGTGATTGTGTTTAAGTGCTAAGCGTCCTGGCGGGCATGGCATAATGTTAATTAAAATTATTTAAAAAAATATATTATTTAGATTATTAAGATCTGATACAAGGGCAACATACATACTCCAAATATTCCCTCCATAAAGACTATGTATAAAAATAAGTACGTTGGATCCACTACTTAACATTGATATACTTGGTCAGAAACAATTAACGGTGGGATCTTTGTCTGTGACTTACCTAGTTAAACTCTATAGGGCAACTGCAACAATCAAGTGATTATTTTATAATTATTAATTTCACTAGTCTTCCATATCTATTACAATCGGTAAATATGAATGATACGGTTTAATTAAGATATAATCTTCTTTTTATCGATGCCTACATAATATTCACTGCACAACAATAAAATTATAAGCACTTATCTGTCTTTTATAATCAATCCATATTAAAAAACAATTTGTTAACAAACAACAGGTATAAACTAATAATCACTTCGTCGTCATTAATTGCGAATAACCTACCTACCTATCAGTACTTACACATCTGCACTTTTTAGATCAAAAAATTACATATTTTATATTGCTAAATCATCATACTAGACCATGAATAACAATAAAATTAAAAACCAATTGAATTTAATTAAGTAAGTATTTTTACATAGACACTTCGCTTATATGAGTGATTTATAAGTGCTATACCTATTAGGTAGGTACTTAACTTACCTTATTATTGCAAATAAAGGATCCCAAAAACTTCGCGTCTCGTTTATAAAATCTCGTTTTGTGCGGCGCTACTGTCGTGACTGACAAATTATTAATATATTTTCCGATAAATGCTGTGTAATATTTTGGTTTATTAATACATATCCGGTAGTTAAGGAATGGACATGCAGGGCCTTCACTTATTGGTGACAAAGTGAGCGCTGAAGCAGAACTGAAACTGTGCACGCACGCTCTCTATTGTCACTCTAACAACGGTCTTTATAAGCTAATTATATCCGCACCTATCCTCATGCCTGAATGGGGCCTGGTAAATACCAAACGCGATCGGTGACGCCATGATACAGGCAGAAAAACCGTGACGTAGTTTGTGTTACGTAGTAAATTTCTTTAAGAACATACGACCGTACAATTGAAAATGCAAACACTGTATGTTTAATAAAGAACTAAAAAATAAGAAAATTAACGATGCACAGTCTATTGATATTAAATGTTATTTTCTGATGTCCGAAGAAGTTTACTAATATTGCATAAAAAGTGGAAAAAGCAGCTCTGATGCTGCCAATATCTCGAAAGGAATAAAAAATGATTTGAGTTCATTTAAGGAGTACCTAGCAATATTGTGCATATTTACTTAACTAGGTACGGTATCTTACCTGCGTGGAATACTTTTTTGTGACTCTATAACTTGGTCGATCTGTTTTAATACTTGACTGTATTCACTTTTATTGCTTTCGTGTGTAAATTTGGTGTAATTTGCTTTGCTAAAGCATTATTATAGTGTTAAAACTAAAGATTATTTTGAATGTCAGCGTCAGACACATTTTACACACAGTTCAGCACTGTAGGTAAGTAGTCAAAATGAAAAAATCAAGTATGAATGCATATACGAGTATGATCCATTTAATTCAAAAATTTATAACGGTCTTTAACATTATTATGACAACAGCTTGCTAAACAATTTTGACCACTTAAGTGTTGTCAAAATTGTTAAGCAACTTATGTTCTTTATATCATTTTGTCTACTTAGAATGCCATAATCTATCTGACGCTGACTGTAAATCGCTTTTTCAGAACCAAATCGCATGAAAGTCGAGTGAGTTGTCGTTCAGCTGACTTAGAAGACTGAAACCTGCAAGAAAGAGTATTGTCTGCCGAATACACATAGGCAATAGAATAGCTGAACGCCCTTGTTCTATTGTACAATTAATCAAAATATCATTAAATATTGGCACAAACTGCAAATGAGCCAAATAGAGGCTCGATTGTCATACATAAAGAATTGAACATTTCATTTAAAATATTTTTTCTATCATGACGATGTTTCTGTACGTAAATAGGTACGTAATATTTTTTGTTTCTAGAATACATACACAAATTATGAAATAGCATAAAGAACTCTTTGGGGACACAAAGAGTTTAGGTAGTAAGTAATTTATTAAAAAACAAATTTATTTTATGACATGTACTGTTTGTCAATCCATGACATTATTGTCACACTCATATTATGAAAAACTCACATCACCATAAGAAATAATTTAAAATAAAAATGGAAAAATATTCAAGTGTTGTAACTATTAAATTGAAAAATTGTTAGTGTTAAAAAATGGGCATCGAGCCATGGTAAGTAATTAAATGAAAAACTGTCATGTTTGCGCAAAACCAGCGAATGTATTTTAATGTTATCAATACCTTTAAATCTTATTGTTACAGATGGCAGGGACGATTAAATTGTTAGGAGGACGTGGATGGTCCGTAGTGTCGCGCTTCCCAGGTGTGCCACTATGCAACAGCTGCAGTTTAAATCGCACTCTATGCCGACCTTGCACGTCCTTAATGCGTGCGTTCCCTATCACCAATCAGACACTAAATATACAGTATCGTCAAGTAAACCCGCAAAGATCAGACGTCACAAAACTTCTACAGCCTGCTAAAAGTCAGTTCCAATTCTTAAATGGTTTTCCGAGGTCGTTCTTCTTCAGAAGAAAAGACGAGGATCCAGACCGAAAGAAACGAGTGCCTAGGCTGATTTTAATACAAAATCCATTTACTTGGTTGATGATAAAAATTGACTTCAGTGTATTAAGGAACGTTTGGGATCCAACGTTTGAGGAGAAAGAATTCAAGTTTGGTACAAAGCAGGTTGGTAGAACGTTTCTACGTACAAATTATCAGATTAACCAATCCTGAATTACAAGCTACATTTAATTTATTAAAGGGCGCCTTCCAAAAAATACATCATCAAATGCATTACCTAACAACGCACTTCTTTCATTTCATATCACTACAACATGCACATTGGCATACTCTTGCGCCAAGAGTCATGGGTTCGATTCTCCCTCGGGACAAATATTTATGTCTAGTCTTGTGTCTGGGTCATCATCGTCATCATCAGCCCATATACGCCCACACTTCTGGAGTACGGGCATACCCTAAACTAGGGTAGTTACTTAGTTCACCACGCTGGCCAAGGCCGCGTCTGTCGACTACACAACCTTAGAATTTCTTCGTAGGTGTGCAGGTTTCAACGTTAAAGCGTCGAATAATTAGTACACATGAATTTCAAATTTGAAAAACACGGTGATACGTGGCGTGGTTTCAACTTGCGACCTCACGCATGGCAAGCAAAGACGTTAACCACTCGGCTATTTATGCTTAATGATATTTGTGTCTGGGTGTGTAATTTATATTAAACAAGCGACTAACTTCTTAATCGCAACTATGTACCTATGAGATGTTGTGTGACAGTTATTTTCTTATCGTAGAGTACCTAACTAACTATATTTTATTAAACTTAATATCGTAAGTAAAATGCCACCAGCCAGACAGGCCACTATCGCCCTAGTTTAGGGTACGCCCGTGCCCCAGCAGTAAGGACGTATATGTGCTGCTGCTGATAATGATGATGGTGACGATGATGATGATCATGATGATGACTCAGGCTATATCCCGCATAACGCAAGTGATAAGCGAGGGCCAGTACTCGGAGCTCAACGGGCTGCTGACGAAGCCGGCGCGCCGCAGCCTCATGCGCGAGTTGGAGAGGAACTGGAGCGATCGCCAGCGGAACCTGCTTTCTCTCAGCAGGGAAGACATACAGATATCTTCGCCCAGGAAGGTTTACTTCATCAGGATCGCTGGTGAGTTATAAAACTTTTTGATACCTGTTGCCCGGGGGCCCCGTTGGATACGGCGGTAGCTACGCCCGTTATCCGTCTGTCTGTCTTGTTATAACACAGAGCAAGTATGTTAACAATTTTTAATGTTTTTTTTTATTAAAAGGCTAACAAGACGGTCTCACTCCACCTGATGGTAAGCGGTAGTGAGATCCACATATCAGGTCGACAGGCACAATAGACCATACTTAGCCTGTCGCACTCACCCTGAATTAGGGGTGAGAGCCATCCGCTTCCCCGCAAGTCCGGTGATGATGACAAGCCATCATCGTAAGTCAGTTAAGAAAAAAAAAACTCACCCTGAAGGCCGAAGCCGGCTGAAGGATGTTTTAGGACCTTAAGGGCACGTCCCCATTACCCTCACAGTAAGAGGATACCAGTGCTGCTTCCAGTTTGCCTCATACATTTTAACGAATTGAAATCAAACTGACAGCCGCTAACTTTGAGTCTAATGGGGAGTGGGCACGTGCCCCAAATTGACATGCCTACTAAGGTTTAACCCTTATTTTACAATTATGGTGACAATCTAGACCCTAAGACTCTACTAGCATCTTCAACTTTAGCCTTTTAAGTCATGACATTATTTTTTTCATCTGTTGAATATACTTACGAGCTTCGTCGTCTAAGTCAAAGTCAAAGTCCTTCTTTCAATCTTATAGTTTACCTAAGCAGTATTGTTATCTTTTTAATTTCTAGCATACCTTTTAATTCCTTTTCATATCTCACTCACTGGGGGTTTAGTACCTTATTGATGTTTTTTTAAATCGCGCACAAATCGCTACCATGATAAGATAAACATATTATTTTCTTTAAGATTTGACATGTTTGTCAGAGAAAGGTTTTAAATTATCTAATATGTTTATTATTTATTATCTAGGTCTATTAATATCGCAATGCTTGTAACTGGGCATATTATTGTTACTAGTGGTGTGAGCCTGAGTTGTAGAAGCCGCCTGAGGCTAACTGCTAAGTCCTCCCGAAAAAAAATAAGATTATTGTTTATAAGCTATATGTACCGTCAATAACGTAATGGGCTTACATTTTGAACGCTATTTTAACGCTTATATCCAGAATATTAAATCAGTAGGCACTTACTTACAAAGTCCAGTCAGTCCAGGGACGTAACAACGTCGCACGTATTGTTGACTGTACATTATTAAATCAGCCATTATCTATGCAGGTCTTTTAATTATCAGTAAAAGTATTATGTAATATATTATTGAATACGTTATTGTTGCAGATAAAAGGTTTTGCGATATTGACATGGCGTTTCTGGCCCTCAAGTGGGCGCCCATCAACAGCATCGATGCTTTGATATTCACAGAAATATTCGCGAGATTTCATAGGGAGTACACACCACACTGTATTCCGGAATGGACAATTGCTTACTTTAAAATTACCAGGTTCGAAGTTTTGAGAAGATAACATTGTCATTTGTAATCGTATAATATTAATCTTTCTAGTCATTTTATATTGTGATTTAACTCCCTTAAAGTTTATACGAATATATTATTTGATATTGGTGTGTATACTCGTAAAATAAAAAAGGGGATGTATTTCACATGTTTTATTTCAAACAAAATTAAACTATTTAATGAGTAAAACAACACGTATTATAATATAAGTAACACCTAGCAAACTCTTAGGCCAACCGTCCCACAGAAAGTTTTGTAAATTTTTAGTTAAAATAGGAAAAAGCGTCGATGGCCGAGTGGTTAAGGTCGTTGCTTGCCATGCGAGAGGTCGCCAGTTCAAACCCCGCCAGGTACCAATGTGTTTTTCAAATTTGGAATTCATATGTACCATCATTCGACGCTTTAACGGTGAAGGAAAACATCGTGAGGAAACCAGCACACCTGAGAGGTTTTTAACGGTGTGTGAAGCCATGTCAGAGGCCTACGGGCGGTTTAAAACTCTGACACCAGGTTGTTCATCAACCATACGATAAGAAGAAGAAGAAGAAGTTAAAATAGGCATTGGCTTTTACATTTTAAATTTGATTAATGCTGGAATCCTACTTGGAGGATTAAGAATGTTCTTAGTTTCAAACTCGCGAACGAATTAAGTAAATCGTCCAAGAAGAAGTGAAGTATTGAATTGTGGTTTAAATATTCTGCTGTATATATCGTCAACTGCGAAAAGAGTGCAACAACTTATGCTAGTTGTACGTAGATTAATTTGTCGCAGGAACAGTGCCGTACCTAGGGCGGTGCCAGCGGTACCCAAGCACAGGGCCCAGAAATGACCAGACCTGTATCTAGTCTTATTTTTCAAGGGCGTAATATTTTAACGCTCGCACCGGGCGCATAAAAGGCAAGTTCCGGCACAGCGCAGGATCTTATTTTTTTTAATGTTCATAGATCTAATAGGAGCGTGTAGGGGTTCTCGAGGTATCGCTTGAGGCTATTGGAGAAGCGCGCCATGGTGACGCCGTCGATGACGCGGTGATCGGCCGACCAGCTCGCGGTCAGGATGTGCGCGCGCGCAACGTTTCCGCTTGCGTCAAACCTGGGCAATACCTGGAAAACATTTCAATTTTCGTTTAATTCTAACGGAATGCGAAAGCCTTAAATCATATTCCTGGGAAAACGCGTACCCTGGGCGAAAACCTGTCTCCCGATCCATCCGGGATGTTTTAAAAACGATCCTACCGTATTACTTGGAGGTATCATCGGTATAATTCTTAGTGTGGAAAGGAGCCCTTAAGCGCGAGCCGTGGGCGTATTTTTTGCTTTTTATAATTTTACTCTTTACAATGTTCGCAAGTAAAAACTAGGAATGGGCTGATGATGATGATGATGATGAAGTAAAAACTAACTGCATTCTATTGATTTTCTTGATTAGGTACTGTTCCTATAGAATTGTTCATATTTGGGGCTAAAATTATTTTTATTATAAGTAAAGTTTGTTGCATAACAGTTTGTCTTCATAATTTCACTTAACTGCTAGTATTTCACAATTTCATGTTAAGCAACACTGATTCGAACTAGGCAGTTTAAATAACATTGCGTGCGTACTAACGCTCAATTAACCGCGTAGCGACGGGTGGTCTGGATTGCTTGTGTACTTATTTGTTGTTTACATATTCACTAAATAGTGGTCTCCTTTCTGTTGGAATTTTTTCTGATGGAATTACCTGAATTTTTCCTAGTGCCCCGATTGCTACTTGTGGAGGGAATATTATCGGCTTGGTGTATGTTCCTCCAATCTGAAATATTGAAAATCAAAGTGTTAATATCTTATGCAATTACTTAGTACTAGCTTTCCGCCCCCGACTCCTTCCGCGTAGACGTTTAACGGGTAAAACATTACTTCTTTATAGCGTAGTCGGGTAAAAAGTAGCCTATGTCCTTTCTCAGGCTCTGGACTATATCTGTACCAAATTTCATTTAAATCGGTTCAGTATTCTATGCATGAAAGCGTAACAGACAGACAGAGTTACTTTCGCATTTATAATATTAGTAAGGAAGTAAGGATAGTAAGGATAATTATTACGATGATTACTTAACAATCTTTTACTTACGATTCCTATGTTTGAAATTGTGAATGTTCCTCCACTCAGATCATTTAGGCCTAATTGACCCTTCATTCCTTTTTCCTGAAGAGTGTTTAATTCTCTTGCTATTTCCAATATACTTTTCAGTTGTACATTCTGAAAAAAGGGAGCTTTATTTTATTAAATCCATCAATATTATTAAGTTTGAAATAGATATGCCATAATATACGTCTGTTGACGTACTAGATTATAGCTTTTTGAAATGAATATAAAAACAAGAATAAGAAACGAATATTGTATGCATGTATTACCTTGATTACGGGCACGACTAATCCATTAGGTGTGTCCATGGCAACGCCGATGTTATGGCTGGCTTTGTACGTAAGGTGCTCGCATGACCGATCCAAGCTGCTGTTCAGGATCGGGAAGGCGGTGAGGCTGAGCGAGGCTGCCTTGATGATGATGGGCATATACGTGAGCTTCACTCCGTGCTCTAAGGCAAGGGACTTCAGTGTTTCACGGGACTCGACTAACCTCGTCACTTCGTACTCTTCGCTAAAACCGAAGTGAGGAATTTTCTGTAAAAGCCAACACATTATCAATACAATCTGTTTCACCAAGAATAAAATCATCATATTATAAATAAACATTCATGCGCTTATGGACAGATTATGCTAATTTCACAGACGATGACTTTATTAATTTATTTATTTATTGATAACTTGACGCGCAATAGTATTTCATGAAAATCTATTTGCAGAAAAAAATTTTTCATTTTAATTAATTACAGGACTTACCATTGCTTCAGTCATTGATTTAACCATGGCTCTAGTGAAACCAGTAACAGGTACTGTTTTGTCGTCCAAAATAACTTCAGTTCTGGCATGTGCCTGCACCATTGGAATCGGGATTGCTTGTACAGTTGTTTCGTCAGGTACTTCGTTAGATTTGTCCGCGCTTATGTTGAGATGACTCAATAAATCTTCTTTTAGGACTCTACCATTTCTTCCTGTGGGTGTGACTGTACTTAAGTCAACCTATGTCCAAAAATACATTTTATTATGATTAAGTTAGTACCTACATTTAAACTATTTTGGTATTTTACCAAGTAAGTAGTAAGTTTGTTAGGGTTAATTCATACTTAATTCATGATATTTATAATAAGAACGTATATTTAATAATTATTAGTACCTTAAAATAGAGAATTGAAATAGCATTAAAAATCTTACTTGGAATTGTGATGCTATTCTCCTAACCGCGGGCGTGGTTAATACTTTTACGCGTTGTTTTGTTTCTGTAGTTGAACTCGGGGAACTTGGTTTTTCCGCTGCGGAGTCAACTGACGATTCTGTGGATGAGTGTATTACCAGGTCTAAGTAGGTACATGCTCGGATTGCATAAA
Source organism: Maruca vitrata (assembly GCA_039566165.1). NCBI lineage: Eukaryota > Metazoa > Arthropoda > Insecta > Lepidoptera > Crambidae > Maruca > Maruca vitrata. The sequence goes on along the minus strand of CM076917.1, from coordinate 9,385,140 downwards.
TTATGCGTAAAAATAGACAGGTCTATATAAAAATAAATATTTTATTGGACAGTGAAGAGTCTTAGAGTTCCGAGTGAATAACTTACTGATACACCTACTTACTCATTCTGTATGAGTTGTGTGTAAGGTTCTAAAATAGTATTATCATCTTTTAGATTAGGGGGAACAGTCGAAAAACGCTCAATTGGTTTTGCTACTACCTACTACTAATTCCTGGTCTTGGCTAAATTTAGGAACATCTCGGAGGAACAGGAAATCAAAAAGTAAGTATGTAAACATCATTCTCTGAGTACGCCCTATCGTCATCATATCATATTTACATCGAAGAGAAACATAATAAATGGTTTCTAACCTTCATCATCCCCGTCTTCAGTCTCGATGTCCACAAGCGGCTGGCCCACCAGGGCAGTCTGATCCACCTCGTGGTACAATCTCTTGACCACTCCGTCGTATCGGCTGCTGATGGTGACCGCGGCTTTGTCGCTTTGGACTTCGCATATGTTGTCGAACTGCTGCACTTTATCGCCTACCTTCACAAACCTGGAAACAGGTAACATCTGTTTGAAGTGTTTTGTGTGAAGAAGTCACTTAATTGAAACGGAAATGATGGGAACTAAAGACTATCAATCATACCAAACACCTAAGTCGACCGTCTTTCCTTGAACCTCTGTCCACTAGTTGGCAAATATACTATTTTATAATTTTCGAAAATAAACTTAAAGTAACTTTTTGCAGGTACCAGAAATTTGCAGAGATAAGTCGATTTGTATGTTACTTTAATCATTGGGACTGTTGTGCCTACAGAGTAAAAGCTAACATGTAAGAAGGTTCTATGGTATAAAAGGTTTTAATCAAAAAATAACATTAAGTAGGTGATCATTTACCATTCCTTGATGACAACTTCTCTGATTCCCTCGCCGATGTCGGACAGTTTGAACGCCACGGTCTTCTGTGCCGTAGGGCTCGTGTGGAACTGTCTTCGTCTGGTGAGCTGCACTCCCGCAATGGACAATTGGACATTCTGAACGCTACTGCTGCGCGGACCATTATTTACCTGTAAGTGCATTTTGGATTTATGCTTAGTAGGACCGCTTTTAGCACAAATGTAATTATCTAAAGTTTCAGTTATTTAAATTATGTTATTTTGTGTGCTAAATAAAATGATATTCTATTCTTTAAGAGTGGTGACACAATATGTAGAAATTGTTATTTACTTGCAATTATAAAAGCTCCTTGCCATCACAACATTCAGTAGATACCTATGTGAAACCAAGATTGAGTGGTCGTTCTATGGCAATATTAGGTATCTTAAACTTATTTGCTTTATGTATGAATACCGTTAGAACAAAATTTGATGATGACACGTTATCTTTATCATTCTTAAAGAAAACACAAAACCATAATTACGTTATTATCTGGGACCATTCGTGTTATTTGCTAGAGTTGGCTGATAAGAAGTGTTTTGCTACGAAATATTATCTTATTACTAAGACACGATTGTTTATTAATCGCTTTCCGATGTGTAAAATACCTAATAAAAATCAAAGTTATATCATTGTAACATGTTTATAAGATTAGCGTCCAATGAGGCACACATTTGAGGAACAAATACTTTGGCAGTAGTAGGCTACAATTTAAAGCCTGTGGCATAATTTAGTAAAATGTTTTTTTTTTTGCCCCTAAGCAAAAATCACACAAGGTCTTTGTCAATATAGATCATATGCCTTGGTACTCATCCGATACCATGGCATAACTTAGCTCTCGTCTAACATTTATGTTTTAATGAGATTTTTATTGAATCGAAGAAATATTCACACTAAGCAACGCATGTTTCAACAAATTTCTTTCAGAAAGTATGTATTTACTTAACATGTTTACTAAGTATGTTAAATTGTTAACATACAATAGGTGACTAATTTTATTAATTTTGATTCAGTGAGTACTTACATTTCGCACCAATAGACGAACTTTCCGACACCGATTCAAAGTCCTCAGGTTCACAACACAAGTCCTCATTAGATGTGCCATATTGTGTGGTTGTTGTTATGAATGAAGTTATTTAAATAAGAGCAGCATTTCACGACGCGGGCGCAACGTGGCCGGCGTCGGGCGCTACTGTCTTATCGCCTCATTATCACCGGGCCACAGCATAGATTAACACTCGAAACTCAAATTATAAATTATGTATGTGTGGTGTGTCGTTACGTCAGCGGAGGTCAACTCTCCACGTAATAGCTGTTGTATTGTTATCATTTATTTTCATTGTACCACCACTTCTTTAACTTTGGTTTGTTATTTAGTTACTCTAAAAGTATAAGACAGCTTTAAAAAGACAGCCAAAGCATTTCAATTATATGAATGATGAATGTGAAAACTAACTTGTCGTAAGCTTATGACCGTATGTACCTAGATACCAATTATGTTTTACCAATCGTAGGAAATAGATATCTTTCCTGGATTTCGATTCGACTGATCGTTTTAAAATAATTTAAACATATTCAATTGATTTGACAAATATAACATACCATTTCTCTTATTAAGAAATGAGAACATGGGTACTTTGCAACCATCTAATTGATAAGGATCAAATCATGATTTATAAAATAAAACGACGAAATAAGCAATTGTTTTATTAAAGACATAATAAACATGTTAATAAAGTGAATAAATACAATAATATATAATCGGTAACTGTAATGTCATGCATGACGAGACGCAGGGCAACCCAAATGAACAACATCTGATTGCGAGTACAATGATTTGCATCGACGACTCCTAAACTAAACAGCTAACGTGTATCACAGGGGCGCTCGCCTGTTTCCATACGTCATTCTTTTAGCAAATATACTTCGACATAAATGGATAAAAAATATACCTGATATGAAAAGTATGTCTGAAACTATTCCGTTCACCATAGATTGATATTATTTTTTCAGCTCCGGTACATGTGTTTTTGTATAATTCAGAGTTATCATGCCATTTATTTGCACACTGCATAACAATACAGCAGGTTTTCGTATGTTTGTATAAGTGGCAAGACCTACCTGTCGACTTTCGTTCAGTTTTGAATAAAATTGTAAAGAACGCTGCTGAAATAATATGTTATACATTTACAAAATAATATTATTTTCTAAACATTTGTCTGTTGTTTAAATATATTTAGACCATACTTTATATTTACTAAAACAATGCGTATAGTAAACCTTTCTAGGTATGTTCGCCTTTCTAAGTCTATAAATATGCCAGTATTTATCACATCATAACTGTTTACACGTTTCTAAATATACATATTTAATATACAATAATCAAAATAACACGATTATTTTTCAAAATAAATGTGCCGCATGATAAACTACTGCAGTTGTAATCTGGGTTGACGTATTTCTTTGTACATAATATACATAAAGTGGTATTTAAATCTAAGCACTTTTACATATTGAACAATATCTGTAATTTTATGCAATAAGGATAAATTAGATTTGAGATTTGTACAATAGACACTTCAAAAGATAACCAATTAATTATTGCTTCCGTATTCACCTTCACTAATGAGGCAGATTATATCGTAACTTGGCTTCGACGAAACAAAACACTATCTATGGCATGAAATAATTTTAGTAGTTGCTCCCTTTTTTGTACAACAGCTGAATAATTAAACAGTAGATAGATATTTCTGATTGTATATAATGATACTATGTTATATTAATATAAATACTTTAGACGATCTATTTTACATCTGGGCTTGCATATATCTCTCAATTTGGAATAATTTATTAAATGTGCGAACTACATTATTGCATTAAATGGAAGTTTCAATAGTTAACATCGAAAATCACAACACAGTTTGCATGGGAATAGATATCAGCTCTATAAGTAATTTGAAATAAATGGAAGACTTGAGAACAACATTGGCAAAGAAATCCACCTTTCAACATTAAATAATAGATATTATTGTTTTATTTGATTTTATTATACGTTTTAACAAGATAATAATAAATTAACGGATATATTTTAAATAGTAATTCCTGAAGCTAATTTTTACTTTAAGCATCGATGAAAATTTCAGTCGCATAGTAGGTACATGAGTCGTCATAGTTAATATACACAATGGTTAGTAGGGAACTCAGAATGAAACACGAATCATACAAAATGACAATAAGCCAATGGTAATGAAGTATACACAGTACGTGAATGTTTTACATCTAACTTTTTATAATTTCAAGTCTAGTTGTTATTAAGTTATCAAAATTTCACTAGCCTTTTATAATGTTATTTTATTACATCATAAGAGCAAGGCCAATTTTTGTTGTGCAAAGGACTTTAGAGAAAAGTGCGAGAGTATCGCCAGCCTTAATAAGAGTAAAGTATATTTGTATGCAGAGTAAAATTAACCGTTTCTTGACATGTTAACAACACACACTGTTCTCTACGACGTCATTTGCTATTAAAAAAGATAATAAAGCGCTTGTAATAGTTGGTGGTGATAATCAGTTTGAATACCTTAAGGAAGTCACTTGTAATCTACCGCTTTAAATGAATGCAGCCCATCGAGAATTCTACTACTTTATAGAGAAGTAACTAACGAGACGAGACAAGACAAAGAACGATATGTATTCGTAAGAAACACCGTGCAGCCAGGACTGTATTGGTACACTGTAGCCCAAATAGGAGCAGTACGTTTACTTTTACAAGTTATGTCTTTATACTTACAAAGGAAAGAAACCGAGCTCAAGACAAATGCAATATGATGTAGCGAGCTTAATCTTTATAAATGTGTTTGACGTTTACTTTACATAGTGGAGTGAATATTTCGCATAGTTTTGGCTTGTGTCCATGTGGGACTACGAGAGCGAGTCCTCGCTGCGCGGTCTTCGTGAGTTGCGTGTGCCGGGGTGGCCCGGCGGGTATGATACATACGAACACTACTTGCTCATCTAGTCTGACACCGTACAGTAACGAAGCGACAACATCAACTAAACACCGACGTGAAGTATATAACGCTGATGTGAACACACCTAATTAGGTAGAGCTAACGTACGCGAACCAATCTATGTGGAGGTCTTGTAGCAACCCTCACTAGAAGCACAGTCCTTAGTACATATTTGAATAATAACGTTTTAATGTGAGAAATTTTCAAATGTGCATCTTGATACATTTAAAGGAAGTACTTATTTTAATACAATTCACTGTGCTGCTGAACACCTTTCTACACATACATAAACGAAACGATGATGGTTAAATCGATTCTGAAAAATGTTTGCATTCGTCGTGATTAGTCTATCTTACTATTAAAAGTATAGTTAACGCATTTTAATGTACAATTCGCATTGGCCATCAGCGTCGTTCGTACGACATCGCATTCGTTGTACTTTACACTGCTTCCAGTAAACAATTCCCTTCGCAGTCTATTTAAAGTTTTCCGTTTTTATTAGTATAATGTTTCAAAGATATCTACTCCTAGATTTTGTAAACTCCAGAACCAAAGCAAAAAGTAGGACACAATAAAATCGTAAAGTCATCGTAATGGTAGAACATTGATCAGAGTATTTATAATCGAGTGGTCTAGCGGAAAGTGTTATCACGCGTTTAGGCCCCACATACAGGCATTTTACATATTTATGTGACTAGACACTGACTCTAGACACTGATTCCGGCACGTGCCGCTGGCAGGTGCTTCGCGGTTGCCACAGCTGGTCAGTGTCGCGCACGACGGTTTCTCGGATCGTCGCCCGACTGATCGGGATCGGCACATCACAGATTAACACATCATTTCATAAGAACGTTAAAGAACAGGGAACACGAAAATAGGTACATCTTTACTGAACAATATATTTGAATATAAATCCTCGCGGTAACTTTTAATATTTTTATCACGAATTTAACACATCTTATCACTAGTAACCAATAAATTTTATGTAACATTAAAATACTTTTAGAATTCCACATTTGAATTATCGAACCCTAAAAAAAATATTATATAACTTACAATTCCGTATCGTATCAGCTATCGGAACCGTTCTGAACGTTCAGTACCCACATTCGATTAGTCACGTTACAAAAGTTAGCGCTCAATCGCAGCGTCCGCGCGCCGAACGTGCCCGTCGCAACTTACGAACTAAATATACATTTAATGCTAAACTAGTCTACGCTCTCACACGATAATTACAATGTATGTAGTCCGTCATTGTCAATCGTAAAAATCAACAAATAGTATCGCAAGTCAGCGGTAAAGTCACCGAGAGAGTCCTCGTCGGGCAGGTCTCACGTCGAGCGAACGAAAGCTCCGCACAATTACTATAACGGCAACACTATAATAGGAAGCTCTTTTTCTAAACGTCCCACGGACAGTCCGTCGGGCCGGTGGGGCCCGAGTTTAGAAGTCTGTGGTGTGCGGGGGTTCGGTCCGCTCGAGGTCGGGTCAGGGCAGCGCGGAGGGCGCGGCGGCGGGCGCGGGCGCGGGTCGCAGCGGCACCAGCTCGGGCTGGGGCCGCGGCCCGCGTCACACGGCGGGCTCGGCGACGGGCGGCGCCTCCGCGAATTTCACCTCGCGCCCGCGCCGGAACGACGTGGACCGGCGCGGCGGACTCCGGCGCCGCGCGCCACCCGCCCCCGCGCTGCCCGCGCCCGCGCCCGCGGCCGGCTGCAGGCTCGCCGACGACGCCTGCGGCAGCAGCCGCGGCTGCGTCACGCTGCGCCCGAACGGGGACTGCCGCAGGAACTGCCGCGCGACTATCGGCTGCCAATATGAGCTGCCTGAAATTGAAACGGCACAGTTTAATTACGATGAGATCGGTGGTCGGCAACCGTTTGGCGAGCGAGGGCCATTAGGTGGCAAGAGTATTTACAAAAGCTTCGCAAGTCATTTTAATATTCTTCGTTTAGAGTCCGGAGCGCACTTGCATGAGTATGTAGTACGGTTATGGCTATATGCCTGACTTCTCACAAATTATTAATTACCTGTAACTACACCTATTTGTCGTGCTTTAACAAATCTGGCTAATAGTAAAATGGTTAGACCTTTAGCGGTGGTGCCGCGGGCGCGCCAGGCGAGGCTGCGCAGCTTGCCGCGCGCGCCCTCGTGCACGGCGTCCACGCTGGCGGAGCGCGTGAGGTGCGCCGGCGTGCCGTCCCGCTCGCTGCCTGCGCCCGCGCCCAACCCCTCGCTTACCGAGTACAGCTTATGTGTTATGTCCTTGCCTGCAATGAGAAAAAAAGTCAATCTCGATAGCCCATTTCCTGGTGTTCCTGTTTTTAGCGACAGGAGTACCTCAAACCCAAATATTTTTGTGATGAACATCGATGTTTAACAGCATTTCATCATAATGTTACCTCTTAGGAACCTAAAAAAGCTATTAAGCTGTTTACGGATTGCGCGTTCCTGTATTACGCGGAGTTGGGAAACAGCTCGTACGGACCTCCGCCAACCTGTACGCGAGGTCAATCGATCCAGAGAACTCCGCGAGCCCCAATATTTCATTATTGAAACTCGAAAAACACGCGTGTGTGTAATGATTTCGTCCAAATATACCGTACTAAGTCGCGCGCGTCGAAAAACAACGTTCGCTTGCTCGCTACCTCACGGTCTAAGCGTTCCCCAAGAATGTACGCGTAGCTGCTGCAGGTACGGACATGACATTCCGGACACGCGTAAACTGACTACGCGTGCCTGTGTACGCGCAATTCGTACGCAGCTTGACATGAAGTGAAACTCATAATTATCACAGTTAATGTGGGAAATATTGAAACACCCATCTTAAACTCAATACCTCTGTCGTCGTAGCAGTCGTAGGCTCGTAGCACGTAGTTCGTAGTTTTAGAGCTTTTAGAATAGCAAGTCTCGTTTTCAACATCGAAAAATTTTTTTAGGGTTCTGGACATACAAGATGATGACGAAAAATCTTAAAGAAAATGCTATAAAAATTAATATTAAAAAAGAACGGGGGATTTTTGGCGAAATTATCTGCTTCGTATGAAAGTATTGTTGGGATAGAACACTACATATTTCCATTTGACCGGAAGTATTACGACGCGGCGCGACTAGGGCTCACATTTACATTTTTTTGAGAGAAATATGTATACTATTTTACAAATAATGTAAATCTATATATATAAAAATCAATGCCACTTTTCGTTGTAATTCCATAACTCAAGAACGGGCTCACCTATCCAAACCAAATGCTTAGGATTTGGTCGGCATATTTAGTAGATGGTTTATGTGAAGTTTGCATAAAATCGGTCGAGCCGTTCCTCATTTGTCACATTTTTTGTAATAAATGAATTCAATAGAAACTTTTTTCACAGAAACTTTTTTGAAGTTTTGTTGACAGGACAAGCACGTTGTTATGTCATTCATGCCGTCAGTTCATTTTGGACGTGGTTCGATTTGTAATGATTTGCGTTTATTTGTACAATCGAATATAACCAAATTAAATATTCAGCAAAAACATGTATATGATACAATCATGCAAGCCGTTTCCAATAATGCAGGTGGATTATATTTTTTGGATGCACCTGGTGGCACAGGTAAAACGTTCGTTATATCATTGATTTTAGCGACTATTCGATCAGATCAGAAAATTGCACTAGCACTTGCATCTTCGGGAATTGCTGCTACATTATTAGAAGGTGGTCGGACCGCACACTCTGCATTAAAATTGCCATTGAATGTACAGGTGATTGAAACTCCAACTTGCAATATATCGAGAAATTCTGCTATGGCAAAAGTTCTGCGATTAACGTCAATTATTTTATGGGATGAGTGTACAATGGCGAATAAAAAATCACTAGAAGCATTCAATCGAACAATGCAAGATTTACGTGGTAATCAACAGCTTTTTGGTGGTGCTTTGATATTACTTTCAGGGGATTTTCGTCAAACATTGCCTGTCATTCCTCGATCAACTCCTGCTGATGAAATAAATGCCTGCTTGAAGTCATCAGTTCTTTGGAGATATCTACAAAAATTGACACTAAACATTAATATGCGTGTTCACCTACAAAATGATCCAGCTGCATGAGTTCTCAAAACAATTGTTAGAAATTGGTGACGGCAAAATACAAATCGACAGAACCAACGGATTGATCGCTGTACCGAACAATTTTTTGTACAATTGCGCAATCGATAGATGAATTGATTGAATGTGTTGTCCGAATATTGTTCAGAATTACAGAAATCATGATTGGTTGACAGAACGCGCCATTTTAGCACCGAAAAACATTCATGTCAATGCAATTAATTTTCAAATTCAAGCGAAACTGCCAGGCGTAGTCACGAAATATAAATCAATTGACAGTGTTATGAATCAAGATGAGGCAATGAATTATCCAATTGAATTTTTAAATTCATTGGAGCCGGCTGGTATGCCACCGCATTGCTTGAATCTGAAAGTTGGTTCTTCGATTATATTATTGCGAAATATTAATCCACCAAAACTGTGTAACGGAACAAGATTGGCAGTGAAAAAGTTATTGCCAAATTTGATTGAAGCTACGATCTTAACTGGTAAATCAAAAGGAGAAGTTGTTTTGATACCGCGTATACCTATGATTCCAACTGATATGCCTTTTGAGTTCAAACGTTTACAATATCCTGTGCGTTTATCATTTGCGATGTCCATCAACAAGGCCCAAGGTCAAACACTTCACGTTTGTGGTGTGAATTTGGAGGAACATTGTTTTTCACATGGCCAGTTATATGTTGCCTGTTCCAGAGTCGGTACCCCCAGCCGTTTGTTTATTTATGCTCAAAATGGAAAAACAAAAAATATTGTTTATCCAAATGTTTTGGATTAAGTGTGTTGTAAATAGCTAGCAATTGATTTCGATTTTAAATAAAATATTTTTTTGATTAAATAAATGAATTTGATGTTCCGATTTGTTTATTTTATTTCACTTTATACGTAGCGAAGCACGTACCGGGCCGCTAGTAACATTATAAATCAACCGTGTGCCTCCTTGCAAGTCGTCCTTGGGCTTTCTTCCCGCGCCACGGGAGGCCGCGGCATACACTCGGAACACTATCATTAATCTTACCGGAAGCGTTTAGGTTAGTACTTTCTATTATTCATTGTTTGAATGGTGTAAGATAAGTTTATAACAAGAGTAGTTTCGAAACTATTTTGAAAACCAATAAATAAAATCTATGACATAGCGTAATTAATTTGTAATAACAATTTTTTTCTTACCAAGTTAAATTACCTAGTTGCTTATTTGTTTTGGTGTGAAAACCAAATAAGTTGAGCTTGCACGTAAAAATCTGTTGTTTTTTAAATTTTACAGTAACATTAATTTGCATTCTGTTGGTATTTATTTGACTGCATTTACATGTTAAGTTTTTCGTCGGTTGCTAAGGATCGAAATTGTGGGTGTCTGTTATTATCACTTATAGTTTTTGTGACTTCTGGGGAAATGTTAAATCAAATCGGAAAATATCTGTACGTAACTCTGATTGATTACCTATAGTATACTTATAACATCTTAAACCAAAATCTCCCATTTCATGTCGCGATGTTGTTTTACTCGAATGTTTTCTTAATAAAAATATAAACAAGAAGTAGATACTAGAAAAATAGTACGATATCTATTCAGATATTCATCATTATTAATACCCGTTTAATACGTTTAGTAACCGTTTCATGTGTTCTTTAGTTATTTAGGTAGTATCTAGATACAATCGCATTCATAATCTAAAAGTTCATTAAAAAGCAAACAAAAATGGGTTTCTTCAGAAACGCTTCGTCACCGACGAGCAATCTTCGTAGAAATTGCTAGCGATTTCATCAGGTGAATTAAGGGATCGTTATTATTTGGCGAAGGGGGATTTTTACAATAGTAACGATTTATATTACAAAAGGTACTATAATAACTACATTTTCCAGCTTGCAGCTATTTCTGGACGCATACTTGTACGTATAGGAAACCTAAATTAATTAAAATTATAAACCAAACACACATAAACAATATTAATATGCCATAGATAAATAATAAGACAAAATAAGTTTTCAATGTCTCGAGTACCAGAAATACATTAACAAAGTGAAATAAATAGGCTTATTACAGCAGTCTGAAATTGAATGATGGAGTGAGCCTTATTATTGGACAACAGAGCAGGATTGATGGATGGTCGGCCTAGTCTCCGGCTAAAGGCTAAGAGTGGTCGCTCTATCAATCTAAACCTTAGCCTATTACTGAGATTAAGCAGAAATCGTAATATTCTATGAATTGCATGCATCAAATTCTAATAATGAATATCTTAAAAATACTTCAGGAGTCTACTATCTGCCATGTCTTGTTTAAATAAGTCTCAATTTTATTTGAAACCATAGATCGTATTTTCAATAAACCCTATTCAATACAAAGTAGGTATAAAATAAATTATATTTGGTACGTCAATAAATGAATAGTAAAAGAATCATCATGAAAATATCGATGAAAAGATACATTAAGTAGCTCATCGTCGTAATAAATTATTTCCATGGCATAAACAGAATTAACACGCGATTGAAACATAACAATCATAGCTCTATCGACTCTATTGAGTGGCCATCAAATGATGTGATTAATATTATCGACGATGTCTAGTCGGTAAAGAAATAGTCGGTCCAAGTAAATCAATTTGGTTGAGCCGTGGAGACAGGGAATTTATGTCGCACTTATTACACAATACTGCTTACATCTCTCGGGTTGGTTGTCTCCAGAGCTATTAATCTACAATCGATTTCAAAGATAATATAACTCCAATATAAAAGGTTTTTATAATCTAGATATACTATGGACTATGTGACGAGAAAATATGTTACGTAAGGATTTAGGTTGCACATAATGCAAAATTACGTTAAGGTGACTCAAATTATTCTCTTCAATTAACTGACTGACTACTACCTTACAAATTACCGTAAGAATAATTAAGATGAATGTTTTTGTAGCAATATGTCGAGTCGATTGCTTATTCATAAAAGCCGCAATAAAGTGGGGTTTATTCATCTAACTAAAATTAATAAGCGGATTTAAAGAAAATAAAAGTAAGAAATAGTCTGGTTCCATATAATTACGTTGCAATATTTCCATATTTCTGAATGGTGATAAAATCACTTCTTATTACGTACAAATATTTGTACGTATCTACAAATTATTATTGTTTCTGTAAAATTGTAATAATCCACGTATTTATCTTAAAGCAAATTCTTGTTGTTTCGTTTATTGAGTCATGTTCAATGTTTTATAGTGTGACCTTTTTGTATAAAAAGTATTTGGGTTGTACGCTATTATAACTGCTGAGGCGAGACGGGGCGGGTGGATTGGGATGCGGAAGGGTAAGGGTGAGGGTGAACCCCGAAAATCCCATGACCGACATACGGTTAAATACAACCAAAAAGCTTAATATTACGGGTGAGTATTAACGTGATTTCGTGTATTATTTTTCTCTGCGGAACCGTTGGGTTTCCCTTTAGTATTTAACAAGTTGGTATGGTGTACTTCTGGTACCTATTTGGCATGTTTAAAATCCTTTTTCATAAAAGCTAGTAAATAAACGATATATCTTTAAATACACACGTTATAGTGTAGTAAATCATCTTACATTTTACAATCATTCTATTGTATTCAATATGTTAAAGATTAGAAAACTTATGGAAGAAAAAGTAAAAACTAGTGGAAATCAGGTCGGATAAACTTTTGGATCAAAAGTTTTCCGATTTCGATTTTGTAAAGTACAGGTTTCAGAGACTATAGTAACATCGGTAGAATGAAAGGAACCGCCGGGTTTACGAGGTTATAATGTAAGGCTGACACAGATGGGTTCAGGCATAGGAGTGATGTAAGGGCACTGACCTATAAGGCAGTCGAGCACGACCTTGAGCGCGGGCCGGTGTCGCAGCACCCGCTCCAGGCGCATGCGCGGCCAGCACACGCACGTGCACACCTCCTCCGCCACCACCGTCACCTGCCACACAAGGAACGTTAACAAAACCCTTCGCGTTTACGTTACGTTTACTCTTACTTACTCAGAGATTACCTAGGTAACCTGTGGGGCTACCATGAGTTTAAAACTTACGCGCTCGATATCGCCTACGTAAATATGTCTATGAAAAACTTGTACAGCGCCGGCTGGTGGTTACGCGAAGAACTAAAATCGGCCGTATGAAAAAAACAACTCGATAGGTTTTTAACGTAAGTAAGTTTTCGATAGCCAACTCATGGTAGGCCCTCTGGTGCCGTAGACAAAGTAACAATATCAAAACGATAACGAAGTTCAAAAAGAATAAAATGTATGGGAATGACATTAGACGCGATAAATCACGTGGTAAATCTACCCTCCTGGGGCTAAGAAAAAGTAAAACTGCTATCATATGACATACGCGTAATGCCAATCCAATCCTTCACGTTAACATTACGTTAAAGACACTTAAACTAACTTTTACAGATAAAATCATTGATGAGGTAACTTCGATGAAAAAACTCGCCACCTGCCGATATGCGTGTAATACATGCGTTATCGAAATGTCGTTGGACAACTCTAAATGAACGAGTGACTACTCAATGACTATAGACGAGGATAACATGAACTCTCACTTGATATTACAGTATTAACATTTTTCAAACGTATCTCGTTATCGTTATGTTAACCAAGTTTAATGTTGGAGAAGAATCATTGACTAAGCCGTCACCTACCGACACAGACGTAACGTTAACCAAACCCTCCAAGTTCATGTTACGTTAACTAACTCGTAACAGAGATAATCATTGATGAGGTAACATGGTCGTCATTTGCTGACACACGCGTAACAGTAACCGAAGCCTCACGTCAACGTTACGTTAGCCACTACCTAAACGGCAGAGTAATTATAGATGAGGTAACTTAGCTATCACTTGACGTTAGTTTGACGAAGTCTTAACGTTAACCGACCCTTCCACGTTATCATTATGCTAGCTAACTGTTAACGTCTGGAAGATAATACCTATAATTAGTGAGGTAATTAAGCCTGACAACACTATTTCAGCCTTAACTGAACCCATAAAGCAATAATATTAACCTATACTCTATGGGACGATGACAACGTCAATGAGAAGAATCATTAGCCTCGTCGCATATAATAAATAATATGGAGTTTCCTATGTGTATCGTTAATATCATTTAGCCCTTTCCAAAAAACTCGACGATCACACAATCCCCCGAGTTACATCCAAAAACTCTCATCAACATAATTACATAACTACCTATAGAATAGTTGATAAGGTAACATTAGATCTTTGATAATGGTTCTTGTCTCTTTATCAATAATAATAATAATAAATAAATATCACACTACATCACATACATTGTTTTGATTTCGAAATAAGTTATTTAGCGCTTGTTTTACGGATATCAGAAATAACAGTGGTATACAAAATTATACTTAAATATGATATACACACCCAGACACGGATCCGGATCCGGCACCGGGTGGGAATCGATCCCATGACTCTTGGGCACGAGGAAGAGGAGGTAAAAAAATGAGGGCAATGTGACGTCACATTAAGTAGCTTAAAAGTTGCATGGTCAATGTGCTTCAAAACTTTTGTTTTGTAAGTGTTTCGCTTATTACGTAGTTTGTAACTAGTACTATTAAGTACCTTTAACTAAGTTGCTGTAAACATACCAACCTAATACTGTAAAAAGAGAGAGACAGACAGAGAGAGAAAAAGTATTTATGTGCGTACGACCGCCGGTAGTTGAATGACATTGAATAAACATCTTTTTTACCACTTTCTATTGGTTTCAGGGAGTAAGGGAAAATGAAACGCCATTAACTAAATAATAACCATGCTGAGCAAGCCTTCGCGTGTTCCTAACGAATTCTCCTTGCCGAATTTCCGTCATAACGCCCAATCTTACCAGGGCTACAGGGGAGCGAAGTAGTATAGTTGGTGAGGCGATCCGACGTGACCAACGCGAACCAGAGCGAGGTCAGACGGGGAATGCTTTACGTGCTAATGATACGCGACCATGTAAAAATAATGACAAAACTCTTACTCTCTTAACATAAAACAACTTTATGACTTACTTTTATTATACTTAACGTATATCTAAGGAACAGACTCATCATTTCAGCAGTGCGTTTAAAAAAATCTTGAACGCAACATTTGTTGATTACATATTTTCATACGTTTTATGTTGCAACCGACAGTAGGAACTGTCTGGTAATCCGTTCGTCTGCAGTAGTAACATTACACAATACTCCTCAATCTCACTAACTCAACATTTTTAATTGGGTACTTCCGACAACGGAGTTCGCGTGAGCCTGAAACATGGCCTATTTACACCGTTTAAAGACGCTTTAAAGCGCCTTAAAGACGTAAAATTCGAATAGTTTTGAGGATAAGTGTGTACGCTTTCAAAAGTTCTTGCGGAAAAACCTGCACTAATTGATTTAATTAAAAGCCTTAAGAATAATATTATTAATGCGCTTAAGTACAATGTAGTAAGTAGTAGTAGATAGTATCGTGATTTAATAAAATATTGCATTGTCTTAATCTCTACAAAAACTAATATCTATTTCGTTGAATACTTTACAAATGTCTCTTGATCAATTTGTTTTGCATGTGTTGTTAATTTGTTACAATTAATTCTGTAAATAAAGTGCCAGTTAGGCACAATGAAGACAACAGTATGTGGCAACAAAAAGAATGTATCTACCTACCTTCAAACGAGTACACCGCACAAATGGCAAATGAAATGAAAAAGCTGCATTCCATTTCTAAAATAATTGTTTTAAACAACGCTATTCGTTTTTCCGACCATGTTTCGTTACTCGTTTTCTCGTTATTCGTTTCTCCGCTATCTTATTTTTCCCGCAAAAGTTGCGCCGCTTTTCAACACCACTTAAAGTGTGGAAAATTGCTCAATATTGCGGAAGTAATTGTTGCCGTCTTCCTTCATAATAAGTAAGTAGGTGTATTTTCTGTTAAATGTCCCGTGGCGCTTTAATACTGGGGGTAAATTATAAGTCGTCGGGGGAAGCACCTGCTACCAACCAGTTAACGTGTCTGCTTACTAAGTAACGTTTCGGAATAAGTTAGAAACATCTATATTCGGTTTTAGGTACTTTATATCATAAACTATGCATGTGTAAAACAAGTTTTTAACAACATTTATGTATATGACATTGTTTTTTTACGGTTAAAGGATCTTTATTCGCATAAGTTTGAAATTCACTTATTTACATGTGAAGTAACATAAACTTAAATTAATCTGAAAAACAACTGTGAGCTAGCTACTATAAAAACAAATGCAATTGTGCAATGCAATTGTGGTCTTACTAAATATTAACTGAGTGCCTATTTGATTTGTTTCAGTAGAAGTTTAAACATTATTTCAGTGACTCCCTTCAAGTTATTTTAAATGGTTCTAATACCTTCTAATGATCGTGTGCCCGTAAATAACCACACACATGAAATTACTGGTAATAAATTGCAGTTATTGGTGTACTTGGTTATTTACGACTTACGAAGGTCCCTGCGTTATGGATTGCACCTAATTGCAGACAGAGCTAGAGTAGTGTCCTAATTGATGGACATCGTCGCACTCCTGTAATTAAGTTTTACGACTTGCATTCATTAGTATGATGATCACATTTTGCCTTTCGATAGGATCCGTACTTTGTCGATATATCATGAAGGACGTGCTCAATTGAACTGAGCGGAATAAAAAGATTCCCGTTTGAGTACTTAAGTGCAACGAATGAAGTTGATAAAATATCAATTCAAGAAATTAATTTCTTTTTAATGGACTGAGTTTTCTAGGAGTGTCATAACTATAAATTATTTTATTATATTATGGACTGAAATCGGAAAAATTATTTTCTCCATTAATATGTACCGAAACTCATCTATAAAATGATTGAATGCGAATAAGTTATTTAAACAATTCAAATAGAGAAGAGAAGCAATGAATGGCAAATGTTTTTGTGCCCTGTTATCTGTCGAATTATCGTGTCATTTCACAAATTGCTCCGGCCGGCGCTGTGCGATTGATATTGTTGGCTAAGTGCATCTACGCGACGTCAACACAGGCGGTAATTGGATAAAATTATTACACTAGCGATGCCGGCTCCGAGGCGCCGACACTTAACTGCTCCAAATTGGATAGTGCTAAGAGCTCGCCTCTTGTAATATGTAACTGATCATCCATACAGATACAGACCTTTACACCGTTACATATCCTGAAGATTGAACGAGTGATAGGCGTGGCGACTGGGTCAAAATCGTATTATTCTATTTAGTCCGTAAGTTAGTTTATTCAAAAATATGGGACACATATTTTTTGTTTTTCAATTATAGCTTATCAAACTTCTGGAGTGGGGGCTTGTGACGTCACGGATAGGTAAAAATTGTACCATAACGTGACAACATACGAAACTTCTAAGCACTTTATCTTCATAATTTCTTGTTTGTTAAACAAAATAAAAAATACGTGTTCAATATTTTAAATAATCTAAATAACGGACTTATTTTATTTTTTTAGTCGTCTCGCCTATTGAGTTATTACCTTAATATAATGATCCTGATTTCAAGTTTTAACTCGACTAGGTCCGGATCGCTCTAGTTTAGGGTAGGCTCCTGCCCCTCTTCTTGAGTAGAAAGAATGAATATACACGAACGTTATTTATTTGCAAAGAAATAAACTCCCGAATGTTACTAGCCATTTTAGTGTTTTTTTTTCAGTCCTATTCAAAAGTTTCGATCATATTTTTCTATCCCATAACGTGTTTTGTGACACGCTTTATTAACGGAGTAATCTTGGATTAGTTAAGGTTAAACAAAATATCAACATTTCAGTTAAATATTTTCACTGCGTCTTTGTAAACGTGAAAACTATAACTATCTGCGTAATCAGTGTAAAAGACGTGCTGAATGATATTGCTATCTGTTTTAACCTGGTATGTATTGCCCCATTGTTAGTTAACTACGCTGTACAATAACACAGTATTCCAATACAGTGTTACTTACTACAAATATTTTAATGTTAATTTATGCGATTCACCAGCCCATTCTAGATGTAAGGATGCAATTTGGCATATATCCCAGTGTAAACATAGCGAAGGTCAAACATTTTACAATTGCTTCAATGAACAATTTATTGTTTATAAGGGATCCGCCCTCACTTCGCTTCGGGTAAATTATTCATATAAAAATTGAATACTTTCCTCTTAAACCCCTTTAAAGTCAGTGGCGTAGTTTTGAAGTTTTAAGCATACATAGGGAGGGGCATAGAGCATACACAACTTTAAATAATTCTACTTATAATGAAGTAATTAATTTATAGAAATATATTAGTAGTAGTAGACATGTCAGCGTTATCAATACCATAAATATAATTCACACACAAAGCATTATTTCCATTGCCCGTAGTGTTACCAAGTAAATAGAAAAATGTTTTCTGGTCTTACCCGTACTTCAACGTTAGTATGATTTTTCTCCCGAAGATCGAAATTTTTCGTGCTGACCAGTTGAACGAATGATGTAGAACCTGACCCTACACCTACACCATTCGTTTACAGAGTGACAAGATTAAAAGGTACATTACCTGGAAGACATCATCTGATTGCTCGCGGTTGGCCTCCCACTCGGGCGAGTCCACGAACTGGTAGGGCTGTATGAAGTGCAGGTGCGTCTCGTCGCAACTCACACGCATCCTGCGGGAATATTTCACAACATCACATACATTGATCTGATCCCGTGGTAAGTAGCTTCAGCACTTGTGTTACGGATATCAGAATCAACAGTGCATACACAAATATATACAAATACACCCAGAAACGGAATTTACACGGATGTTCGTCAGACAAATATTGAGCAGGGTGGGAATCGAACTCTTGCAGCCGTAGGTAGTGAGCCTGGGTCACTAACCACTGTTCCACCGAGCTATTCAACTTAGCATGGTTATATAGCTATCGTTAGAAATTCTGTACTACGTCCTCGTGAAGTAATTTGTCGCGCAAAAAATTACCTTTGAGCGAAATCGGATAAAAAGGCTCCTTTTTAGGCTTTAAATTATCTGTGTACCAAATCTCATTTGATCAGTTCCGTAGTTTCAGCGCGAAAACGGGGCATGTAAGTATTTGACCTTACGAAAGTTAACCTAGCTTTCACATAAATTATTTTAATACACAGTAGGTAGCTCGATTTAGGCAGAATTGATGAACAAACTATGTCATCAATAGCTAAACTATACATAGGTATATCTTAGGCGTAGTAATGTAAAGGTTTTAAAGTAAACAAACCATTTGCTACGGAGAAAATGTCGCACGTTCACACCTCGCCCTTTTATGGTCTCATTTCTTTTCGTAGCTGCTCTTTATCAGATCCGGCTGCCTCGCATCCCAAGCGTATTTAACCGTTGAATGCTATTTTAGTCTGTTTGGTGAATTTCTTAATTATTCTGTCTATTTACTTTTCTCCAGTGGAAACTACTTGACTGCTTTAGTACGTTTTTCCAGTGAAAACGTCTTGACTTATATAAATATGCATGTATATTTTGTTTAATCACAAAAAACTGTGTGTGTACTTAATCTTAGATTTACCTACAAATATTTACTACGATAGCATATCTACACCGTGAAATTTTAGTGGTTGTTTTCCCGCAGTAAAATGATTCTATCTTAGTAGTACAAACGATGTGTGCAGTTCTTTTTTGGTAAAATCAATAAATGCCGGTTTTACGAAAGGTTTAACCGTAACTCGAAAGCACGTTCGAACTGCTTTATGACTTAGGGTGTAGAGCTTCTTTAGCTTTAAGCATCGATTTCATGCGGCAAGCAGTACCTGAATACGTCACATCTTCAAAAACAACGATAGCTTCTCTCGTTTTCGAGTTGGAAAATTATTATTCCGAAAAATCGAAAAAAAAATTTTTTTTTTCGCGGAATAATTTGCATGATTCGATAGTATTACTAAAGGCAAGTCGTTCTGCCACGGGAAAACAACCACTAAAATTTCACGGTGTATATTGAAATTTTTCGCATTGCAAATACGACAAAATTTCATGAAATCTACTTGCAGAATAAATTATTTCATTTCAGCTTTAAGAATTTTCTCTATACAACAGTTCCTCAGTAGGTATTCCATGAACAAGCTACATAAAAATGCATTGTATGTATAAAGATACCTTCTTTTTATATCAAGTCCTACCCCTAACATACCCCCAACACCTATCGTACATACAACAACACGTTGTACTACACAATGTGCGCAATATTTTCTTGAACAGATGTGACGTAGGTACGCTATGACTCAAATACGCCTTGTTGGTCGGAGAAAATAAAGTAGAACGGCCTTATGTCTACCCAAGTGTGATTTCAGTACGAATTCTCGCCTCGAATAAATAAAACTTCCGAGTCTCGAGTTTATTTTACCTCCTTGATTACACATTATATAAATAAAAAGTTTGGGTTATATTACTCTTGTCTCTTACTACATTTTCGTAAAATAAAATGTAGTACCTACATATTTTATTCTTGGGAATGGCACCTACGTGCTGGAAACTATATTTAAAGCATCAAGCAAATTATTTATCCATAGCTAATGTAATAACACTAAAGTAATTAATTAATATAGCACCGCACAGCGATGGGGCTTGTTCCATAGCTAACTACTCTGCCTATAGTTAAGTAATAACGGTATATGAGGGAATTACAGTCCGTTATGGCCTCTCATATGTAGCGCACTATATAGCGGCCTCACCTTCCAATTACGAGCAAACCAACGAGCAAACATCATAAAATATCAATTAATAAAGCTTGGAAATTGTTTTTAAAATTCAATACATAATATTATGGCAATTCAAGTGAGAATATTCATAGGTGCCGGTGGTTACATTATAAGAGTTGAACATTTCCCTCGTAGTATATTCGTAGATAGACTACGTTACGTATAGTTTTTTTATAAAAAAAAATTACATCAGTGCGATGGTAAAGATTTCTGCCTTGCAAAGATGCAGGTAATATAGTAACATATACAATGCGGTCTGAAGGCAGACAAATGCCACGGGATCCCACCCAACGCGAGCCCTCCTCCTAACATTTTTCTTTTGAGCTCAGTCCCATGACAATAGTGTGAATGCCATGAAACTCTTGACAAGAAAAAAGGCAGGAAAGTGTTTTTGCATGTTTGCAAGTATATTTTCTTTTAGTAAGATATCACGTAAAACTGTTATACAGAACGTTTCAATGGAGAATTTTGATGTCTTTAGGTAAATAACTAGTTTTGAAATCTTGAATAAATCGGTCAGCGTAATTTCTTTTTGTCGCACAGATAGGATTGGCTATCTACGAGAGATCTAAATGAAAAATATTGTTTTAAATAACATAATTTTTCATCTGTTTTTTCCTACTATCGTCTAAACATGAACCAATATATTTAAGGTGCATAGTTTTACGACTTGACGTCTTCCGACAAAGACTTCGCCTACATGATTTCATTTATCGTGTAAAATAATACGCCCTTTCAACGCAATTGGTAAAAGTAGCCTTTTACCTATTTTTCTCAGAATTTTAACTGTGTACCAAATAACATATCATCATACTAGTAACCCGCCCTTACCCCACTTCGGGTATAAGTATTATACGTAAAACCTTCCTCTTCAATCACTGTATCTATTAAAGAAACCGCATCGAAATCCGTTGCGTAGTTTTAAAGATTTAAGCATACATTGGGATGTCGGAACAGAAAAAATTGTAAACAAAAAAAAAACCGCCTTCAAAAACCCGACTCACTAAAAATTACAAAATAATTAATACGAACATTAATCTGGGTATGAATTTGATATGTTGTTGAAGGCGGTGCCGCTTATATTTCATGCAGTTTTCCTCAAAAATTTCATTGGCACCGCCTTCAACAACATATCAAATTCATACCCAGATTAATGTTCGTATTAATTATTTTGTAATTTTTAGTGAGTCGGGTTTTTGAAGGCGGTTTTTTTTTTTTGTTTACAATTTTTTTTCATCCTTTTTAGTGTTAATTTTTTTTACACCCATTAATTCAGCTCACCTATAATTCTACTGATATTATGACTAGTAGTATCAATATGTACACAGATTTAAAAGAATTATCCCTTTACTCCCAACTATTAAGGAGTTGACCTTCCATCATGAGCTCAGCATCATAACATTATGATTGCCAGAAGCAAATGCCAAAATAACTTCAGAAAATATATAAAACGCGGTACATGTGCCTGTAAAATTTGAGGGTTGCCCTCGATTTCTCCTGGATCCCATCATCAGATCCTAGACTGGTCAACCTAATAGTTTAGCTCACCTGTAATGCTACTGATATTATAACTAGTAGTCTTAATATGTATTATGTATACAGTATTGAAATAATTATTCTTTTACTCATAACTATTAAGGAGTTGACCTTCCATCATCAGCTCAGCATCATAAGATTATGATAGCCAGAAGCAAATGCCAATATGACTTCAGATAATATGCAAAACGCGGTACATGTCCCTATAAAATTTGAAGGTTGCCCTCGATTTCTCCTGGATCCCATCATCAGATCCAAGACTGGTGAAAATGGGACCACCTCGGAAGTGAACTCTATCCAACCAAAAAAAAATTTTTCAAATCCGTCTATAATTGACGAAAATATCGGTGAACATACATAAAAAAAAAAAAAAAAAAAAAATTATACATACAGACGAATTGAGAACCTCCTCCTTTTTTTGAAGTCGGTTAAAAAGCGACTTTGTTTTATACTATGTAGTGATAACTATCATTTAAAACCGTTTAATACTTTTAGTGGGTAAGCGCTACACACAGAAAGAGTCTCTTTTGTATTTACAACATGTATGTATGTATGTAAGGATAATTCAAATCGTGCGTCACTCACTTCCCCTTGAGTAGTATGGAGAGCCTTTCGTCGGCGGGCGTAACTTCCTCCACGGCGTAGGCCTCCCCGGGCTCCAGGCGCACCACTCGCGCCTCCCGCGTCAACTCCTGGAAGTGCTTCTTGTTCACTTTCAGCGGCTTGAACAGCTTCAGGTACAGCTCTGTCAGCTCCAGCGACAGAGCTGGCGGGAGGAATCTAAGAAAGTAAGAGAAAGCGGTAAGATTGTTGTCTCCCAAAGAAGACCCTCTCTGACTCTCAACCCTCATTCAATCTATTTATTTAGGCAATACCTAAGGACTGATATACCATAAAATCAGTTAGTAAAATCAGTAAAATTATAAATGAAAAAGGTAAAAAAGACATTTCCAAATTTCAGTTCTGGAAACACGAGTAGAACCTATTCAATTGGTTAAACTATTTTCAACATGAACTAAAAATAGTTACTTAGTTCAGCAAAATGTTCGCAAATATTTAATATTTCATTACTGATAGACAGGTGACGAGTTGACGCGTCCGCATATAAATATTTCAACAATCCGAAAGACTCGAAAATGTTATGAGGGTGACAAGCTGACAGCCGTTCATGCACCTGTGACTCTACATTTGTATTCGTAGAAAAATCCTGAATAATCGAGTGAAATCACATTCATTTTTAAATAAAACTAATTTTATGGATTAAACTTGCTTGTAATTTTACCTAAACATAATTATTTAACAAAATCCGTAATTTCGAGCTCTTAAAAGGTGTCGTGCTCGACTATGGGTAATCCACATGGATGTTTGTTTATATAATTCTCGTGGCATCAACGCATTAGCCTGCCGCTGCAGTCCTATCGACTAATGTAAATGGACGCATTTGGAATGGTTTTAAAGCCAACCACATGCGTGTAGGCTGAGTTGGTTAAGTTAGACCGAATTAGAATGACTGAATGGTTTTAGAATCAACAGAAAACAATCATAACGGAAACTCGAACAAAAAGAAACGATTTGTCAATGTGATGCAGCGATCAGAAGTGAGCTTTGCCATTAAGATCTACAGAAATAAGAATTTCCACTTCGGTATATCATGCGCCCTCTCCAACAACATAAAAGCTCTCTCAGATCCTTTGCCACCTCGCCTCACAAACGGTGTCTGGCCCGGCCGGCCACTCGACTGTCTCAAGTACTACACTTGCCTGACCGCTGAATTTTATCCCATTATGGCAAGGTGGCCAGCAAAGTTTGCGATCTATTTATTGTATGTATATGACGTTTTCAGACCGTAAGTAAAATGGAGGTTTTCTTTTATCCCCTAACATAAACATAACAGAAAACTTCCTGATTCAAACATATGCTTTGAGAGAACTTAAACATTAGTATAGATTTTCACCTTCTATTTGATTTGATAATATACAATAGGACTTGACGAATTATTCTATACAGCAGCTAATTCGTGGCTACTTATCGCCCAACGTTTCAACTAGCATGAGTCCTCTCGTAACACGACCGTGATTGGTGTAACCCAGTTGAAAAGTCAGACAGTATAAGCATAAAAAATGCATTTGTTACTGTGCCAAATAACGCGTTAAGTCTCATTAAATAATAATATTACTTAAATATTAGTTCGCTCACGACCATGGTTAGTGTAACCAAGTTGAAACGTCGGGCAGTATTAGGCCATTTTTTGCTACTTAGCGTCATAGTCGCTTATTCATTGTTCATATTTGTGTTCCCTTATGATTAAGAACACCAGCGCTTAAGCGTTTAGTGCGTAGGTACCTTATGATCAGGAATACGGTGTGTATGGAGTTGACTAGCAGCAGCGCGAGACTCCAGGCCAGCACGTCGGGCGCGCAGACGTCGGCGCCGGCCCACATGCCCATCAGCACCGCGCCCGCCGCCGCCAGCGCGCGCAGCACAAGGATGCTCTGCTTGAAGCTCTTTGGCGCGAGGAACGCGATCGCGAAGCATAGATTCGCGGCCTGTTGGAAAGATTACGTCATCAATGGTAAATAGAGAAAGCGAGCCGTTGAACGCAAAAAAATTGAGACAATATTTGAAAAACTATTAGTCCAGTTATTTAAGCTTAAATTAGGTAAGAATCTCGGAATTCGAGATACCCAGCTGTAAGTCTGTAAATACTTAGATATTGACACCCTAAAAGTTGTCTTAAAACCTACATATGGTAGGGTGTACGCAACTATTTTCAAGGTCAAATATCACAAATATCAGTTTTATGAACTTTTGAGCGAAACGGGAAGTTTTATCATAAAAGTGTGTAGGAAAAAATTACTTATCATCTATTTATCTATAAAAATTGTCTGTACGTTTTATTCCTAAGATTCACCATTTCAGAGATACAGCGATGCAAATAGTTGAAAAAGTTGTATTTTCAAAAGCTTGTAGCTTGTATTTTCATGACTGATGTATTTCAGTACCCTCTATAACATCTTATACTAGAAAAAGCTTAAAACCAATGTTTAAGTGGGTTCTCATACAAAAACTATGGTTTTTTTTTCTCACACTTGGCCGGTTTTTAACGTGGTTGCCCCAGTAAACCTATTCCAGACGACACCTTTTATACGTGAAGAACACGTTGTTTATATGGAAGCCTAGTTAAATAATTGTTTTGTGTTGTTTTCAGTATTCATATTGTAGGGTACACCCTACAATATGAATACTGAAAGGTAGGCTGAGGTAGGTTTTGAGACAACTTTTAGGACGTCAATATACATGTATTTACAGACTTACAGCTGGGTATCTAGAATTCCGAGATTTTTACCTAATTTGACTGGACTATATTGCAAATTCACTGCAGATGCATTTAGGTATAACTTGTAATTATTTAAGTGCAAATTATAACGCATACTTAAAGCATTTGACTAAAATATTAACGCAACTAGGCAATTACAAAGTAATGTAGTCCACCAATGTTCAAAGTTTCTAAACCAATGTTCTTTATGGTTACTTATCGTACCTGAAAAAGGTCTTGTTGCGCGCTAGTCCACTTGGCGCAGAACCAGTGGTTGTTGTGTTCGTCGGTGGAGCTGCCGTTGAGCAGCTCGTAGTCGGTGTCGAAGGTGAGGTTGAGTCGGGTCGCGTTGAACGCGAGCGAGGCGTTGAGCCAGGGCGCGGCGGACGCCGGCGCGGGCGCGGCGGGCGCCATGGTGCGCTCGCGCCCCGCCCGCGCGCCCCCCCCCCCGCCGCCCTCCTTCGCCCCCTTCTCCGCGCCCCCCGCGCGTCTCTCGCCGCCCGACACGAGACGATTCAGTTGGGCCCTCGCTTTCACTATTACCAACTCCATCACCACGCGCTGCGACCCACTCCAAGGATGAGCTGCGCGCTCTTTCTACCTGCAAAGACGATCGGGGTTTTTACACTTGAAGAATGAGCGAGACCTCTTATTTATTGCGCTTGGGTGTGATATAACGGAGGTGCAACGAAATACCTAGCTTCCCGGTGGGACGTAGCTATTAATCTTTCTAAGTGCGGTGCGCTATGGGGAAACGGAGGATCTTCATCGCGCTTGAGCTAATCTCTCCACCACTACGGCATACACTCTTCCTAACTATATTCATAGAGACGAACGTACAAGAGTTATGCCACAGCTAAGAGTGATTAGATTGTGTTATATTATTATTTAATTTGTGCCCACATGTCAGACATCAACCAACAACCAGCGACCAACATTAATTAAATGTACAAAACGTCTCATATGTTTAAGAAACTTTCTTCAGTATACACGATATTAAAAGGTGGGCAATTACTTAAAAAGCACCTGTATAACTTGAAAAACCATTGGATTGAGTAATTACATCGTGACTAAACAACATACATGCAAACATTAAGCATATACCTAACTGTCATCGAGCCTTCAGTAAGAGGTTCACTAGACTGTAATTTACCGTATAAAACCATTTCTGTGTTTACTGAAGTCGAAACGTATTTTTTTTGTGATGTTTAATAGTTAACATCAGTTTTACCAATTGCTAGGTTCTGCTAAAATCTAATGGAGATGTTATCAAAACTGTACCAACCCAGTCATTCGTAGTGCAACATTACGTTCTATTTCAATTGCCAACGAATTATTTCTCCATTTGTATTGTATTAAATGAGTTATATTGTAGGAAAAGTAAAGTGTTTTATTGTTAAGATGGCCTTGAATTCTGCTGTGAGTTGTTGCCCTCGTTGGCTTATAAGAAATGTTAGCTATTCCTTTGAAAAATATTGTAGTCATTTTACTATAACAATGACCAATGTATACCTACAAAAATGTTGTTAAAGATTCATTTACTTATTTTGACTATGGTACACTGGTTGTTATTTCACAGAATCCCTTCATAAATTACACCACCACAAACACTCATATCGTTGCTTTTATTACAATAAAGTGCATGTGGGTCAGAAGAAAAGCCCAGCCGTAGTATTTATAGCGTCTCCATCACGCGCCGTAGCCGAACCGTAGCCGCGGCCGTAGCACTCGTAGCCCGTAGCTATTTTCCACGCGGTGCACGCCCTCCCGATATTACTTTTTCTTCGTCCCCAAACTTTTCCAAGATAATTTTCTAGGAAGCCCCTTATTTAACCAAGATGAAATGGTGCATTTACATACCATATAAGGAAAACAAGGAAATAACGCCCCGTTTGGACGTAAAATTTCAAATTTGTATGTTTACCTGTGAGGGATACGTTATGTAGCGAGCGACCGTTTTCAAATCTGTCAGGCACATGCGGGGAAGGGAATATTGTATAGGTATATTTTGGTACTTTAATTATAGAGTTCCGCACGCACGAGGCACGGGCCTCGTTTATTATGACTACCATTTGATGAAGTAGATAACTTTATTTGTTCGGAATTTGAGCCAAATATATTCAAAATTATTTTATTGAATAAATTCATGAGGCATATTATATCCTAGTCATTCAATTGTAAATGACTAGGATATAATATGCCTCACACTTTCCTCAACACCTAGCAATGCCACCAATCTTAGCGGTTCCCTAATCATGTGCATGACAAAACACGCTCATTATGCTGTAACGTGTTTCGCGAGTATTCCACTTTAGCATATCGTGGTAACAGCAGCAGTAAGTGCGAGGGAGTATGCGGTGATATGCGGCGGGCCGCGAGCGTGTAATCCGTGGCGTTTCCGTCCGGTTAGTGCCGCTTTCTTGCACAAAACATATTCATACACCAAATCTTATACTATGTATGTACCATAGATAGTACTTTCTGTATTTCAGAGATACTTTTTTCAACCACTTCTGAACGAATATGCCAGCAAAATACGACGATGTAGAGTTTTATTTTCTAGCTTAAAATTGTCATTTCAACAAATCTGTTCGCGTCTAGTTCATGGCCAATTCACGCGGATTGTAATTAATGGCATTGCCGCTCTCGTATGTTTCGGTTAGTTTAGTGAATTTGTATTTGTTGGCAGCGTTTATTTAGAAACTGGTTCGCAAGTGATTACAGTCAGTAACATTGTTAGTTAGTATGTGTTTTTAATGTTCAAGTTTTAATATGTTAATAAACGATTTACCTAAATGCTTGGTAAATGAATTATTTACATGTCATTATTGTATGATTTGCATTGTATATATATTTAATTTGGATATTATGCACTAATCACTTGAGCTCAGCTAATACTAGATTCACAAATCTTCGGTAAGCACTTCAATCTAAAATTAAAATATCTCTAAGACTTGCTACGCTACCGAATTCATCCGCGTTTTTCCCCGTTTTTAGTACAACACTAGGAAATTTGTAATTCCCTACTGTTTCTATTGGTTGCAACGTGATGTTATATATCAAACGATGATGGCTTGGAGTAGCCTCGTCATCATCACCGGACTTGCGGGGGAGTGGATGGCTCTCATCTCTAAACCTAAAGCCTTCCTCGATAAATTGTCTATCCAACACAAAAAAAAATCAATTCGAAGAAGCTCGTAATATTATAAGTAAGTTACTTACTTTTATGGTTTACTTGCTGTCTTAGAGGTGGTTACCCGTAAAAATTAAAACAAAAAGTTGCACGGCAATCGATAAAATGGCAGACCGGAACCTCTATCAGATTTACTTCCTAGTGTGGCTCTCTAAACGACCACCACCTGACCTGGGCCAACGTCCGAGTAACGCGGAAGGCTCGGTCGCGGCAGGAAGTCGCTGCACTCACGGGGCTTGTTATCGCATTTGCATTGCATTAACCCGCGGCGCCGGCCGTTTGATGAGTCGCCTATTACTGCCGCGCCTCGCCTCGCCGCTAACGAACGGCTACGGGAAGCCGGCTGACGTCTAACGTTATTCAAGACTATTTACGATGTTCATTGATATTAAATTTGAAATATTTGTGCCAAATACCACGTCGTAAATTATTGTGTAAAAGCATTACATGCCTAAAATACGACAAATATCAAAGGAAAATATAGAGACAAGTGATAGTTGACAAAATTAAAAATAACTGGAATTTGAGTTACTAGTACATTTACAGGTTAATATAAACCAAGTAGTAATGTGGGTACCCTTTTGCATAAGACCTAGATGTTTATTTCAGGTGGGGTCATTGAAATATTTATCTCAGAGTACCGCACTTACGGAGCTGTGGCGCT
This sequence comes from Maruca vitrata, assembly GCA_039566165.1. Lineage (NCBI taxonomy): Eukaryota > Metazoa > Arthropoda > Insecta > Lepidoptera > Crambidae > Maruca > Maruca vitrata. The sequence continues at coordinate 9,355,686 of CM076917.1, read as the reverse complement.
CTCCGTAACTTTGAAATACAGCTAGAATATAAATTTAGTAAAACATCCAAATACTAAAATGTATCAGTAGCATAAGGAAATTCTAGCTATTTCAAAACTGGAATATGTACTAGGTAAACGGCGTACGACGTTTATAATATGAATATGAATTATTATCAGAATAATATTACTGTTTATCAGACATCGGAAAAACATTTATTTCATCACATATATCAAGGGTACTAGAAACGTGCAATTGGAGCAAAACAAACTAAATTCATGTTATTTTTATTACGTCGGTATAACGAAACACTCATAACGGCAAGAAATTTCTTTTCAAAGTACCTTGGAGAACAAACTTCCATACTTTTAATATCATTGGTTGGAGTATGAAAACTGTGAAAAAGAAAATACCTACCGCGAATGAAAAAAGTGCATACAGTATGAGGTTATTTTCCTAATAACTATGTGCATATATTCCGACCCAGAATAGTTCTAGTTGGAGCTTTATTTTGGCGAGAGGCGCTGGGCCGCGTGGGCGGCTACCCGGATATTTTGGCGTTCATTCAGCACTTTCGACTGCACTTTTTCTAAGTTCTCTAGTGCTCTAAGTGTATGTACGTACGTAGATCTAGTCACTTCTCGAATACGTGTTATGAATTAGTTAAGAGTTTGTTAGTATTACGTGTAGATACAGATGCTTTATACGGAGACATGTCGCCTACACGAGTAGCTTCACATAATTTTTCATTCAGGTCTTAGAAACCTTTTTTGTTTTGTTTGCTGTGTATGTTTATTTTCCAAGGAGAAAGAAACTTTTTTTGGTTAGTAGTATTATAATTTACGTATCGATTATATTTACAACTACAAATGATATTGTTCAAAACGAACCCAAATGAACTCGTAAATATTTGAGGTGTAATTTTTATTTCAAGTATTTGCATTATATTAAATGTTTCTAAAATACTTACTTAATGGAATTTTGTGAAGATAGTGAAACTAATCCTATAATAAAAATTTACATAGCTAGTCTACGTAACTTCTATTGCAATAAATAAAAATGCCACTTAATATGTTATTAGTAAATATTAAATTTTTGGTATTTTTCCGTTGCTGGTTGCTCTCACCCTGCACCTACCCCTCTCTTCTTGCTTTAAATTTAAGTTTACGAAAAGTATCCCCTTTTCTTAGCCGTCCTATGTTACCCTTTATTATTTGAAATCTATTAACCGGTTCATTGTCCAAGAAGTACAAAAATGAAGAATAAATTCAATAAAATCAGACCATATTTTTATGTGGGCTGATGAAATATGAACATTTTAAGATCTTTGAAGCAACGATATTTTTTAAATTATAATGGACTTAATTGGTTACTGTTTTGAAATAAGTTCGTAGCTTCATAAATCACAACATACAAAAACTCTGGAAAGCCGTAGGATTATGTTGGAAGTGTGCCTTGACCTAGTTGTCCAAGAAATAGCTCCCGTCGACTCAACCAGAAAGCATTTGCTTGTCGTAAATACCCTATTTGAGAATGAATCAATGGGTATATAAATACATAGGTATATGTGCCTATTAGAGATCAATGGACGTCTTTCTATGGCACTTCAGGAATATGAGACAAAGAGCAAAGTATGGCGTGGTCATACTTGGGACGGATGGTAAATAACTACGTTAGCTTGGCTTTTGTTTGGATGAATACTGTGAATAGTCGTCATTAATGTGCCCACGTACAAACATATCAATTAATAATGAAATTAGAACTGTAGTTTTTTATTAGGAGATTTGGAGATTCAACAACAAAAAATTGTTATAAACAACATTGTCAAACATACAGATTCAGATTACGGAAACAGAAAATCGTTGTTATTGTTTGTATTAATAATAATAATTATCTGTATCTACATTTTTTATAGACAGGTAAGTTTAAAGAATATGAAGCAAATGAATTCGCAATCACATTTCCATAATTTTAGCTTAGGTAAACTAAATTAATTCAGTTTCAATCATGACCATTCGATCCTAAAAGCGTTTGCTGGTCCCTATATGCCGTGCCTTAATTAATGGCCGTTGGCTGCATACTTAATAGGTTTATCCAGGGAGGATCGACAGACTTAAGCTCATACCATTACGGTTGGAATGTATTGATACTAATGAATACGTACTCTAACTATTAAATCCTCTATCGGAGGTATGGTAGAGTCAAACCGTGCGAATGGTATACCGTTTAATATATTTATTTTGTATGTTGCAAAAATAAACACCATTACATAGATTGATCTGGTCATGTGGTAAGTAGGTTAAGCACTTCTGTTACCGATATCACAATCAAAAGTGGATACACAAATATACTTGGAGAAAAGTGGAGTGGAGTGGAATTTGAAATATATTTAATAACACACCCAGACACGGAACAAACACTGATATCCGGCAGACAAATATTATTGTCCCGGGTGGGAATCGAATCCATCACATCTTGGAACCGTAGGTAGTGAACGTAGGTCACTAACCACTTTTCTACCGAGCCAGTAGAATTTTGTTCACCTAATAATGGTTAACAGAAATGTATGACATTTTTTATCGTTCGTAATACAATTTATAAAGAATGTAGGTATAATTATCATGCATAACTAATGTCGGGTTATTGTGTATAATATTTGAATACCTAAATAGCAGTCGAAACGGGATACTGTAATAACAGTTTATGGTAATCTTATTACTTGAGGATAGATATATCATTGATAAGATAATAATTTTTGTGACCTTTTAGCAAAGCATTTGTAATAACTAACATATCACTGAAAATTTAAATTTTTAAAAATGCCGAGATGATAATCACTAAAATCAAAACAACGATTCACTGTAATGACAATGCGTTTTCAAGCAACAACAGAGCATTGGATTATTCAAAAGCCATTATAGGCATTCTATTCATTACGCTGGCTCTGGTTAAATAATTTCGGTTCAATAAAAATATTCAGCATTTCAAACGAACTATCCGGGGCTACCGAAGTGCGGGGAATGGGGCGGGTTTTAATTAACTGTTTCTGCACATAGTCTGTATAAGTTCGCGTTTAATGCCGCTTAATGTACAGACGCTCCGGGCTGTTGTCTAAGTAAATAATGTTTTTAAAGTAAACATTTTTTAATAGTACACAAATCTGTACGAACTTCCGCCTTAAAGGAAAAGTATGTGTCACGAATATGAAATAAGAAATTTTTACATGCGAACGACAAGAATGTGCTTAATGAAAGTCAATTGAAGAGACATGCCGGTTTAAAAAGCAATTTTTACTTATTTGTATCGTTTATGTAGGAATCCTGATCTCTAATTATTGCCAAGTGTTTTGCCATCGACACGAAAAGAAGATTAATACCGTAATATCTTTAGCCCTAGGGGGTAACATTGCTCACCTAATCAAACATCGTCTCATTCAATCAATTGATTGCTAAAAAAGATGAATCATGAAAACAAATTAAGGTTTTATCTTCGGTAGTAATTAAGCTACTCTTTTTAAAAATAAAAATGGGTTTTTTGTGGGTGGAGAATGCTACCCCCCAGGGCTAAAGTAACCCGGTATTATAAATGCAAAAGTAACTGTAAATCTGTTATACTAGAACTACTAATATTAAAATAATGTAATTTGGCTCATAGGTAGTTTAGATACTGGGAGAGAAGACATGGCTACTTTTTACCCGACTTCGCTAAGGGATTATTGTTTTACGCGAAAAAAGGCTAGACAGAGTCGCGGGCGGAAAGGTAGTATGGAATATTTTAACATAAGACTTTAAAAATACAGACCTATTGCGTAAAATACAAACAAAGTTACCTATACCGTAATATCTTCCGTTTTATATCTACTATCGGGCGTGACGTCGAAGCGTGCTAATCGTCAAATCGCATTAACATAAGGCCAATGCAGACTTATGAATTAAGTATATAGTACACTGGATTGTGTACCCGGCTCGAATCGGTTGGCACTGGATCCCGCCGCGGCGACGGCGAGTCGGGCCGCCGCGCCCGAGGCCGCCAATATTCTCTTACTCATCAAATACAACTCCACTTTCGTGAAACAAATCAAAAATGGCGATGCAGTTTCTTGTAAGTTATGTTTACATTGCGCAACGTCTGCTATAGAAATAATGCTCGTAGCGAATGTCATCTTTTGGTATGTTTTCAATTTCTTAAAAAGGTCACGCTCTACGTTATTACCGCAATAGGAAGGTAGAGGTACTCATGTCATTCATGAATAATCATGAAGTGTATTTTTGCGTAAACATATTCAAGTTTAGCTAAACTACAGTTCACTATGACACCGGTTAAGTATTATGCAAAATGATAAAATAAGGTTGTTTGAAAAGCCTTTGAATATTTGCCATTTAAATTCTTTAGTAAGTATTATATCAAAGGTTAATTTCATAGTTTAAAATTATCGATTAAGTAAGACAAATCAGTTTATTTAGTTAGGTAGATTCTCTTTAACACACAAGTGCTTAAAACGTCCCTAGATCACCTAGGTCACCGGATACAGAATTGGGTTCAGTACCTCAAATACCTATAGGTAAGGTTCCTTAAATCTGTATAAAATACAGTTCATAAATCATCATTATTCAAAGACAAAGCCATTTGAAACCTTATTTTCATAAATTCGCAGGGGAGAAAAATCCTACAGGGTACTTCCCATCAGTAACTGAGCGTGATTTGTCGCCGCCTGGGGTGTCAAAGATTCCAAATATCTAATATAATATAAGGGCTGAAAGCAGGGTGTAACAAATGATTTAATATTTTTTTTATAACTATTTGGTATCTACCTAATGTGCATACTGTGACGGATAGAAATAGGTTTTTTTTGTTATTATAATATTATAAATAACGTTTTTATTCGCAAATAAAGATATAATTATTATGTAGTTTGTCTTGTCCATTGTACCTACTATTATTTTACTCTATCTCCATTTTTTCTTAAGCACTTTTTCAGAAACTACATTCATTAGATTGGAATTTTTACCGCAATTCCAATTTTACAATTCTGTGATACTATCAATTGTGTAATTTATATTTTACAATTATTAGATACAAGCGTTCTAAAGATATTTTTATTAGTTTTGCTTTATGGTAGGATATTTCTCCAAGGATCGCATAAAGTATGCAACTAATAACATAGGTACATCGAACGGCCACTTTAATTAAATTCTTGATAACACAAGGTAGATTGGCGAACCATCAATATACTCTTAACTATAGAATATACAATTTTGTAGAAGCTACGGCTGAAGTAACATACATTTTTTATATATGCATTGCATTGCGTAGTCTATCGGAGCTGTCGTGTTCGGAGGCCTAAGATTGATGACGGTAGCTTGAAAGCTTGCCGACTCGAAGATAAACTTGGCATATCCGATATTGCGTGACGACTTTCCCAGTCACGATTCATAGCCCTTCAACAAATATGCTTCGGGGTTTATTATCCTGCACGCATTGGATTTATTCAGTTTTGTGACGGTGAAGGTGAACAAAACAATGTGAACCATACGCGCTCCCGTACATTAGGGCAATTACAGCCCCTGCCCGGCCGATCAGAATCACGACACAAACGACATCCATTAGACACTTGTATATTACCGTTGATTGTGAACCGTACACCGACCCTTGTTTGTTTATGATTGGTACACAGTTGTGTGGGAATTTATATCTAATCACTATTCGGTTCTGAATCATTGTTAGTTTGGCTGATTAAATGGTTTTTCTCATAATCGAGTTAATCGACGACGTAACTACCTAACGGCGCTCATTCTCGGGATTGTTCAGGTGTGTTAATTTTGTGACGTGTAAAGTAAGATATAAATACGCGAATACCTTTCCCTTAATCACTTAACAGTGCTATTTTTAATGAATTAATAGCAGAATCTATCATTGAATAGGCAAGATCTATATGGGTAAATTTGTGGTTTCATATTTATTTATGGAATAAATTTAAGGAACAAGGCCGTACCCAGTAAACATACGTCATACACTTTTGTTACATCGACAAGCACATAAGATTTATTATGATGTCGGGTATCACGCACACGCTCAGACGATTTTATCATGGAAATCCAAAATAGAGCCTTATGACATGTATCATTGAAAGCTACAGGTCGTAAATCAGGATATTTGGTGGTATTTGTTACGTTCCTTATCGACCCCAGAGCTCGGCTTCGGAGGCAGCGGTGGGAGATGCGAGCTCACCTGAGCTGCCGGGGCCGCGCGGGTCTCCGCCCACTTGTGGCGGTGGCGAGGCGAGCGCGCTCACGGAACGTCCGCATGTCCTGCACTCTCATGCCGTACCATCACAACGCACCACAACACGACGTGCGCGGGCCGCGGGCGCATCGCGCGGGCGGCGGCGTGCGGAGAGCGGCGGCACTGACGGAGGCTCGGGCGCGGCGGCACCGCACGCACGCGCGCCGCCCGCCGCCCTCCGCCGCCCTTACTCCCATCTCGCTACTACCTACTTAGATATTATCAATAAAATTATTGTACGACATGAACTCGTCCGATAGCCTCAGCCTGTCAAATGTTTCGCCTATCGACCGTGAAATCTGGTGATTTATATTGAGGCCGCAACAGAAACACTGGAGAACGACGATTAATGCTTCAATAATTAATAAAGCAACAGTTTAATTTGGTTGTGGTATTAAAGTTCTGAAAATATCATTCGGCCTTAATCTCGTTAAAGCTTTTTTCGTATTTAATTTGTATGTACATTTTTACATTTTCGCTATTCTGTGCAATGGTAAATACTAATATTTTGAATTAATGAGTGGTATCTATTGACATGATTTCTGACTTCGGGGCAGCAGTAAACCGAGGAAAGTACTAGAAGTCCAAGTTGTGGTAGCAAGTAATCAATCTTTCTGCCGTTTTAAAACAGGTCACGTTTGATGTTGTAGATAAAACGTTCCATGCAATATATCCTGTGCAATGGAACAATAAAATTGCTTGCTGAAAGAACAATTCCAAATTTTGAATGTATAAATTTCCCGATTGGAGTGGCTGGACTTTTGCGATTGAATGTATAACTGCGTGACGATTAACGGCTGGCAACGGTCCAGCATTTAGGAGCGGGACCTTGCAGCGACGCAGCCACAGCCGCCCGCGGACTCGAGTCCCAGTGAAAGGTTACGGCCCTCCGGAGGCTCGCAGCTACATACTAAAACACGTGCCATCAAAAATGGAGCGGGTCACGAAAAGAATACGACCAATACCTGAGTTGGCGTCACAAGATGGCTTGCTGGGGTCATGAGAAAAATATTCAATGAAGATAAAACCGTAAAACCATTTTTATAGAGTTTAGAGTTACATCAAGTTGTATTAGAAAAACTTTAGGATGTAGATACTTGAGAAAAACGTAACATTCATACTTGATTATTTTTGGGTATTCCCCTTACCTTCTTAGTAAATTTTCAAAAGAAAAGATACATATTTGCTCATGGGACAAATAATTCTGATGAGATTATTTTCAGCTCCTATGAACGTCAATTGAATCATCATCCCCGAGGGTAGTAGCTAAAAAGAAAACCTTGAATATGTGTATCAATCAATAGATAGCAAAGTCTCAACTTACAATATAAAAGAAAATCCTGCCTACGACTCCATCGCGTAATCTATAAATCATAATGCCTAGTTATCCAGTCGAAAAGCGGTTGCCTATCTCTTCACATTTAACTCAGTACTTATATAAGGTGTGTACGTCCAACATAGATTAATGCCATGTACAATTGTACAGGTACTGCTCCCACAGAATATTTAATTTAAAAAAATATAAAAACTGGGGTGTACAAAATATTGTGATTAATGCGAGATTTCAATAAGCTGTATTGTGAATAGACTCTATACTAATTTACAAAGTTTTTTTTTTTTTTTTACTACTATTTAATTTTAATATGTATTATAATTTGCTAGTTAATAAAATTTACAATGTCAAAAAAATTTACCTTCAAAATACATTAACCTTACAAAATATGAGATCAAAAAAAAAAATATGAAACTAAAATTAAAAAACCATATAACATAACAAATTCAAACATGCCAACAAATGAAGGAAAATAAAGTTAAAAAAAGTAAATAAATAAATAATAAACATAAATAAATAATCTTTTTACCCACCCCCGCTCATCCCCGGCCCAAAGGTGCCCATGACACTCGCAGCATTTCCGCGCTGGATGGCGATGGACAGTCTCTGCACCAGGTATGAACCGGAGCGAGAGTCGCCTGTTACCACGTTCAGCCTACGACCAATCTCGCCCACAAAGTCCCGAGCCTCCCTACTCCAGCAACCCATGGTTTCTACTGCTACTGGAACAAACTGATAAAGCGGCTCCAAGGCGGCGTACTTGAGCCTCTTTAGACCGCAGGCATCTTCTGCCGCAGCAGACGGGGAGTGGACAGTGCGGCTCAGGTGACTGACGGCCACAGTGCAGACACATGTGACATCCCAAATCAGGCACTTGCCGTTCCTCCAGGGTACCAAAGTCAGCCCGTCTGGCCTCTTACCATCAGCTCTGCTCAAGCCAGGAGGCTCAATAACGCACGGAACATTTGCCGAAATAAGGGCCCTCCGGATGATGTCGTTCAGAGCATGGTGACGCGGGAACCTCCCCGTGCAGCGGCGACAACTCAATGCGTGATGGCCATTAGCCCCCACCATCGAACCGCAGGTGCATTTATGAGGTTCACACACCTTGCAGCCCAAGCGCAGGGCCACCGCCACCCGCAGAGAGTCGTCGTCGAGCAAAGTGCCCAGGTGGGGCGAAGGTAGCGCGCGCAACCATGCCCCAGACTCACTCTGCGACACCGCCAGCATTCTAGCCCTATCAGCACCCATAGCACTCTCCACCAAACTCCCCTGGATTCGCTTCGCTTGCACATCATCCCAGGCCCGCTGAGCACATGCCGCCTCTGGAACCGCAACGCCCGGACAGAGGGTCGACCAAGACAATAAGGCAGCCGACACAAACGGAATACTTACCTCGCCACCACTGGAACCGAGTATAACAGTGACGAGGTTCGCAACCCCATGCGCCGACGCCAAAAAAGCCGGCAAACCCAAATCCCGAGCGCACCGAACTCCAATTCCCCCGTACCTGATAGGTAAAGCCGCCTGGCGCCATTGAGTTTCCAACAGGGAGACATTGAGGATCGACTCTACCACCCCCTTCAAAGCACCGTCGAAAGCAGAGATTTCCTCCTGACAAAGCCAGGTCGGGGCGGTCCGCAACAGATAAGTAATCGATGGGAGGGCAAAGCATCCCCTCAACAAGACTAGGGCAACATGGGCAGAAAGGCTTTCCAAGCGCTCCCGAGCTTTAAGGAGCAATTTCATTCTAGCGGTAATTGCTTCCGGCACTGCTTCCATCAAAATCGGCGAACCCAAAAGACAAAGGTCCGTAGACGAAAGCTCCCTTAAGCCAGGCAAAAGAGAACTGAAATCAGTAAAATGCTTGCGGACCTCATCACTGCAGGGAAAAAATTCGCACTTCGAGGCATTAATCTCCAGGCCCAGATCTCGGAGACGAGGGATCAGATCCTCCAAATCACGATAAACGACCTCTGGTCTACCCCCAAGAGTGCCATCGTCAAGGTACCACACGTTCAACGATGATTTGAGCTCGAGAAGAGTTTTATGAATGGCCAAACTAAAAACAAGTGGCCCGAGCGGATCCCCTTGCTGTGCTCCCACTTGCGACAAAATAAGTTCTTCACCGAAAAAAAGATTAGCAGGGGGTTTGTATACCTGATGAAGAAACGGATACAGCGAGGGGATCCTTTCCTTCACCTCGCTCAACAGAAAGTCTCTCCCCAACGTGTTGAATGCGTTCCGAATATCCAGCTTCATTAAAATGCTACCCTTGTTCTTCGGCTCCAACACAAACGCGCGCGTAGCATGAATAGCTGCTTCGCAGCCTAGCCGAGTTCCAAAACCCAATTGGTGCGGCTGCAAATAAACAGACATGTCCTCCTTAACGGCTCGGCAAGCCAGTTTAGCGGCTAGACGACGGAAAACACTGCCTATTGCGATTGGTCTTACACCACCATCCTTTTTTGCCAGCGCGACAAGCGAAGCCCCGTAAAGGTACGGACACACCAAATGGTTCAGCTGTCCACTGAGCAAAAAGTTTGACAAATTGGTCAAGCAACCCAAAAGACGCCTTCCGTTGTCCCCTGCCGCCAAAGAAGTTAATTCCTTAAGGTGTCCCGGTCTGAGTCCGTCCAAGCCAGCTGCCGAACCACTATAAAAAGTGCCGAGCGCCGAAGCCACGTCCTCCACAGTAACCGATAACGCCGTAAAAGAGGAGTCCGGCTCTGATGGAAAACTGAGAGAACGTGAAGGACCGGGATGTTTAAGCTTCAAAGCAGCCAGAGTCTCGTTGTCCCGCTGAGCAAAAGAGTCATCTGACATCAGAAGGCGGACCGCACCCCGTAAGTCACCCTCGAAAACCTTATTCTCTATAATCCTCTTCTTTGAGTGAGACACGGCGAACCCAGAGCCAGAACGATCATCAGCAGGGTCAGGCACTGACAGCCCAATATTGGCCTTCACTTTCGCTGTCATATTACCAGGCGCATTCTTAGCTGGGACTCTTAAAGCTGAAAAAGCGAAAGAAAGCAGAGCACTCCACTCATCCACCCCATTACAAGACACGCAGGAATCTATGATGTCACATAGCTTACCAGCCGCCTGGTTCCGGGCACCCTTAGGAACGTGTCGGAGAACTGGTATACTCTCCTTGTAAAAAGCCAGCCTATCCAAGGGACAACCGGCCGTCGAAGGAGAAGGTGACGACGATACCTGACTCGCAGATGAGGCAGGACTTGTGTCGACTGGAGGTTTTCGCGAGATTTGCACATCCCTGTGCATTCGCCCAATGTGGACTCTTAAACCATGCGCCGAGAAAGTACGAGAAGAAGAAGCGGAGCAATGTGGGCAAGACAAGCGCGTAGGCGTTACAAACATGGTGGAAATTATAAAGCATGTAGTTAGTCACATTAATTAAAAAAAAAAACACAAATATGAATGTAAGTTAGATAAGCATTAAGCATGAAGCAAAACAAAAAAAAAATCTAACAAACCAAGTAAAATTTAAAACAAAATTATAAACATTCAATAAGTCAAACATGAAGAAAAATCTCTCCGTCAGATATAAATCAAATCAATTAAAGAAAAAATAAACACACGCACAAATTAAAAAAACACATTAAAAAAAAAAATTATACAAGGAAAAGAGCACTAGCTATTAATATTTAAAAAAAATATATATATAATAATTAATAACAAAACAAAACAAAACAGAAAGTTCATAGCACCTAACATTTCAAACACTAGGAACTTGTCGCACCGATGCTCCCTTGCCCCCATCGATAACACGTAGCGCTGACCCCATACAAGCGGTAGTCCGTTTTGATCGAGCGAGGACAGTGTAATCTTACGGCCAGAAAACTTATGGCTCCATCTGGCGTTGAGTAGGGAAACTACCACTGCATGCGACTCAAGCATAGGTATGTACACCATCAGCATGCTAAAAAGCATATGAAGAGCGCCCTCTAGTGTTGAGTGGATGAACTTTCCTCAAATCCATCAATGCGATTGGTCAACCGATCTTTGTTTATAAACACGGTTCAAATGCAGAAACAAATAACGTCTGCACACCAACAAATCACGAAATCAATCAGATTAAGGTCGCTTACTTGTCCAAGTAGCCGTTGCTTTTATTTCCTCTGACGATTGACTTGGTCACTTTGAAGAGAAGATAATTGCACCACGTAATTCTTCGAAAACCACTTGACGTCTTAATTATCTCACAGCACTGAAGATTACCCATCGATTGCACGGATAACACTGTCTGAACAAACTTCGGTCTTGATCCACCAAATTATGCCAAAATTATTGACGACAAAAGGCTGTGGCTATTTTTAATAATTATTCCAACACGGACACGATCTTAATCGTGGCACACTAGCGCCACCTCTCCAAAAATTTACAAAGTAAAATTATATATGAAATAATTTATATATCATTCAACCGTAAATCAGAAAATATTATACCTACGTACGAAATGTACATGGATGCGAAGGTGTCCTACCTTCGTACAAAAATAAAGTTATCGACATAGGCTAACAGTCTTGTGTGTAAGTAAGTACTATTGCATTAGTTAACTAGTGGCGAGCATATCGATCTTTTCAGCATTTACAAACTCCTTTGTTAGCGAAGGCGCAGGCCATCAGATAAGGCTTGAAATGGTAAATCGCACGTAATGCTCAAGAATGGTGCGGTGTAGTGGTCATGGTGCGGATAGAGAAGCATCGCCTGGGGGAGGCGGGTGCGACTGTGAGGGCGCGAGGCCAGCCTTGACCAGCGCGGCGCAGCCTGGACTGCAGGTGATCCGATACTATCTCTCTATCGGCGGAACCACCTTTGTGTTGTAAGTAGAAAGGTCGCCGGCTCATTTACTTAGATAAAGAGAACTAGGGTAATTAAACTGGTGACCTACGTAAGCAAATCGGCGAGGTAATCTTCATGAAAATAGAATTCGATCTACGTTTAGCATTTAAGTTACGGCAATAGGTTAAGATATGGGGGAAAATACGTCCATAATTTTGATTAGAATCGTAGAATTTTGCATGGTAACTTACGGAAATAAAAGGAATGTTTAGAATACCAATACACGCGAGTTTAATCCGTAAAATTAGTTTTATTTCAAATGTAGAGTGCTCGCGCAAATAATAGACAATACTATAATAAAAGGAATGTTAAATTGTAATGCAAACAAATAATAAGTTTTTTTTGGTTACAAGGTAGGTATACTTATTTTTACGAATTTTCACTACTGTCATTAGCTACTTTATGCTTGCAAAAAAAACAAGATATTTCAACAGTTTGATGCCGTAATCCAGAATTGCTAAGATGAAAGAGACTCACAGTAGCTAGAGTAACATTGCAAGATATATGAGACTTTACCAGTGTTGTCTCGTTCAACATGCACTGTGCAGCGTCCAACAATAATTACTCAGAAACTTAGTGTAAAATCACTGAATTCATTATAACATGTAAAGCTTAGGTCGGTATAAAAATATATTCATTCTGTTTCACACAAATACACGTGATTATAAGTATAAAGTTTTTTCGAGAGTAATGTCGAGCTATGATTTTTTCATTTTCTTTAAATTGTGATGTAAGGAAAGGATATGTACTCACTAATTACCTTAATTTGTTCCTCACATTCTACATATTACCTATGTTCGTAATTTTCTTTCGCAAAGCACTTTCCTCAATAAACATTAAACCCTACTAATCCAATACGTTACTTAGTGCTATCATGATTGGTAAACTTTTGATCTAGGCCGTCTACGTAGTAAATGTAAAATCGATCGCTTTGGAAAGTAAACCACGTTTGCACACCTTTAACGAGTTTACTTTACCTACTTTTCAGCTAAATAGCGCTGAAGAACGTTCTGCGCTTGATGTTTTCTTCGAAATTTTCTCGTCCAGTCAAGTGGTTCGTGCTTTCAACGATACACACGAGTTTTATCGGGGCAATTTATAAGTTGTTATTTCTATACAAAGTTGTTTATCGCTTATATCACCGCGCTAATGTCTTCTAGCTTACTTGATGTAAAGTACACATACACATACATACATACCTACTGACACAATAAAAATAATTCATTTTAATTAACATAAACTTTCGTACACATTATCGCGATAATGTCAGAAACTACTGGTTCGAATTGAACATTTTTTTGTGTCAGATAGACCATTAATCAAGGAAGGTTTTAGGTTAAAATATCACGCTACAACCAATAGGAGCAAGGAACGTGGACGAAGTCGCTAGCACAGCTAGTCCATTATATTCTTCTACGAGTAATTATATTATTCTATCTGTCTCGACTCGACTCGAATTATAACAATGTTGTTCAAACATAGACTCCTCTAGTACCTACTGCCTATTAATAAAGCATTTTGGGCAATTGGGTAAATATTTGACGACTCAACATCGTGACAAAACATCGTAAGGAAAACTGCACGCCTATGAAGAAATTCTAAGGTTGTGTAGTCGACCAACCCGCACTAGGCCAGCGTGGTAGTGGGTAGGCCCGAACCCCATCAGTGGGAACGTATATGGGCTGATGATGATGATTTGACGACTATAGGACTATTTAAAGATTTTGTAAGATTGGGGACTAGGGGCTGCTGGATCATATCTGCAATATTTCGGTACCAACAATGATGATCTATATCTAGCAAGTCATTCGATACGCAATGAACTTAATTTGCGACGCCCACGTTGGAGACACCGCCAAAAAGCACTGAGCCAATACACTTCCAGTTAGATGGGCTTCATTTGGCTGGAAGGCCTGCATCTGTGGTGTTTGGCAACCAGGGACAGATATCTGCTGCTTTTGCTGGCACCACGACCGTGTCCCTGCGCCAAACGACACCGTATACGTGTTTAATTCGACAGATGGTAAGGGATTAGACGGTTGGCTCGCTGGGCGCAACTTTTTTTTGAGACGCTCCGTACCGGTGAGCATTTGCACACAGCTAGCCTCAATTTTGGCAAACGAGGCGGTCGTATGCAATTTATGGACGCTGCGACCGGGTTTGACCACAAAACTACATTTACTGCCCACCTAACCTTATGTTGACCTGTGTAAACCTACTAGGTTATTATTAAAAATGATGTTATAAAATAATACTTACAAACATAAATAGTAAAGACTTTGTCAGGATGAAGTCTAACGGATAATCTTATTAGATCATTTAATATAAACAGATATTAACTTGTACAATACAAATGAAAATATCGCACGTAGGATCAAAAACTTTTAAAGCTTGCAGAATCGAATAAGTTCCTGTTCCACCTGCAGGGATGACCTGAGCCTGCATAAAATACGTCTTAGTTTATTGCTATTGCACGCAGTCAATCACATTACTATTATCTGTAATGGTTCGAGTTTATAGTAGTCACCTTGGCTGTTGTTGACATAGATCCGCCTGTGCAAGTCATTATGAAAGAAATGAAAGTGCTTGGCTGACAAGCACTGTTACGACAAAAGACCAACCGAGCTCAGAGGGATAAGAAATAAAATAAGTCAAGTCTATTACATAGGTATTTAATTTATTTTCACTTTCAGTACAGAATAATAAACTGTTAAACATTATCTTACTTTAGTAAGTATATAACAGCCTAGCAGTTATCACATGATCTACAGCACAGTACCTTTGGAACACAATAAATGTCATAAGAAAATAGGTACTTACATAGGTGGGGGTGGGTAGGTACACCATCCTTAATAAATAAGTCTTGTGTATAACTAGGTACAAAGAATATTTTGAACATATTTTGTTGGGTCGCGAAAAAACTTCCAGTATGCGTTATTTTGAAATTATTGGTAATTTATCTTCATTATCAGGTTGAATTGATTACACAATGCAATATTTTAACAGAACTGCAAAATAAGCTTTCAAAATGAACATCTTAGTCTACATGACCTAAAGTGATAGGTCATACGATTTCCTTTCACATTGATTGGAGCTACGTATTTCTGGAATAGGTTTCACATTCTATCTACATAAAAATTCAATAAACGACTAGACAAAATATCTTTTACGTTCAGTCGCACATAAATTACTGAACGCGTTCAAGTTTTCTTATACAGACTTTTCAGTTTTATTAACTAAAGTGCTAAGGTTAAGGTATGGAGCAAAAAATATATCATTTTGACTAGGTTGACGTATAGTTGACTATACGTACAACGATTTAACTTGTATGAATGTTCCTTGATGCGAAAAGTAAAGAACTAGAGTATAAGAGATGCCGACAGGAGCGAGTCATGCCGCGTCATCCTGCGCCGGGGGGATGGGATGCAAGATCGATCGACCGAAATAGTTATCTACATTTATGTTCAGCCTTTCTTCCGATACTTCACAAGATATACAAAAGAGTTGATTGGTGAAAAGATTTCTGTCTATAGGGTTCGGAAAAGCGATTTTGACATGGCTCCGTGGTTCGAACGAGTATGATTTTGCGATCGAGTATTTTGAGCTTAGAATGGTACATCGAAAGACTCTTCATCGATAGATAATTTCACCGAAATCACCCTTAGTCGACCGTTGGTTTTACGAAAAAATCCTTCATCGATTGTTGTTTTATCGAAGTAATTCTTAGCCGATCGATCGTTCTACGAACAAATCATTTGCCGATATAACGTTTCGCCGATGTAACGTTTCACCGATAGAATGTTTCGCTGAATCAACGCATAGCCAATGGACAGTTTTGTCGAAAGAACAGTTTCAGTTTTCAATATTACAAAACTTGACATTATTTTTAATATTATCAGAATGCCATACGTACTCAATATTATAATGTACATACATGCTATACTCAATGTTATCACACATCAAGGATGTGTTCCTATTTCAATAATGCATACATTTTATTGTATTATAAATAAATAAATATTTCACAACATCAGATACATCGATCTGATCCCGTGGTAAGTAGCGTAAGCACTTGTGTTACGGAAATCAGAAACGACAGTGGATACACAAATATACTTAAATATATTTAATAACACACCCAGACACGGAACAAACACCGATGTTCGTCACACACATATTTGTCCCGAGTAGGAATCGAACCCACGACTCTTGGAACCGTAGTTAGTGAACCTGGGTCACTCACCACTGTTCCACCCAGCCAATCAACAAGTAAAAAAGCTTGCAGTACCGTCTTGAAAGTGGGCCTATTCCCTTAGAATCGATTGTTTTATTTACGAACTGTCGCGATGTATGGATCTGAGTGCTGGGCAATGAAAAAGATTGAAGACAAGAAGGTGCATGCAAATGAGATGCGTATGTTGAGATGGATATGTGGAGTAACAAGGTTGGATAGGATTACGAATGAATACTCGTATATAAGGGGTAATCTGAAAGTTGCACCAATTTTAGAAATGGTAAGAAGTGCAAGGATAGCTTGGTACGGCCATGTTATGAGGAGGGAAGAAAGTCATGTGACTAGAAGAGTGATGATTATGAATGTCAATGGACGTAATGGTAGAGGAAGGCCGAAGAAGACGATGGATGGATTTCGTGAGAGATGATATGGGAGTGAAAGGAGTAGACACACCACACCCCATGTTTGAGAAAAAAAAACAAAATAATATAATTACCGTAGTTATTAATAAATTAAACTAATTCTGAAACTGAAGATTGTAAAAAAAAACCATCCACCGCCGAGAAGGGTCAGCAACCACCCCCAGGGTGGGTGAGGGGTCCAAATCATTTTCATTTTTGATATTAAGGGTAATATGGACTTAAATCCAAAATTTCATGCCAATCGGTTCACAGCAAAAAAATTCGGACCTAAAATGCTTCAATGACTGCACTACATTGGCTATGCGTTGATTCAGCGAAACATTATATCGGTGAAACGTTACATCGGCGAAACGTTATATCGGCAAATGATTTGGTCGGAGCACGATAGATCGGCTAAGAATTACTTCGATAAAACAACAATCGATGAAGGGTTTTTTCGTAAAACCAACGGTCGACTAAGGGTGATTTCGGTGAAATTATCTATCGATGAAGAGTCTTTCGATGTACCATTCTAAGCTCGAGTATTTTGAAGTATAACATTACCAATTAAAGGGAACACCTACAGTTTGTAACTATAGGATATAACTAATACAGTTCCTTTCAGTAAGACTAGTAACGGCCACCTTCGTCTTATAATCGTTTTAAATATCAATCGTGTGTCTTGCCCCCGTGACTACGAGCGCTAAAGAACTCGAAACGTCGGATCTCTAAATAAAGACCGGAGCTGTAAAAAAAATGTAATGCTCTTAAATCTAATGTCGTAACTCATCATCAGTCTCCACGGCCTCACAGCTGTGGTACTTGGAAGAAGTGTCGGGACAGCTGTCCGCCACCGAGAGATCGTCGGAAGACGCGGCGGGCGCCTCGTTGGCCGCCAACGGCATTAGCTCCTCGTCGCCGCCCATGTATGAGGAACTTGTCACGCCGTTGCGCTTACTGCTGCTAATTAGAGCATCCGTTTCGCGACTCCAGTAATCTGGAATTAAAGTTTCGTCTGAGGCACCAATACACAGCTTCAATGTGTTGAAGCTGTGCCTACTGTACTAATGTCTAAGTAAAGTGTCAGTAGACACATTACTACTATTATGTGTCTACTGACTCTTTACTTAGACATTAATAGAGTAGGCGTTTTAATAAAGATAGCAAATATCCATAATTCGCTCAAATCGTTATCGTACGTATGTATTGTAACGCTAAGTCTGCAAATTATGTATCTACTATTGCGTTTCCTGAAGAACAATTTTGGAACAAAAAGTGAGCTAACTCGAGCTCGTGGAGATTCATGCGATGCGACACATACGCTGCATGCACGCAATTTTTCATGTGTCCGAAGCGAACTCAATGTGATTGGAACATGGAGGTAGTCGAAGGCAAAAATAGCGCACACTTTTGGCGATGGCTTTACCTAACCACATTATTTTTTGTATAACTTTTTAGCTACCAGTTTTTAGTATATAAAAACATATTCAAGGAACACTTTCAGTATATAGAAAATTGAACAATTTTAGAGATAAAGGCAGAGACTTTTTGGGTGGCAAAGGTAAAACGTATGTACAACTTACGTATTTTTATAATAACGTAGTTTCTAATAATATGTCATAACGTCGGCTTAGAGTGTAAACCTGCTAAATCCATTTTCGGTACATTTTCAGGAGAGACGATTGGGTTGTGTACTTATTTTCACACTTTCGAATGGTATAAATAACATATGAAAGTAAAAAAAGGGTTTAGGCGGGTTTTCACTCTAAGCCGACGATATGTCATCTATATTTAAAATAATACTCAGCATAACATAGTCTAACACTGGCAGGCTTTGTATGAAGAAAACAGACATTATCGCCACGTATAAGTGTTTTTCAATAGTCGTGAACTCATTCGTATTCCATGCTGAAACTCGGAATGGCGTGTAATAAATACCCTAATGACCATTAAATAAGCCATTGTTAGATCAAACGACATCTGAATTGACATATTAAATTACGTCGTAAGTCTCCTTAACGCAGCAAGAAAATCGTAACGCAATTTTCGCGGTGGAGTCAAGAAAAATGAACCTATAGATATTGGCTGGCAAAGAAGCATACAAAAATCATTTATTTGTGCACATTATTTCATAGTGAAAGTGAGGGAGTTTAAGAGAATATAGTAGCATCGCACATAAGCAGCGCAATAATTTTAGTAAGTTATTACTCTTAAAGGCAGTAAATACATACTTGGTCGTTTCTCAGGAGGCACCGGCTGGACGGTGGTAGGAGGCGGAGGCTTGCACGCCGACCTCAGCCTCCTCGGGCTGCGGGCCAATGCGTGCGAGATACTTGGAAGTCGTATGTCCAAATGTGACCCTCTCTCTGTCACAATTTTGTTGTTCATTGCATAAAGCTTAGTGGTGATATCTCGAGCGATGAGCGTGGTCACCACGCAAGCCAGGTAGGGCTCCTTCACGAAGAGGTACTCTAGTGAACTGCGTTGCCAGTACACGTAGCGGCAGGACGATGCTGCCACTATGGATACCTTGAGAATAAAACAAAAAACCGCCTTCAAAAACCCGACTCACTAAAAAGATAGTAAACAAAAAAACCGCCTTCAAAAACCCGACTCACTAAAAAGATAGTGAACAAAAAAAAACCGCCTTCAAAAACCCGACTCACTAAAAATTGCAAAATAATATAATACGAACATTTATAATAATCATCTGGGTATGAATTTTATATGTTGTTGAAGGCGGTGCCGTTTATATTTCATACAAACAAGCACAGAGTGCTTCATTTTCCTCAAAATTTTGATTGGCACCGCCTTCAACAACATATAAAATTCATACCCAGATGATTATTATAAATGTTCGTATTATATTATTTTGCAATTTTTAGTGAGTCGGATTTTGAAGGCGGTTTTTTTTTGTTTACAATTTTTTTTCATACTTTTTAGTGTTACATATTTTTTTTTCACCCTATTAGTTCAGCTCACCTGTAATACTACTGATATTATAACTAGTAGTCTTAATATGTATACAGTATTGAAAAAAATATCCTTTTACTCCAAACAATTAAGGAGTTGACCTTCCATCATCAGCTCAGCATCATAACATTATGATTGCAAGAAGCAATGCCAATATAACTTCAGAAAATATGTAAAACGCGGTACATGTGCCTATAAAATTTGAGGGTTGCCCTCGATTTCTCCTGGATCCCATCATCAGATCCTAGACTGGTCAACCTAATAGTTTAGCTCACCTGTAATGCTACTGATATTATAACTAGTAGTCTTAATATGTATACAGTATTGAAATAATTATTCTTTTACTCATAACTATTAAGGAGTTGACCTTCCATCATCAGCTCAGCATCATAAGATTATGATAGCCAGAAGCAAATGCCAATATGACTTCAGAAAATATGCAAAACGCGGTACATGTCCCTATAAAATTTGAGGGTTGCCCTCGATTTCTCCTGGATCCCATCATCAGATCCAAGACTGGTGAAAATGGGACCACCTCGGAAGTGAACTCTATCCAACCAAAAAATAATTTTTGAAATCCGTCTATAATTGACAAAAATATCGATGAACATACATAAAAAAAAATATTATACATACAGACAAATTGAGAACCTCCTCCTTTTTTGAAGTCGGTTAATAAAACAGGTTTATTTATTTATCGATTGGTCTTTGAGATCAACTAACTGAACATTAACTGTCAATATTATTCACTACTGCCGAAAACTGAAATATTATCAAATTATGTAATTGACTTCTAAGTAACTTAGACGTTTGAAGTCATTTATACCAAACTCATTTTTTCTTAATTATTCACGGAGAGATAAACAACATGAAATTCTCCATATACATATATTACACCATTTAGTTTTGTGTTTATATATAATTCTCCATAAATACAAAACCAACACTTTAATATAAATTTGTAGTATGAGTATTACCCGCAGATCGTTATCAATGTGTTGAAGAATTTGATCAAGTAGAAAGTTTCCGTAAAAGTGTTTAGACTTCATCGATATTTAACCCAGTTACTTGCATTTATAGCCACTTTGGCTGTTATACGGCCATATCAGACAACAATTAGGTCACCGGAATAGGGTAGGTGATGCCAAAGCAAGCTGTGACGTATGGACAAGCAGACTGAACGTACAATCGCTTTCCTCGCGGTGTTTACTGATGTCAGATACGTTAATTTCGGTGATTGTTGATCAACAGACATCGTTGTAAACCCGTACTTTATTACCAAGTATACCGGAACATACAAAATTGTATAGGGCGCGTTTGCGATGATATCATTCGAGTAATGGTATGTAGGCGTATTTCATTAGAGGACCTATAAAATTTAGAGGTAATCATTTCCCACCGAAATTATAAGGTTTCTGCATATTTCTGCAATATGATTTTATGAATAACTAGTTGACCCAACAGACTTCGTCCTGTCAAAAAAATATGAAAAAGAAAAGGGCTGTTTTTAGGGTTTTCCCGGTAATTATTAGATTTTTTCTCGCCGTAAGAACCGTCCTTGGACTTCAACGAATATTTTAAAATAAGAATTGGCCGAATTGGTTCAGGCGTTGTTGAGTTATGCGCTTACCAACACATTTTGCGATTCATTTTTATATATAAGATTTTAAATAGTCATGGATCATGGACATGGATACCAATGATTTTCATATATTTTTTTAATATGAGTAACTAAGAAACGTCTTCTACTGAATGTTACCTATAAAATTATACCTAGCTAGAGCAAAACAGATAATACCTCCGACTACTCCTACCTACTTATATTTTATTACTAGATAAGTAATTAGATCCAGAAAGATCATCAACAAACAATGAATTA
Source organism: Maruca vitrata (assembly GCA_039566165.1). Taxonomy (NCBI): domain Eukaryota; kingdom Metazoa; phylum Arthropoda; class Insecta; order Lepidoptera; family Crambidae; genus Maruca; species Maruca vitrata. The sequence continues at coordinate 9,333,738 of CM076917.1, read as the reverse complement.
ATAAAAAAAAATTATAAGTTTCTGCAATTAAATAATTCGTGTTCAAGTATGTAACTGAGGTGGTTTATTTCAGTAGCAGTGGCACCGGCACATCCCTTTACTAACCATTTGCCCACCTTCTCCATTAAACTAATTGAACATGAATCAGGCAAAGTGTGTAACTTGGAAGAGCCGAGGACAAGCTTCGAAGAAAACTGCTTCAAAACTTTTCAAGTCAACTAAGTAATTTCGTATTCTTAAGCGAATTAATCAATAAGGAGTGAAAGATGAGTTCTGCATGCTACCTGATTTAGCGCGGTTGAATTTCTGCTTAAGTAATTAAGCCGAATAAATTGGGTTATGAGATGATCGCACGCCAGTAAATCTAACATACAATGTGAATACTCCGTTTGAATTTGTAAAATTTGTATTTAAAATAGGTACTTAAATTGATATGCAAGTATCAAACAAAATACAATATAGTCAAATACAAACTAATTCTTTGTTTTGACCATAACCTCAAGCTATTCCAGACACACAACTTTCTAAATTTAAAATTAAATCTTCTGAGTCTAATAGCCTTAACCAATAAAAAAAAGTATCTACCATCAAACCATCAGGTCGATGGTTCCCTTGACAACACTCCAACGAAGCAAACTAGTAATGCAGTTGATATTAAAGCTCCGCACAGTACCTTTGCCCTGTCGGTTGTTTATATAGGTTAAAGGGTCCCGGTGATTCTTAGATGTCAGACCGTGTTCCCTGAGTAATGAACTCATCAGTTGCCACCCGACCGCGTTAGTTAGCCCCATTGCCTCATTTTACAACGTGTCTTACCACTCAACTGAGTGTTTTTGCATCTTATTAGACGCTGTCATATAAAAAAACGACGTCAAGTAATATTAGTAGCTGCCTATATACTTTAATCATCAAAACAGGTCACAGATTTTTTATGTGTCTAATTTTCATTTATTTGCTGCTATCTCATATATCATTAAAAGGGATACCAGATTGTGTTTTTATAAATAGGCAAATGTCGGCTTCGTCATGAACTTGCTATAGGAGCTGCGTATAAAGGTATGTTGATTTAAGCATCTATTAAAGATGTACCTACTTTAGGTCTGTGTGTAAGTATAAAAATTATGATTATCTCCATAGCAGCACATACGGTAGCTACAGTACAGCTATAATATTCCGTAGATATAAAAACTTCAAATCAAAATTTGGTGTTGAAAAAGTATAAACGTACAATACCTTAAATTTTTCATCTATTGTAGCTCTGCTAGATTCGAATTCTGGTGAATCTAGAAACTCGCAGGGCAGGATCGGGTGCAGGAATTGATGTCCACTCATCACATTTACCTGTTAATTTGAGTAACCCAATTTATTTATTACAATAATAACTCTTCATGTCGATGAATAAAAGGGAAAACTTGAGAAAAAATATTGTCTCATCATTGACCACTAAGTTTTTGCACCTACATTTTTAAAGATAATTCAGAACATGCTCTATTGTTCAACAGGAAAATTGTATTGTTTTCCTCAAGCTTAAGATATATATTTATTCAAATGTCGCAAGGTAGGTAATTTATAGAGATACATGTAAATTATTGTCATTAATGCTGTCGGGTCGACATGAAGAATAAAATAAATCTAATCATCTTTATTTGTCTTACATCAAAAATATATACATTATTATGGGTCTAAACCAGTGATGGTCTCGAGCGGCCTTGACGCGTGCAATCCAGTCAAAACGTCGGGCAGTAAATAGCTATGTATTTGCTAATCATTTTATCGCATGTAGATTGTAGACCCATAATATATCAACAATGTACGCATCATTGCGATTTATCTCAATAGTTTTATTTTTTTCAAATCCTGAACACCAACTATAAATATTTTTTATGTAGCAAAAAACGTTTCCTCTTTTACTTACATTATCCTACCTACGTGCTTATTACATCACCAATATTATCCATTAGGGAACATGATCGATATGGAGTTTGTGGGAGCACGTTCGCCCCGTTAGCGGGCCCGGAGTCGCAGTGCAAATTCATTACGAACATTGGCACGAGCACTGACAAAATTGTTTTTAACCCCGCCGCGTCACGACTCAACAAACAATTCATTTTGTTTATTCCCGATCGAGGATAACGTATTTTATTTCACAAATAGATTTCCCGTTAATGTTTTCCGTAGAATATTCTTATAATGATAATAATATGTTACTTTAAGAATGAGATGAAAACAAAGCTGGCGCTTTCCTCAATGGGCCTTACCTAAGTTGTTTTGTGGTTTTCCCTTTATTGTACCAACTAATTTTATATAGGTTATTGGTAATATAAGTAGGTAAGATTAAGATGACAACAATTATTAGACCCAATTCAATTTACATATTACCTACGTCATCCTAAAATAGTGATAACATTTTAAATTACTGTGCTGGCATGTAAATAATAATTTTTTTTCTGCCTATCTAATATTAGAAGTCAAGGTGATACTCAGTACTCTCCTTCAACAGAAAACTGATATCACTTTTGTAGTTCCATATAGATTTTTGTATTTTAGGATGTGATTAAACTAAATTCCGTTAACATGGCTTCAACGGGAGTGATTATTGTAGTAGTCCTAGCTCCGAATATCAAACTTAGGTAAAGTAAATAAGGATTATGAGGCAGAACCAAACGAAAGGTTTTCAGTCTTTACCTTCCCAGAAAGCAACAGACCCAGCCTATCGGTCTTGGTGAGGTTCTGCATCGCGTACGCCTCGCCCGCGTGAAGAGACATCACGTGCGCGAAATCCGGGGACACCATCCTCTTAAACTGCAACCTTGATACCTAACAAAACATATACTAAATTACATACATAAAATCACGCCTATTTCCCAGAGGGGTAGGCAGAGATCACTTCCAGCGATCCACTTTTCACCTCTGTGGGAAACGTGACGTGACGTGACGGGTTGTGGACCACGTCGCCGCCATTCTGCCTTGTGCATTGTTTTAACAAGGTCATTGCGTTCCCACGAGTAGCAAGGATATATGACGGGGGAAGGAAAAGGGGAGGAAGGATACTATCGCCTCGGATGATTTGGACTGAGTCGATAGTAGCTCGAGGAGCCGGGGTCGCTTACCCGTATACCGTTCACCAACCACCGGACAGATAGTTGTGACTGGTATCCCCTGACGGTATACTAAATTAAGTCGTACTAATAACAGTTACAGATCCGTTCGTAACAATCCAGTCCCATTTACCCCCGGCTAAGTTGTACCCACTTTAAGTCCGATATGCACCAAACTATGTGCATATCGGCCGGCAAACCGGTCTTGGGTCATAAAGGTATGACCCGAAACGTGGCCAACCTCCCCTAAATGTAGATTTTTTTTCTTCAACGGGAAAGGTTCAATATTTACCTTGAAAGGCTCGAACAGTGTGTGATAGACTTCTTCTAGCTCCGGGTCGAACTTGACCGGCCTCATTTCATACACTAAGTAGACCACCTGCGCAAGGTTCAGGAACACGAAGCCGAAGTTCCAAGAGAATGCGTCGGGGGAACAGATCACGTGCCACGCCCATATCGAGTACAGCATAAAGCCTGTCGACAACAGCTTCCATGGAAAATGTTCATGATTGTAGGTAAATGTTGCTAAAGGTAATTCAGGAAGTCTTAGAAAAACTAAATTGATCCGTGTAATTAATTTTACCATACTGATACAACCAAAATTGGATCTTCATTTAGATGATGATGGATCATATTGTGAAAACCTAAAAGTGTGAAGTCTTTGAGGTCTGGGAAGAGATTTCTGGGGGAAGAGGCGAATAGAAGCAAATCACGCTTTGTTTTAGATAGGTAGTAGAAGAAAGGAGGAATAAAAAAAAATATTACGAAAAACGAAATACATATATTTCTTCAGCTGACTTGATCAGGATGTATTAAAATGCTCACCAATAAAAATTCTCAAGTAGGTACAAAATGGTAATAAATATAGTTTTCATGTGAAACAAGTTTTTCAAATGAAAATAGGTATCTAAAATTAAGTGCCTTCTTACTTACTATAAGTATAAAATAATTATCCAATACATATTTTTTTAAATTGTATAGATGTCTTAGACTACAATAGGTTACTAAATATCTACAGAAATAGCCATGGATTACCTACAGAAACTAACGATAAACTAAATAAAGGAAATGAGTTATGACTTATGTTCACTGTAGCGGTACAGAGCCAAATTCGTTTCCAACTTAGCAAAATGCCAAAATCGAATAGCACTGCAATAAACATTGTAGTTGTAGGACACCCAATTTATTATTAGGTTCTCGTAATCTATCTGAAGCTGGGGCGGATGTTGTACACCAAAATGAGTACTGCCAGATTTATGATCATGATTTTATATCCCTTTCGACGTGACCGAATTTCTATATATTGATAGGTAAGATTATTAAAAAAGTAAATTTAACGAGATTAAAAAAATAACTCATTACACTACTTTGTCCTCCTCGTTTTTGTTTTGATTTAGGTAGGTACCTAAAAACTACTTACTGGGCTAACACACTCGTCTTCAGAGTTCAATACTGCTCGGTTTACGTTACGTTCTACGAATACGAGTACAACCATACGGGGCCCCCGGGCTACAGGTGATGGTCAAGAAGCAACGGAAACCATACGCTGATCCTAAAACCTATTTCAAAGTCAAAGTTTTTATTGCAAACTGGGATTGAATATTTTAATGCAATTATTACGAAAGATAAATACTTATCAAAAAAAGTAAAAATCACTAACTACTAAAAAAAAAGAAGAAAAACTATGTACCCTACTTACATAAAATTAGATTTAGGCCCCTTTTTAAATTGCAAAGGCGCAGAACATAAAATAATGTCCATCAGCCTATTTCTTTTTATAGTGGCTTTCAACAAATTAATTTTTATGTATTATTGTAGGTAAAGTAAATGCACCAATTATGGACGGTTTAAGGATTTGTTTTTCGTTTCTTCTTCATAGTTTGTATGTTTTGCAATATACGTTCGCAGGGATTTGGAGGTTAATAAAAAGTCCTTTTCTTAATAAGTATTCGATGTTTAAAATCAGTTATAAGCTAGCTTCAATAAAATATAATTTAGGAAAAATAACCTTTGCCAATCTCCATTTATGGACAGGGAAGATCCAGTTATGAACACCCAATTATGGACGTTATCCAATTATGGACACCCATTTATGGACATTCTTCAATTGAATGCTTAAATCTATAACTCAAGAGTATTAGGGTTGAGTAAGTTAGTATAATGAAATAAAAACCATTTAAATTAAATAATAAAATAATGTAATAGGTAACTCAAATATCAATCAACAAACAGTTATCAAAAAGTAATCGGCAAAGGCCAAAGCCTTTAAGCCAAGAAAAACCAAATAAAAATGTCCTCTTAACTAGTATTATTTAAATAGGAGACCCCTTCGTTGGTCTATTGGTAGCAAGCGCTGCGTAAGGTCCGAGAGAGCCCCGGTTCGAGTCGGGGGTCGGGCAAAATTTGTGTGAGTTTTTCTGTGATGAAATTTCTCAGCCCGTAGTTAGGAAGCTGGCGGTTGAACGCCCGTGCCTCGAAAAGCACGTTAAGCCGGTGGTCCTGCGCCCGATCTCTCATCGCTCATGTCGGATTGCCGTCTCACCGAGTTATGAGAGTAAGGGAATAGAGAGTGCACTTGTGTTTGCGCGCGCATTTGTGCACTATAATATGTCCTGCGCACTTGGCTGATTTCAATTGAGATCGGCCGCCATGGCTGAAATCGGTCGGACGCCTTATTATTTAAATAACATTTCAATATAATCATCTCCTTCACTTCTCGATCTTTAAGCAAATTGGTTTAGAGGTTAAATAAAAATTTTAAAAAACCTTCACTCTTTTCTATTCACTTTGCCAACAATAATCAAAAATCAAATGTCTTCTTACTAGTTTCATACCTATCAAAATACACCTATAATCAGTCTCAACAATTACTTATACATAAAATCACGCCTTTTTCCCAGAGGGGTAGGCAGAGATCACTTCCAGCGATCCACTTTTCACCTCTGTGGAAAACGTGACGTGACTGGTTGTGGACCACGTCGCTGCCATTCTGCCTTGTGCATTGTTTTAACAAGGTTATTGCGTTCCCACGAGTAGCAAGAATATATGACGGAGGAAGGAAAAGGGGAGGAAGGATACTATCGCCTCGGATGATTTGCACTGAGTCGATAGTAGCTCGAGGACCCGGGGTCGCTTACCCGTATACCGTTCGCCACCACCACATTATTTTCTAAATAGTGGATATTTTCTGTCCTTTTCTCACTTCTTTAATTGCATTTGCCATTTGTTCTTTAGTATAAGCTTTTCTAGTCGCCATATCTAAAGTGAACCAAAATGTAAAAAAATTGAACCTATTTTGGACACCCATTTATGGACACAATGTTCATAATTGAATTATTAAATTTAAAGTCTTAATTTGCGACCGATCTAAAAATAAAGATAAAGGTAAACGATTGTACAACTATAAGATGTATGAAAAACGTATATTTGTAAAATATCCTTCATAGACAAAATGTCCATATTTGGGTACAGGCTTACAAAAATATCCAATTATGAACATCGATAAATTCCGAGGCTAAAATTACTATGAGGTTTTAGATTAGAATATATAATTAACCTTTTATTATCAGTAATTCAATAAATAATATTATTTTTAACAACAATATTACACTTGTCATAAAAAAAGCTAATAAATTTACTTACATGCATTGCGCTCCTTATAAGAAATTTCAAATCTCGACACCAAAACGCACCGCACTAGTAAGAATCGTTATAGTCGAAAATAATATAGCGGAGAGCTGTCAAATGTTGTTTACATCAAATCTAGAATTTTGGTACAACCGATTAATGTTGCTGTTGGAAAACAAATATTTACCGGTTTCTTATTATTGGAGGCATTTTTGAAAACTGTCCATAATGGGGTCCGCGTCCATAATAGGTGCATTTACCTTAGGTACTTACTTTTGATTATGAACCTTATTATATTGCCTTTAGTTGCAAAATTTACTAGGTACATACCTAGTGAGAAACTTTTGATTTGGATTTTTTAAATTTATTAGTTCAATGAATTAACAAATTCGTATGTTAAATGTTTTCTTACCAAATATTAATATAGTGTGCATCCACAACTGCCCCTTCTTGGTACTTGGAGCGCAATACGATGCAACAAATAAGACATTGGAGAGCTAAAACACAAACAAATTATTTGTTTTGTTCAATGAATTGAATTTTATATTTAATACGTCATGTTAATTAAATAATTACTTACTTGAAACAGGGGATGTTGAGAAATCTTCCATAGAGGACACCATGGCCAGTACCAAGGACCTTAAGCATGTAAATCATGATTAATAATATGAATCAATTTGTACACTATTTTTATTTAAAATAATCTTACCAGATGGCATGGTATAATTAACTGATCCAAAATCTTGGAACGTCCCATTCTCTCCGGGCCAAGAAAAATTATATTCGCCGACTTCTAAATATTCTGATTTTAGACTACTTAATCCACTTTGTGACATATCTGTTTACCAATGCAATTTATCACAACACTGAATAATTTCCGAATATTAGGTACCATACATTCTCGTGTTAAATTGTATTTTATCGAGACAAATAATATTCCCGACTGAATAATACCGAGACCATTCTCGCGCCAAATCAATAACATCCGCTTTTCCTGACTTTTCCGAGCCTTTCGCGCCATCTAGTGAACCACGTCGGAATTAAACAAAAACTCTATAGTCTCTGATATTCGGAGCACGTTCCAAAGCCTTAATAAATTTATTTCTTGATAGAATTTCACTGAGAAATTAAAAGTAGCATTTAAAAAATGTTTTATTTAATATACATTTTAATGATAAAAGTCAATGTAACGCTGCATTTAACAATTCACAGACATCGCAAGTTGCCCTTTGAGTATAAAGCACTGGAGATGCCATAACGTCAACGCTTCTAACAAATTTTTTCGCCACTTTTAGCGGGGGGCGAGGTAAACACGTACAGCACACCACCAAAAATTTAATAACCCAACAGACACAAATTTTGCTGTAACGATAAACGCACACTACAAAAATGTTCAACACTTCAAACAATACACGCATACAAACAAAGTTTTCACGTAACTACGCAGCACACATACGGACAAAATAGTGATGACACCAAGAATAAAATAAAATCAGTTTGGTGAATGAACCTTTGAATGAACTGAACTATTTTGTACTGATTATAGAAAAATTGTACAATTTAAAAATTTTAAGCTATTAAATGTTTATTTCTATGTGTGTCTGTCTGTATTTGTGTGCCTATATGACCTAAGCCCTCTCGTATATCCAACCTCCAAACTGTGGAGACTTCACTCCACAGTTTGTGCGCTCGCGGTTTAGATATAAAAGTAAATTATTATTTGTTGGTAGGTAGGTAATTGGATCTCATAGCTTTCTATGGGGAGGAGACTAACGTATGATGGGATCATGGGAGAGGTGCAAGTAATCAACGCCATCAATTTGTTCTTACGGATTTTATTTCCTGTTACACAATAATATTATCAGAATAGCAGAAGCAGGTAATAGTAGGTTAAACAAAATTATTATTTAATTTTTGTTAAAAATTAAATGTATCAATTATACAAAAAAAAAGTACATACTTAATCAGCATCTTACATCTGACATAATCCATGTTTCGACGAGAACGATGATGTGTAAAGTTTTTGACAAAGCCTTAAGGATACATTTTATTTCATCGAATTTACCTGGTGATCTTATACTGCGAACATTGGCATAGAAGATTCTGAGTGAAGACGGATTAGTGGTTATCTATATCATCGTATTTATTGACTATAATTTAAAAAAAAAAAAATCCTAAGTTTGATAGCATGGAAAAAAAACTGAATATACAATGTGCTAGGCATAGGAGCAGTAACAGATTCAGGAAAAATAAAGAAATAAAATTACTTACCAAACAAGGACATGTTCGCAAAGAAGGTATTGCACCTTCAATCAATGTCTTTCTGTTATTAACATTTTTGTAGCTATCCGGAGTAAAGTGCTCCGAACAGATAACACTTGTACGTGTGGGTTTCCAAGAATCATTTTCGTTGTTACAAAATTTTCTCCATATCTCCTTTATCTTTTGATCTTTGGGAAATCTAAAAGGACAAACACTTCTATTATATAAATACTGGTTTATGGTATACTATGCTTATCACATACACTCATAACCCCGGACTTAGCCTCGAAATATTTTATAGCTACAATTCTTTTCATTTTCAGACTAAATTTCAACATCGTATGACCAGAGGAAAGAAAAGTATTTTTTCAAATTACCCTACAAGATTTAAATATAACATACGTCTATACCTTTTATTTAATTCAAAATTATAGTAAAATACGGATTATACAACTAACTGCAGGGAGTGAATGACTCATTCAAATGTTTTTGACTTTGTGACATCACTAGCCCCCGTACCACTGTATTCATGTTTACATTTTTCAGTCGTTTACGTATCGTTACGGTTTTTTATTAAAATGGCAATTCTTCTTAAATACACATTTAAAAGTTAATAAAAATACTTACCTATGATACGAAACGCGCTCTTGTTGCGAATTTGATCTCTCAGATCGCCTTTTACACGAGAATACTGCACAACTAACCATTTTTCAAGAGAAACGTCACGCGACAGGGATCAATGCAAAATGGCGGTGGTGCAGCGACAAGTAGTTTTATTAAACGTGTTTGAACAGTTGAACAATGTACTTTGCCGGAGGGGGTCGCCCGTGTAAGGCATCTCCAGTGCTTTATACTCAAAGCAAGTTGCCTTAGCAAATTCATATCAATATAGAGAAACTTCATTAGAATTTATAGTCGAAACCCAATTCAACATTTTTTAACATCGCGATTCCCTGCTAATAAAATCAGTATTATAAGTTTATAAGTACCAAAATGGGTTTGACAACCGATTTCAATAAAAGCTGTAATACTTTAAGTCCATTATTGATCGATTCTCAAAAAAAGTAAATTGACATTTGCATTGGTTGTCTATTACTTCAATCAAATGTTCATTCATAAAAAGGTGTGATGTGAGTGTTGCAGTTTCATTTACATGAAATCTTAATCAATTTTATTGTTGCGATGAGGTAGCATCGGCTAAAAGTATATTAAACAACATCTATATAATATGCCTTAAGATTTTTGTGTTAAACAAGTCAATAAATTTTGCGGGAATGCCGAACATGAACAATGCCATCGTCGCCTGTGGTAAGTAATTTCTTCATTTGGCTAAATATCTAGTGACTCACATAATTAAAATGATTAGGTAGTCTTTGCGAATTTTTACTCAACATTTATTCCAATTTTTCATCATCCAAATCCCGCATATAAACATTTATCGTCATTTAAATGCAAATTATATTATTAAGCCAATTTGTTGGGCTTTTATCTGTAAAACGTGGAGTAAAGCTTGGACTACTGGTTATGTCAACAACTCATCAGTTAACAAAAAAAAATATTTGTATTCACATACAGTTTTACATGTATTCATTTTTTCCTAAATGAAAATATTTATATTTATGAATCTAATCTAAGTAATAAATTAAAATTTTAAGATTCAAATCTACTTACTAATGGATTCCTAATAATTTTATTCTTACGGAGATACATTATTGTTTTCATAGACTTAAAAAAGTTGGCAATATTATGCAACAATTTGAAAGTGATTTCCGAAGATATAAAATCAGTATGTTAGTGAAATCTCCTACTAAGAACTTATTTTAGTTTTGTTGTTTATCTAATCTCTGTACTTGTTTTACAATTAATGCTATTAAATATATTTATTACTTTAAATTTAATTCTAAATGTTAAATTAAAATGATAAGTGTATTATTATTAATATTTTATATCGATAAAAAATATACTTTTGCATGCTAAAATAATCATTATACCTAATCTTTTTAATGTTGCATTCATTAACCAAGCTCTAATAATTTTATATGCAGGCCTACTATGCAGACCTTATTTTAACTGTCTGTCTTTTTAAAAATATCATTATGTCTTTGTTCAATGTTTGTGTTTTATTAATTTATTTATATGTGAATAAAATTACTTGTTTTGTATTTCAATTTGTTTCGCTTTGCCGGGGATCTCGTTGGGATAATAATAAATACACAATAAATATCAACTTTTTAATAATGCATAATGTGTGTTTATTTTTGTCGTGTATGGAGATGGCATATGTGTTTGCTAATAATTCTGCACTGCATTGTAAAATTTTCATTTCATTTCACATGATTTTATGGTGTTTATGACATTACATATGTACTTAATTACAGAATATTTTAAACTCCCAAGTAAATACACATTGTTTGGATAAATACTTAATTAAATTCACATTAAAGTCTCAATTTCATACCCTATACATTTTTTGTTTTGCTATGCATTGCATGCATTTGGGGAGGCCTATGCCCAGCAGTGGACGGAAATGGGCTAATGATGATGATGATGCATTTGAAAATATCCCATTGATTTGTAAAAATAGTAAATAGCATAATCCATTTTTACTTACGAAATAAATGTTAAAACTTCATTTTATGCCATAGCACACTCATTGAAGTCAGATGAAACATTTGCATAGAGAATAAAACTAATAATATGTTTTTGATTATCTATCCGCCATCATGTTTGTATAAAAAGAGAATAATTATTCATAACAAGATAACAATTTGCCCAAGGACATTATCTAACTGACTGTTACATTATTTATTTGGTTCACTACATTATTGCTATGCTTGTTCTGTCTCTATCTATAACAGAAATTATTGTATTCCATAATATATAAGGATAATCATGAAATTTAAAATTTCAGTCCTGGGAGTTAATGCATAATAATTATGATTGATTCATACAACATTCAAGTGCTTAATGTTGTATTTAACTGAGTACATGTTCTCTACCATGAAAGAACCTATTTCGAGAAAATTTTACTGTCTTTTCTCATAGAAATCATAATTTATACATGTTTGTCCCTAACCTACCCTGTAGTTTGACTTACACTTGACCTGCTTTTTTTAAATATATTTGTTTGTCAACACAAAGCTTTTTTCATGCACCTTTCACCTTATGACTCAACATCTATTATATAGAGTATTAAGAAAATGTGTTTTTCATTTCAACACTACTTTTACTACTTTATTTGAGTATGATTTAAGCTGTCATGAATTTAATTCGTTTTCTGTTTCCTAAAAATTGGGTTCTGTCCCCGAAAGAGTAAATGTCACCAAACAATTTTTCTAATCAATTCCACAATAAATCACTTCAAATCATCCAGAATATATTTTGTATGCAATATAACAGTTTTGTCCTAATAAGTATGTAACTAAACTAATTAAAAGTGATGATCACCAATAATTATACATAGTGTAAGTAAATAAAATACTTAATTAAAGTATTATTTTTTATCATAAAGTCCAAATTAGTTAATTTTTAACACTTGTTGTTTATCTAAGAACAAAACATAACGAAATTTTGACAAAAAATATGGTTCCCAGTTTTTTTGGCAACATCATTATAAAAGTGAACATAGCTATATGCCTTGTCCTGACATAGCTGAACATTGCTATGGTCCTATTCAATTTAAATAGGTCACAGCCAATTTACCCCAGTACCTACCACATACAGCCCAGAAATTTTAATTACCAATTTTCACTTGTTCTATCTAGAGGTTGGTCGGCCATTTTCCTGCTCCATGTGTTGAGCGCCTGTAGCCTAAGTCGCCTTCTGATCTGACCAGTTGCATATACAACAATGTAAATGCAAGCGTGCGGCTCGCTCCGATCACGTGAGCCACGCATGGCTAGATCTGGACGCGCTCTTAAGCCTATCGAACCTATTGACTTCCAGTGATGTACCTATCAAGCTGTTCTGCGTCATATCAATTTCGTGTGATGTTGTCGCCGACATTTCTAGTTTCGTAGTTAACAGAGCGCTTACACAAGCTGCACCACTCATATCCTTGGCTGGAACTCTTTAAAGATGAGCTTACTTTATATCTGCAAGTGGCTAAATAATTATCGATAAAAAAAACTAAACAAGCTCCCATAGCTTGTATAGTTTTTTCAGAATGTAATAAATATGGAAGTATACTTGAATAAATATTTATTTTGAACTATTACTTATCAAATCGTCTTGCATCTTACTTGGTTTCTATTCTTAATCATAAATTATCTAAATACAATACAGTATTACTTGTGCCCAATCGTGTCATTACGAAGAATGTGCATTACATAGGTGTTCTAGGAAATTGTCATAATAATTCAACTTAACTTTAAAATTTGCAAACACAATGCAATCACCATGGCCAACGGCGATCTCCGGTTACGTGTGTAGACCGTGTTCTGTATATTTCAGATGAATATGAAGTCATCGGTGAAGGACAATGGCAGACCCTGGAAAACAGCGGCGACGAGCAAATCATCAAAATATATGGGTTCCAATATTCGAAAGTTCGAGCAATCATGTTTCACAGCACATGCATATTACTATGTGGATTACCTTATTTTGCCTTGGCCTATTATCCGTCTTACAACAGGTTCAAATATTTGAAATGCAGTTTGAAATCGGCTCAACATATTTGCGGTAAGTCAATAGAATATTAATAATGTTATAAATCTGAATGTTAACAGTTTAAAAGCAAGTTTGTTATTTATAGTGACGGACGCTGAGGGATTGTTCAAAATTGAAAAAGTGCAGGAGATTGACCTCAATCTCTCGAACCACAGGGACAACAAGTTGCGCTTTTTCAGCTACCAGCACACGCGCTTTATCTGGCTCCACGATCAGGGAGCGTTCATTAACGTACTGGCGCTTAACGAAAGGCTTACTATCAATCTGTTGATGGAAAATATATCCGGCATCAACAAACGGCAGCAAAATGAACTGTGAGTGTTATAATATTGCTATATTAATGGAATGCTGGACTTTTGAAGTTGGAAATATTGATACAAAATTCAATAGCATTTTTGTGACAACATTTACATATTGGCTCGAATGTTCTGTGCCCTCATGTACTTCAGAACGAGATTAATTGGGTCAATATGCGACGACCCATTTAACAAAGTAATTTTGACTATTGATGTTGATTGATATTTGTACCGACTCGTTACATTTTTTAGATGTTCCTATTTGTTTGTATGATGATGATTGTGTCTCAGCTAAACTATATTTTTTTCATTTTCAGTATAAAGTTATACGGATCTAACTCAGTGGAAGTCGAAGTAAAGAGTTATTGGACACTGTTCGTCGATGAAGTTTTTAATCCGTTTTACTTGTTCCAAGTTTTTTCAATCGTCCTCTGGTCTTTGGATGAATACTATCAATATGCAACGTGTGTTTTCCTATTGTCTACAGTATCATGCATGCTAGCTTTGTATCAAACAAAACAGGTTAGTAAGTCTGAATATTATAATAATATACTCGTAGGTACCTATTCCATTAAATCAATATGCTTTAGCCACTGAGGAGGAAAAAGGTATAAGAGATCGTAGAATTTTCATTACCTGACCAAGTAATTGAAATGTTTAATAAACTTTTAATACGTAAACTTTGCGGTCATAACTCATTTGGCAAATTCATGTTTTGCCTCCAAACGGCCCTGATCCATCCTTTAGCTCTATCTCCAACATGAGAAGAGCTGAGACCTGTACTCGACGAGCAAGTTCATTCATATAATAACAATGATTACAAAAATTAGGCATGTTACGAGGGGCGTTCAATGTATTCTCGGTATAGGCATGAAGGAATACGCGAATAATTCTGAATAAAATTTATTTTTCAATATAGTCCCCTGACATCTCAATGCGCTTATTTGTTCGGGAAAGTTACTTTTCAATTTCCTCCAAAAAATATTTTTGTTCATGGCCTGAAAAATGCCCATATATTGCCGCCTTCAACTCTTTATCGTCGGAAAAAAAAAATACCGATGATCTTTTTCAAGATTAGGGAATTAAAAGTAATCACTAGAGACTAGGTCCGGACTGTAGGGTAAATGATTAATTTCTTCACATCCGCATTCCCTCACAGCAGCCTTGGCAACACGCGCCGTGAGAACCGGTGCGTTGCCGTGAAACAGCAAGACACCTTCGGTCAATTTTCCACATCTTTTTTCTTTTATTGCCTCCTTCAAATTACGCAGGGTGTTTGCGTAGGATGCAGCAGTAATACTTTTGACCTTTTTTTGTGTACTCGATCGCCAATATTTCCTCAGAGCCCCAAAACACGGTGGCCAAGAGCTTTCCAGCGAATGGGGTGACTTTGAACTTCTTCGGTGGGTCAGTTCCCTTTTATGCCACTGCACAGACTTGTGCTTGCTCTCAGGTTTTAGTGATGAGCCCACGTTTCATCACCAGTAACAATCCGACCGTAAATACTTTTCAGATTTTCATAGGAGTGCTCCAAAAAGTCATTACAACCCTCAACTCGCACTTGCTTCTGAAGTGCTGTGAACATTCGCGGCACCCATCTTGCAATGACCTTTGATAAATTCAGACGCTCATGAAGGATAGTGTGAATGGTACCCACGGAGAGCTTAGTTCTTTCTGCTAATATTTTCATTCTTATACGGGCATCTTCGAGTACAATTTTCTCGACTAATTTGACGTTTTCTTCAGTAGTGGCACTAACCGGCCCGCCAGCACGAGTGTCATCTTCAATGCTCTCTGTACCCCGTTTGAATTCACTTGACCACTTTTAAATTGTTGATTATGACGGTGCAGAATCTTAGTAAACTGCCACCATTTCTCGCAGAATCACTTTTTGAGTCTAATTGTGTTTTTTGAGGAACTTAATCACAGCGCGATGTTCGATTTTTTGCATCATTGTCGAATCAGTCATTTTAGTTGTCTTTCCGCAATGATATCTCGAATACTAATGATGACAATTTCATTAAATTTTGTATTTATGCCCTCAAAGAGTGTGTTTAACTAATGATATAATTTAATCACCCTCAGCATTGGTCTATCACCTCGATACCGAGAATACATTGAACGCCCCTCGTAGGTAGTGTTGACTGTGTTCGTTTATTTCTAAAAGAACAAAGAAACGAATGAAACTTTATTAATTCCTCATACATACATACATACATACATACATACATACATACATACATACATACATACATACATAAAATCACGCCTTTTTCCCAGAGGGGTAGGCAGAGATCACTTTCAACGATCCACTTTTCACCTCTGTGGGAAACGTGACGTGACGGGTTGTGGACCACGTCGCCGCCATTCTGCCTTGTGCATTGTTTCAACAAGGTCATTGCGTTCCCGTAGCAAGGATATATGACGGGGGAAGGAAAAGGGGAGGAAGGATACTATCGCCTCGGATGATTTGGACTGAGTCGATAGTAGCTCGAGGAGCCGGGGTCGCTTACCCGTATACCGTTACCATTCCTCAGATGAGCATAAACCTGCACAAGATGGCCGGTTCGACCAGCGCGTTCACGGTGACGGTGGTGCGTCCGTCGCGCGGCGGGCGCGAGGAGTGCGTGGTGAGCGCGGAGCGGCTGGTGCCGGGCGACGTGCTGGTGCTGCCGCCGGACGGCTGCGTCATGCCCTGCGACGCCATGCTGCTCACCGGCACGTGTATCGTCAACGAGAGCATGCTCACAGGTCAGACGCTTATCCTTTTTTTTTTGCCTTACGATGATGGCTTGGAGTAGCCTTGTCATCGTCACCGGACTTGCTGGGAAGCGGATGGCTCTCACCCCTAACTTGCGGGGGAGCGTTCTACGTTGGCGGGCTTTTTTCTAATAGGCTTACAAGATGATCTCACTCCACCTGATGGTGAGCGGTAGTGAGATCCAAATATGAGGTCGACAGGCACAATAGACAATATTGAGCCTGTCGCACTCACCCTGAAGGGCTGCTGCTTTACTATTTTGTTGACACCAATATTTTTATTTTATTCGTGCCTTTGTGTCAGTGTACGTTGAAGTGCAGGATGCATTGCAGAATATCAGCAGCAGAGTAGCATTATAAAAGCTTGTGAGACTGATCGATTATTATAAAAAATATTATTTTAATCTCCAAGCAACTGCCTCTTTAAATGAGGTTCATGAGTTTTTATGCCGGTGCTTGGAGACTAAATCGTTGAGTATCGAAGTTTGGAGTAGCTTTATCTACGATGTATCTTAGATGCGTATTACAAGACGACGTAATAATGCTTGTATAGGACGACATTATACATTTATATTATTAGATTTACGAAGTTGTTGATCGATAAATAATACATATGGACATGTTACACGTCATTAATTTATTACTGTAGTGTATACTTCTCGACGCCGGCGTTTCGGTTGGGTTCACCAATCGAGGACATGATCAGAATCTTTATTATAATATGCTAGTTACTACTTATAAACTGGCTTTACAGTGGTAAAGTAAAACTAATATTTCAACTGCGAGTATAACGGAAAAATAGCTTTTATTGATTAGGTTTGACTTCAATCCGTTCCGTAGTTAAACGAGGCTGGCATAATATGCAAAGCGAATTCCACGCGTTGCTTCTGTTTATGCTTTTACAAGGAAAATGTATCGTTAAATCTGATCAAATTCAAAGATAAGGAAACTTGATTGTTAAAACTTTGGTGTCCGTAAATTCCGTTATAAGATTTTCTTGCAAAACGTACAAGGAAATATGTTTATAGAAAACGATTTATAAATATTTACATGATACTTAATGATACAGGCATAGGAATAGGAAAATCGTGAACGCATTTGTAAATAGAATTACTATTGTTAATATCATTATCTCTGTCTTAATTCACAGGAGAAAGTGTCCCAGTAATGAAGGGACCGCCATGCCCGTCTACGGAAGTTTATTCAACTGATGGACACAAAAGACACACTCTTTTTGCTGGTACACATGTCATTCAAACTAGGTTCTATGGAAATAATCAGGTAATTGTAATGGCTAAACTGGATAATGATGATCATACCTAGTGAATTTCTTATTTTGTCATTATGTCTGACCTTACATTATGATGATTACGAGTTTGATAAATCATAAACTAATGTTATTAATAAAATACCAAATATATAGAACCAATCATAACTGACAGGCATCTACTCTTTTACCTGTACTTAACTGTGTATATGGCTTTAAAATATACTTGTTTTTCAGGTCCTTGCAAAAGTCGTACGAACTGGCTTCTACACTGCTAAAGGAGAGCTTATCAAGAGCATTTTGTTCCCGAAACAACTTGGCTTCCAGTTCTACAATGATGCTGTGAAATTCGTATTGTTCATGTTCTGCATTGCCGCAATTGGAATGGCTTATTCGATTTGGTTGTACGTTTTGAGAGGGGTAAGTTTAGAATCACAATATTTTAATACTAGATGAAAACGTATTAGGGACTGACATTGTTGTACATACATCTTAGAATTTAACAGTTATTTTATTTGTTAGGTATTGTGTAAAATTATAGTATTAATGATTCAAAAATTGGCCACTCTTAGGAATGCAGTAAGATTTTAGAATTTTGCGTCCCATTACACTAAATATTAGTCTTTAAGGGTTTACACGCTCAGTCTTTATGGGTCTACACGCTTAGTTCGCTCGCGAAAATGATTGATGTAACCCAGTCGAAACGTCGGACAGTATGTAACTATGTATTTAGTATGACAGTATGTACTCGTAATAACGCGTGTAGAACCATAAGAACTAATCTTCAGTAGTTTCGTAAAAAAATTACTTTTGTATGAAACCATACCCCTCGTCCGAGTAAATGTAGCGTTGACCCATAATAAAATTGGTTGTCGGTTTTCTCCTGCAGAGCGCAATCGGTACAATAGTCCTACGCACCCTAGACATCATTACAATCGTGGTCCCGCCCGCGCTGCCCGCCGCCATGACGGCCGGCATCGTCTACAGCCAGCAGCGGCTGCGCAAGAACAAGATATTCTGCGTCTCCCCGCCCAGGATCATCATATGCGGGAAGCTGCAGGTCATGTGCTTCGATAAGGTTGGTTGTTATTTCTTTGTGATGCGTATGTCCATCGTTTTCTGTCGTTAAGTTCTAATCTACGGTAATATGATGTCAATTGACCATAGAAATTAGTATCTAACTGTAAAGTTGATTTTTGTTTGGGCATGTAATGAAGTTGAGTGTTAATTTGCAACTAATCCGTATACCTACCTATGTTTCTTTTATTTGGATACAAGAAACAATTAATTATTGAACCTTATGGCTCAACAGAGTCGGTTTTATACGTAATTTTAATATGACATCCTTTATGCATGCATGCATCTTCTATATATTTTATGCATATTAGTTCATACATACGCAATGATTAGGAAAACACGTGACTACTTTAATTTATAGTATTTATGCCAATACATGCATTGTACAATAAATAATAATCTCATATGTTTGTACCGCCTTTTTGTTAAAAAAAAATAATACGAGAATTCCCCATATTTCGGCACTTTCCTCCATACACTGAAGAATCATTTTCCTTTCTTTTTTTACTATAGGTACTCTATCATCACTCTAAAAAAATTTGGGGTGAGAGCCATCCGCTCTCCCGCAAGCCGGTTATGATGACGAGGCTACTCCAAGCCATCATCGTAAGTCACTTACAAAAAACGTTCTTGATTATAATATCGCCTTTTCCAGACGGGCACTCTAACAGAAGACGGTCTGGACTTCTACTCAGTCATCCCCGTGTGCGCTGAGGAGAAGTTCGGCCGCTGCGTGGTGGACGTGCACAGCCTGCCCGCGAAGAGCCCGCTCGTGCAGGCGCTGGCCTCGTGCCACTCGCTCACCAGCATCCAGGGCCAGCTCAAGGGCGACCCGCTCGACCTCAAGATGTTCGAGTTCACGCAATGGGTGAGTGCTCTCCTTCGTGAGTGAAAGTACTGGCCGCTTAGATCTTCTACTCAGTCATCCCCGTGGGCTGAGGAGAAGTTCGGCCGCTGCGTGGTGGACGTGCACAGCCTGCCCGCGAAGAGCCCGCTCGTGCAGGCGCTGGCCTCGTGCCACTCGCTCACCAGCATCCAGGGCCAGCTCAAGGGCGACCCGCTCGACCTCAAGATGTTCGAGTTCACGCAATGGGTGAGTGCTCTCCTTCGTTGGTTGGTTAGATCTTTTACTTTTTTGGGTTGCATACAAGGAAAATATTATGACAACAGGGGCAATGTTGGCATTTTTAGTACCTACCCCTCTGCTGTCTGACTTGGGGCTCTACATGATCGACCTTAGTGGGTAAACCGAATAGTTACAAAAACATTGTATTTATATTATACTGTATATTTGCTGCCGCATGTACAACAAATACTAAGTGAAGAAAAACATTAAAGAGCGGCTCTCATATAACTAACGGGTGCATTTTTATTTTAATATACCTACCTACATATTGGTATGGTTTGGAACCATTCATATGCGAATCCGACTCGAACTTCGCCTCGTTTTTCGAACAAGTCTTCTACTGTTCTTTTATTTATTTGTTTACTTGTCACTTACAATTTGTCCAAGTACAAGTATTGTACTGTAAGTATTGTTGTAACTTTCACATAACACGATCTCGTATAAAATAAATCATCATAATAATGTTGACATTCTTTATATGAAATTTTAGATCCTCGAAGAGCCCGGCCCAGAGAACACCAGGTACGACAATCTGACGCCGTCCATCGTGAAGCCGGTGGTCGCGCCCGGCGCCGACCTGACGGACTTGGAGAACTACGATCCCTTCACCATGGAAGTTCCTTATGAGGTAAATATGATAATTATTATAAAAACATTTAACAATTTTTAAGAATCTGATTTGCAGTTAAATGAACGAAACCTTCACCTTTAAAGTTGGGTGGCAAAATTAATTTCTAAAGTGATATAAAAACATAGTCAGTTACTTACCATTACAAAATTACTAGAAAAAATATAAGGTATCATAAAAGATTCTAAGGTTGTGTAGTCGACCAACCTGTACTTGGCCAGCTTGGTCGACTGGAAGGCCTTATCGCCCTAGTTTAGGGTAGGCCCGTGCCCCAGCAGTGGGGACGTATATGGGCTGATGATGATGATGATCATAAAGATACTTTAACTGAGATAATAATAAAATAACATAGATCTTATTGATAACTTTTAGATCGGTCTCCTCCGTCGGTTCCACTTCTCATCGTCACAGCAGTCGATGGGCGTCATCGCCCGCGTGCTGGGGCAGCCGCAGATGGTATACTTCGTCAAGGGAGCCCCGGAAAAGGTACTTAACAAGTCATAGATTTATATTATTTCTAAGTAACACACTAGCTGTTATGTTTTCTATTGGTAACCGTCAATTGATCCACCTTGATTAAAATATCTTATAATGACCACATTAAATGTTTGCTTATCAATGACTTTTTCATCTTACATAGAATAAAATGGACTAATGATACATTTTATAGTATAATGGACGGAATTAATTTCTTCTGTATAATAAAACTTGTTCATAAACTTCATACATCTTGGAAAGATATTTCCAAGATATTTTTAAAATTATCTATTAAACAAAGGCACAAAATGATTCTGCTAGCGTTTTTTTCCTGTTCAATCTATGAATGTTACTCGGAAAATCTAATCTTGCAATCAAAGGTTGCAGGCATGTGCGATCCCGAATCCCTACCGGAGAACTTCAGTTCGGTCCTGAACGAGTACACGTCGAACGGGTTCCGTGTGATCGGGCTCGCTCACAAGAAGTTAGACCGCAAGATGAAGTGGGTGGACGCGCAGCGGATCAAGCGCGAGGCGCTGGAGTGCGACATGGCGTTCCTCGGCTTCCTGGTGATGCAGAACAGCCTGAAGCCCGAGACGACTCAGGTCATCAGGGAGCTGCATGAGGCCAACATCCGACAGATCATGGTCACAGGTGAGATTAGTTACAGTTGACCATTAGCTTCATAGTCATGATGGTCATGGTAATCTGGAAGTTAGACCGCAAGATGAAGTGGGTGGACGCGCAGCGGATCAAGCGCGAGGCGCTGGAGTGCGACATGGCGTTCCTCGGCTTCCTGGTGATGCAGAACAGCCTGAAGCCCGAGACGACTCAGGTCATCAGGGAGCTGCATGAGGCCAACATCCGACAGATCATGGTCACAGGTGAGATTAGTAATGGTTGACCATTAGCTTCATAGTCATGATGGTCAAGGTAATCTGGAAGTTAGACCGCAAGATGAAGTGGGTGGACGCGCAGCGGATCAAGCGCGAGGCGCTGGAGTGCGACATGGCGTTCCTCGGCTTCCTGGTGATGCAGAACAGCCTGAAGCCCGAGACGACTCAGGTCATCAGGGAGCTGCATGAGGCCAACATCCGACAGATCATGGTCACAGGTGAGATTAGTTACAGTTGACCATTAGCTTCATAGTCATGATGGTCATGGTAATCTGGAAGTTAGACCGCAAGATGAAGTGGATGAATGCTTAGCGAGTCAAGGTAGCAACCGCTGCGTAAGGACCGAGAGGTCACCAGTACTAGTCCGGGGCTGGGCAAAATTTGTGTGAGTTTTTCTGTCAAGAAATTACTCAGCCCAGAGTCAAGGTGGCGGTTGCACGCCCGTGACTCGGAAAGCATTTAAGTCGCTGGTCCTGCGCTCGATCTCTCATCGAACTATGAGAGTAAAGGAACAGCAAGTACACTTGTGTTTACACATACTTACTTGTGTAATATAATATGCCTTGCGTACTTGGACGATCTCCATTGAGATCGGCCGCCGTGGCCGAAATCGGTCGGATGCCTTACGTTATTTTCATGTTGCAGGCGACAACATAATGACAGCGATGTCGGTGGCGCGAGGCTGTTTCATGGTGCAGCCGCATCAGAAGCTGGTGCTGATCACTGTGGGGCACCAACAGACAGACGATTCAAGGCCACCTCTCTCTATGGAAGTGAGTACACGTTTCACATACATACATAAAATCACGCCTTTTTCCCAGAGGGGTAGGCAGAGATCACTTCCTGTCATGTGCTACGATCCTGGAACATGACTTACCATATTAATGTTTGTTAAATAAGAGAGATAAAGAGAGGGATGCAATGCTATTAATATGATATCTCTCTCACTCATACTCTCTTGTTCAAAAGTTGTCAGGTTTTTTTCTTTTTGGCAAGCATTACGATTTTACAGTCGACATTTCAATTGCCTTATAAATACAAAAACCAAAAGTATTATGTTAATAAAATGTTCTTTATTCTAGGTCGTTGGTGAAGGCTGCCCACCTAAACTAGCAATGGATGCTTACGTCATCGCTTTGGAAGGAAAGACCTGGACAGTTATCCGCAACCATTATCCCGAATTGTTGCCAATAGTGCTCAGCAAAGGTGAGATAGATTGACACTTGCAGTACTACTACTACATGACGTTTTTAGAATAGAAAAAATGCTATTAAAAATAATGTTGATACATAATTTTTCTCTTAATCATTACTTTCATTTATTTCGTGTCCTTGTAAATAAATGCTTTACTGAGTTACAAACATGTTGCTCTTCGATGCATATCCAGCTTAAAGGACCAATTTATATTTGTTATAAAAACTAGACTGGGGCAGTCCGATAAAAACCTAGAAAGGTCCTGCGCCACTTAAGCTTGTTGGCAATCACTATTGAAGGGCTATGATAAAAATACATTAATTTACTGCAACTCTTTGGCCTCTAAGTCTCAAATAAGCAGAAAAATCACTACTGAAAATACAGTTTACAACTAGTTTCAATGTCAGGGACTCTACATTCCGTATCAACATTGTTTAATAAATAAAGTTATTATTATTTGGTGTATCGTCCAGGCATGGTGTTCGGGCGGTTCGGTCCGGACCAGAAAACGCAGCTGATCACGGCGCTGCAGGGCGAGGCGCTGATCGTGGGCATGTGCGGCGACGGCGCCAACGACTGCGGCGCGCTCAAGGCGGCGCACGTCGGCATCTCGCTGTCGGAGGCCGACGCCTCAGGTCGGTGGCAGTGGTTCCACTTCATCATCATCATCATCAGCCTATATACGTCCCCACTGCTGGGGCATGGGCCTCAATCAACCACGCTGGCCAAGTGCGGGTCGGTTGACTACACAACCTAAGAATTTCTTTGTAGATGTGCAAGTTTCTTCACGTCAAGTATTTTCTTTTACCGTTAAAGCGTGGAATAATCGTACATATGAATTTCAAATTTGAATTTCAAGTATCTGGGATCTGTACTCCACGCGAACGGCGACATCGACTCCGACGTCAAGGCACGCATTGCTGCTGCGTGGGATAAATGGCGGGAGGTGAGCGGCGTCATTTGCGACCCTAAAATGCCGGTTAAGCTGAAGGGACAGGTCCATAAATCCATCATTAGGCCTGTTCTCTTATATGGCAGTGAAGCATGGCCAGTACTTGAGCGGCACAAGCAAGAACTGCGGGTCACGGAGATGAAGATGCTGCGCTGGATGGCGGGAGTTACGCGAGCAGATCGCGTAAGAAACTCCCGTATTCGCGGCAGCCTTCATGTCCGAGACATCGCTGATAAATTGCAAGAGTGCCGCCTACGTTGGTACGGACATGTTTTACGAAAACCGGCAAACTACGTAGGGAACAAGTGTCTCGCAATGTCGCTACCGCCGGGTCCCGGCAGAAGGGGAAGGCCCAAGAAGGCCTGGCTTGACGTCGTAGTGGATGACATGCGTGCCAACAAACTCTCCGCGAAGGATGCTGAAGACCGTGCGAGGTGGAGAGTTAGGAGCAGGAAAGCGGACCCCGGGCTCCGCAAGGATGCAACCGGGAGAACGCTGAGATGATGATGATGAATTTCAAATTTGAAAAAAACAGTGGTACATGGCGAGGTTTGAACTTACAACCTCTCGCATGGCAAGCTTCGATCTTTACCGCTCGGCCATCGACGCTTTTTTCCTTCGGTTCCTCTTAGTATGGGCAACACATGTTGCTAAACCGATTGTTATACGCTGTAAATTATCAATGGAACAAACATGTGAGAGCCTTGTACTGTTTGATGTGTCTCAATCTTGATTATTATTGCACTATATGTAAGAATAGTTAAGATAACATCAACTTTGTTGAGCAAACCTTACTTAAAGAAAAAAAATAACACTACCATTTACCATCTAGCGGTGGGTAGGCGGCCATTGCCTGCACACCTCACCTACCCGAAAGTAAATTGTATACAAAATGCTGGGACGTCCACGTGCACTCGTTCATGGATATAACTTTTACCCTGTAATTATTCAATAGAAAAATATGGTGTTTCGAAGAATTCTCTACAGAGAAAAAAGATAAGCGGGCCTGTCCCGCGCGGAACGTTCAATTTTTTAAATCGTGACTTCACAAATTCGGGACGTCTGTGCTGACCCACGTATTGATCGTTGCAGTGGCGGCGCCGTTCACGTCGCGCGTGCAGAACATCCGCTGCGTGAAGCTGCTGGCTCTGGAGGGCCGCTGCGCGCTCAGCACCTCCTTCGCGATCTTCAAATACATGGCTCTCTACTCGCTTATACAGTTCTTCTCTATTCTCATTCTTTACAACGTGAGTATTAAGTCTGTAAGGTATAGATTTGACACTGTCATTGTGATCGAGTTCATATATGAAAGCGCAGTTTCACGTGTATTATGACTGGTCGTCTTTATACAAAGCTACATTCTCTAACTTGGGGATCACTCCGCGAGAGTACACCATATCCTATTACTACTACTACTATTTGTGATTTTTGGGGGGCATAATAATGATAAATTCTAGTCTGGAGAATAACGTCGCATGGAACAAATGTATAACGAAATAAACATTTATAACTGCATACCTAATTATATTTAAATTGTTTTGGATTTCATCTTGATTTGGCCATACTTAGCTTGTAACATTGGCAGTCCACGTAATACATGCCCGAGGGTCGCTACTATTGTGCGATCTTGCTGGTTGCATCCTTAGTTTATTCGCACTAGTTCTACTATACAGTTCCACTGCCATACATTTAGTCGAACTAAATGTACTGGAGAAGAACTGCATAGTAGAACTAGTGGGAATGTACCGCATGTACTATCGGAAATGTTGGCGGTAGTACACTTTTCAAACAGATTTCTTTAAACGCCATTAGCCCCGCCCACTGGACAATACAAGAGCAATTAAAGAAAATCTGTCAAAATCCAAGAAAAAACGATCCAATAGTAGGACAGCTAGAAAGAATTTTTTGTTAGGTATTTGAGGCAAGCTGAAAACTTATCCTGTACCTCTCCTATTACATCCCAGCACGAAACTGCAGACCGGGCTGGTGAGTAGCGGGGCTAAAGCAAACTCCCAAAAATATTTTTCATCTTTTTATTTATAACTAAAAAATAAGACTCACTAAGACAAATTATTACGATGGAACTTCTACCTGTCAGATGAACTGACAAATTATATTTTTTGGATTATAAAATATATTTTTAAATAATAAAAATTGGGGGTTTGGTTTAGCCCCGGTACTCAGCCATTTCTGCGGGTTTGTGTTGGGATATAATAGGAGAGGTACAGGACAAGTTTTCAGTATGCCTCAAATATCTACCAAAATTATTGCCAGCTCCTTCACCACAATTTACGCGTAAGCGCCAAGCGATTTTCACCTTATAGGTGGTCGACCGCCAGCGTTGCGGATAGTACCTTAGTTCATGCCCCGTGGACAAAGTAACAATATCGAAACGATAACGAAAGAATAAAATGTATGGGATTGACATTAGACGCGATAAATCACGTGGTCAATCCCATACATTTTGTTCTTTTCGAACATCGTTATCGTTTCGACATTGTTACTTTGTCCAAGCCTGCATGTTCGCTTTCAGTTCTACTCGATCCTCGGCAACAACCAGTTCCTGTACATCGACCTGGTGCTGACGACGCTGCTCGCGCTGTCGCTGGGGCGCGCGTCGCCCGGCCCCACGCTCACCAAGCAGACGCCGCCGGTGTCGCTCGTGGCCGCGTCCAGCCTGCTCCCGCTCGTCATACAAGTGTTACTTGTGCTAGCGATGCAAC
The DNA here is from genome assembly GCA_039566165.1 of Maruca vitrata. Lineage (NCBI taxonomy): Eukaryota > Metazoa > Arthropoda > Insecta > Lepidoptera > Crambidae > Maruca > Maruca vitrata. The sequence goes on along the minus strand of CM076917.1, from coordinate 9,306,687 downwards.
TCGTTAGCATTTACCTGCTCAAGAGCCAGCCTTGGTATGTCTTATTTGACCTATTTCGTTTGTACCCACCAGCTGGTATAGGATTAACATGTTAGGGAATAGAAAATCGGTTTAGTGCGTCACTAAAACAAGATAAAATATCGGAATCACATATTTGGTTTGTTGAATTAATAAAGTATGTATTTCTAAATAAGTAGGTACTAAACATAAAAAGTGTGTTTTTTTTCTATGTCAAGACTTTGTAGATTTTGATCAAAATTTTGATGTAATTCGAAATTTTTCCGTTTCGTTTGGTAAAAGAGGGCAGATTCTATCATGAATTTTTATGTAAAAACATAGCGACAGGGCTGCCATGGCGTAACACAAACGCGTAATGGATAAGAGCTCAAAGACAATGGCTATTACGATACTGTTTTGAATAGAAGAGTTTTATCATAAATGTTTTTTTCAGGTTCATTCCAGTTGAGGGCGGCCCAGATGTTGAACAAGTTCTTTGCTGGGAAAACACAGTCAGTTTCATCATATCCGCATTCCAGTATTTGATAATGGCCTGCGTATACGCAAAAGGCTGGCCCTTCCGTCAACCCTTCTGTGCCAATTGTGAGTATACTTTGCAATTTGCATTTTAATCTTCTTTAATGGTGAAGTTTTTCCTTTTTTCTCTAATTTATTTCACTTGTCGGTTGACTGAATGATATCGCGATAATTTAAACGCTAAAGTCGGCGTAAGTTATCATTGTAATGCCAATTCTATAAAATTGAAAAAGAATATCTTCATCTTTTTATCTATCAAGGCCATTGTGTTACGCGGAATCATACGAAATTCTTCGCGGTGGGGGTCATATTGCATGAGCCCGCGTCGTGTGTAGTGTTGCCCTCCTCGTTTTATCAGCGAGCCAAAGCTTTAAATTAGGCAAGCAGGTACCTTAGTCATCGAAAGCTTAGTTACAACAGGATATTGCAAAATTCCTACGGGAACGGGAGTTAGCGGTAAAACACGTGTGTATGAAAAAAAATCTTAGCGTAATGCGGCTAGATAGATAGATAGATGATTGAAATTTGGCATTGAGGTAAAGCTTACTTGCAACGCGATATTGCAAACTTCCCACGGCAACGGGATAGGGAAAAAACTTCTGTACCTATGTAAAATCCTGTAGTCCACGCGAACGCAGTCGCAGGCTAGCTAGTTAAAATTATAAAAGACATGGCTAATCATTTTTTTTTTTGGTCCAGACTGGATGGTGCTAGTACTGCTCACGCAGTCGGTGTTCGTGGTGCTGCTGCTGCTGTGCCCGTGGCGCGCGCTCGCCGCCTTCATGGAGCTGCAGCCGCTCGACGTCGCGCGCCCCGACCAGACCATGTTCCGCGTCTACCTGCTCATCGTGCCCTTCCTGCACCTCGTGCTGGCTATCGGCATTGAGGTGAGAATGTTGAATATCTTTACTAGAATGGGGCTATGGCCAAAACAAGGCTAGGCTTCTGACAATAAGCGCCAATTATGAATTACGAAATTTAACCGTCCTTCACGGGAGAATAACTGTAGCGTAAGTGACGCCGCTTTGGCCTTAAGAGTCTTTACTTCGGTCTGTGCTGCGCCGCCTCTAGTAGAGCTACTACAGGACGTCGATTAAGTTACTTACATATGCACCTGCATTCATGGTTCGTTCATTTCCATCCTGTCCCCGTTTCACTCGGATCGGATAGGAATTCGGAAACGCAGGTTGACGACACTAAGACCCTGTCCGGATGGCGCGTTTTTACTCGCGCGATGGTGAGAGACTTTCATACGTTCCATCCAGATTCAGTCGCGCGTCTCACTAGCATCTTACGATCGCACATAGTGAAACACGCGAGTAAAAACGCGTCATCTGGACGAGATCCAACGGGGGCATTCTTCACACTGATCTAACGAGTGCCCCTCCCTTTAGGCGACGCTGTCGGACCTGGACAAGTTCACGCGTCTGGTGCGCTGGGCGCGGCGCCGGCTCGGGCGCGAGGACGCGTGCGCCGCCGCGCGCCCGCTGTGGCCCGCGCCCGCCGCGCCGCTGTGCTGACACCTCTCCCGACGCACGAATATACACGCATGTCTCCTCACCGGGGCTTGCTGACGAAACGACGGCAAAAGTGAACACTCACGTTCGCTCGATGGAGCTTCCTGACACGACGGCGGCGAACCTTCCCGGAACCTACTGACACGCCGGACGCTATCGTCCTCCTTTTTTTTAGTTTAGAGTCGCATTGACCGCACGCTCACCTTCAGTGCAGACCCGTTTCTATAGCGAGCATCGGCAGCGAGTACCGACCGCTCGGTGTGACTTAAAAACGTTCCCTATATTTCCATGAATGTCGGCACCGATGGTGAGCGTGTGTTTGGCTCTTAAATTAACCTTAACTTCGAGCGTTCGAGGCTAAATACAGTACCGTGGCGTCGTTCCCGTGCGATCGACGTGGGCGCCCGATTGTGACACTCCTTCTGTTTCGAGTGAGGGTGTTTTCATTTTTATGTTTATATATTCATTAACGGGCCGAGTACTGAGGGCTTCGAAATGACAACGGTGGCTACGAAATATCCTAGGACCCGAATTTGGTTTGTAAGTATTGATGAATTTTAAAAGTCTTATCTGAGATAGTCTTTCGTTAATGCGCAATCGACCGAGTCTGTCGGATCGACACACTTTTCTAATTAAGTTTAAATAATTCCCAGCGTAAGGTTGATGTGAATATCCATGAGAAGTGTTGTATTACATTACATAAAGAGGCGTTGCCTGTGACGGCTGTGATTTACGTAAACACATGGACACGCGATAATAACTCGTTATTACATAACGATTTTCATAAAATGTTAACACGCATTTTATCCAGATCATATTAATCTACGATCGATGATGAGATTAAAATGTTGATTTTATTCTGACGTTCTTGCTACTTGTATTTGTAATATTATTATTTTATCAAATGAAGCCAAAATTATTTATTATTTCTTTATTAGGTAATTTATAAACACCGGGTTTTTATTCCGGTTATTACTGATGGAGCGTGAAAGTTTAAAATCGGATTGATGATAACACTCGAATAAGTAGTTAGTGCAGACATGGTTGCACTAATTAATTAGAATAACTCCGCGTACACCGACAACTCACGATGGTCATTAAAGCAATACAATCATATCAAGTCGTTTTATCTCATCCCAGTAATGTGATTGCTGGCCAAGAATCGTTTGTCTTCTTATTTAATAGTAATTTTCCGTAAAATTGATTATTTTTTTCTTTAAATTATGGTACAATTTTATTTAAACAAAAGCAATAGAATTTATTCATAAAATATAGGATTCGACTGTAAAAACTTTTAAATCTATCAAATCCAACGGCCAAATACTGAAACGATTTAAATAATAAATACGTAATTACCGTCTCAAACTACTAAGAGGGTTCTACCATATAGAAGATTTCATTATTCGGCTGTAAGATTTCCTGATGTCACGTTACTTATTCTAGAAATATTTCCGCGTAAATTTAAGACATCCTATTTCAGTAAACAATGCAGTTTTTAATAGTTATTTAAATTTTATTTTTCTTAAATTATATTTCTAGCCAATTTTACTTAATCCCCCTAAATTATAATCATAAATTAGATAGTACATAGGTATTTATAAGTGATGTCCTATTTAATTGTAAATAAAAAATCATACTACTTTCTGTATTATGATTGAAATACATTATAGATTGAATGCATTATACATAGTGTGATTTGCCCAGATTTTCTTAACAGTATGTACTTATTGTTTTACATTCATTTTATTTTATAGATTTTTTATTTTCATATGGTTGTGTGAAGAATGTGTTTAATACTTGTGTTGTTGCAAATTTTGTAGTTTATTTAACTAAGCCAATATCACATAAATTGTGGTTGTGGTTTATTATTCATGCATGTATACTATGCCAAACTTAATTAACGTATTAGTTGGTAGCTGTGATTTCTTTTAGGTATAGTCAACAAAAAGTAACGTTTGTCATCATAATGTGAATGTAATTTAATATCATACAATTGAAAAAATGTTTTTGTTGTCATACCTTTTATACGTCTTGATATGTCCATAATATACAATTGACGATATAGTTACATGTGATAGAAAATTTTGTAAAACTGTTTCAATTATTCAGCGGAAGTTGCGGTCGAATTTTAAGTAATAAATCAATGATTTGTTATATGAATCTAACTTCAAAAGTTGGATAGAATTAAAGAAAATAAGTTTGGCATCACATTTAACAGATAAACTTATTCGAAAAGACATAATGTGCACAAAATGTGATATAATTTAATTATCACATGTTACCTTACTCGGTAGTCATACTTTGATATTAAAATTAAAAATATATGAGCTGTATAATTATGTTATCTCAAAAGAAAAGGTGCCATTGTAGGGTCAACAAACATGGTGGGATTACTATGGAGGCAAAACAAACTACGGCTATGCCATTGTTTTGGCTACGTCGCTTTTTTATACGTTAATGAAATCATTAAAATCAAATTCGCGGAAGATCGAGTGCCAGATAAAGAATTATATTTTCGTATAAATAGTTAAAATGCGGCATAAAACTAAATGAACTCATACTATAAGCGTAACACAATTAAATACCGTTATGCGGTACAGTTCCTTTGCTATATTATGCCATTAAATTGCTTCCACGATGTTAAGTTACCAAAGTTTAAATGAATATGTATAATTTACGATTGCTAGTACTTAGTCATCTCTGGGTTTTATTTATATACTTAAAACGTATAACGTATGTAATAATATTTGTGCTACTTAGTCAATATTATCGAAATAATCATGAGAATAATGTATGCTATGTAAACAGTATTCTAGTAGAAGAACAGTCTTATTAACTGAGAACATAATGATGTGCTTTTTAAACTACATAATAATATATCTTTGAAATTGATTGCATTTTGCTTATCGGTTTGGTTAGCTGATAGTCATTTGCTATGGAATATTTTTGCAATATTAGTGTAAGCGTCAGCTACCATTTTGCTTTTATATTGTTTGTGGCGGTGATCGACTGTTTCCGATCAGTGAGTGCAATCCGAAGTGTAAATTAATCTCGAGATCGATTCGGTTTAGATTGGTCGGGTGAGAGAATCCCCAGCGGCCTGGTCGGATAACAAACTAAAGTAATATATTATAATGCGTTAAGAAAATATTGAAGTTTAGCACGCGAGTCGATCGCCAAACTTAGGTTGCAATATCCAAAAGTAGAAAAACTTAATTTCATTCCTAATAATTTAGTCCGTACTTATTTTGGTGCTTAATTTGAGTAAGGTTTTATTGAAATCATGTGTAGAATAAGAATCGAGAGGTACATTTCGAAATATTGTATTCTCTTTTTTTGAAATTGTTACTTATTGAACTGCATTATTGTGGTGGTTTTAGACTCTTTGTAATTGTCTATGTTAATATTTCTCCAATATTTTGGAACCTGTTGACTGTTTTTGTGTCCAATTTATGTCACGATAATGTAGTTCGATTAAACTTTTACTAATATTGCGACATTTTAGATAAACATGGCCATGAAATTAAATGGTTCAGTATATAAACGTGTTTTTATTTGTACACAAAGTGATACTTTTCCCTCAAATACTCAACGCTTTAGATAGAGATGATTTTATTCATCGTTACTAATTCTTATTTTTATATTACCTACTTGAACTAAGTGTATCTAGAGTACCTATCAATATTCTATTCGTCCTCATCCTATAGTTATCGTACTTACCGTGTCTAAACTATCAATAATCTACATACATAGGTTTTATTCAGCAAACTACTGTTTTTTTTTATAGTTTTAAATCGAAAACAATAATAATACTGAAGATGCGTGTAAGAAAATTTATTTTTGTGATAGTAGATAAATAGGTATTAAAAACTCGGAATATAATGATAGTTGTTAGGGTAAATAGGTAGGGTACCCGGGCGGCGGCGAGTACTGCGGCGGCTGCGCGTCGCGCGGGCGCACGGCCAGCGGGCGCGCGCTGCGCGGCGCCGGCGGCTCCTTCCACCTGACCACACACGTTACGTCATTAAGAAAGGCTGTTTCCGGTAAACACAGCCTACTAACTAAGGCGATTAGACACTGCACCGCACCGAGCGGACATCGGGTTGCATTGGCTTCTATTGAATCGATTGATTCCAAACACACGATGCCGACCGCGTGGTCGAACGATGTTCGTGTGGTTGACACGCGACTGCCAGACACCGCCACAAGATGCAAAAGAAAAGGCCATAAAAGTACCTAGCTAAATCGCGCGATAATCACAAGCGGCCGATGGTCGATACTTGCAATGTATGAAAACTACAGAAAAATGCTGTTAGCGGCGTTTTGTTGTTGTGGCCGGTGGCCCGTGTGCGTATGGTACATTCCGACTAGTTAGTTAGCACTACTCCTATAGGTACATTTAATTGTCCAGTAGTGGAACTAAATATACTGCAGTGGAACTGCGTATTAGAAATAGGTAGTGGGAATGTACCGGAATAATATGGTTCATAAATCTATCGCTAAGATCGGATTTTTAAAAAAAATTGTCGATGGCCGAATGTAAGATCGTTGCTTGCCATGCGAGAGGTCGCGAGTTCAAACCCCGCCATACTACTATGTTTTATTAAAATTTGAAATTCACATGTACGATTATTTTACGGTTTAACGGTGAAGGAAAACATCGTGAAGAAATTCTAAATTTGTGTAGTCGACCAACCCGCGCTTGAGCAGCGTGGTTGACTAAGGCCTGATCGCCCTAGTTTAGGGTAGGCCCGTGCCCCAGCATTAGGGACGTATATGGCTTGATGATGATGATGATAAATCTATCGTTGGTTAGTACCATGGCACCAGGCTGAGGTCGTAAGGCGGCTTGGGTCGAGCCAGCCGCTCGGCGCGCTCCCGCCGCAGCGCGTCCGCGTCGCGCACGGCCCCGCACCACGCGCGCAGCGTGAAGTAGTAGATCAGCTCCACCCCCGACAGCAGAGAGAAGCCGAGGAACAGGCCCGCTATGCCGCCGAACGATACTGGCGAGAAAAAAACTAGTGAGTGATGTGTAGTTCAGTGAGTGTTGTGTGTCATACAAATGTGGGTAGCTGTACAAATGACATTAGTGCTGGTTCGGGGGTGGATCAAGATATTCACAACCGCAAGGGCAGACGAAGACGGGAGGCGCCAGTTCGCTCGCGACCACGATTGGTGTAACCCAGTCGAAACGTCGTGCAGTAAGTAGCTATGTAATTTGCCTAATAACGCGTGTAGACCCATAAAGACAAATATTTAGAGAAAAAAACTATCCTATACTTACGTATTCGGCGCTTTAACGGTGTAGGAAATCATCGCGACGGAACCTACGAAGGTGTGCAACCTACGAAGAAATTCTAAGGTTGTGTAGTCAACCATCCGACACTTGGCCAGCGTGGTTGACTAAGGTTTTTTCGCCCAAGTTTAGGGTAGGCCCGTGCCTCAGCTGTGGCGACGTATATGGGCTGATGATGATACTTATGTATGTAACTTTAAACTGTCATGGTTACACACATTGGAAAACTGAATATGTGATATTTAACAGTTGACCCGTGATCGTAGCGCTTGCAACAGTGCCGAAATATCGGGAGCTCACTATAACAAAACAACGTGGTAAATATCCCGGACTTTGGAATTTGTGTAATTATGACAGTTTAAAATCTTATTCAGTTTTCTTATATACTTAAATTGTTTAATTTCTTAACAAATCTGTTGAAATATGAATCGTTTCATTGTTTTATACACTTAGGTTCAGTTTAAAAGTCCACTGCCGGTGGTTAGTAAAATCATTGGTCATCCACTCGATTCGAAATTAATATCTGCAGTCATTAACATACCAACAAACCTTTTAATGTCTGTCTGATACATTACTAGGTACCTACTGTCTCTGCGCCCCACCCAAACTAACCGGACAAGAAAATAGTCAGTCACATAAAAAAGTCAACAAGTATTAAGTAAGTGGTTACCTAACAAGTCCACCCAACCGAAGAGCACCTCGCGCTTGTAGCGCACCATCGGCCACGACACGAACTCCGTCTCCAGGGAACTGGTCGAGCCCGTCGTCTTCATTGAACTGGAAAATGTTGAGTTTTTTTTCGCATCAAAAAAGTTGCACGAAGAGCGCGCTTGTTCTGAGGTTAAAACGTGTAAGACTTATTTAGAAAATAACTAAGTACCTATTCAATTTAAGCGGTTTCTAAAAAGGTTTGTAAGGACATACATTAATCAACAGAAGAAAATTATACCAATCAATTATGCAATCTATATTCGTTTTTATGGTTTTTATATTTCATTGCTTAACCCTTTACGTGGTAATGACAACACAACCATATTGTCACCATAATTTGACACGAAATGAAGAATCACCACGTTGGGCGCCAAGTTCCTTTCGTGGAATACAGAATAAACCTCGTGAATTATAAAACAAACTATGCTATTTGCGTATTTCGAGGGATTTTGATCATAATACAAGTTAGATGTTACGAATATTTTAATATACGTCATTATTGTATATCATAACATAAGGTCCACTGATTCGATCTCGCGAGTCGATCTCTCTTCGAGCTTCTCGACCTCGTAGACAGTGTGCGTGCAGCCCAGCTCGCACGCACAGCGCGCCACGTAAGTTTTACGGAAACCAGTTTGCTGGTTTCCGGAAAACCTAGGGAACAAGTGTCTCGCTATGGCGCTACCACCGGCAGAAGGGAAAGGCCTAGCTTGACGTCGTAATAGATGACTGGCGTGCCAACAAACTCTGTGAAGGATGCCGAAGACCGTGCGAAGTGGAGAGATAGTGCGAAGCAGGAAAGCGGACCCCGGACTCCGCAAGGATGCAACCGGGAAGGCGCTGAGATGATGATGATGATGGTAACGTATATTATAATATAAGTCATTATTGTATGTCATAAAGTACCCGTAATCGACGAGCGTGCATGAAGAGGTTAATGAATGTGGATGAAGCGAAAGTGGTGTGCCAGGACCGTAGCACATGGCAGGAAGTGATCTCTGCCTACCCCTCTGGGGAAAAGGCGTGATTTTATGTATGTATGTATGTATGTCATAATATCAGGCCCACTGACTCTATCTCGGTGAGCTTCTCGACCTCGTAGACGGTGTGCGTGCAGCCCAGCTCGCACGCGCAGCGCGCCACGTCCGTGAAAACTTCCGTAAAAACTTTTAAATCTATCAAATCCAACGGCCAAATACTGAAACGATTTAAATAATAAATACGTAATTACCGACTCAAACTACTAAGAGGGTTCTACCATATAGAAGATTTCATTATTCGGCTGTAAGATTTCCTGATGTCACGTTACTTATTATAGAAATATTTCCGCGTAAATTTAAGACATCCTATTTCAGTAAACAATGCAGTTTTTAATAGTTATTTAAATTTTATTTTTCTTAAATTATATTTCTAGCCAATTTTACTTAATCCCCCTAAATTATAATCATAAATTAGATAGTACATAGGTATTTATAAGTGATGTCCTATTTAATTGTAAATAAAAAATCATACTACTTTCTGTATTATGATTGAAATACATTATAGATTGAATGCATTATACATAGTGTGATTTGCCCAGATTTTCTTAACAGTATGTACTTATTGTTTTACATTCATTTTATTTTATAGATTTTTTATTTTCATATGGTTGTGTGAAGAATGTGTTTAATACTTGTGTTGTTGCAAATTTTGTAGTTTATTTAACTAAGCCAATATCACATAAATTGTGGTTGTGGTTTATTATTCATGCATGTATACTATGCCAAACTTAATTAACGTATTAGTTGGTAGCTGTGATTTCTTTTAGGTATAGTCAACAAAAAGTAACGTTTGTCATCATAATGTGAATGTAATTTAATATCATACAATTGAAAAAATGTTTTTGTTGTCATACCTTTTATACGTCTTGATATGTCTATAATATACAATTGACGATATAGTTACATGTGATTGAAAATTTTGTAAAACTGTTTCAATTATTCGGCGGAAGTTGCGGTCGATTTTTAAGTAATAAATCAATGATTTGTTATATGAATCTAACTTCAAAAGTTGGATAGAATTAAAGAAAATAAATTTGGCATCACATTTAACAGACAAACTTATTCGAAAAGACATAATGTGCACAAAATGTGATATAATTTAATTATCACATGTTACCTTACTCGGTAGTCATACTTTGATATTAAAATTAAAAATATATGAGCTGTATAATTATGTTATCTCAAAAGAAAAGGTGCCATTGTAGGGTCAACAAACATGGTGGGATTACTATGGAGGCAAAACAAACTACGGCTATGCCATTGTTTTGGCTACGTCGCTTTTTTATACGTTAATGAAATCATTAAAATCAAATTCGCGGAAGATCGAGTGCCAGATTAAGAATTATATTTTCGTATAAATAGTTAAAATGCGGCATAAAACTAAATGAACTCATACTATAAGCGTAACACAATTAAATACCGTTATGCGGTACAGTTCCTTTGCTATATTATGCCATTAAATTGCTTCCACGATGTTAAGTTACCAAAGTTTAAATGAATATGTATAATTTACGATTGCTAGTACTTAGTCATCTCTGGGTTTTATTTATATACTTAAAAGGTATAACGTATGTAATAATATTTGTGCTACTTAGTCAATATTATCGAAATAATCATGAGAATAATGTATGCTATGTAAACAGTATTCTAGTAGAAGAACAGTCTTATTAACTGAGAACATAATGATGTGCTTTTTAAACTACATAATAATATATCTTTGAAATTGATTGCATTTTGCTTATCGGTTTGGTTAGCTGATAGTCATTTGCTATGGAATATTTTTGCAATATTAGTGTAAGCGTCAGCTACCATTTTGCTTTTATATTGTTTGTGGCGGTGATCGACTGTTTCCGATCAGTGAGTGCAATCCGAAGTGTAAATTAATCTCGAGATCGATTCGGTTTAGATTGGTCGGGTGAGATAATCCCCAGCGGACTGGTCGGATAACAGACTAAAGTAATATATTATAATGCATTAAGAATATATTCTTTGATGTTTAGCACGCGAGTCGATCGCCAAACTTAGGTTGCAATATCCAAAAGTAGAAAAACTTAATTTCATTCCTAATAATTTAGTCCGTACTTATTTTGGTGCTTAATTTGAGTTAGGTTTTATTGAAATCATGTGTAGAATAAGAATCGAGAGGTACATTTCGAAATATTGTATTCTCTTTTTTTGAAATTGTTACTTATTGAACTGCATTATTGTGGTGGTTTTAGACTCTTTGTAATTGTCTATGTTAATATTTCTCCAATATTTTGGAACCTGTTGACTGTTTTTGTGTCCAATTTATGTCACGATAATGTAGTTCGATTAAACTTTTACTAATATTGCGACATTTTAGATAAACATGGCCATGAAATTAAATGGTTCAGTATATAAACGTGTTTTTATTTATACACTAAGTAATGCTTTTCCCTCAAATACTCAACTCTTTAGATAGAGATGATTTTATTCATCGTTACTAATTCTTATTTTTATATTAGCTACTTGAACTAAGTGTATCCAGAGTACCTATCAATATTCTATTCGTCCTCATCCTATAGTTACCGTACTTACCGTGTCTAAACTACATACATAGGTTTTATTCAGCAAACTACTGTTTTTTAATATTTTTATAGTTTTAAATCGATAACAATAATAATACTGAAGATGCGTGTAAGAAAATTTATTTTTGTGATTGTAGATAAATAGGTATTATAAACTCGGAATATAATGATAGTTGTTAGGGTAAATAGGTAGGGTACCCGGGCGGCGGCGAGTACTGCGGCGGCTGCGCGTCGCGCGGGCGCACGGCCAGCGGGCGCGCGCTGCGCGGCGCCGGCGGCTCCTTCCACCTGACCACACACGTTACGTCAATAAGAAAGGGAGTTTCCGATACACACAGCCTACTAACTAAGGCGATTAGACACTGCACCGCACCGAGCGGACATCGGGTTGCATTGGCTTCTATTGAATCGATTGATTCCAAACACACGATGCCGACCGCGTGGTCGAACGATGTTCGTGTGGTTGACACGCGACTGCCAGACACCGCCACAAGATGCAAAAGAAAAGGCCATAAAAGTACCTAGCTAAATCGCGCGATAATCACAAGCGGCCGATGGTCGATACTTGCAATGTATGAAAACTACAGAAAAATGCTGTTAGCGGCGTTTTGTTGTTGTGGCCGGTGGCCCGTGTGCGTATGGTACATTCCGACTAGTTAGTTAGCACTACTCCTATAGGTACATTTAATTGTCCAGTAGTGGAACTAAATATACTGCAGTGGAACTGCGTATTAGAAATAGGTAGTGGGAATGTACCGGAATAATATGGTTCATAAATCTATCGCTATGAGCGGATTTAAAAAAATTGTCTATGGCCGAATGTTTAAGATCGTTGCTTGCCATGCGAGAGGTCGCGAGTTCAAACCCCGCCATACTACTATGTTTTATTAAAATTTGAATTTCATATGTACGATTAATTGACATTTTAACTGTGAGGGAAAACATCGTAAGGAAATTCTAAGGTTGTGTGTGTAGTCGACCAACCCGCACTTGGCCAGTGTGTTTGACTAAGTCCTGATAGCCCTCGTTTAGGATAGGCCCGTGCCCCAGCAGTAGGGACGTATATGGCTTGATGATTATGATGATAAATCTATCGTTGGTTAGTACCATGGCACCAGGCTGAGGTCGTAAGGCGGCTTGGGTCGCGCCAGCCGCTCGGCGCGCTCCCGCCGCAGTGCGTCCGCGTCGCGCACGGCCCCGCACCACGCGCGCAGCGTGAAGTAGTAGATCAGCTCCACGCCCGACAGCAGGGAGAAGCCGAGGAACAGGCCCGCTATGCCGCCGAACGATACTGGCGGGAAAAAACTAGTGAGTGATGTGTAGTTCAGTGAGTGTTGTGTGTCATACAAATGTGGGTAGCTGTACAAATGACATTAGTGCTGGTTCGGGGGTGGATCAAGATATTCACAACCGCAAGGGCAGACGAAGACGGGAGGCGCCAGTTCGCTCGCGACCACGATTGGTGTAACCCAGTCGAAACGTCGTGCAGTAAGTAGCTATGTAATTTGCCTAATAACGCGTGTAGACCCATAAAGACAAATATTTAGAGAAAAAAACTATCCTATACTTACGTATTCGGCGCTTTCGACGGAACCTACGAAGGTGTGCAGTGCAACATACGAAGAAATTCTAAGGTTGTGTACTGTGTAGTCAACCATCCGACACTTGGCCAGCGTGGTTGACTAAGGTTTGATTAAGGTTCGCCCTAGTTTAGGGTAGGCCCGTGCCTCAGCTGTGGCGACGTATTTGGGCTGATGATGATACTTATGTATGTAACTTTAAACTGTCATGGTTACACACATTGGAAAACTGAATATGTGATATTTAACAGTTGACCCGTGATCGTAGCGCTTGCAACAGTGCCGAAATATCGGGAGCTCACTAAAACAAAACAACGTGGTAAATATCCCGGACATGTACCTACAGTTTTCTAATTTGTGTAATTATGACAGTTTAAAATCATATTCAGCTTTCTTATATACTTAAATTGTTTAATTTCTTAACAAATCTGTTGAAATATGAATCGTTTCATTGTTTTATACACTTAGGTTCAGTTTAAAAGTCCACTGCCAGTGGTTAGTAAAATCATTGGTTGGTCATCCACTCAATTCGAAATTAATATCTGCAGTCATTAACATACCAACAAACCTTTTAATGTCTGTCTGATACATTACTATTGTCTCTGCGCCACCCAAACTAACCGGACAAGAAAATAGTCAGTCACATAAAAAAGTCAACAAGTATTAAGTAAGTGGTTACCTAACAAGTCCACCCAACCGAAGAGCACCTCGCGCTTGTAGCGCACCATCGGCCACGACACGAACTCCGTCTCCAGAGAACTGGTCGAGCCCGTCGTCTTCATTGAACTGGAAAATGTTGAGTTTTTTTTTCGCATCAAAAAAGGTTGCACAAAGAGCGCGCTTGTTCTGAGGTTAAAACGTGTAAGACTTATTTAGAAAATAACTACCTACCTAATAACTATTCAATTTAAGCGGTATCTAAAAAGGTTTGTAAGGACATACCTACATTTAGCAACCGAAGAAAATTATACCAATCAATTATGCAATCTATATTCGTTTTTATGGTTTTTCTATTTCATTGCTTAACCCTTTACATGGTAATAATGACAACCATATTGTCACCATAATTTGACATGAAATGAAGAATCACCACGTTGGGCGCCAAGTTCCTTTCGTGGAATACAGAATAAACCTCGTGAATTATTAAACAAACTATGCTATTTGCGTATTTCGAGGGATTTTGATCATAATACAAGTTAGATGTTAAGAATATTTTAATATACGACATTATTGTATATCATAACATAAGGCCCACTGATTCGAGCTTCTCGACCTCGTTGACAGTGTCCGTGCAGCCCAGCTCGCACGCGCAGCGCGCCACGTAAGTTTTACGGAAACCAGCAAACTACCTAGGGAACAAGCGTCTCGCTATGGCGCTACCACCGGCAGAAGGGAAAGCCCTAGCTTGACGTCGTAATAGATGACATGCGTGCCAACAAACTCTATGAAGGATGCCGAAGACCGTGCGAAGTGGAGAGATAGTGCGAAGCAGGAAAGCGGACCCCGGGCTCCGCAAGGATGCAACCGGGAAAGCGCTGAGATGATGATGATGATGGTAACGTATATTATAATATAAGTCATTATTGTATGTCATAAAGTACCCGTAATCGACGAGCGTGCATGAAGAGGTTAATGAATGTGGATGAAGCGAAAGTGGTGTGCCAGGACCGTAGCACATGGCAGGAAGTGATCTCTGCCTACCCCTCTGGGGAAAAGGCGTGATTTTATGTATGTATGTATGTATGTCATAATATCAGGCCCACTGACTCTATCTCGGTGAGCTTCTCGACCTCGTAGACGGTGTGCGTGCAGCCCAGCTCGCACGCGCAGCGCGCCACGTCCGTGATCTCGTCCGCGTGCTTCGCGATGCACTCCAACTCGCGCACCGTGCACTGTCTATAACCCTCTGTGGATCCACACGTTATGTGATATATTTTGGGGCCACTTGGTAGGGAAAACGGTACTTTGTGTATTTTATAAATACAAAAAGTATCTTATAATAGGTAACCTGAAAGGAATATGTACCTACATGCCCCAGCCTGATAGATATCATTAAACAGTAAGTAATAAGTGTTATCTAAGTGTGCTGATAATACAATTTATGATCTTTAACTGTTAAGTGTATTTGATATTAGAATCTTTCTAACGATTTATTATTAAGTAGATGATATTATTTTATTTATTAGTAGATAACTTCCCTAAACCCTACAACAAATGTATAACTTGAACACAAACAGACTTATGAGGTCATATAAGTAAGAACACCTTAAATATTCAACAAGCAATTAAATGCTAAACATTTTGTTGTGATTATACTCCACACCACATGTATGATATATACCCAACAAATTGACTACAGCTACATACATAACGACAGTATTCACGCACGTCATCACGAAAGGCTTCGTGATTATATAAAAAACGACGAGACTACTAAGTAAGTATACCTACATATTATTCTACTTTTATTTGACTGGCTCAGTGGAACAGTGGTTAGTGACCCAGGTTCATTACCTACGGTTCCAAGAGTCGTGGGTTCGATTCCCACTCGGGACAAATATTTGTGTGACGAACATCAGTGGTTGTTTCGTGTCTGGGTGTATTATTAAATATATTTAAGTTTATTTGTGTTGATTCTGATTTCCGTAACACAAGTGCTTAAGCTACTTACCACGGGATCAGATCAATGTATGTGATGTTGTGCAATATTTATTTATTTACTTATTTTATGCCTTATTAAGTTACTATTTTGTTGGTCAAAAAACCTAAACCTGCAATAGGTATTATACTTACTAGTTGGCGGATAAAAATGCGGCACGCATTTGCATAAAGACCGACTCCTCTGCATACGGCACTGCCGCATGCAAGTAGAATACGTGTAGATGCTAGAAGTCTCTAGCTTCTGCTCGTCAGCAAACACGCAGCGTCGCTGCCTGACTGAAAGCTGACGGGCGTCCTCGGTAGTATAAGTGTGCTTCACGGAGAACGAAACCTTTTCCACCCTTCTGTCCCAAGAGTGCTGAGCGCTTTGCTCTAGCCCCGCCACTTCTTCGGTTGAATGGATGTAGATCTAAAAGATGGTAATGAACAGATTACAGTGACCATGTTCAAATACAGTTAACTTTATCCGTTTTTTAATTTACATCGAGCCAGATAGAGAAAGGTACCTACAATGTCGGTTCACTAAAAATATAAAAATAACAAAAAGCTATTTCTTTAGCCAGGGACTAATAGTCTCTAGCTAGTCTTTTAAATCACGTAACACACCTACACAATTAGAGTGAGAAATTGGTTATTTTTTATCGTAACATATACAAAAAGTACCTACCTACCTACACATTATTTACTAGATACTTACTTGTTTATAATGGTGACGTATAATGCGGGTATTGTAATAGGATCTATATCTAGGTAGGTAGGTACATGTTAAAATCATGTTATACAGGCACTTACGTCGATGCTGGTATCATTGCGATAAGAATTGAATATGAAGGACCACTTAGCATCTGTCTCGTGAATGAAAGCTTCTGTGAAATGATCAGAAGGGGCCTCTGTTTGCCTAAAACAAAAAATAAAAATTTGCTAAGTGGAACCGCGTTGATAAAGAAGCTTGACTTATTTTCAATTTGAAGAAGCCACCAACATTAGTATTTGTAAGTATTAGATATTGATCTCAACTAGCTATGAGTAGCCTTTAACTAGAAATATATTTTTAGATGAAAAAACGCGTTTACAAACCCGGTAGACATCGTGTTATCTACCTATTAGATACTTAACCAATGCGTCACCAATGCGGGTAAGTAAGATATGCATGCTTATAATAAACAGATGAATAAGCGCCGTCCTCATACCAAGGCCAGATCTTTTCGGCGTGGCGCGAATTGAAGGCGTAGCAGAAGCCCATCTCCGTGAACACGGGCACCAACAAATCGCAGCACTCTTCGGAATCACCTTTCCATTCGCAGTCGTAGAAGAGAGTGTCGCAGCGCCGCACAATCTGCATACACAGATGAAGTATTATTTCTCTATGGTCTTCATCATCAGCCCATAAACTGTTGAGGCACGGGCCTACTGCTAGGACGATCAGGCCTTAGTCTCTGGTCTTATCCTGCGCTAATGCAGTGTAGTGATCCCGCTGATTTCGAGTGTTTAGAAGGACATAAAGGTACTTAGTTGGAATGCAGATGCTCAGTGATTGATGAAGAATTGAAGATATATATCAAGTAATAATTCCTTTCAAAATTGAATGATTTGATGACATGGTGACTGTACATAAAATTAAGAAGTTTTTGACTTAACGAACACGTTGAAAAACCTTTCTGATGACTTTGTTGGGTGTCGTGTTATATGATTTATTTCTAGTATAATTTACTTGCGAAATAGTCTTAGGTAATTCCATGTAAGTAAAGGTACCGCACAAACTATCGCTTTAATGTCTAAGTACTTAAAACTCCTTTCCCACGACATCGCGGTAATACCTACATTAGCGAGATCGCACGATCACAATAGTCCTAAAGTTGCCTTGTGATCGAGAGACCTATGTTACGCTGGCCGTTGCGGACGCGGGGCGCGGGTTTATATTAATTCCCCGGTCAATTTTGTATAAACTCGCGGCTTTAAGACGTTTACAATTTTTACACACATACACTAAACACCGCCTCCTTAGGGTCGATAAGCGGCGCCGGCAGCTCATTGTTGACCCGACTGTTCATGAGCTCGGCGTCGTTGAAGAATTGCGCGGCGTAATCGTTGATCGACTGGTACGTGAGAGTGGTCAGCCAGCGAAGCAGCGACTCCGCATGCTCCGGTGGTTCGGAACCCCAGATTCTGTTAAGCATGATTATTTATTCAGAAGTAGGTATGGAAGTACCCATAGTGTAGGTACCTAAATAACCTAAAGGTATCTTCAAGGAGGAAAGGCCAATCATTTTATAAAATGAAAATATATAGGCAGTTATCATGAGCCTGAAATTAGGTACTTACCAAAACAAGGTTATACATTAGTCGAGAAAAAGAGAACTCTTGTGCGAAGTCAGAGTCGGCCAGTAGTATAAATCAAATGTGACTTACGATGTTATATATTCTTGAAGTAAATCATCGTCAACGGGGAATGCATCGCATAAGGTTACTGCAGGAAAAGGCACATCCCAGTTGTGGAAATCTGTATCCAAACCTAATGAACAAAAATAATTATTAAGATTAAGTAGATATTGGAAATAAAACTTATGGATTTAACTGCTTCATAAACTTACTAGTAATAGTAGGGTTAGTTTGAAACTTCTCCCATAAGCTTACAATAATAATGCAAGTGGTCACAGCACCCACTGCCGTGAAACTGAACCACATAAACCTGAAATTTTTGGAAGTTTATAGAACTTTTTATATTTTATTATAAACTATTTTATATCTCCTATGTAGGTGAAAGTTCCGTACAATAGATCGATTGTTTGATTTTAGAATGTAAGTACGTAAGTTCCGAAGTAAGTAGGTACTAGGTAAGTACTTAGACCTACTTAGGTACTTCGTACACGTGTTACCTACATACATGCAATGTCAGGTTGTACAGGTTACCTTAAAAGTAAGTAAATTTTTCTTACAATTATATCTATTAGAGACAGAGACAATTTATAAAAAAAACATACTTTTCACAGAACGGACGTTCCTTCTCGGCAATATACCGGACCCCGTGTAACGTAGAATTGTTGAAGAACTCCGTGGTCTGGTGCCGCAGGCTCGTCGCCAGCAGTGAGAGGCCTCCCCCGTCCGAAGACAGCTTAGCAGAACGCGTGAAACCATTCTTTAGCCGCGTTCCTATCTCAGGATGCACCCTCATGTTTTTATTTTTTTCATTTTTCACTGTTCACCCTCTATCTACAGACCAGCAATAAACCAACTGAATCACGCTACTCAGATAACATCTATTTTATCGACCGCCCCTTGCGTGACACAATATATTATAACTCTAATAGCTCTTTAAATATTGAGACATGACCTATGTGTAAATTGTGAAATGATGTCACCAAATATTATGTCCCAAAAATCATAGTTGGGCGTAAAAGTAAATTAACTGAAAAACATTTTTTTCAATGTACAGTATTTAGAAGTATTTCAGTCAAAGAGTATGCTTACAATATGAGTATTAATAAATAGACAAATTGAATGTAAAATATTATTGTTCAATAACATTGATATTGAATCAGGCCATATGGAACGATTGCACACTTGAATTGTTATACGAGTAGATAACAATATTTAACTTCATGCTCCAATAGGTACTAGCTCTACACTCGACACAGGACTCACAATTTACGCCACTGTGACAAAAAAGTTATATTTAGACGTGTTTTGAGAAATTCTGTTTACTCTACATACTGTGTGTACATGCTACAATAAGACATTGTTTATCAACATGTCTTAGGACTTCCCCCAAAAAGGGTTTTGGGGGAAAGGGGATTAGTAGGGACTAATTGCATATTTAGTGCATCTACAAAGTAAGTATCATTTTATACGACAAATGACATAATACAGAATCTAATGGACAAATAATTGTGTTAAATTGTCAAAAACCCCACGAAATGCAAAAAACTCCATAAAAAGTGTGAACATTGACAAAGTGTGTCATCGGGAGTCTGTTTCTTATCCGAAAATCGTTTGTCCGAAAATCAAAATCCCTAACACGTTTGCTATAATCATCAAAATCCATAATGTTCGAATGTACGAAATTTCATAATCCCTAATTGTCTTTAATTCTAATCATTTTTTGTCATAATATCGATTTCTATAATAATCAAATCTCCTAAAATTACTTGCTATAAAGTTAAATGCCCGAAGTGTTACATAGTATAATGTTCGTTACTACGAATGGAGCTTTATCATAATATTATTAGTCCGAATTATGAATGATTATTTATAATTTTGTTTTATTCAAAAAATGTTTGGCCAAAAAATGGTTTCGTCAAATCATCATTTTATAAATGACTGACTTTTTGACCAAATGATCAACAGTTTAATTTTCATTTTACAAATAATTATTTAGCAAAATGAATTTTAACAACTGAGTTATCATACCAAACTACTATTGGTCTAAAAAGTTTGATAAAATGTTTTATTTGGCAAATGTTTCTTTTATTAATCGATCTGATAATAGATATGGTACGTGTCAAATTAAAACACAATATTTGGAAAATCATTATAAATAAATTATAAATTTGGTTAGGTAAGGTTAGAATTTTGGTTAGGTTAGGTTAGAACTGGTGACCATAAAACGCGCGAGCCGAGCGAGCGAAGCGAGCGTGCCGCGGCAGCGGCCGGCGAAGCGCCAGAAAATATTTACTACTGTTTAATTTCTATGTAACAGTGGATACACAAATAAAAATAAATATATTTATATATACCGATGTTCGTCACACATAATAAGTCAGTTTTTGTAAGATGGTACTGTTGTTAAATGTCTCGTTTTCCAAATGAATATTTAGAATTTGTAACAAATTATAGAATAGCATTGTGCATTTCACATATTATGGATTGTAATATTTATAGCAAAACATTTTAGGACCTTTAGTACTTTCGGACTTATGACGTTTATGGATAAGCCTTTTATGTCTTTTAAACTTTATAGATTGTGATATTTATGGCAAAAGATTTTAGGGTAAACAATATTTAGGGATTTCGATTTTAGGGCAAGTGATATTATGATAAATGTAGTTAGGGATAATGATCATTCGGGCAAATGATGATTCGGACATAAAACATTATGAGATGTAAAATTATGGATAAAAATTTTATGAGATGAAATAGAGAACCGTGTCATCATATACTATCAATAAATATTAGGCAGGTACTGATTGTCACGCACAAAAAATAATCGACATGAAAAACAAACCCTTAATGGAAAACAACCAATTAATACAGGAAGTTATACTTTATTACGTAAATTATCATTCCACATGCTATGTGATATCGACGTGTAAATAAATAATTTACTGATATAATTAGTACCTAGCTATTCTAATTTCATAATAACAAATCAATACTTTGAGTTACAATGCACTCATGCTGTTGATATTTTTCTTGTCTGCTATGTCCTCCACTTCAGCATCAGGCGGTATCAGGGGGTCAATCTTGATATCGAGATCTTTTAGAGCGTCGTCGAGTATCTTTATCTTTCCCAACAACTTTTCAGCTTGAAGATTGTACCCTGGCTCAAGCATCTTTCCGCTTGGGTTCATCTTGAACAAATATTCAGCCTGTCGGAAAAAAGGGTTTTCCTATAACATTTCTAGGTGCACCTTAATTTTTTGGTAAAATCTGAATGCCTAGTTCAACGTTTAGTCATTACATCCATAAGGTTAAACACATACAATACAGGCTGTAAATAGGTAGACTGCATCGAGTCGGCCACAAGGAAAATAGCTGTCATACAGGTTTTTGATGTGCGGTATCACATTTATTACAACTATTCAAATGCCTTATGCAATAGACGCTAGTCTAGATTATTAACATAATAAACTTCCATCCATTTCCATCCGTTTTTGGTATAAGCACATTGCATTGTCGCTAACTGTACCTACAAGCTGATAAAAGTAACTGCATCTATGTAAGCGCTCGGCTCTCAGAGAGCCGTTCCCGTCTAACTTAACAATGTCTTTCGCATTGTTACGTAACGGAGCGCCGCCGCTGCGATTGGTCACACTTAGGTTTTACAAGCTCTCAACGGCAAACGCGTTTTGTAGACAACTTTGTAGCCATAACAAGGCCTTGCAACGTAAAGTCCTAGGTAGGTAGAGTAAAAGAAATCGTATTTGAAAAAGGAAACTATTGTACAATACTTTATCTACATAGCTACTTGCTACCAGCATTTCAAATGGGTTACCCAAATCATGGTCGCGAACCGGGACCGCCGTCTGATCTTTCCCCGAATTAACACTAAAGTAATTTTTCACGTATAGCTACGCTACGTATTTCCAACTTTTCACAGGTATAAGATACAGATTTACGTAAAAATACAGTGTTGACAACATTGGTGATGAGAGGCACATTTGCAGGCGAGATTTGCATCTTTTACTAGTCCCTATTCACAATTTCAACGACGATTAAGAAAATCTATGCTCCGATATTTCGAATCGCTTAGGTTTAGAAAGAAGCACAGTTTCCGAATTCGAATCCATTTCCGTCACGTGGTGAATAATGGGGCTGTTGTGATGATATTAGTGGAACCACTTACGAGGAAGTCGACAGGATCATTGGGCCTTAACTTGGCGACTTCGAGCAGGGCCGGCGTGAGGGTGGGGAAGATGTGGCGGATCAGGTAGTTGCGCATCGGCTCGCCGGCCGCCGCCAACGCCGCCTCCTCCTCCTCCCGAAGCAACGAGTACAACTCCGACTAAGATAGAATAAAAACAATCGAAGTTTCGAAAAAATCTGATTCTATAGTTACACAGTCAGGAAGCAAGAGCATGGGCATACCGGGCATACCATACTAAATAGCCTAGCAAAAAATCTGATTTGGCCAGGATCTAATATCGTCGGCTTAGAGTGTAATCCTGCCAAACACATTTTTTTATTCTAATACGTTATTTATACCATTAGAAAGGGTGAAAAGAAGTACACAACCCAATCTTCTCTCCTGAAAATGTACTTAATATGGAGTCAGCAGGTTAACACTCTAACCCGACGATATGTGATTTAGAATTTATGCATCTGAAACGTTTTGATCATTTGTGAATTAGTGTGGTGCTCTTACTGATCTACATATAGATTTTTGGAAAACGCATAATAAAAATCAAAATTGTTTATTTGCTTGTAAATAGGGTAGGTTACAGTATAGTGTAGATGATAATTTAAAAATAAAGAAGCTTAAAACCTATTTAGCTATTAATATAGCATGCAAATATTTAGCCTCTTACGAGGTAGGCAGTATACAAAGATGATGTTTTACACCAATATATTATTTATACTTGTAGGAATATTGCGACGCCAGCGCCACCTATCAGCTATTGGGAGCAACGGGACGCCAGCGCCAACTAGCGGCGGCGTTTTACAGAGTCTACGGCGTGGCAGCGCGCGATCGAGAGCTCACTTTGCTCCTGACCGCCGAGCGGTGTCTACGTCTAGAAACTGTCGCGGACCGTTGTTACTGAAATTCAGTGTACCTACCTAATTAATTAGTTTCAAGTAAATTCAGTGTTCAATTCGTTTGGGATTATTATTTCGATCCAACATAACCTGCAGAAGCCCACAATTATGGCCGATCCTAACCTGTTAGGCCCTCATATTCCGACATCAGAATTGGGATGTAACCTACCAAGTGGACGAAGTGACGACATGGAGAAAAAGCGGCGATTGTTACTGGAGCAACAAAATCAAAATTTTCTCGCTATGAAAGGACCGTTGTCCAGCCATGTTGTGCACCTGCCGGAGTTCGATCCTGACAATGTGTATGCAAGAATGTGGTGGCAAGGGCCACTACATCAAGGAATTATCAAGCAACTGTGCCTCAACCAACGTGCCTAGCCAGCGACGAGTGAATGTTGCTTTGTAAGCAAACTACATGATCATGTGAGTCTTTTTCATACTGTTGCGATTTTATTTGAGAGTCAGTATAGCCTGTTTCAATGCAAACATTTTCATAATAGTTTCGTTTAAAGTAATGTTTTTCTTTTTGTAAATTAAAAGTAGCCACATGAAAAGTGTGAAAGATTATGTGAAATGCCTAGCTACCTATTGTACTTGATGCCACTAAGTGCTTAAGTTATTAGACCTCAAGCAACTTGTGGTTGTGTGGCTACCGGCAGCCTAGAAAAATAGGAAGTGTGAATCTGGATGTGTGTGCGTGTGTGCATGTGTGCTAGTTAAAATTAGTAAAAAAAAAAAAAACTCATTCAATTAAAGGTTTGGCTGTATGATTTTTATTAATCAAAGCCTTTAAACCGTTATTTTCTACCAGAAAAAGAATAAAAAAAATATTTTCCTGTCAATGTCAGTGCAATTAAAAGCTCAGGGAATAATTTTAGTTTCTCGAACACGTAGATTAATTGTTGATTCTAAATTTAAAATTTGAAAAACAAACTGACTGTCTGCTGTCTTTGTTGATTCTACTTCAAACTCAAATACGTAATTGAGCGGTGATTCTCATCACTTTACCAGTCAGTTGTCTACTGTAAGAAATCTTTGTTTCAGATGCCATGCCTTGTACCCCAGGCATCTGTGAACACAGTTGGGAATTGAGATTGAGCTGCAGTACGACAGGCGGCTACGGAGCAACAAATTCCTTATACCAGGAATGCAAGATAGATGCTGAGAGGAAACCTTAAATCAGGTGCATTGTTTTTATGTTTAGACTTTAGACATCCTTTAAGATTGATTTACCTAGGAATTGTGATTCTGTACTGCATCGCAGTATGTGATGCTCACTGAACACAATGTTTGTCCTTGAAAATGAGGAAAGGAATCACACCAAGTTGGACCCTAAGTATAGAGGCCCTTTTAAAGTAATTGAGTATTTGGTTTTGGTTTTCCCCGTCCAGATGCGGATAGATAATTTTTGAAATCTTTTAAGTCTAGTAAAACGATAGGTTCCCAAATAGTTGAACAATGCTAATGATAATTATTTGACGACAATGATGATTGTTGGTTTATTTAATGACACATGTTGATGGTACCGGTAACCGATGGACTTTTAGTTGAAATGGCCGATGGACTGAGCCATGAGAGTATCCGATGGACTGGATACTAGGTGTGTTCGATGGACTGAACACTGAGAGAACCGACGGACTGGTTCTAGGCCGACGGACAGGCCAGGGAGTGTGTGTGTCTAGACTTGTGTTATTAATTAATTGGATATGCTGTAATGCCTTAGTTGCAGATTTGACTTTGGGAACTTGTCGGTCAAACGTTCAAATGTTAAGTGAAGTAAAATTTTGTAAGCAGAAGCTATTTGTTAACTTTTGGCTGGGATGACCGAACGGTTTACTCTTTTGGTTTCATTTTTATCGTGAGTTATTGGATAGTGATAGGTTAAGAGGATTTCCAGAAGGTCATGTACCAGTCGAAGTTGAAGTAGAGATACATCTTGAGCCTAACGTTGATGAGTAATGTGTAAACAATTAATTGGTGATGTTATGAGAGCTCGAGTGTAAACTCTAACGGCCATAGTAAAGTTGACTGTGCCAGTAGCTATTTCGCGATGCGCGTTTAGCTCTGGTGGAGGTCGTGGTCTAACGAGACCGTAGTGTGTAGTCAGTGGGTGATGCACACGTGCGTGGATGTTGAAGCGCGTATGAGAGACTTTGGAGTCTCTATCGGCTATGGTGCCGTGGCGTTGAAGTGGTCACTCGAGATTTGTGAGGCTACACAGTTGATTAATAGTGAGAATTAATTTGTACAACGAATGGTACGTGACTCTGGCTACTCGTAAATGTTTTGTTTTCTTTTGTTACAATTGAAATTAATTTTGTTTGATGTGAACTGTAATCTAGTGTGTTCAAACCATGTAAAGATTTGATGAAAATGAAAGTAAATAATTTTAAAAGCTTCCCTATTTTAAAGTCATTAAATTCAAAGCGTAAATACAAGTAGACGCCCATGACAGTCTAATCCTGTCATCACCGTATTCCAGAGGGTCAAGTACCAATTGAAGTTGCTGAAGATTAGTCTGAGTCGGAGTAGAATGTCTACTCTTTTTGTTTTAAGCAAGGGTGCACTCTAGTCCTAGACCGGGTCAAAGTTGACCGTATGTGTTGGCCGCACCAGGTGTGTCGCTGTAGCCGTAGTTCAGTTGAAATCGGTATGTAAGCTTAGTGATGTTTAGGGATCGTAAGAATTAGTTCTTGCGATTCTCATAGTCTCTTTGTAAAACACCGTGAGCACGCGGTAATGCAGCGAACACTGGCGGGGGTCGGGTCTTATGGGATATTAAGACCGTAGAGTCGGAGATGACTCGGCGATCCTGGTAGATGGAGTCGCATAAGGATGGTTTCCTGGGCTTGTAGAGCCGTATTGGTCTGGATGGATTGAGCCTGTGCTTAAATGGAGATTTAAGAGTGTGTTATGATATGCGTGCAATTGTTACTTGATTCTGTCTGGACCATCTATAATCACTGAATTGTTTGGATTAAATTTCATAGTGTTAGTAAATACAGTTTGATTGTAAAAAAGTGTGTAAATTATGTTCTAGTACTTAGTACTGATGACTGTCTAGAAAATCTAGAAACTGAATGTTTTTGTGTTAGGTCAGGATAGACCGAACGGTAAATACTGTGCTTGGTTTTCTATTGTTTCAGACTAACACACGAGGACGTGTGCAAGCAGGATGGCCGTGTCGGAATATTGCGACGCCAGCGCCACCTATCAGCTATTGGGAGCAACGGGACGCCAGCGCCAACTAGCGGCGGCGTTTTACAGAGTCTACGGCGTGGCAGCGCGCGATCGAGAGCTCACTTTGCTCCTGACCGCCGAGCGGTGTCTACGTCTAGAAACTGTCGCGGACCGTTGTTACTGAAATTCAGTGTACCTACCTAATTAATTAGTTTCAAGTAAATTCAGTGTTCAATTCGTTTGGGATTATTATTTCGATCCAACATAACCTGCAGAAGCCCACAATTATGGCCGATCCTAACCTGCTAGGCCCTCAGATTCCGACATATATATTATAGTTATCATTTATTTTAAATTTATACTTACTCAACATTTAATATTAATCTATTCATCCATGTAATCTGTACTAATATTATAAAGCTGAAGAGTTTGTTTGTTTGTTTGTTTGAACGCGCTAATCTCAGGAACTACTGGTTCGATTTGAAAAAATCTTTTTGTGTTGTATAGACCATTTATCGAGGAAGGCTTTAGGCTATATAACATCACGCTGCGACCAATAGGAGCAATTATAGAATGGAAAATGTGTAAAAAACGGAAACGCGAACGAAGTCGCTGGCACAGCTATAATCATATATATTTTAGAAGTTCAAATAAAAGTTATCATATATTATCCTTATAATCTAGAAAATCTTGAATTGAGTAAAAAATTTTTTCCATTAGCCATTTCTTTAGTGCTGGTTTAAATTTATTGTTTGGAAGTCATTTGATATGCCCTGGCAATTTATTATAGATTTTTGTACACATCATATAGCATTTTTTTAGAAAGCGTGTGGTGTTAGGAGCTATATTTACAATTAAGTTGTTGGTTTGTCTGGTTTGTCTGTGTGTGTGGTCTTTAGCTAAAACAAATAGTTGTTTGTTGTTGATTACAAATGTTCCTACTTCAAGTATGTAGAGAGATGGGGGTGGGAGAATATTCAGTGATATGAAACACATATATCTACAGGAGACGTCTGGCGCGACATTGCAACAGTATGAATGTCACTGCCATTACCCCATATCAATAGACCGTAAGTATCTACCGATTCTACATAAGCAAAATAAGCTGTTATTGCTGTATTTATCGAAGTAATTTTTGTTAATTTGTATAATGCAAAAGCGAATCTGTTTATTTAGGAGCATACTTTTGTTATGACGTGTTCTTGCCAATTTAGTAGTAACGCATAATAAAATTTAGACATAACGTCTAGGTAACGTATTAAACAGGTATGACGCTACATTTACCGCATCAATACTAAGGTTTTTTTAGGAAACCCAGGTAGACCAACGGATGACGTCAAGTGATTGATTAAATGTATGACTCAGAACATTGCTTTGCCAACACTGCGAGTAAACTTTACGCTTATACAAATGAGTAATAGATAGTAGATGTAAGTGGTTGTCATATTTTGGTATACGGTTTACATCCATCTATACACACACAAGGCAAAGCTATTTTAATATTCACCCAATATTCCATCTTCTCTTCTTTTTCCTCTTTTAATTTCTGCTCGAGTTCTTTTAAAGCTTTAGCTTCTTTGGCACGCAATGTTTCAAGGTCCTCTTTTTCCTTCTTTTCAGCTGCCTCGATGAGCGCTTTTAACAAAATAGGTTTAATTATGTATATGCTAACATATACGCATATATTTTTAATTAATGTACCTAGTAGTGCACTATGTCCTGCGAGCTGATCTTTATTCAGATTGGGGTTGCAACAAAATCTGTTTAACAACATTATTTAAGAAGTACTCACCAAGGAGTTTCGCATAACGACAAGGTCGTCCCATGCGCAATGCGACGGCCGCATACGACCCCTTCATGCTGTAGTCTGTATGATCCTTCACAGGCACCACCAGCGGATGGATGTCCAGCTCGTCGAAGAAGTTGAGCGGCGACACGTCTCTCGAATCTCCGGTTCGGAACTCGCTCAGCCGCTTGAGCACCGCTTCCTCATCCAGACGAGAGTCGCCTTCGGGCTGACGCATCGCCTTCTCACATATAAAATCGTCTGTCGCTTCCAGAGACACGACAATGTCTAGAAATAGTCAAAACGTCTTTAGTCATATTGATCCCGTATACAAAGGTATGTCAGATTTTTATAGAAAAATAAAAAGCATCTGTGAACAAAAACATACTGAACTGAAAAATAAAAACCTTTGGAATTTTAGCTTTCAAGAGAGAACAATAAAACTATACAATTTTGTTACCTGGACGTCACTAGAAACACAGTGTATTTATGTAATTTTTTCTAAGTTAGAGCTATCAACAATTTTAATTTACTATTAAGAGTTTATTGAGTCATTGAGTTCCGCCAGAAAGTGGGCGGACCATTTTATCACTCGTCCCAGGCACGAAATCAACACGTGGAAATAGCATACAAGCGTACCTGGAAGCATTTTTTTGAGAACGTTGCTGTACAAATCTACATCTTCATCAAACTGTTCTTCTTCGTTTTCTTCTTCCACATCAGAGTCCTGTTCATCGCCTCTTTCAAACACTGTCATTGCAAAGTATATGGAATTAAACACATGCACTTACTATCGAATTGACTTAGCCCAATATAGACATAACCATAATGCAATACTCACGTGCTGCGCATTGCCCCAAAGATGTAGGGAATCCATCAAGGACCCAACCTCTGTTTAAAGCTTCACGGCACAGCAGACGTTGTCGTAAATAGCTGTGTTAACATAGTAACGTAATTCACATTGGATCAGGTAAACGTGTGTATACACTGAAAATGTCCGGGATATTTACCATGTTGTTTTGTTTTAATGAGCTCCCAATATTTCGGCACTGTTGCAAGCGCTAAGATCACGGGGGAACTTTACTTTTGTGTATACGTGAAAATTAAGTTTAAATCAATCGACATGAAGGATATTATTTTATAGGTCCAAACTTATTAAGATGAATGGGTTTACTTTACCCTATCAAGCCGCCCAACGATAAGGAGAATATTGCGTTTTGCTTTTTGGCGTGACTTCGTAGAGCAAAGTGAAACAACTCAAACTGTATTACCCCATAACATCTTCATCGGTTAGCGGGCGGCCGGAGCGCAGAACCGCCAGGGTGTTCCTGGCCGCTTCCTGCAAGCCCTCTTCTTCGCCGGCGTCGTCGTCCGCGTCCGTCGCGGTGGGATCTTCCTCTTCCCCCGTGGGCATCGGCAGAGCAGCGGTCTCGCCTACCTCCCAGTGGCTGACGCGCCAGGCCTACGTTCCCAGTAGTATACAGGAAAGCTTTATGTAATAAAGCCAAGCCACCAGGAAAGCTTTATGTAATAAAAGCTTGCCTCTTGCGACTCCATCCGCGTGAAGTCGTTTAACTAATCGTTTAACCACTAAAACGATTCTTCCTTTTAGAGCGCAGCCGATCAAATAGTAGATTATTATAATATGTCTTTTCACAAGCACGATCGGTTTTCTTTTTCAACAAGTCTTTCGAATTTCTAATACATATTAACATTAATAAATGGCAGAGGAAAATATCAAAATATTTATTTTGTTTAAACCGAATTACTTTTTACCCATATGCGTGTCTAACTAAAACTATTAGTATTTTTAGTTTCTTTGAGCAATACAAACTCTTTCTAAGTACCTACCTGTGGGTTATCTGGACGAGATCGCTAATAGTGATAAGATCGCCTAAATCGTTTCTACACCTTTGTTACTGTTACTTTAACTAATATTGGTTTATTTTAGTACTTTATTATTATAGATAGCTATATCTATTGCATTCCATATTCGTTTTGCGTGAGTAAAAATACAGTCATCACATACCAAATCCTCCAACATGTCCTGGGCTACTGTCTCTGGTGAAATGTAAATGAGTCCGTAAGCTTCGCAAAGAAGTTTTGAAAGTGTTGTCTTCCCAACAATCGGTGGGCCGTATATGACAACCTATTTACAAATTTATTATCAATACAATAGTAATGTGTTCAGGTATTCTGTACTTGCATTTACCTGGTATTTTTTAGCTGATTTAGGCCTAGGTAACGGTAGTAAATATGTAGATGGATAGATGCCTAATGTGTGTTCTCTTATAGTATTTGAAAAATTATTCATGAAACTACACGCATTATTTTAATAAAACTTGTTTATAAACAACCCAGGTACATAATGTTCAAGATAATACAATGTGCTATGTAACCAATGAAGTGAAGCCTAACAAGGCAGTAGGTAGATAAGCTATTGTTAGACGTAACCTTAAAAGGCTTCAATCCTCTCTCCTTTTTGAATTGCTTCATAAGGGCGGGGACATTCTCGGCGAAGGTAAGTTCCGAGGTCCATTGCAGAGCCATCGTCTCCACGATAAAAGTGGGCTCCATGTTCAAGTTCAAAATCATTAAGTCATAGATTCTTTGCTGGACAAATATTTAGAAAAATAAGATTATTACAGACATTAGGTATAGATCAAAGTCGATGAACAAAAAGATCCAGTTTTAATTAATATACTCGGTACTGATTAAAAGAAAGGGATGCTACTTTGATTAGCAGTATAAAAGTAGGCACTTTAAGGGTAAAATATCTCACATTAATTTCAGGAATCTGAAAGGCGTCTTCTTTAGGAATGCATTTGAACATGCCGGAACCCACGATTCGACCCAATGGTTTAACAATCTGAAATATTTAATATCCAAACAAATCATTGGCCTTAGCTTATAAATACTGTACTATGATATAATTAGTAATTATAATAAAATGCGTACCTCTCTTTGCTTTGTAATGTTCTGCTCAACAGCTAATATGTATAACTTCTTAGGAAAGTCAGAAATCAAATTGTAAACTATTCTGAAAACATTTAAATTCAACGTTTACTTATGTAGATATCAACAATTTATTAGTTTTAAGTTTAACCAAACATACAAGACTATCATGATGATATCCTAAATACAGTGCGAGTAGATACTCGTGCCTAACCGTCCTTTTAAATCCTACCTATCTATACCAAAATTTTTATTCTGAACTTAGGCAGGGTCGTTTGACCTGCTACGTTCAATGCTTCAAAAACATTAGCATGCCGTGTGAATATTTGGATCACTTACTGAGCAAGATCGGCTACATTCAGTAAGGGGACTACGTTGCCTCCGCGGCCCAGAATCGGGAGAATTTTCTCACACTCCCAAGCCTTTTGAAACCAGTAGTAGAGAACGTCTTCGCGCCCGCCGTACGTCACACCAGGACAAACCACTATTGCCCTGTTTAATTAATTACACAAAAGACGAATTATCATTATTGTGTTTGTTTGTAAACTTGTTAGTAATTACTTGTAAGTAATTATGTGTGACGGTAAGGCTCATCACTATTATTACAAATTGCATTTAATCGGCTGAGTGTGCTTTGAGTCGATTATTGTCTATCTATTGCCTTAAATACACATTGTTAAAATTTCCACGTAATGTCCTGATTTTATTCATATTAAGTTTATTACAATTACGAAACATCTCATGTAGGAACACACCAAGTGTCGCTGAAGTTAACAACTTCACGCTACCCGGGAGCCTTCATTAGCGTCGCTCCACTGCATTAATGTATTTTATGCGATTATGGCATGGATGGATCGTATGCGTCAACACCAATGCACGTCACAGATAATGGTAACACTTGCGATATCGAAACAGGCAATGCAACCGGCGTAATGTTACAAGCAGTATCGATTTACACTTACCCTATCTGTGATCTATATTTTCTCGCAATACCGATGACTTCGTTCTCAACGTCGTAGTGCATTTTGTAATTCGGGTGAGCTTTTCTTTTACGAAAATCGGACTCTATGAATGGCATGTCTGGTGTATCCTGATAATTAGATTATTAAAAACCTACATAAGAGAGAACTTAATAATATACAAATCAGTACTTCATAAATATGAATGGATGGAATATGCTTCAATAAAGATAGTAAGTACCTACTTTAACCCAGAAGTAACTTGTACGCAATATAAGAAGATGACAATATAATCTATTTATTTCTTGAAATAACGAACCTATCTGTATGCTCTCTACTTTACTGCAAGAGTATAATATGTTTTTAAGTTACTTGGTAATTACCGGATCTAACGGTTTTGTACTAGCCCACGTCATGACGGTAGATATGAGGATCAAGTAACGTTTCTTAGACTCTCCCGCTCCACCATCCGCGTCAGGAGTATTTGTCGCTGCAGGCATTTGCTTTTCTAGCAAATCCTTGAGAACTGTTAACAGATAAGTATAGCTATATCTATATCTAGGTGAATTATTTCCGACAGTGTCTTATAACATCAAGTGTCTGATATGAGATTGATAAGTCGATAAAGATTGATAGGCAAGTACCCTGATCATAATTGACAGTGCTGTCGGAACTTCCTTAGTCTTAGTAGAGTAGGATCTCGGTTAATATCTACCTATGTAAAACAACAATACATTATACCTATTTCATTGGGTATTCGATTCGATAAGGGTACTACTGTACCTTGTTACAATAACCTCATTACAATGTTAACGACTTCAAGAGTTACTAACGTTTTATGTAATCCACCGCAATAGTGAGCTCTTCCCTGTCGTAGCTGATGTCTAAGATAACCGTGCCGCTTGTTAGCATTTGTGGCAGACATTCTTGCTTAGGAATTATCCGAGCGACATTATCAATGCTC
Source organism: Maruca vitrata (assembly GCA_039566165.1). Lineage (NCBI taxonomy): Eukaryota > Metazoa > Arthropoda > Insecta > Lepidoptera > Crambidae > Maruca > Maruca vitrata. The sequence goes on along the minus strand of CM076917.1, from coordinate 9,273,482 downwards.
TTAATTTTTGCATCGCCAACGGTTCCTGGATAAACACAATTTCGTTAACACAGCGTACTAATTCGGAGGGCGAAGTCCAAACTACTTATAGAAAAAAAAAACCAATTTGCTGTCTGTCGGGCTGTCGGTGGTCGGGATACTATTACAGTAGGTAACATAAAGTATAAGTTATAAGGCATTATGAGTATAGCCTGGATACCTATTATTTCATACAACTGTTGTGGCGGCGGGGGTAACGCAGGCTCTGCATCTTCTCCTACCACTGTTTGAGAGGTTTCTCTAGTCGATAACGCTACATTCTTTTCTAAAACTTTTGATATTTCTTTTAAAATGTATTCCCCATGATACGAATCTAGGTTATTCATATAATAGCGCTTAAATGAAAACAAAGTTTCCAATTCCAAACTTGATTTGTCCGAAGACATCTTGTACAGTTCTTTAATTTGGCGTAACAAATAGGTATGAATAATTTAATTCGATTGTGGGTGTATAACTCAAGAAATGTTTATTACAAACTTCAAATAAAGGACATTTGTGTGACATGTGTTCACGCACGCGCACATTACAATATTATTAATGTTCTTTGAACTTTTTTGAGAGTTTAGAGCGGTTTTGAGATTTGATAAACCTCATCCTAATAAATAACAAAATATCATATTCTAGAGATAGGTTTGAAATAAAACCAAAGTTATTATGTAAGTATATATTGCCCAGCATATCAGGTATTAAACATATTAAGTAAAATAGACTTTAAAATATATTTTTTTACTTAATGAATACAATAATAAAACCACACTAGTGGACGGATTTGATATTGTTGATATTATAATAGACTTAAAACATTCACATATTGTTTCTTTTTTAAATGTCATATAAGTCTTAACATTCTAAATTGTTTAAAAGATATGCCACAAATAAAAATCGTTAATCATAAAAATATTTTTTTCAAAGTAAACACATTTTATTTATTTACAAGATGAAAATTAAGTACAACAATAATGATTTAAAATTCGAGATAACATAGTAATTTTTTTAAGTAGGTAATCATAATAATTTCAGTCACAAGCCTGTTTTACTTATATTTAACAGAATATGTTTTAATATATTTATTATACAGATTCAAAACGAACGATCGAACGATAAAATACCTACCAACAAAAGCAGTAAAGGCTTTTTGTCCTGAGCTAAAACTATTTAAAATGTAACGTAATCATTTGTATTATTCATAATTATAATTATTTAATTGTTCCCATTGAAGTCCCAAGCACCATTATTAAAATACCATTATAATATTAATAATCATAAATGTATTGGCACAATATATCTATTAAGTATCATTTACTAGTAACATTGTTATTTTTTTGAGTATACTTCAAAATTGTAATTTATTTATTATCTTTATGTTAGTCCCGAATATGTAAAAATATGGCACCTTTGTTCATAAAGTTGCATCATTTTATAATACTGACATATTATTGTACTAAACTAAGTAGTCGCTTTATGTTATTATAAAAAGAAAATAATTAATGTGATTAAAAAAACAAATTGATTTGTATTAGAATTGGTAATTTTTGCAGAAAATTAAATGTTTATGTCAATTGAAATTCATAGAATATTATTCATAGCTTGGTTCAAAAACATTTTATTATAATTCCCTAGCACCACTGACATCAGTCGCAATAATTTTGTACTTCGATAAAACATTGTCACACACAATGTGAACACCAATAAGTAAAGGTGATTCATAAAAAAACTACCTACTAATGACCACTTTCAGCGTTTATAAGAACTTTTGAACAAAGATTAACATAGCATGAAAGAGTCATTGCTTTTACAAATCAGAACTCATCTCACTTATGGTTTCTTTCGAAACTTAAAAGCGAAGTGATACATCATACAGAGAGCAAATTTATTTAAAAATAATTGAAAAATAAATAATAAACCAATTTTATTGAAGACTAAAACATACTTAAAAATGTAGGCAGACCATACCTCTAAAGGTGCAGTGGAAAAGTACTAGATCAATGAAGTCTTTAGATATTTAAAAACATTTTCCCTCATTTAGAGAATTATTGCATGATTTTCTACTTGAAAGTTATCACAATTAAGTATTAAATTTATGCAGGGAAAATTTCCTTTTCCATATTAAAATGTTGTACATATATTTAAATTTAATATAAATGTCTTAAGGCACGGAATGTGATAGTTAAAAACCCTACTGTGATTTAACAATTAAGGTTTTAAAATAACATTTTTAATATAACATTTACAGCTGTGTGGTAATAACTGATTTCCGGTGAATAATCGTAATATCTTTTTCGCCGATACCTGAAGGAGAACTTGGCTCTGATGTCACAAGCCATGGGGACAAAGAAGATATTGGTTGCGACTTTGGAGTCACATCTTCTTGTTTTTCAACTGGTTTAGGAGATGCCACTTTTGCTTGAGAGAGAGGAGGCTCCACAACAACAATGGAGACATATTGAGAATTATTTGAATTCGCAGCTTGAGGCTCATTCAAAATTTTTGGCGACGGAGTCGATGGTACAGATAAATTGATATTTGGAGATTCATTAATTATTTTCACTTCATTTTCTCGTGCTTTTAGGATGTTATTACACTTCAGCTGACCCGGAGGAAGAGCCTTTGTGGATGACAAGAAATACTTGGCCTGATTGTTTGGAACTTCTTTTTCATTAACAGAATCTACTTGATCTCTCTTAGCTTCATTTTTGGAGTCATCGTTGTTCAATTTCTCCTTCACTAAACTCATTAGAAGGTCATTCAACGGATTCGATTCTGTAACCGGTGAACAATTACATGATGGTTTGTTAATAACGAGTTGAGTCAAATTAATCTTCTTTTCTTCTGCAACAGGTTTGTCTACCTTAAATAGAACTTTGTTACTAATAGCATCATCCTTAGAGATATGTACTTCTTCAACAGGTTCATCATTAAGTATGTTTTTGGTGGAACATTCTCCAACTTCCATGTCTTTTTTAGTCTCACTGTCAACACATGATTTCTGTGATTTGGCACTGCTCTTCCTTGATAAGGTTTCAACGTCAGGCATAAGGGACGGCACTTCTGCTGAAGTACTAGGTACATCATGAATATTTTCAGATTCAGCAGATGTCTCTGGTTTATTTTGTTTTTCGCGTTCTCGTAACACATGACTTTGTCTCCGAGCAAACCGTTGACTTGGTCGTCTTTCGAACTGAACTGTGCGGCGGGCACGGTTCTGTTGAGTAGTCTGGTATTCCGTTTTACCTGAATATTGAAATCTTGACCCCATTCGGAAGAAGTTCTGTCGGGCGGATGGACCCTTTACAGGAGCTCTTAAGCGGAAGAATGTGTGATGTTCAACAGCACATTTCCATAGATGCTTACAAGCTTTTTCATTGTGCAATCTAAATACGAATGTATGTTCTTGTTCGCGGCCCTGGTCATCATCTTCAACGACAACTAATGTCAATTTTTTCTTTTTGAAATCTAATTTGCTTATTTTTGGCCAAAAGAACAAGCCAATTTTTTGTGGGCCTTCAAACACTAGTATCCCAGTAGGTGTCAATCCTAAGTGATATTCACATCCATCTTTGCCTAGAACAATGTGCATATCAACACCATACATTTCAAGCCACTTTGCCTTATTCAAATAATTTACCTCTGCCTGAGCCGGCGTCAGCCCTTTACATTTTTTAAACTCCTCCAGTATCTCAATTTCCATCTCCTCAGTTTGATTAGGTACAAACCTAAATTCAGACACAGTAGCAGGAGTATGAATCGCTTCATCAAAATCACCTAATTCAGATTGCAGAGCTAGAGCTGCAAGCTCTACTGCTGTAGAGTGTGGGCATTCTAACTTGCTCTCTAATATATCTTTCTTAAGTTGTAAGAAAAATTGATACCTAGTCAGTTCTTCTCTGAGATTATTAGGCTCTGAAGAATAGAATTTAACTTTAAGCCTTAATGTGTATGGAGGTCCAATTTTTACTTGTTTTTTAATCGTTTTCGTGGGATCTAGCCAATGTTTAACATTGTTGGTGTCAGTAAATTGAAGTCCAAAGTAATCTTTTTCAATCAAATCCAGGGAATAAAATACTTGTTCATAAAGATCTGCAGCGCTGGCTTTTTTTGATAAATTTATAGATAGATCAGTTTCGTCAAGTAACATTACCTTACATTGTATAAAGTTTTTGTTGATTGATGTCTTTGCTCCTTGCTTGTTACGATTTTGACTTGATGATCGACCTCTACGACTGAGGAAGCGCAGCATTTTGGTGCACCCTCAGCTGCAGATTCTATAACAAAAAACAATTGTGATTATATTCTATTTGCAACATTTCTTATTACTTAAGTATATGTGTTACACTAGCATCACAAGTACTGTGTACAATACTAGTGCTGCATCTGTATTATATCAGAGTATATACAAGATACAGGTGGCTCCTGAAATTTCCTTAAATAAACAATATCTTATATGCTGGGATCAAGCTTTCATAATTAGTGTGAAGATGTTAGAAACAAAAGGATTTATTATTGTATATTTAACACTAATATGCAATCCTTTTAAAATGGTGCATCCTTTACAGTTATTTGAATTCATTTCCCTTTCCACCAGATTAACAATGCTTAAAACTGCTGATTTCATTGGATTAATAAATAAATATTACACAACTTCACATACATTGATCTGATTCTGTGCTAAGTAGCTTAAGCACTTGTGTTACAGATTTGAGAATCAACAGTGGATACACAAATAAACTTATATATTTAATAACACACCCAGACACTGAGCAAACACCGATGTTCTTCACACAAATATTTCTCCTGGGTGGGAATCAAACCCATGACTCTTGTAAATTTATGTAGTGAACCTGGGTCACTAACCACTGTTCCACCAAGCCAGCCAAAATTAATAAACATCCCTTATCTCTTATGTTTACTTTTTTTTTTGATAAAAAAACATCTCTTATGTTTACTTTTTTTTTGATAAAAGGCAAACAAGATGACCTCACTCCACCTGATGGTAAGCGGTAGTGAGATCTAAATATGAGGTCGACAGGCACAATACATCATATTGAGCCTGTCACACTCACCCTGAAGGCCTGCTTAAAGGCCGTTTCACGCCCCGCCTGAAGAGCCCGGGATCATAGGAGGGAGGGAAAACATGAGCTGAAATCCATTACAGTGATCACTGCATGTGGGAACTTTTAGGTACCTACTTTTTAAGTGTTTTGCTTTACACAAAGCAATGCGGAAGAAAAGTGAAGAATGTTTAGCAAACCTTAAGCTTTTCTTCAGAAGCAGCTCTACTAGTGGATAGAGTTGTTTCTTTGATGCTGTGGAGCTTATATTGCTATTTTGGCCTCAACATTGCTATATTCATCATTAGGAAAATATTATTTTGTTACCTGACTATTTATATTCCAACCACCATTAGATGATATTATCTTTAAAGGGGATTTTAAATAAATCATCAACAATCATTCAATCAAAAGTAATGTAACTACCTAAAAGAGTCTCTCAGACCTATGTGGTAGACAGGGAAAAGGTACAGGAACTGACAAGTTAACAAACCGACGGTCCCTACGTATATAAGGACATGTAAAAAAGGTGTTTTTTTTTTATTGCATTTTTAGCAATTATTTATCTTTACGCATACGCCCATATATATTTTTTTTTCTAAATATTAATACTTTTGCCAATTTAAGGAACGTATAAGAGAACAAGTGTGATAATTACAAAGAAGCAATGTCGTAGATGCGGATATCTATACATATCCTTTTGTACTCTGTTTAAAAATGCGCGCCAAATGTAGCGAGCGCGGTCATGTCAAACATAACGTCATTTACGGGAGATTCCCCAAAAAACGTGTCGATTTGTGTTCATGTGGTAAAAAGATACAAGTTCTGATAACATTTCTTGGAATAAAATAAGAGAAGTAAAAATTGAAGGGGTTCATCCAGACATTGTTAAATTTAAATACAACTTCTCCGAAGAAAGCTATAGAACTCTAAACTGCGAACATAACATAAAAATACTAAGGGAGTAAAGAAGAAGGAAGATCTGATTCTAGAGAAATTATACAAAGAGGCAATTCCTATCACTGAAGTAAAATACAAAGACTTAAAACATTTATGTGATACAATGATATATTCCAAAAAAGTATCATATTTTCTATAAGAATCTTAATTATGATAAAGAAGAGGAAGGTCAGGATGAAGAAGATTAGAAATTGATTACGTCTATGTGCTTTATTTATAAAAATTGTGTTCCTTTTAGAACATAATAATTCAATTAGTAGAAAAAACCTGTGACTAGTTTTTGTTACACATACTGAATTTACTTGATAATTGTTAATGATAAGAGAAACTGTGGTTCACGATGAGAAAATAATTGTAAGAATAACAATCATCTTTATTATTATTATTATAGTCTGACTAAATACATACCTACATACATACATACATAAAATCACGCCTTTTTCCCAGAGGGGTAGGCAGAGATCACTTCCTGCCATGTGCTACGGTCCTGGCACACCACTTTCGCTTCTTTCACATCCATCATTCTCTTCATGCATGCTTGTCGTTTATGGGTACTTTTGGTTTGACCCTTCTTCAAAATTTGCCCTATTTGGTCATGGAAGGTCTTTCTTGGCCTTCCCCTGTCGACATTTTCATTTATGCTTCTTCTATGTATCCCTTTCGTTAATCGTCTCTCATTCATCCTCTCAACATGACCAAACCATCTAAGCATACCTTTCTCAACCTTAGTCACTACATCTGCTTTCACACCACAACGTTCTCTAATTATTTCATTTCTAATTCTATCACTTCGTTTCACTCCTAGCATACTTCTAAGTGCTCGCATCTCCACTGCGTTTATCCTACTGTCGTGCTTCGGTGCTTCTTCTGCCATACCCAACTTCCGCTTCCGTACATTAGTGTCGGGATCAACACTCCCCTTTGAACCGCCAGACGTGCCTTTTTTGACACTTTCTGACTGTTCACAAAGGTGTGCAGCGCTCCGTCTGAATAAAGCTGTGATTATTTTTTGTTTCACATACTGAAATTACTTAATAATTATTAATGGTAAGAGGAACTGTGATTTGCGATGAGACTACAAATAAATATAAAAAAGTTAATTTGTTAGATGAATGTCACTTAAAATAAATAACTCTTTAATATAAAAACTTGTACTTTAAATAATTAATTAATACTGAGACTAAAATAAGATTTTATTTAAAAATCGGTGTCTCAGTATTAATTCTATTATGGACTTGTCTTTTTTTACGTTTGGCTCTATACTTGTGCCGTATTAAGCACTAGCAACGTAATAACAGACATGTCTCCATTAATGTATAGTTTATACTTAAGGATAACTATCTAAAGATTTTTAAGGTATGGTTTTGAAAATAATGACAGTAATTCATAGTTTCATTAAACATTGACTTGAAAAATAATTTAATTTATTGAGTTGGTATTACCCAAGTATATACAGGTATCTTAGATTTGTCTTGTATTTTTTCATTTTGATAACAATGTAGAAACGGTCAACTGTCAGTTTTATCAAGAAAATCGATAAAAATTAAATATGTACCAATACCGTTACAAACTTCCTCAAACTAATAAAACTTTGGAGTAAAAATATAATTAAAATTGTTCATACCATAATTTGTAGAGAGATTTGAACCTTTAATTCGCTCTCCTGTAAACCTATGTTTTTGACATGTCGCTTTATACGTAGGGACCGTCGAAACACTCCAGCCAAGAACAATATTTAAGACTACATATTTAGGACTCTGTGAGAATGCTAGGTGGAGGGTTAATGACTGCCTTGGTGGAACAGTGTTATTGTGACCCTGGCTATGGTACCCATAAGAGTTGTGGGTTTGATTTCCACATCAGTGTTGGTTCATAGTCTAGGTGTTTTATTTGGATATTCATGTATACCACTGTTTTTTCTGATATCCGGGACACAAGTGCTTTAGTAAATTTCAGAATCAAGATTTTTTGGTTTTTCCTAACTGTCTTATGATGATGGCTTGAAGTAAGACTTGCAGGGGAGCGGATGACTAGATAACGAATTGATTTTTGTGGATATATTATGTTGATACCAATCCTATAGCCACCCTTATTCATCAACAAGATATATCCAATAGGTGATAATGCATTTGAAACCAATTAATTAGCACCTATTGATAGTAGACCTGCAGACAGTATTACTTCTTCAGCATTATTGATAACTAAGTAGCAAATTCAATTTTTCAATCAAAATAAAAAATTAATGGTATTATATTAGTTTGGAACCAAATTATTTTAATGAATCTCTATTATTCGGTTTTACGCCATGCAGAGGAAGGATTTTTTATATATCGTCGTTAAAATACCGTGCCGAGCTTCGTCCTCCTTCATTCGTCAAGCCAACATACAAAACTTGATTGTGCAAACTTACAGTCTAGTTCGAGATCTATTACAGAGTTCAAGATTGCTGTATGATTCGAATTCAAAATGTAACTGCAAACATGAAATAACATACCGTTATCTCGGACAAATCCCTTATAAGCTGCGAAGTAAGTTATTACTTTGCACAAAACAGATTTAACTTCACGAAACTTTACTTTTAGTGACACACATACACAACACAATGACATCCGCCCACCACTAAAATTTCGACAACCTTAAAAACCATAGACCAAAACTTCACTCAACCCAACCACAGAAAAAAAATACCACAGACCGTAGCCAAATAGTCGATTAAAGTGTTCAATTGAAATCAATCCGTAACGATACTTAAACATTCAATTGTTCTAACTTCGTCTATGATTATGAATTGTATTATCTGTCTTTGTCTTTTTGAAGTTAAGGTTACTTTGCGTGGCTGTTTGTTCTGTCAGTCAATATTAAAGAAATTGTAAAACTATACGGCCCGTGTAATAAACCCACTAAATCGTAAGTAACGAGAATAGTTATAATGTGTCTCAATAATTTATGAACGATATTTTGAATGCATTTGCCTTCAAACATTATTGTTTGAAACCTAACCTACCAAACATTTAAAATGATTCTAATTTCCTACTGAAGTGTTCGCCGATCTTGCTATTGCTGGTTCTGCCTAATATCGTGACCCTCTATCTATTCAACTTGCCTTATAATGAAAAGTCATGTTTTCGACGATACAAAGTATGTCTGTGTGGTTAATGAAATTCTCTTCGTCATTTGAAATTCATGTTTTGTTTTCAGATGCCAGTTGCTGACGATATCCAGTCCTCCTGGGCTGATGAAGTTGAAATTGATCAGGGAGAATTGCCGGCCCCCTCTGAAGTAGTTGAAAATGGACTAAAAATAGTGACTGAATACAAATATGATAATGATAATAAGAAAGTAAAGATAGTCCGCACTTACAAAATTGAAAAACGTGTTGTCTCAAAGGTAAGATATGTGCATATCATTAATATTAAAAGGTTTTATATCAGTTAGTTGACATTCTTATTGGGTTGGATAGTGAAAATATTTGTTTACTCAAATTTTCTGATTGCTTGATATATTTATTTCTAGAGTATTGCTAAACGCAAGACATGGAGCAAATTCGGAGATTCTGCTTCTGACAAACCTGGCCCGAACCCAGCCACAACCAATGTTTCTGAAGATGTTTTCATGCAATTCATCTCAAGCAAAGAAGAGAGCCAGCGCCCTGATGATGGAGAATTGGATGGACTGAAGGTAACTTCTTTAGCTTTGGTGTATTCAATATTCACTTCAAAAATTATTGCTTAATTCTACTACTAAACTAGGTATCTAGTCTATCTGGTGCCAATAATAAGTACATTTGCCAATTCTTCACATAATATTTATGATATAGAGATAATTGATAATGGTATGAAATTTATAAGGAGAAATGTCTCACTTTTCTTTTTATGTTTCAGCCACCAGCCAGCAGAGTAATCTTCAAATGCCGTACCTGCCAAGGTGACCACTGGACCCTCAGTTGTCCCTTCCAGCACACTGAGCTTGCCCAGGCTAAAGCAAATGAAGCGGCCAAATCAGCAGGTAATGATCTATTATTTTGGAAATTTAATATCTGGTAACTTTATTTCTCATAAGAATTTACACTCACTTACACGAGATTAAAAATTTTATACTTAAATCAATTTTAGGCTACTCATAGTTGTAATTAGTGTACATAAGCTTATGCAAGTAAAAATGTTATAAACAGACTTCATTATACAAATCACATCACATCACTTTTAATATGCAGTTACACTCAAGAATATCTTTTACCTATGAATATATAGGTAGATAAGACACTTTATATGCCAAACTAATTAAAGCAGTTAACAATCTCAAATAGGGTAGTGTTTGTCTGAGTTTGTGTTCTGTGTTCGCCCGACAAGCTATTTGTACACAGATATTGCGCTGCTTGATGTAGCTTGCAATGTTCATACCAAAACTTATTGTAAATATAATATGCAAGGACAATAAGTATTATTTATTAGTCAATGAATACAAGCTTTGTGTGTGTGTGTGTATTTTACTTACTTTATATAGTGTTTTTTGCATACAAATCTCGGTTACATGTATACTCATATTACATATACCTTTATGTATTTTATTTTGTTGAAAATTTCCACAAGTATGTATTTGATAGTAAAATAATATTTTTTTATTTCATATTACTTTATACTACAGTATCCGTACATGATTGTACCATTAACTTTCCTCCTTTGCATTCTTCTATTTATCAAGTTGATGGCAAAATCAAAAATTATTTTCCCAGTATTCGGCCACACATATCACATTATCTGAGGCACCCATCAAGTTGCTCAGCGAGTAGGTTTCCATACAAGGGGGACATGACATTAGATGGCACAAGGACTGTGACAAGAAATCGCATACAAAGGCTAGATCTAATGCATCAGTGAGCCAATTTTCCTTGCTACAACCAACCTAGGTACAAAGTCCTTTTCTGACTGCCAGATTGGCCATGGCAAATCACAACCACCTTTGCATTAATGAACTCTTAAATAAATTAATAATATTGTTTTTCAGACCCGAAAGCAGTCTCTACAAAGTATGTGGCTCCATTCCTACGTGAGGGTGGCGCCGGTCGCGGAGCCAGCAAGGAGCCGCCGGGCGCTCGACGTGACGACATTGCTGCCATTCGTATTTCTAATCTCAGTAACTTTGCAGTCGAGGCCGATTTGGAAGACTTGGTCAAAGGATTTGGACCAGTTCTGAAGCTGTACCTTGCTAAGGAAAAGGTGAGCGCAAATATCATGTTACTTTAAGGGCCAACCTTGCAATATCCAAACAACCATACAAATATTTGAATTTTGTTATAAGACTGAGGTCCAAATCCCTGTAATGCAGCATTGGCTAGGGCCAATCCAAACTAGCAAGTAATTAGGATTACTAGCTAGTTTAGCAAATACTGTTAATAACTGGGACATACATCAGTACCAATATCAACTGAATGACATGCAGGAACATGAAACTAGTCCCTAGTTGTATTTTCTAACATCTTAACTCACATATAATTGAAATCTTGGCATAATTCGTAAGAGTACTCATGTGTTAAAGCTTGTAGTCATGGGAACATGTAGGATATCTTAATAATTCACACAAATAATGTATAATACTATATTTTATATTTGTTTCAGAGCACTGGTCATTGCAAAGGATTTGCATATGTCCACTTCAAGTTCCGAGCTGATGCTGCAAAAGCAATTCAAACCCTCAATGGCCATGGTTTTGATCATTTGATCCTGAATGTGGAATGGTCGAAGCCACCTCAGAATAACTAAGTAAATTACATTTCACAATTGAAAAAACTGTAATCAATAAACATTCATATAATTTTGTTCATATTGTTTTTTATTATAATATACCTATTTTGAAATTAGTCAGTGTAATAAAATATACATGTAAGTGGAAATCAAACCCGAGAGTCCAAGCACAAGAGACAAGAGTAGTGTAGTGTAACTTTTTTCAAGCATTCCTGCTGGAATTTTAAACAAATTATCAGATAATTTTATATACTGATAGAAAGTTTAATTGCGTACATGAGTGTACGCCAAAAGATGATTTGTATGCCTAGGCTTTGTGTACTTAATTAGGCAGGCAAAATAATCGTCGTCATCGGTCATCAAGCCAGAATTAGAAACTATGCATTAATCAATCAATGTAATGCACACGCCAGAGTTGGCTGCGCACCTTATTAGCTTCCAGAAACCAGATTTTTTTTATGGGGCCCTAAGCGTTCTGCACACTATGTCGCCATCGTGTTTTTTATAGCGCTCGCGCTGCTTCCGCACTGGCAATGCTTTCTATCTCCTACGCGTCGCTGATAGGCGGCATCGTCTGCGGTAACGCTAAAGAGAATTTGCAAATCAGGGATTCCCCTAACATAGCCATGCTAGTTTGTCAAGACGTGGGTACCTAGCCTCTTCAGAGCCGGGGCCCGTGGCATATTGTCAGTCCTACCGTCTGCCACCCTATAGTTACCCATGGGTGTCCCATCCTTTAGTGCGCGTAGCGAGTAAGCTGCATGCAGTGTGTCGAAGGTATCCACATAGTTAATGTGTTAAAAATAAGTAGTGTAGGTTCTAAAACTATAACAAATTGATAGTCACTCATGAATTTGTATACTTTGCTTTGGCATCCTGATATAATTAATCGCTAAGTATCAATTTTTATAATACCTACCTAATAAATTTTTTTCTAAATATTGTGTCTATGTATTGGGACCGTGAGAAGTGGGTGGAGGGAGAAATGGCACAGATTGTCAAAAATGCATGTAATCTTATGAGATGTCAGTTGTTATTGTTAGTGTACTCCATAAGATTTAACGAAAGAAACGTCCACAAAATGAGGGCAGCACCATAGTGCACGCTCCCAATACATGATTGACAAATCATTACCTAATAAGGACTGGTTAATTGACATTAGGTATAAAATAAAATACATGTGCACAATTCAAATAATTTATTCAAAGCATTCCATGCAGGACTAGACAATATTTGGGAAGTGACCATAACAAGATAGCATAAAGTGCATACAATAATAACATCTTTTAATTTTTTTTAATCAAACCTTTGAGTACCCTTAACTGCTACCAAATAATATGTACATACATCAAAAAGCTTTCTCTCATATTAATTTATTTACAATAATAAATGAAAGTGTAAGTGCTGGTAATTAATACTCCTTTACAAGTCAATATCATATTTTTCATCATCACTGTTTGGAGAATATGGTTCTTCAGGGAGGTGGACCTCACCACAGAACATGAGTTCTACATAGTGGAAATAGTCTAACGCAATATTAGTGAGCATAGCTCCAGTTGTGATTCCCAGCACAGTGCCAACTAGAGGCCTTTGACCAACTGAACTTCTTAATATTGCCCAGAGGAAAATAGAGCCTAAGGGCCAAAGACATCCTCCTAAGAAAGCCCAAGAGAAACGTCTAGCAGGAGCTGCTGCTGCCATGTGTGGTCGCGCCCATAGCCACAAACCGGCTCCGCCACCAGCAGTCAAGAATAATACATCTGTTACATCTCTTCGAGGGAACAATCTGGAAAATGAATATTTATGTTAGGTACACATTTTTATAAATAACTATATAGTATTTACAATGTGAAATTCTGTCTGGCAAATTAAACTTTCTTACCTGACCATTAAATGAGGGTTCATCACACTTACAGATAACGTTGTGTAACTAACCAGACCTTGCATTGGTAAATAATAGTATAACACATTGTCTCTTGTGAACGGCGGTATCCGCACTTTACTCATAGATTTGTTGACAAAATCAAGAGTTTTCGGTATATGTGCCGGTAAGTTAGCAACTTGCCCTCGAATATTACGATAAATCCTTTCGAGGATTTCCATTTTCGTTATTATATTAGTACAATAAAACTGAACTCAATTCACAAGTAGATTGACTTGTGCAGTAAGGTTACGTTATTACACATTATTTGGCAAGTGCTAAGGTTTTAGACGCTATACACTATAATTTTTTCATTATAGCTAGTAATAAATTATGTGAAGTTGCAAACAAGATGCAATGCAAGCAACAGACATTAATTTTTTTTACAGCTAAAATCCATAGCCGTGCAATGCATGTGACATGACAGATGACATTCAATGATAATGCCAACCTCAGTCACAAAATAACATTGTATGTATCATTCTTTATGTAACTACCAAGAAAATAATTATGTAGTTAACAGGTCGCTAGCGATTATTTGAGTAAATCTATTTTTATTTTGTGAATATTTCAAGTGGATATGTTATAGTTAAAACAATTTTTTGGATAGAACGCGTTTTCCTAGTTATTTTTAGTAACTAGTTGTCACATGGAGCTATAGTTATAAAAATAGTACTAGAAAAAAATATTTGGGATTCATGAAACCTAATAAAAGCGTGAAATTCATTGTCATATAATTATACATAAAAACGTGTTACATGTGTTTGCAAAAGCAAAATAATGAAGTCTAAATTCGGTTGTCTAGTACTAGTTTTAGCTACAGCTCGATGTAACAACTAGTATCAACTAGAAAAACACGGTCTATATAAACAAAGAGAATATAATCACTACGTTTATAAAGACTGACTTTTATTTACTGTAACAAGTACAATACATTTTGATATGAATAGTGTTGCCATTTCAGCTAAGATGATTCCTGTGACACTACATTGTGTTCTGAATTATGCATTTTATGTTTGACAAATGAAAATAATTTTATTGCACACTTTCTCATTTTATTGCGGCGTCACTAGGAAAAATATTAAAATAAATAACTTTAAACTTTTAAAAGAAAAACAGTATCGTTCAGATTAATTTAATGTAATAGAAATTAAAAAAGTTATACCAATGCAGTTCGTATACGTAGAACGTGACGAAGTAAGAGCATAGAGCTGGGACAAACATAATTGGGTGCAATTTTGCAATCACTTGACAATCGTTCATTCACTCGTGAAAATTGGACGAAAGTAGTCGAAAAGACAAAAAGTACCATATTATAGGCCTGGAAAGACTAACTTATAATAAATGTCGAGGATTTTTCAGATACTGAATAAAAAATTTAGTCTATTCTTATTATTTCACTTTACCGAATAGGCTAGCAGTATGTAAAGTATACATAATTATATGATCTGTAAATATAGTACATAAAGACAAATCATGGTTTAGTTTTTGGTAGTTTAGTAAAATCGATTTCATTTCCATATAAAATATTATCGATTTCCAGAAATAGTCGAAATTGTTTCATTGTAGGACATCTCTACAATTGTCCAAATCGAGGTGTCAAAGGGATGATCATCTTAGCTAAAATGGACTATAGCAACACTATTCATATTTCATACCTATCCACATTTTTATCTTATTAATCCTGAATGAAACAGATTTATTTCAGTTTTCAGTTTCAGTTTTGGTAAATCAATATAATGATTAATGATGAAGAGGCCCGAGTGGAAGAAATACACATGTTGCGCCGACCCCACTTAGCGTGGGATAAGGGCAGGAGGATGATGAATGATGAAATGAATAACAGCTTTGTTTTAGGAAGTCGTTTTTATTTTCATTAGTTTAACAGATAATTTAGCTTGGGTAACATGGGATATAAGACTTTCACCTAAAGGACTAACAGCTTCTATGTCTAAAGCATCTAAGTCTGTTATAATGTCTATCTTTCTTCTCCATTTTTCCAAACCATTCCATGCTATCATAACTCCATTGTCTGTACATAATTTAGGTAGTGGCCTACAAATTTTATAATCAAATTCATTGCACAACATTGACAATGTATTAAAAATATAATTATTACATGCTACCCCACCAGATACTACAAGTTGTTTATTTTTTTCTGGTATCAAATTATTGAGTTCACAAAATTCCATAGCTCTCTGTGTTCTATGCACTAAGTGCCTGGAGGTGGCCATTAAAGTAGCAGCACACAGGTCATTTACTTCCGGGATAAGTTTGTGGGCCACAACTTGATGTTCTTTTTCTTTTCTTGTAAGGTGTAAAAGAATAGCTGTTTTTAAACCATTAAAACTAAAATTACAGTCTTTGTATTCAACAAGAGGTAACGGCAATTTAAAAATGTGAGGATTAGTAGCTTTAGCTGCTGCTAACTCTATTGCTTCTCCACCAGACATTTTAGAATATTGTTTCATATTTTTTAATTTCATTCTCCTAGCTACTTTGTCAAACATTTCTCCAGGTGCATTATCAATACTTTGCCCAAGAAGTTTGAAACTGTTTACATCTTCAACCACAGCAAGGAGGCAGTGACCACCTGATATAAGTAGAACTAGAAATGGAAACTTTATTTGATGGTGCATTCTAGCAGCTAAAGCATGAGCTTCCATGTGATGTATTGGTATGATGGGTTTATTATATTGACGGGCTAGGTGTTTGGCATACTTCATGCCTACTGCTAAACTTAGAGGTAATCCAGGTCTTAGAGTTACAGCTATTGCTGAAACATCATTCATAGTCATTGACGCTTTCTCCAGTGTATTTTTAACGGTCGGTTCTATATGTAACCTATGTAAATCTTGTGCAACATCCGGTATGATTCCTCCGTTTCTTAAATGCATTAAATTTTGAGAATGGAGCTCTTCAGACAATAATTCACCATTTTCATTAATGATAGCACAACCCGTATCATCACACGAAGTCTCTATTCCCAGTATTGCATGACTGGAATAATACCTATTCGTTTTCTGCACTGAAAAGGCACTCCTTAGCAAATGGTGGGTTTTAAAGGCGCGAATTACTTTAGTTATATGCATTATAAAAAGCCAATTCAGCCGTTCTAGAGTAGTTATTTTATTATTTTAATTAATTATTTGTCTTAATTCACACACAGTAAACAAAAGGTTTTTTAACTCGCCGAACATGTGTTCGGAATGTCTGTCAGTCACTTGCCCCAGCTGACTAACTGTCACTGTCAATTAAATGTCAATATATATTTTTTAATGGTATTGGAGTCTTGGTACTATAGTCTCTAACAACTAAGATGTTCTCTGTGACACATCGATTTTGACAATAGGGGTGTAGACTATTTTTTGGAAATATTTTTTTTTACAGATATGCCTTTATTATACCTAAAAAATTAATACAAAATAAATACAACATTAATTAATTAAAAAAACCATATTTTAAATTTCGTTTTACAACTTCCGGTTAAAAAGCTTAAATTCCAACATGGCGTCGCTATGACGGCACGATCCTCAAACAACAACATTCCTTCAAAGTAAACAGATGCAGTTGACCATATATTTTATGCGTTTAATAATAAAAACTGTACAGAGATGGATTCCAAGTTCTACAAGTATTGTGCAGTGCCTTTGTGTCACAATACCACAATCTTCTTCTTCTTCTTCTTATCGTATGGTTGATAAACAACCTGGTGTCAAGAGTTTTTAAGCCGCCTGTAGGCCTCTGACATGGCTTCACACACCGTTGAAAAATTTCTCAGGTGTGCTGGTTTCCTCACGATGTTTTCCTTCACCGTTAAAGCGTCGAATGATGGTACATATGAATTTCAAATTTGAAAAACACATTGGTACCTGGCGGGGTTTGAACTGGCGACCTCTCGCATGGCAAGCAACGACCTTAACCACTCGGCCATCGACGCTAATGCCACAATCAAAACACCACAAAAACTGTTTGTGCACGTCCCAAAAAAAAAAGCAATACGAAAACAATGGTTTCAACTTGCAAGGAGAGATAAACCACTAACAGTGCAAAATGTTTACATATCCCGACTCCATAATGAATTGCACCGTGTTTTTGGGACAAATATTCACTTAATTTCATGTTTTTCCAGGTTTTAAACTTAAAGTTCGCTTCGGTTTGTTTACATCAAAATGTCACTGTCACAGTGTTTTAGATATCATTACGTCACACGCTGTTTGCGATCACGTGATATTACGGATTAAATATTTAATTTTCATTTATTAAAATATAAAAGATAATAAACTTAATAATAATAAAAATTTAATTTTCGATAATTCCATGATATAAACTCTCATTAAAACAACAATTTGTATTATATTTCGTTTACTGTCTACACCCCTATTGTAGAGATGCCCTACAATGAAAATAATTCCGATTATTTCTGGTAATCGATAATATTTTATATAAATAAATAATAAATAAATATTTCACAACATCGATCTGATCCCGTGGTAAGTGGCTTAAGCACTTGTGTTACGGGTATCAGAATCAACAGTGGATACACAAATATACTTAAATATATTTTAATAATACACCCAGACCCGGAACAATCACCGATGTTCGTCACATAAATATTTGTTCCGAGTAGGAATCGAATCCACGACTCTTGGAACCGTAGGTAGTGAACCTGGGTCACTAACCACTGTTCCACCTTTTTTTTTTTTTTATTTTTTTCGAAAAGACTAAGCTGTTAGCCTAAGATGGCTTCTACAACTTCACCGGGCTGGCGGGGGAGCGGAAGGCTCACACCCCTAGTACATTTAAGCAACGTTTGCCTGAGGGTGCCCCCGAACGGGGCTCGAACCTCGGCTCAGGGCGTTGCTGGGACGGTCCCTAATGCGGACGTAGGTTTGGGGAGAGAAACGACCCGGCACGTGCCGGTATCGGGTAGTGAGCAGAGACGCGGAAGCTGAAGGGCGGTTTCGCGACGTTCTAGGCCCCCGCCGGCGGGGGCGGAAAATCGGACGGTTATTTGAAGTGTTAGTCTGTGTCGCGAGCTGTTGGGCTAACGTGATAGGGTCGTCGGGGTCTAGGAGAATGTTCCTAGGCCTACGCTTCGATTGTGAAGCTACGGAAGGGGTATAGTCTGCCGCATGGGCGACAAGAATATTCGGGTGGTGCGGGGCAGAGTCAAAGTATCGGGTGGAGCATTGCTTGAAGTACTGCGAGATGGTCGGCAGTTCCAAGTCAATGTGTAAGTCGATGTTGCGCATGTACCAGGGAGCGCCGGTGGCTTTGCGCATGAAGCGGTTTTGGACGGCTTGTAATCGGTGGATGTTATAGTTAGCCGAGTGCGCAAAAACGACACTGGCGTAAGACATGATCGGGCGAATGCAAGTCGTGTAAATCCTAACCTTATTTCTAAGGGACATTTTACTACGCTTGTTGAGAAGACAATGGAGCCTACCGAGGGCGAAAGCGGCGCGATCGCGCACGACTTTGATGTGATGGCTAAAAGTAAGTCGGTAGTCTAAGATAACACCTAAGTATCGTACTTTGCGTTCCCAAGGGATTGCTTTTCCTAACATAGTGATCGATTGAGAGGGGAGTGGGGCGTTATTTCTCTTAAAGAGTAACGCGGCGCTTTTGTCGGGGTTCACTTCGATTCTCCACTTTCTGAACCAATCGCCTAAGACGTCGGCAGAACGTTGGAGGGTGCGAACTATAGGCTCCTCCTGCGGGCCGAACAGTAAATGGCAGTGTCGTCTGCGAACAGAGCGACGTGGGCCTGAAGAGGGAGGGAGTCTCGAAGGTGGGAATGTCGCTTGTGAACAGAGTGAAGAGAATCGGAGAGAGCACCGAGCCTTGAGGGACACCGGCTCGGATCGGGTGGGGGGCGGAGAGAGTTCCGTCTATTCGATATCGGAATGTGCGATTTGACAGATAGTCTCGTATGATGAGCACGAGACGGTCGGGCACTTCGAGTTTGTAGAGCTTATAGATTAAGCCCTCGTGCCAGACCTTGTCGAAAGCCTTAGCGATGTCGAAGAATAGAGCACCTGTCTTACGATGACGAGAGCGACCGAAGTTAACGAGGACGTGCTCGACGATGCGATGCACCTGTTGGACGCACGAGTGCTTGGCGCGAAAGCCGAACTGCTCCTTGGGGATGAGCGAGTTGGTGGTGGCAAAGTCGCGGAGGCGACTGTGAATGATACGCTCGTAGATCTTACCCAAGGTACAGAGCAGACTGATCGGTCTATAGCTGGACGGTTCGGCCTTAGGTTTGCCGGGCTTAGGTATCCCTATGACTATCGCCCCTTTCCATTGCTGGGGGAAGAAACAATTATCGAGTGCCGCGTTGAAAATGGCAGCGAGGAGAACAATGAGGTGGGGAGAAAAGCGCTTTATCACCTTGTTAGTGATCCCGTCCTGGCCAGGGACCTTTCGGGGATGAAGATCTTTAATGATGGTCTCGACCTCGTCTGCGGTCACCTGCTCGAGGGCGGGTGCGCAGGGCGGAATAGCTAGCCTACGTTCGACCTCCGCCTCGACTTCGGCGAGGTGGTCTGGGTCAACTGGGAGGACGCTGGGTGAGCACTGAGACTCGAGGCTATCGGCCAGACACTCCGACTTCTCATCGTCGTCGAAGGCTGGTGGTTGGTTGGGTCGATTTAGAGGGGGTGTAGAGGCGCTCCTCTCTGATTTAAGCTTTCGGGTGAGAGCCCAGAAGGCTTGATGGGTGGGTTCTAGCTCACTTATCATTCTATCCCATTGTCCGTTCCGGAGATCGCTTATACGACACTTTACAGATCTCTGCAGAGCGCGCATACGGACCCGGTTCGACTCAGTGGGATAAGAATCATAAGCTCGGATGGCGGCGTTCTTCTCCGTCAACAGAGCCCGTACATCCGCGGGCAGTTTCCAGCGGCGGTTGCCCGTCGCTGGTACCGTCCGCGAGCAGTCGTTAACGACTTTCTGTACGTGCTCTGTCAAGGAGTCGACCGCCGTAATAGTATCGGTCCTACTTATGATCTGGGAGGGTATTCTATCTAATTCTGGGGAAGAGGGGGATTTGAGTTTAAGTTTAAGACTCTCCCAATCTACTTTGACAGCTAGTTGGGGGGGCGGGCCGTCGCCTGGGGAGGCGACCCTTGGAACAAATTCGACTACGACTGGCCTATGGTCGGAATCAAGCTCGTGGAGTACTTCTATCGAATGCATACGTAAGTTTACGTTCTTTAGAAGCATTATGTCGAGAACGTCGGGCCGGTGGTCTACTATGCGCGGAAAGAACGTGGGTTCCATTGGCGCTATGACGTCGAAGTGTAAAAGATCGGAATAAGATTCCAGAGCACGGCCTCGGGGGTTGGAAGTGCGACTGCACCAGGCGGAGCTTTTTGCGTTTAGGTCTCCGGCTATAAGCACGGAGTTGCCTAGACTAGTGAGGGAAGTGAGATCATTACGGGTCATATGCCTTGCGTTTGGACCTGAACGGACAGGTGAGAGATAGGCGGAAATCAGGACGATCGACTCGTGGCCGGTCATGCCCAATCTGCAGGCCGAGGCCTCTATGTGTTCTAATTGGGGAAGGTCTAGCGGCGTGCAATACAACGACCGTTTGTAATAAATAAGGGTGCCACCTCTATCGGCGGTAATCCTATCGTTCCTAACTAAATTATAGTTCGCTATGTTGGGGTTTTTCATACTAGGTTTGAGGAAAGTCTCTTGGACTAGAAAGATATCTATTTGATGCTGGGTGAGGAAAGTACCTATTTCGTCTTTTTGTGACGCTAGCCCGTTAGCGTTGAAATAACCTATGCGTAGGGAGGACGGTTTGAACCTACAGGGGGGGTTTAAAACCATTATGGTTTGACTTTAAAGTTGGCTAGCCGGGCTCCTAACTCCCGGTATTCGATGGCTACGACCATCATGGCCCTTGGTCACCTTCCGCCCGCCGAATGGCTTCAGCGGCGCTCACCCAGGTCGAGCGCCCGGAAGAAACGAGACAAAAGAGAGATGTCGTCTAGTAGCTGAGACGACGAGGGCGAGTTTGCCTTTTTCGGCGCGGGGGCCGAGGCGGAGGGGGGGCTCTGGGGCGCGGGGCGGGGAGCCGCCGCTTTGGGTGCGGGGGCCGGCGCAGGGGATTGCGGCGCGGCCTTTTTGGTCCAGGGAGTGGGCCATTGCGGGGCCAGCCTAATAGGCGCTGGTTGCCCGCGCTGGGCTGACTGAGGGGGCTGTTGTTGCGGGGGAGGAGGGGGGCGAGAGTGTGCGGCCCTTTGCGCCACCTTTCGGTTAGTGCGAGGGGCTTTCGGGCACCCGCGATAGTTAGCGGGGTGCCCGGTTTCGCCGCATAGAACGCAGCTGGGAGGCTCAGTGCACAATGTCCTATCTTTCGGACGGGAACAGTCCGAAGTGCCGTGATTGCCCAAGCACTTGACGCACCTGGGCCTAGCGAAACAATTTTGGGCCGAGTGCCCGTATAGCTGGCAGCGATGACACTGCCCGGGGGGACCTTTTTTGTGTGGGGCTTCCACGGTAATGCCGCCTAAGTGGCAGACAGTCTTAATTTTGAATACCTTTTTGCCCTCTTCGGTGCGGTCGAGAATGGCCAACACCATGTCGTAGGGCTTCAGGGACTTGCCCTGGTGCATACGGTGCACCTGTTGGGCGGGGAGATTTTGGGCCTTAAGGTCTTCCAGGATCTCTGAGGTTGGGATTTCCCTAGGGATGCCGCGGATGACGACGCGGAGCATCCTTTCCTCCGGGAGAGCGTAGGTATGATACCCTACTTTCATCTCTCGGAGTAGAGATGTAATGCGACGGTGGTCGCTAGAGGACGCCACCGTGACTTTGATGCCCTGGGCGGTCGTTTGGGCCTTAAGATAATTAACCCTATCTGTGGCGCATCTGCGCGTGACTGCCAGCCACTTATCCTTGTCCTGTATGTACAGGGGAGGAGGGCTGGGCTCTTTTCTAGCGGTAGGGACGTTCGAGGACGAAGCCTCTGTCTGCGGGCGCGGGGGCGGGGGCGTGGGCGGATTCGCCCTTTTCTTTGGGCAAGGGGACGGGGGCGCTTTGTCGGCCGCGGCGCGTTTCGCCTTGGCCTTGGCGAGACGGGTCCTCTTTTTCGAACCTACGACCACAGTGTAGTCGTCCGACGAGGACTCTTCGCCGGAGGTGGCGCTGTCGTCGTCGGAGGACGACACAGTGGAGGAGGAAGAGGATGAGTCGGGAGTCGGCTCTTCTACGACTTCCATAGAGTCGTCGTTAACTACCACGTGCGCGTCGTTATCTACCACGTGCGCGGGCGAGGCGGCGGGAGAGGGGTCGGGGGACGCGGGTGAGTCCGCGGAGGGCGCGGGAGGTGGCGGCGCGGGAGCGGCCGCTCCCTCGATGTCCGGGTTTCGGACGAAGGCCCGTACGTCAGGGACTAAGCCCATCATACGGTCTAGGTCGCCGGCTTTCGCCAGCGCGCTGACAAGCGCGGCAAGCGTTTTGCTGGCGCGCCCCATGACGGGGGGCCAGCGGCTAGGTGCCTACTATCTATGAGAACGAGAGTTTTTACACCGGTTCGCTCGCGTCGCGTTCCGCCCGGAAGAACCGGCAAGAAACCAGGCGGCAGTCGCGCTAACTAAGTGAGTCGCCCCGGGCTGGAACGGCCCGGGGGTGAGTCTGTTTGTTTGACCTCCCCGCCGGGGCAGCGGGAAGGGTGTTCCTATTGTGTGCCCTAAGCTTGTTATCCCTCCGCCAATCTTAATGTGCGGAGGGTTCCT
Organism: Maruca vitrata; assembly: GCA_039566165.1. Classification (NCBI taxonomy): domain Eukaryota; kingdom Metazoa; phylum Arthropoda; class Insecta; order Lepidoptera; family Crambidae; genus Maruca; species Maruca vitrata. The sequence goes on along the minus strand of CM076917.1, from coordinate 9,250,015 downwards.
AGCTCTGTGTGCAAAGGGCGCTAAGCGCCCTTACAGAGCAAAAGGGCAAGGGGAGACAGCTCGCGTCGGCTAGGAGACCCCCCAAGGCCGGTGGTTCGAGCCCCGTCCGGTTACTGCTTTACTCTGAAGGAGCAAAGCGGGTGGACCGGGTCCCCACCCCGTACGGCTTCGTTAACACCGCAAGGTATCAACCGTACGACCACCAAACAGTGGTTTTAAAAACGCGACGAATACTCTCTCAGTTGTGACCTTATTATCGGTTGGTGACGCCTTGTAAGGCGCCAGCAACACAAGAAACAGCGATGGCCGTGTAATTCGCCTTGAAAAAGGCAAACACAGAGCCGAAGGAATTCGGTTTCGAACTACGCGGAGGCAAGCCTCAACGCGTAGGCGAGAACGAATATGAACGGTACGAGAGTACCGAACCGGACCAGGCGCGACTGAGCACGTGTGGCCGCCACGGAGCTCAAGCGCTGAATCTGTACTGTCACTGTTCCACCGAGCCAGTCAAATATATATGAAAATGAAATTGGTTTTATTAAACAAAAACAATACTGTTTCTCTTTTAAAAGTTTAAAATTATTTATTTCTATAAATTTCCTAATGACGCCGCAATAAAATGAAAAAAGTGTGCAATAAAATTATTTTCGTTTTTCAAACGTAAAATGCGTGATTCAGAACACAATATGAAGTGTCACAGGGATCATCTTATCTGAGAGTGTGAATCTGGGTGTGAGTGTGTGTGCGTGCATGTGTGTGTGTGAAAGTCAAAATTGGTAAAACTAATTAAATGAAGATTTGGCCGTATGATTTTAAAATCAAGGCCGTTAAACCGTTATTTACTACTACATCTTATCTGAAAAAAACTATAGAAATATACAATTTTGGTCAGTCTATTTAATAAGCCCCATATTTTCTTAGTAATTAAGCAAAACGAAATTTAAAAAATGTTATTACGATTTGATAATTTCAGACCTTTTTTTTTGCAGGACCGAAAGACAAAATAACTATATCAGTACGTGTGTAAATTTTTCGTAATTTTTCCTAACTGCCCATAATATTTTTTTCGTCTACATTTATGCATCTACAGGCCACGGTTTTTTAGGTTCCGTACCCAAAGGATAAATAGGGCACCCTTTAGTAAGACTTCTCTGTCCGTCCGTCCGAACAAAAGACGGACCGTTTGTCACCAGACTGTACTGACCGTTTCAGGCATTGTATAGAATTCCTAGGAATCCTAGGTAATCTATACGATACCGGATTATGCACATAACAGATACACAAATAAACTAAAATATATAATAGCAGATCCAGACACGGAACAAACAGCGATGTTAATCACACAAATATTTGTTCCCCACTCGGAACAAATATTTGTGTATGATAGAGATATAAAAATAATAGAGCCCACGACTCCTGGACCTGACAGCCAGGGTCACTAACCACTGTTCCACCGAGCCAGTTAGGGGTGAGAGCCATCCGCTCCCTCAAGCCCGGTGATGATGACAAAGGCTCCTCAAGCCATCATCGTTAGTCAGTTAGGAAAAAAAAAATCCACCGAGCCAGTCAAATGCTATAACAACAAATAAGTACGAAAAAGTAAAATTAATATTTAAGGTATACAAAATACAAACAAATATTTTTTTTTGGTAAGGAACTCTTTGTATACGAGTCCGACTCGCACTTGACCGATTTTTTCGATACCATCCTTATACTTCACGGTAATAGAAAAGGACTCTTAGAAGATTTTTTGATGTTATCTATCAGTCGGGTCAAGGTTTTTATTTTTGGTGTTTGCATTATTCTATTATGCAAGATCGCTTGATAAATAGGCGGCTGCTTTTACGAATGATTTAGCCTGTGTATAGTATGGAGGTGGAACAGTGGTTAGTGATCCAGGCGCACTACCTGCTGTTCCAAGAGTCGTGGGTTCGATTCCCAGCCGTGACAAATATTTGTGTGACGAACATTGGTGTTTGTTCCGTGTCTGGGTGTGTTATTAAATATATTTGTCTACTAAAAAGTCTTGTTTCAAACAACACATGCACAAAAATACACAAAGTTTTGCATTAAAATAGCGTTTATTGAATCAAATGAAATCAACAACTTTCCTGATTTGTAAGCAGGTAAAAAAGTGTGCTCGACCCGATTCTTTTTTTATTTAACATCTTAGCTTACAATATGTGCATAAATTCCATCGCCCGATATCTTGAAATATGAGCTCAGTGGTGTTTATGTATTCGCTTGAGCCGCTTGTTTGGGACGGTTTATCTTTCAAAAATAAAACAATGTTCAGAAATTGTACATCTCATTTCCAAAGACATGTGAGATTACTTTTGTGTAAACATGTTAAAAGTTCAGTTCAGATTTATCGAGTTTGCAGTACCAAAAGTGTTAACAATAATATTGCAAATGGCATGAACTTTAATGATATTCCTGGACCCAAGCAATATCCAGTTATAGGAACATTATATAAGTATTTGCCGTTTATAGGTAAGTAAGAAACCGCTACACAGTTTTTATATACGTTTACATGTAGTAGGTACGTTTACCTTGTCTATACATAGGTGTAAATAGTATAATCTGTCTCATTACTTACCTACCAAATGCATACGTAATGAGTTCTTTCTACATAATCGGATCTATCATCCCAACTAACTTAAATTTGAAATGATTTAGTCTACGCAAACCGCTTTTTACGACCTACCTACCATAGACCTATTATTATAGGTAATAACTGCCTCGCTGGTCTATTGGTAGCAAGTGCTGCGTTAGGACCGAGAGGTCCCCGGTTCGAGTCCGAGGTCGGGCAAAATTTGTGTGAGTTTTTCTGTAATGAAATTACTCAGCCCGGAGTTAGGAAGTTGGCGGTTGAACGCCCGTGCCTCGGAAAGCACGTTAAGCCGGTGGTCCTGCGCCCGATCTCTCATCGGTCATGTCGGATTGCCGTCTCACCGAATTATGAGAGTAAGGGAATAGAGAGTGCACTTGTGTTTGCGCGTACACTTGTGCACTATAATATGTCCTGCGCACTTGGCTGATCTCAATTGAGATCGGCCGCCATGGCTGAAATCGGTCGGACGCTTTGTTATTATAAGTATTATTTTCTCCGGACAATGTTCAAATGTTTTCTTTTTAACAAGCAAAGGCACATGTTTATTGTGATTAGAGAATATTAAATTTTTTCAGGTGATTATGACGCAGAAGCGTTAGATAAAAACGCCTGGTTGAATTACACTCGCTATGGCGACTTAGTGCGTGAATTCCCCGGTGTTCGGTTGCTCCATGTGTTTGACCCCGAGGACATAGAGGCCGTGTTCCGACAGGACGATCGGCATCCAGCGAGGAGGAGCCACGTCGCCATGCTCGACTACCGGCTGAAGAAGCCTGCTGTTTACAACACGGGTGGTCTTTTATCTATGTACGTATCTACTCATCATTATTATCAGCCCATATACGTCCCCACTGCCGGTATGGAGCTAGAACTAGGGTGATAAGGCCTTACTCAACTAACGTCAGCCACACTGGCCAAGTGCGGGCTGGTTGACTACTCAACCTAAGAATTTCTTCGATTGTGTGCAGGTGTCTCACGATGTTTTCCTTCACCGTTGAAGCGTCTAATAATCGTACATTTGAATTTAAAATTTGAAAAACACAGTAGTATGTCACGGGGTTTGAACTGACGACCTCTCGCATGGCAAGCAGCTACCACTCGGCCATTGACGCTTTTGCTAATTATATAGAACTAGCTTTCCGCCCGCGACTCCGTCCGCGTAGAGTATAGCGCAGTCGGTTAAAAAGTAGCCTATAACCTTTCCTAGGCTCTGGACTATATCTTTACCAAATTTCATTTAAATCGGTCCAGTACTCTATGCGTGAAAGCGTTACAGACAGACAGACAGAGTTACTTTCGGATTTATAATATTAGTAAGGATTAGTAAGGATATATAGTAAACAATAATCGATATTAGTGGCCTTGTACTACTACTTATCTACTAATATCGATTATTTTTTATTAATTTATACACAAACACTTACTGTGTTTATCGATTCCCTGAAGTCAAAATCATGATGAACTATGCACCTATAGTACAGAAACTTAACTTACCTATTTAGTTGCCCTTTTTAGATACGGCAAAAACATGCACCTCCATTCCACGATGCTAACTCACATACCGCCGTTTCCTTGTATACACTTAGGAATGGACCAGAGTGGTGGAAGCTTCGGAGTACATTTCAGAAGAACTTCACAGGCCCTCAAAGTGTCAAGGTCTATGTGGAGGACACTGATGCTATAGTAAGAGATCTAGTCAAGAGCGTTAAAGTGAACTTAAGAGAAGGCGACGATTTCCTAAACTACTTGAGCAGACTGAACTTGGAAAGTGAGTAACACTCATAGAGTTAGTATCTTAATTTGTAAATATAAAGCACGATATCCAGGTCTGGGTATTAAGAATATAGAGTAGGGGTTAATTAAGAAAAAGACCTATTTTTTCCCTTGATTGAGTCTTAAGTTTTCAAATCAAATTTTATTATTTAAAATACCATAATAATATAATCACTAAGTATGACTAGCTAAGTAGGTAGCTTAATAAATAAATAGAATAATTAATATTACACAACATACATTGATCTGATCCCGCGGTAAGTAGCTTTTTTAAGCACTTGTATTACAGATATCAGTATCGGCAGTGGATGTACAAATATAGGTTCATAATATATTTTTAATAACACACCCAAACACGGAACAAACACCGATGTTCGTCACACAAATATTTGTCTTGGGTGGGAATCGAATCCACGACTCTTGGTAATTTGTGCATTTTTATCTTTCGAATAAGATGCGATAGTACCTATATATAGATAGATGCTTATTGTCACCAATATTTTAAATGTTTGTCTTTATAATCTCGTTTTCATCACAGTTATAGGCCAAGTAGCGTTCAACGAACGCTTCAACAGTTTCGCTAAGGATGAGTTGAATGCGGACTCACGGAGCAGCAAGACGATAGCAGCCGCCTTTGGCTCCAACAGCGGTATCATGAAACTCGACAAAGGATTCCTTTGGAAATATTTCAGAACTCCCTTGTACTCGAAACTTGCTGACTCCCAGGAATATTTAGAAATGTAAATATTATTTATAACAAATATTGCGACTCTTGCATGCTGAATACTCATTATATTTCAGAGGACGGTATATTGTGGCATACGTTTGAACGTGGACGGATGTCTGTGGCGTAGCGTGCATTAGTGGGGTCCTGGATAAAATAATTTATTTACACGATAACCACAATGTGTTAGAAGCTCCTGCCCCGGGCTACGGGGGTATAGTTATATAAATTGATATTTGTTGTATTATGTTCGTAAATGTTGAAGTGATGCCTTTAATTAAAAAAGGGCAGACAGATGGACATAAGAGATATGCAATAATTTAATTACAAAATTCGAGACGTAATCTTTTTTATAATTTTTAGGGTATCTAGAAATATTTTAATGAAAAAAATTAACTTTTTTGAAACCGAAGATACAAAGGATACGGACAAATCTCTATTGGCGTCTTTCCTTCAACAGACAAATATTGATTTAAAAGATATTACAGGGATGATGGTGGATATTTTAATGGCCGCAATTGATACGGTAAGTATAAATTTTGTAGATCATGTTATATTTGGAGTCAGTGTAAAATTTGTAATATTTAGGCCTTACTCGTTATTAATATTTGTAAGTTGTGTAAATTCCTTTCTTATTTATAACACAGACAGACACACTTATTTATAACAGATTCTCTGTCTTCTCTCGACATATTATCATAATAAACATAAAATGCTTCTGCACATACTAACTCACTAATTATTGTTTTTCAACTTTATGTTTTCAGACTGCTTATACAACAAGTTTTACACTTTATCACTTAGCACGTAACTTGAACTGCCAGAAGAAAGTATTCGAAGAAATTATAGAGATTCTCCCTTTAAAAACATCTCATATCACTCCTGGTGGAATAACGAAGGCAACATATCTTCGTGCGTGCATAAAAGAGAGCTTAAGGTTAAATCCGGTGTCTATTGGAGTCGGGCGTGTGTTACAAAAAGATATCATTTTGAAAGGATATTTGATTCCTGAAGGGGTAGGTTCCCAGTACTTGATTATATTTATATACCTAACAAGAATAAAGTTAAATATCGGATTGGTACCTATTATTTATCTATTTACTTATTTTTTTTGTTAACTCTACAATTTTCTAGATGTTAGTGTAAATGTCGCTTAGCAACCGCTAATTCAGCCGCCATGATTGAAAAACTAGTCAAAAACCTACTAAGCCTGTACCGTATTCTTGCATATTAATCCCTAAGGCATTATTATGATATTAATGTTAAGTTACTTATGTAAGTACCTAGTTACTTTATTGCATTAAACTATGTTTTTTTTTAATTACAGACTGTAATAGTAACACAGAACATGATTTCTTCACGACTTCCTCAGTATGTTCGATATCCCTTATTGTTCAAACCGGAACGCTGGATAAGGGGTTCTCCTGATTATGAAAGTATTCATCCATTTCTAAGTTTACCTTTTGGATTTGGGCCTCGATCTTGTATTGCAAGAAGATTGGCGGAGCAAAATATCTGCATTACTTTGATGCGGGTAGGTATTTCTATGTCTTTAAAGCACGTTACTGTGTGTATATGTCACCTATTTGGATATTCTAATTTCTATACTAAGACAAATCGTTTTTTTCAGTTAATACGAGAATTCGAACTCAAGTGGAATGGTGAAGAATTAGGCATCAAGACTCTTCTTATAAACAAGCCTGATAGACCTATTTCGCTATCATTTTTGCCAAGATTTAATTGATTGAATGGCTACTTACTTAAGTTACAATTTATATCAAGAAATAAAACGAATGTGTCGTATTTACAATTTTATTTAATTTTCTAAATTTCTACTTAAATTATAATACAGCCTTACTTAAGGGCGCATAGTGGAATGCAACTGGGGCTCTTGCAACGTTAAACTTAAGAGCCCTCTCCATTTTCGGTAAGATACGCTCTACAACGATGTCCTCAGCGCATGCTGCGGGGAACGCTAATGGAGAATTCTTTTCTATCATTACCGCTCCTTCCCTCATAACATGTGGAACGTAGAATTCCGGCACCACTGGTGCTGCCGGTACAATGATGGGTTTGCTTGACGATAGCTCTGAATACGCGAAGGGCATTGGCATTGGCATAATTGGTCGATGTTCGACAACAATTTCTGCCTCTGGCGGGCAAGGAGCAATTACGATTTCGGCCGGTTTTTCCATCATTATCGGCGCTTTGAGGATTTCTAAGGGTGGCAACACAGGGGCTGGAGGAAGTACGGCAGGTTCGACCCTTTTGATATCAATGCTGACAGGCTTTTCGACTATGACTGGAGTTGGAATCGGCAGCGCTGCCAGAGGTGGCAGTACAGGAGCTTCAGGAATCAACATCGGTTGCACATGTTCTTCGATCACTTCTACTGTGTCACAAGGCACGGGCACGATGGTTGGCGGCAATACAGGAGCAGGTGGAAGCACTACAGGTGCAATAATCTCTTTTTCTTCCTCTATGATAATGGGAGCCGGAATCTCAAACGTTGTCAATGGTGGTAAAAGAGGTGCTTCAGGAATGACCATGGGCTGAATATGTTCTTCAATTATTTCCACTGTGTCACAAGGCAATGGTAGCACTTGAGGTATTTCGATTTCAGCAACAACTGGCGTCGGAAGTTCCATAGGTGCTAATGGTGGTAAAAGCGGGGCTTCAGGAATCACCATTGGCTTAACATGTTCTTCGATAATTTCCATGGTTTCACAAGGTACAGCTGGAATTGCGTTTGTCATGATGTTTTCCTCGACAATAACTTCAACTGGAAGTTTAGGCATGGTGAAAGGGGGTAGCTCCGGGGCTTGTGGAATTATAAGAGGTGTTTCTTCAATCACCAGGGGAGCTGGCTCTGGGACGTATGAAGGCAATACTGGAGCGGCCGGCAGCAAAAGCGGCTCAGATATAAATTCATGGACTTCTTGGCCAGGAGGGCATGGAATCATGTTAGCTTCTTCTACTAGCACGGACACTTTAGGCATTTCCAATGGAGGGAGAACAGGTGCAGGTGGAGGGATTCTGACTTCTTTTTCAATTTCAAATTGTTCTACAATGACTGGCGCTGGTACTGGCACATATGTTGGTAGAACAGGAGCTGCAGGAATTACCATTGGTAGGGCTGGCTCTTCGATTTCCACAATGTCACAAGGAATGGTCGGGGGCATGGGTTCCGTAATTACTTTTTCTTCCACAAGAACTACTGGAAGCTCAGGGGGAGAGAAGGGTGGCAGCACAGGAGCTTCCGGAATAACCATTGGCTTCTCTTCAGTTATTACTTCACGGACCGGTTCAGGAATGATGGTTGGTACGAATGGGATTTCAGGCACCAACATTTCTGTGGGCGCACAGGGTTCTTCTATTAATACCGGCATCTTTGGCAATTCCATTGGGGGTAGAACTGGAGCTGGAGGAATGGTTTGGATCATGACCTGTGGTTCTTGTACTTCAATAACCATAGGTGCTTCGGGAACGGGGGCAACAAATGGAACTTCTTCAATAAGTACGGGCATTTTCGGAATCTCAAGCGGTGGCAGAACTGGAGCCGGGGGAATCACCACCGGTTCTCTAGGTGTCTCGACTTCTATCACGGCAGGAAACATCGGCGCTTTTGGTACCATTATCTCTTCCACCTCCCAAGGTTCCTCTATGAATACGGGTCTTCGAGGTACAGTCATTGTTTGAACAATTGGCATCGGATTGATTTCAATAACTTCTTTGATGTCCGGAGAAGTAAATATTTCCTTTTCTATAACGCGCAGTGGTTCTTCTACAACAGGCAATACAGGCACGGGACCCAAGGGGTATGAAGTTTTGCAGTCGTCTTTTTCGATTTCAGCAATCATAGCTTGTATTTGTGGCGGCATTTGTGATGCTGCCAAAACAAACTGTGGCTTGAAGAAAACATTAGTCCCTTGTTGGATAAAGTTGGAAATGAATGGTGACTTGTTTGAAGAAGGGTAATATTCGATCTTGTCCGAGGACGGGTATTTATTGTTTTTGCTAATGATGATGTCCGTTGGTGCAGGCGCTATGAAAGGACCAGCAGAAACTGCTGTTCCAAAAAGGAACAGTACAAGTCCTGATACAATCTGCAAAGTAAATAAAAATATTGTTATATTTAGGTAATTTAAGTTGAATTTTTTTCCGAAAAAATGTGTTAATATAGACTAATATAAAAAACTTAAAGTGAAAAAGATGGATGCTAAAGGAATATTTTACAATTTAATTAGGTAAGATTATGAAATTTAGATGTAAATATATATTTTTGATTAAAAATATATTATTTTTATAAGTAGGTACCAAACACTTACCATGATGCCAATTGTACTATCTTCGAGTGAATGATACAATTTTTTTGCGATTAAGCCAATTTATACTTAGTACAAATCTTGCTAAAAACTGGTGCATCTAGTTAATAATGGATTAAAGTTTACAGTAGTTAAGATAACTAGTTATTTATCATCAAGTATTAGTACTACCTACTCCTACTGGTAAATTATAGTTCCAAATGTATGAAACACTAATCTGGTAATTACAATTCAATTATCAAATAAGTCTGATCGCACCTTATGTCGACGGGTTTCAAATATTGCGAAACTAACTTTATTTAAAGGTGTATTGTTTAATAACAGCTATTAGTTTATTGTTTAATTCGCTTGCAACAGTATTGCTAATTTATAATCCACTACCATGAACAAGGTAATGTAACTAAAATTTTATATTCAATATTGTAAAGTATTCCGAACAAATTTATCAAATTTCTATTGTTAACACTTCGAAACTTTAGCGATTTAGTTTTAGTTTTGAACTTAGCAAAAACTATATCATCAATAAGTAGGTAACCCAGTTTGTTAAAATGTAATTAAATCAATGCTTACACTAGGTGTACCTACTAAATACATCAACACGGGTAAAGAAAATGTCTGTTTAGTAAATTGCTGTATAATAATATTGTTCCTCTATCATTCAAGAACTTCGCAGTTCTTTGATTCCCTTACTTTAATTGATTTATTGAAAAAAAATTCCTTTATGAGAATTTTGTAATTATAAATTCATGAATATACATTATAATAGTATTTTCTATTTTACAGTTCTTAGCAATCTTCGTCCTGTGTGCCATCGCATACGCATCAGCGGCTCCATCCGCAATCAGGAATCTGCCTGCTCTTCACCACGAGGAAATCCATGACGACTTCGGACAATATGCCTTAAGATATGTCACAGCCGAGGGGATAACGGTTTCGGAGCGCGGTCGTCTCGTCCCCGATGGAAAGGACCACGTTCTGGTGGTGGAGGGAGAGGTGTCATACATCGGGGATGATGGGAAGATCTACGCCACCAAGTACAGCGCGGGCATGGATGGTTTCCAGGTTGAGGGTGCCCATCTGCCGGTCGCCCCCGAACCGGTGAAGGCGTAGAGTGAGAAGTTAGGGTTTTTATAAGCTTTTGTTTTTGTTGAATAAAATATTTTTTTGCCTTATTATCTTGTTTTTGTAAATGGAATAGCATTATTATTTAAGTAATTAACAGTACAAAATGTACAGGATATAATATTCCTAAAGAAGTTTCGAGCTTCTTATAGAGCTCATAAAGAGAGTTTGATCTTGAGTTTGTTTTTAGAATCTAATTAAGGATTTTACATACTTAAGTTGTTTCCCAATACCTTGCTAACATCAAGCTAGCTTTTATATTAGCGAGGACTAGTAGCTATATAACAAAAAAAGTTTCATTAAAATCCGTCCAGTAGTTTTTGCGTGAAAAGCGGACAACAAACAGAGAGAACAATTTTTTTATATCATATTTTTGGCTTCTATTGGTTGTATGAAGATCCCCCATCTTAGTTTTTTTTCTTTAAGGTACTACATGAAGTTGTTTTAATTTTATTATATGTATAGATGTCTAGAGTTCTCGCAAAAAATAGTAAAAATAGTGCTTACAAAGGCGCGATTATTTTTTGTTAGGGTAAACTGATAAACCATATAATAAATCGAGAAAGAATATCAGTACATTTTTAAATAGGTAATGCACCTTTTTCTGGAAAACACTCGCACGCATGGCATCTTCGGGGTAGTTATTTATTATTATTTTATTGAGTTAGACTTTCAAAATATCATATTTTACAACCCACTTACATCTTATGCGTCTGCTTGTTTGCCAAGTTATAATGTAAATGTATTTGCCTTATTTCTCGTAATATCTATATCAATTTGTGTTGCCATCTGTAAGTCTAAGACAGGAAGTGCGTTATCTCTATATCGAAACTTAGGAACCGCTAATTATTCTTTTAATTGATGATGCGATGCTTTTTTAATTTTTATTCTATCGTTTTCTTAATTATTCTAATGAGATTTTTTCGATATATAAAGTCTCAAGAGGCTATCACGGCATCATCACAAAGAGACCATTCAGCTGCAAGGTACAGTTCCAGTATATTTATTTATGTTTGTTTTCATTGAACTTGAATTAAACTTTGTCTAACATTTTACAATTTATTCCTTTACAGATGATTTTCCTCGGACTCTTGTGTTTAGTCGGATGCGTGATGGCGCAGCCTACTGTGTACGTAGCCCGGACAACTTATGAAGACCCATATTTATATTACTACCCCATGGACGCGTCTGGGCTCGAAATCCTCCCTGAAAAGGAGATTGCTGAGGAGAAGGAAATTATCATTTCACCTATTCCCGAAGCACCAAAGCTATTGCCTATGACTGTAATATTAGAGCCCAGCGATGGTGAAGTAGAGATTAAGGTGACAGAAGATTTACTGAAAGCTAATAAAGAAGAGGAACTGGAGGAGGAGATAAAAGTAGAGGATGTTAAAGCGGAGGAGTTTAAAGAAGAGGAGGTGAAGGAGGAGGCGGCTAAAGATGAAGAGGCAATTGATGAGCCTATCAAAGAAGAGGTGGAAAAGAAAGAACCAAAACCTGTCATTGTGAGGTTAAAGCCTCCTCAGTTTTGGACCGATTTAATCGGTTCTCTACCCGCTTCATGGCAAGAATACCCATTAATTGGGTCGCTCTTTGGCAAGCCTAAGTTTGAGCCCTTCATGACTACCTTACCCGGTTCTGCTCCTGTCGAAATGGTCAGATATCGCGTGGCGTACATGCCAATAATGAAAGATCCTCTGGAACTAGCTGAGAAGTAAATTGTTCTTGTTTTACATCCTAAACCGTAATTTCGATGTTTTTATGAATTTAATAAAAAATTATGCAGTATTACTGAGTTTTATTCACATTAACATAACAAAGTAAGTCGATATAGATTAATGTAAAAAAATACTGTCCATTCAGATACATATGTGTAAAGGTATATATGCATTTAGGGTTATTGCGATATCTATAGGACCGCAATTAATAATTACAACATCTACCAAACATTTTGCATGAACGAGGTACTTTTATTATATATCATGTCCATTACGATCGATCTTTAATAATATTTCACATAGAACCTAAAATACACCTTTAATGTAATGGGGAATATGCACACATTTTTTTTTATTATCCTAAATAAATCTTTACTATTGAATAGTATATGGCCTATGTTCAATATCATGGACGCGCATATCTCAGTCGTCATTGTGATTATTTGGGATAATGGGGATGGTGACGCTTTTTTTATTTTGATGTAGCTGGGTGGGCAACACAACATCTGCTGTCGTTAAAGTACATTTTTCAATTTACTTTAACGACAGCAGAGATATACCTGTTTCAATAGTTCCATTATTTAGGCAGAGCTCAAAACGCTCCATACAAAAAGGTGACGTCAGAATTACACGTCACGCTTGAGTTATTTGTATGCAATCCGTCAGAAATTTGTTTTCGGCAAGTATAAAAAATATTTAATTTATTATGAAAATGCCTGTCATAGAAAAAGTTGTTATTAATTCTGTAATTTGAAACATGGTATGGTTTACATTTTATTATATTTTGAAGTCTATTTGCATAAGTTGTTGAAAAAATCATGATTGCCGGTTTATGCATATTCCTTATTTACATTCAAGGTTTATTTTTATAAAACTTTCTACAATAGTATATGGCCTATGGTCAATATCATGGACGCGCATATCTCAGTCGTCATTGTGATTATTTGGGATAATTAGGTCCAAAAACCGTAGGTTGACGAGGGGAGTGACTTATCTCGTTGGATCGATCCTTAATAATATTTTACATAGAACCTAAAGTAAACCCTGAATGTAACGTACATTTAAGGTAACTTTTGTCAATAGTATAAACCTATGATAATTTTCATGACGCGCATGTCCCAGTCGTCATTGTGATTATTTGTTATAATAATATGGTCTAATAACCGCAGGTTGACGAGAGTTATCTCAACAGACAGTAACCACAAATTGAAAATAAATATCCGGAGTCATGAAGGTAGCAATGTGTATTTAATATTTTTTATATCGATTTCTTCATTAAACTAATGAGAGATTTTAATATAAAATCTCAAACATCCTATCACGGGCATCATCTTTATCAGATAATTTAGTCGCGAGGTACAGTGGCAAAACACTTATTTTCCGGTCTACTTATCAAAAATATCCTTTTAAGATGATTACCCTCAGACTGTTATGTCTGGCAGGGTGTGTGTTGGCCCAACCCACATTTTACGTTTCAAAGGAATATCATTATCCATTAACCTATTATCATCCTCATAGTGCTCCTTTGATCGCATCATCGGAAATAGAGAGCGAATTAAACTTATTTGAATTGGAAAAATCCGTTTTATCAGAACAGATAGACACTTTGTGGGAACAAAATAAAGAAGTAATTAATAAGGATGTAATAAATGAGGAGCAGAAAAAGGAAGCAGAAATAGTATCCGGCGAGGCTATAGAGAAAGAAGTGGAAGAAGAAGGGTCCATCACAGGTGAAATCAAGGGCGATGATAATGAGAACGTACAAGAAACTCCAGAAGTGAAAATAAAGCTTCCTCAGTTTATAACGAATTTTTTCAGTTATTTCGCGCCTGCAGCACCTCTACAACGTCCATATGTAAACTTCCAATTTATAGGGTCAATATTTGGCAGAGATAGTTCAGAGCCGTTCGCAGTTGGTCCTACTCCTATAGCTATGGAAAAACACCAAGAGATCGCACTTTTTCCTATAATGAAGTACGAGTATGAGGTGGAGATTAATGAAAAATAATAATCATTAAATTGTGTTATTATATTTTTTTTAATTAAAAATATGGTTTTAATATCGAATACAAATAATATTGTTTCATTTTGGTTTATTTATCTTTAACGTTTTATGTACTACCTAAGTTATATGTACATACTATGTATGCGTAGGTTAAAAAGGCCCTTTTTCATTACTAATTAAGGAAAACAACCCATGAAATTGAACAGTTTAAGAAAACAATTGCGTTTTTCGAGATTATTTTAACATATTTTTTTAAGTTTCAGCACTGAACAAACATACCTATTTTAAATGTATAATCCTGTCCTTTTTTAATATTTCTACTGCTTTACGCGTGAGATACTGCAACGTTTATTTAGATTTATTGAGTAAGCTATCGAAAACTAATATACGTTTCATTGCCATTTTATACATAGGCAAAATCGAGTCTGTCACTTTTAAACTCATACTAGCGCTACAGACTGGACTATCACAAATATTTCTATAAATAACTAAAAGTACCCTAATCGGTTTAGCCGTTTTCGAGTTTTAGTGAGACCAATGAACAGCAATAAATTTTTATATATCCAAATAATACTTGCTCATCAAATGGCAAATTTTATGATTTTTCCACCTCTCTGTCTTTGTAGTCCGATTTCAGCAAAAGTAGCCAATTAAGTACCAGTTTTTATTAATGATTACGAAAGCTGAGAGTCTGGCGCAGTTTTTAAAGTTACTTAGGAGCCATGCAGTTACCTCCTAATACTTTAAATTTAACGTTGAAATTGTAAGACAATATTTACAGAACATAACTTTTCAGTTTGTACCATAATTTTGAAAACTTTCATATAAGTTATGGAGACAAATATTTTAGGCATTAAAGCAAAACTTATGAAAAATGATTTGCAAAAAGAATTACTCAAAAAAGTCAAATACTTTTTTCTTCAGAATATTTTTAGTCGGTTAGGTCAATTATTCTCAAAAGTTTAGAAAAAAAATCATGACTCGAAAACTATAAAAAATTGCGGAACATACATGGGGGTGTTTCGGATGCCCCACAGAATGTTCTATCTTAGGACTTCCGCTTGACACTTTTTTTTTTTTTTTTTTTGCCGCGGTGAAATGCTTGACGCACCGTCACCGGGAGTTGGGGTTCTCTCCCAGTGGTGTGTCGGACTCCCCGGCGACTGGCGCGAAGATGGTAAATGCCAATCGCTGCTCCTGGGCGGAGTGCAATGCCCAGGGGGTCTACCGACTAGTGTATGTACCTAAAAAGGTGTCGAAAACGTATATAATGATCAGTGCCAACTATTTTAAATGAAACATGCAATTAAAACAATTTATCATTGTATAAGGATCTATTTTAATGTTTAATTACGTCATAATTTATTTGCCAAATCCATCGTACCACGGGGACAAGGTGGGAATCGAAGGGGGAGGGCCACGGCTCTGCGCCGCCATGGGGGCGGCCGGCGTGCTTGGGGGCGCCATTGGAGCTGGCTCCGTTGCTACGTCGCTCCAGCTAAACTTGTGGCTCCCTCGAGAGGACGACTTTGCTATCGACGGGTCGCGAACGAAAAGCTCAGCGGGGATAGGAGATAGCGTGCTAGGAGAACTGTATTGAGGCATGGGGTTAGAGTACTGCTCTAACGGTTGCGGTACCCTTTCTTCGACGTACGAGGGAGGGGGCGGCGGCGTCCACTGCGGGACCGGCGCCTGAGTAGGAGCAGGCTGGTAATAGTTCACGGGCTGCCTGCTCGGCTTATGGTGACTGTGGTGCTTGAAACTATCATCCGAAAGGTCCATCCATTTCGGAGTGGTAGGCGCAGGCGGGATGGTGGCTGGCAAATGGGATGAGATTGGATCCCAGTTCTGCTGGACGTATGGTTTCACTGATTTTGGATCAGTTAGATGGTGTAGGTGAACAGTTTCGATTTCTGGAACTCTTTGTTCACTGATCTTCGGCATCATAGGATGGGGGGTGGTTGTTCGTGGGCGTCCCATGTATTTGCCGAGGTTCTCCTCTCTGATTTCTATCTGCGGGGGTTGGTCCCTGCGTGCTTGTTCGAAGTTGAAGAAGAAATTGGACGAGGGTGGAACTCTCATGTCTCTACTGTATATGTCATCTTGGAAATCCATTGGCACGGAGGACGGCGCTCCAGGGGCTGCATAATGCTGGGCGAGGGCTGCCGTAGAGAGCAACAGGCCGAGCGTTAACCGGATCATCTGTAATTAAACAAATTATTATTCTTCTAAGTAATGTATCAGACAAGAAATTAAATTATAACAAAATCTGCTAAATAAAAATGTCTTTACCTTTTTGAGTCCACCAGATATCTGATAAGGTATGATTGCTTTCCACAATATAAATAGTAAATCTTGGTCGAATCAAACGAGAAATACAGGAAAAATTGGCAAACCGCGTTATTCTAATGATGATTATTACTGGGCACTATTAATTGGTAGGTACAAATTAAATTTGCACATGAATACAATCGTTATCATTAGCAATTTGCTCAATGTACGTAAATACTTAAATGCCAAAATGAGACTTATAACTAAAATAAAACACCATATGGTTAACAATTACTTTATGAAGATAGGTAATGATCATACAATAATTAAATAACAATTAGTCTCAATATTCAAAGTGCAGATAGATATAAATACATATACATAAAGTGATGTACCTAGCGAAATAAATTAAAATAGTTTATTATTAAATTGACATTTTAAATTAGTACCCATCGATAAGTTACGGCAACAAGTTGACATTCAAGTTTACTTTGCAAAACAACGCAATAAAATGGCAAATCATTCGCAGTAACATTTACTCATCTTCACCGGAAGGCAAACTGAGTTATACTAGAAAACTTTCCCAAGTAGTATTGTATAAAGAAGCATATCTATTACTTTTATTATAATCCCCAATCGCAACAAGTAAAGGTAAATGTAAAAAAGCCAAAAAGTTACGGGGTTAATTCGTAGTATTTTTAATGTGCACGTTTTTATTAGCCCAGCCAAATTTGGTCTTCTCGTCAGGGCTTTCAAAGCACCTACGCGCACCAATTTTAGACAACGAGATCATTTAAGATAAACTGTTAAGTTCAGCAACCTTTAAGTATAGGTATAAGTATCAGTTTTCAAAACAAGTGTTTAAAATATTATATGAATGATCTAAAGTTCAATTTCAAAAATAAATACAATGTAATAGGTAATGGTGCGCTTAATAAGGTATTGTGCTTTTTACACTTACGTGTTAAGTAATATTATGTATTAAATATACAGAACAGTTGAATAGGCTATAAAATTACTGATTATTTACAAAATACAATAATATAACCTATCTATGGCTATGGCTTAAATAAATACAGTGTAACTATGTATCTTATCTAGCTATGTAACTGCACAATGGCACTGGTATTGATCTAACTAAAACGACAGCACCTAGCTTAATTAAATTATAAGACATACTTCAAAATAATGGCTAAGAAGTTCGCTTCGTTCGATTAGAATAAGTCGTTTTGTCTCCTATGAAGAAATTAATCCATCTACAATACTGATCAATAAATATTTAGGTAACTCAATGTTTAAGGCAACGAATTCCTATGACACAAATTAACTTACAGGTCTCGGGTCATAAGGAGTCGCGTCATGGCCAACATATCTATTGTTTTTGCGGACTTGGAAACCTTCGCCTGGCGCAGTGTTATAATAAATAACTCTTCGAATGCCAAAAGGATCGACGTAGCCAAAACTGCCTGTCCTCTCACTGCCAGAGTTGGTTTCTTCTTCATGGTATTGTTTAGGTAGGTAGTAACGGAACCCGTTCCGCCTAAAAGCTACACCATCGTAGCCAGGAAACTGGGGCGTGTATCCATCACCTAATCTTACATTGGGTCTTTGGCTTTGGCGTTGGAGCCAAGCGTCGGCATGCCTGTAGGAGTTGGGGTTGAAGAGGTCATAGCGTCTGTACGGTGTGCTGTCACTTGCGTAGTAGCCGTCGTCTAATGTGTTGGTGTTTGCTGAATCGTAGTCATACGGGCTCGAGGGTGACGCAGCCTCGCTGGCTGTGATCGGTGTGACTGTAGGTCTGAAGTCGTATTTGGGGGTGGATGAGTCGATAGAGTTGGGCGAGACGAAGACGTTGGGGGTGGATGATTGACTGTGGTAGGATCGTGGGGGTGGCGTCACGGATACTTCTGCTGGGTAGGAGGGTGGCGCGAGGGTGGAGGAGGGCACGTAGGGCGCCTGTGTGGTCACGCGCGGAGGGCCGCGGTTGCGTTGGACTGCGGGCGCTGGGGCCGGCGTCACACCGAAGCCCGAATCCGTAGGTGCTGTCTTTGCAATTTTCAGAGACTCCTGTAAAAAGCAATAAGTAACACATTTTAAACTTCTTTCAGTGCAAAAAAGGTTATCATTGAAGAATAAGTATCTTATCTTTATCTTTTTGACGTGATCATTTTGTTTGAGGCGAGGTTAAGAATTGGTACACTATAAACAATAAAGACAATTTTTGAATAATAACTAAATATTTCAGTGACCAAATAAAAAATAATATGTGTAAATTAATAATCGCGTGTAAAATAAGATATATCAGAAAATACATACTCCAATTGGTCGGTTCTGCCCAACAAAAACAGTCTTGGATTTGTATATCCTGTAGCCTTGATCATCAGCGATGTAGTCCTGGAGACGCAGGTACCCGTCAGCGCCGACCCAGCCAGTTGAACCTGGGTGTGAAGACACCAGAAGTAACAGCTTATATTTTTTACTTATAAAATTAGTCGTAATAGTTATTATCATCTATTTTCATGGTTTCCTTTAAGGAGAAAGTATTTTGCTCGGGGAATAGATTTCTTTAGTACCTAAACTTGACAAAGTGTTTGACCTACGTAAGGTTCGGATAGCACACACTAATTACTATTGTAATTACCATTGTACCATTAATAATTATTATGAAATGCGGATATCAATAGACCAGCCAAGACGAGTAATGTTTTAGAAATATAATATTTGAACTGTTTACTATAGCTGCTAAAATACCCAGTTAAGAATTTCTTATTTTGATTGGTATGTATCATTACGAGTCAGTGATAAATTTAGTATCTTAGATCATTTAAATAAAGGTAAGGTTACAAATAATAAAAAGTTAGATATATATTTTAAGGCTAGGTCTAGGTCTCTAGGCTATTCACCATGTATGGTACATTGCAAATTTACTGACTTGCCCTATCAGTACATGGTATATTCATCTACCATATTGTATCCCGCCGATCATACATTTACTAACTACTGTAAAGTTAAAGTACTTACTTTACACTAATAGTTTAAGTGATAGCCAGAAATACTAACCAACAACAGAGCCGTCTTTGAGCCGCCTCTCCTTCCGGTACTGGCCGTTGTGTGTCTGGTACAGGAAGTACCTCTCGTCGTCCTCATCCGTCTGGATGTGGAACTGGTCGGGGTCCTGCTGAGGGCTGTAGCCGTCCAGCGCGGCTAGGGCGCCGCATGCGCATACCTGAAACGATGACATAGATTTTGTTGACTTTATTGCAGTGGTATAAGCAAACCAGTCAGGGGATACCAGTCACAACTATCAGTCCGGTGGTTGGTGAACGGTATACGGGTAAGCGACGCCGACTCCTCGAGCTACTATCGACTCAGTCCAAATCATCCGAGGCGATAGTATCCTTCCTCCCCTTTTCCTTACCCCGTCATATATCCTTGCTACTCGTGGGAACGCAATGACCTTGTTTAAAAAATGCACAAGGCAGAATGGCGGTGACGTGGTCCACAACCCGTCACGTCACGTTTCCCACAGAGGTGAAAAGTGGATCGCTGAAAGTGATCTCTGCCTACAACTCGGTGGGAAAAAGGCGTGATTTTATGTATGTATGTATAAGCAAACGCCATTAGCCCTGCCTAGATTATGCGTTTTTACTCGCGCGTATTGGAATCGTCGGTGGCCGTCGTCGGCGATGGGTAAAAGCGTCGTTAGCCAAACGGTTAAGGTTGTATCTCAAAATAGCGGGCGATCAGGCCACAGTCAACCACGCTGGCCAATTCTTGTTGGTCGACTACACAACCTAATTTTTCGCAGGTAAGATATGGTATATACTAACTTGTCTTTTTGCTGCTTGAGATAGGTCCATTAATACGTCAATTACAATTAAGTCACCAGGCTCTACACATCTTTAAGTATTAGTCGCGTAGACTTTTTACCTAGGTAATAATAACAGAGCGTTAGGTATTACAATTATGAATTATCTTTAATTTTCAGCGTGATTATTTACAAATTCTACTACTCACATGTTAAAAAACAACTTAACACGTTTCAACTATCAATATCAAATAATAGTCAATAGTCATACCTACCTACATACACGGTTATAAGTAGGCAATTTATTATGTAGTCAGATAACACCACTACCCAGTTGATTAGTGTATTAGATTCATAAATTGCATGTTGGCTGTGTGTGGGAGTCGGGATTGTTTGAAACATCCATTTAGTAGTGGGACCTCAAGGACCCGTGTGAAGTCGTCAACAAATAGAAACATCAGCTCATCATTATAACATTAATAATACAAATGTATGTAACGTTTAACTCTATATTTCAAGAAGTTCTTAACTAGTTGATGATACATGCAACTATTGATAGCTTGAAAATAGGTATACTTCATGTGCAAAACAAAGCAAGAACATATAATCAAAAAGGGCTACAACTGTATTGACCGATGATCATGGTGCTTGCAACAATGTTGAAATATCAGGAACTCGATAAATTTGTGAAAAACGGTAAATATCCCGAACATCAATTCAGTTTTCTAATACAAATATAGAGCATTTACAATATCTTTTAGTTAGGATTATTTAAAATATTAAGTCAATTAGTATACCAAATTAAGGTTACTAAAACCTGTAGCGGTACCATGAGTTGGCTATCGAAAACTTACGTACGTTAAAAACCTATGTTGTTTATTTCATACGACCGATTTTAGTTCTTAGCGTAACCACCAGGGGCGCTGTACAAGTTTTTCAAAGACATATTTACGTAGGCGATATCGAGTCCATAACTTTTAAACTCATGGTACCGCTACTGCGTCGATAACGAATAATTAAAACAAGCGCCAGGATTCAAATTACGAATAAGTTTCTGTGATAGTTGTTACCGTATTAACATCCTGCTCTATGATTATAATTATTGTGTGGTCAGACAAAAACAAATGAATGCGGGCTTGCATGTTGTCACAATGTAGTGTCATCGTTTGGTGGGTTTACACGGAATGCATTGTATGTCGTCCTCGCAATGTGCATCACCGTAAAATCGGGCTGGTTGTGTGAAACAATAGATTTGCCACGAATTAGAGACGGAATCGGTAATTTGTTAAACAATGAAGCCAACCCAGCCCCGAAGGCCGTGATGTACCAATAAACATAGGCCTATGTTTATTACTTAGTTAGTTTTGGTATGTAATTGATACTATGTTAATACCTTGTTATACAAAACAAATATCGATTAATGTGCAATGCTTTTTTAATACCGAGAACCTGATTTATTAGCACAGGACAAAGGTTATATAATAATTACTAATCACCGCTAATCTGTCATTATGAGAATTGTAATAGCTTTTTGCCTATTATACTGGCATGCGGTCTAATATCACAATATTTTGAAATGTTGTGCAAAAGAATTTAAAACTTCAGATTTTATTTACTACTACTATAACTGCAAAGTTAGTCTCAAAACTCTAGCTCTAATGCATTAAAAATATAATTAAAACTGGATTTAGCGACAGCCTTCAATGTCTTAAAACATGAAATGATACCTAACTTGCGTGACTTTATTTGTAAACCACTATTATTATAAATAATTATTATCACCGAAGGTTCCTATCGTAAACTTATTGACACAGAAAATATTTGACGCTTAAATAGGTAGGTATTCAATTCTTAATGTATTGTTGTAATAGGAAATTTCCCACAAGGTAAGTAGCTACTAGGAAATAATATGCTGACACATACTTTAACAGCCTCGCTGAAGAATATTTAATAGTGTGTCATTGTGCTCCCATGGAATAACAATCAATGTTATATACAGATATACCTACTTATTAGCATTACATATAAGTGCCTTCACAGCCTCGGGAGTGAGACGTGGGTAGATAGCAAAGGTCCTACGCGGAAATAGCCTCTGACGGGTTAGACAAAACAAATAGATAAAAAAAACAAATCCACCCAATTTACATTCTTAATTTAGTCTAATTTAATTGGCGTAGGTAAAGTTATATAGTTGTTATAATCTATCAACTGAAGCTCGGTCGGATATTGAAAAGACGATTACCAAGTTTTAAGCTACGCTTAAATTAAAAAAATGTATGCGTGTTATGAATTATTTGGTTTTGGTATGTTACTAATCAGCACACCATATCAGCACTAAAATATCTACCAATTATAATCAATCTTAGTATTAGGTTGTTTATTTTCAAACAGCCTGCCGGAAAAACATTATGCCGGTAACGAACAAACTAGACTTTAAGTTGTAGTTTGGTAGGTATGGTTTGAGCTTGAAATATCCGCAAGTGGGTACGTCAAGGAAACACAGTTATAGATAGCTTTATAAAGACTTAAAAATGAAGCAGGTAACTAAAGTAGGACAATTTGAATGACGGCATATCCATTGTAATGCCTCTAAAGTATCCGGTACTTGCCGCCTAGAAACCGATAAGTAACAGATAAACAAAAGGTTTATGCTACATTTAAATGGATCTGTCTAGCATTTATTTGCATGCAAATAACATGTTAGTTGACTCAGTGATCTCAAAGATAAATAACTGTTTTCTTCATTCAGAAACGAACCATAACATATTGGCATATGGCATAACAATTGGATATACCGTTTGTTTTTAATTCTGTATCATAAATAATGTTACAAATACTAGAATTGGTATATCAATTGCAATGTTCCGTTTCAACGGTAGAGTAACAAGTTCATTATTTATTTTTTTATTGTCAATAATATTTTAATCCAGTTTTATTTACTAGCAATGAACTACAAAATTAATAGAATAGTTACGTATTGTAAAATACTAACTGAAATATTGTATGTGTAATCAAAATGATGACCTTTTTTCAAATTGCGTAATTAAATTATTTAGTATAGTGTAAATTGTAATACTACGACTACACCCTCTACAACCAATCTACGTACTAACTAAGTAATAAGAATCTGATTCTCGTTACAATTATACACAAAGTGAGTACCAAGTAAGTAAGCCAGGAAGTGCAGGAAGTGCAGTAAAGTTCAGTAAGAGGCGAACAATACAAGTGGTGTTCTATTTTCTTTGTAATTACATCTAATCTGTATTGCTTCCATACAATTCCGTAGTGATTATGTCTGCATTACATTGCAAGAACTTATATTTTGAAACTCAATTCATGTTTAATTCCTGGTTTCAGATAGATAATTAAGTATGAGTAGGTATTACCTAAAAATAGTTTTATTATCATAGAGTAAGTATGAACTAGAAACAAAGTTTCCGCCGCGCAAGACGTACAGAATATGTATGATTCTTTTTTGTTTTTGAATCTACATTGATAGTACCTATGACAATGTTGCAAGTCTTTTTCATTTCAATCTATAGATCTATTGAGTCGTTTCCACCTTCTATGGCAGTACTCGCTTGGTTGACAATGGTACTGACGCTAACGACGTGTGAATTTTAATTGTAGACGTATTTAGTTACGCAGATTAGTTATCTAATGCATGTATGTACCTACAGGGAAAGTGTGGGCAATTGGGTAACCACATGGAATAATAGAATCGTCCGCACGTCCATTTAAAGCCCTTGTCAATACTGAGGGACTTAGCATTAACTTCTTTACATGTTATGTGTCATGTCAAGTGTCATATAGTTTTAATATGGACGTGACTCATATGCGTGTCTAGCTTACTAATTAGGCTATTAAATTAAATGGTATTGAAGTGGTACGAATGTTATGCAATATTTTATTCCTTGTTTTAATATAATACCTATTTATAAGGGCCATGTTAATTTGTATACGGGTATGACACGTTGTGGACATGTATGCAAAAGTAATTGGTGTCATATAGATTGCATAGGTAATTTACTTATGAGGTGTTTGTAGATATAAATAGGTAGATGGTGTAAGTTCTAGAAGATAAAATTTAAGTTCCTAAACAATGTTATAAATAAAAGGTATGAAATAACATAACAAATTACTTGAATGACTAAGATGTCTAAGTTTTGTGAAAGCAATATTTTTGGTTAATTTAATACATAAATCATCATAGTTAAGAAGTTGTTGTGATCTAAATAGAAAGTATTTGTTCCGATCAGGTTATTAATTCCGTTAATGTTAATGTCGCAATGTCATTGTTTTAATTACGAAGAAATTACGGTTTATGAAATTTTCACATTAGAGATGCCTGCCTAATGTTAGCATTAACCTATATAAAGTAGAGGTTATCGTAAATCAGTATCAGTTGTCTAATCCGCACAGTGAGCAACAACCAAAACTAAAATCAAAATGAAACTGGTAAGTGTTTATTTTATTATTTACAAAAGTGTATGCACTTTCTTCAATACAATTGGTACAAAACGCAACTATTAGATATTGTTTACTTTTCATTTATTTTTTTCATTGTTCTTCAAAAGTCAAATAATTGGGAGTACCCCTGACAATTGGTCATAGGCGTGCTTAAGCATACTTCAAGTTGTTACCCTACTTGACTGATACTGTCTGGTATTGTTCAACTAAAAGCACTCCTTATTCAAAAACCGTATCTTTTACAGTTTGTGGTAGCCGCTTGCCTGCTCGTAGCCGCCTCAGCCGCGCCCAGCAACTCGGCCGCCACCGCGGCGCGCCGGGCCCTGCCCGCCCTTCAGCATGAGGAGATCCACGATGAGTTCGGGCAGTACGCCCTTCGTTACGTAACCGCCGAGGGTACCGTGGTCTCCGAGCGCGGCCGCCTCGTGCCCTCCGCCGAGGGACGGGCCTACGTCCTAGTGGTCGAGGGCGAGACCTCCTACATCGGAGACGACGGCAAGACTTACGTCACCAAGTACAGCGCGGGCCTTGACGGCACCCACGTCGAGGGCGCGCATATCCCAGTGCCAGTTCCTGAGCCCGCTTCTGCTTAATAAACTAATTTATTTATATCCTCTATCTTTTACTTTCAAACAAGGTTTAACCACAACCAATTGGCACTGAAAAAGGACAACTATAAATGCCAGCTTAAAATGGAACTGATATTGTTGTTTTCTTTAAGCCTCAATAAGCGTAATCCGAGGCATTAGCGGTTTGATGAAAAAGGTTTTATCCTGCACCCATTAAACTTAGTCACGAATTGTGACGCTATCAAGCTATGTGAATCATACTGGTAGTTATGGTGCGGCGCGACGACTTCCAAATACGGTGTCATATTAGTCCTGGAACGATAACACGTTTGTGTGCAAGTGGCGACACCAACGCCCACTCTCGGCTAGCCTGGCGAAATGCGCATTAGGGTCAAAACCGCCATCAGCGGGCCTTTAATGCAAATACGTAACACACTGCATATACCTACATGGTCTTATTGTCGCACGCAATAAACTTAGATCATACGATTGTTAGCAAGAACGTCATACAATATGTATTACAATAATACTTCGTCATCTGTAACAAAACGAGTAGATAAATAATATTTGCAATTGAAATGAAAGAGTATTTGCTACGGATGGGAAACAATGTAAAACTTCCGCATGATTTACGAATTTTTTTGGCTGTCTTTTTTTTATGGTTGATTAAAGCTCATGGATATCAAGGTGTAATTAAAATATCAATCTCTTGAATATAATAATTGTTATTGTGACAGGTATGTCGAGATATGAGATCAGCGGTAGTGTTCGCGTGGGCGATGACTCTATCCATGGATAATTGTGCTTGAGTTCTGCATTGAAGGTGTTCCGAGGATATGAGGTTCTCGGCTTGTGGCCGGTGTCGTGGGACGGCGGCGTGGGTCGGGAACAAATCCGCATTGCGCTGTTTAATGCTGGCCTTGTATGTCAAGCTTTATCAAACGTTATTTACGTTCCTTATAAGATTCATTATGCGCCTACAGTACATGTGGTTTACAAATCTGACTACATTTAGCAGAAGTTTGAAAAAATATTGTTAATATAAATATTTTTATTTCTGGCAAATAACTACCATTAAACCCAAATAAATTAACGAAATGCTTTCACGTTTAATTTAGGCGTGTACGTAATTACTTCTTATGGCAGTATACCATATTCACTGTCATGTATACTGACGGTGATGATGATATTCTGCTTACCTATTTTATTTAGAATTGCAAAATACAAATAATGGTCCAAAAATGTTACTGTGATAACTGCGTTTTCTTTTATCATAATCACCACGCTCACTGGCCTTATTTGTAAAATCGTTTCGAAAATTGTAATTGACTTAAACAAGAATGCCGATTTTCGTAATGATCTAGGTTAGTGGGTTCGCATTAAGGCAATTTATGCTCGTCGTATTATTTAATACCTGCCACATTCTCAAGGAACCAGTTGTGTTTGTAATAAAGTAGGTAATGCTTAATCCACTTATCTATATTTGGTTATATTGTCTTTTAAAACTGAATTCAAGTAGGCATTGCTGCAAAGGATAAGTCTTGTATAGAGTTGGTATTTCAACAAATAGAGCCTTAAGAAAATTCGGCTTTCCTTCCAAAACAGTATCTTCTAAATGCCTTGCGTTTGTTTTGACCGAATACAAAAGCGGTTCTGCTAAGTTCGCATTCATCTTCAAAGGGGCCATTAGATGCGTCGGTCTCGACTCAGTAATGCGACTGCGCCGTTGACATTCCTTGCCATGTGTACCACACTAATGTCTTTATTATAACTGTACTCGAATGCAGTTCACAGGTAAGTACTCCGAGCAGCGGTAGTCAGGCGTGTATTGACAAAACACGTCGCGTTCTACGATTGGAATATAATTTTTGCAGTACTTATTCTGGAACTGATAATGTTATCACGATCAAGTTATTTAACAATAATAAAACATGTTGATTTCAAATTCTTTTACCAAAAGTAATTAGCTAAAGTAAGTATGCCTTCCAAATTTATCCAATAGATAATCAAAAGATTAGAAAAAGGAATCCTTACTATGACTTACGCACATTTTTTTTTATTTCCATCCTTCGTAAAAAAATGAAAAAAAATATAATTCGTTAGTCATAATCATAATCTTCTACGAGTATGACAGACTAGATCATGCCAATTACTTTTATTTGGTCGATTTTATTTACCAAAATCGATTTATGTGTTTGTAGTTTAATTTGCCATAATTGCTCAATAAAATCACCGCAATTAAATAACTATCTACCAAAATGGTTTGACAAAAACGTTTTAATACTTTGAGGATAAAAAGTATCCTTGGAACCAGAAGTTATGTCTTCTATAGATTGGTCTTTAACGTCTTTCTTGTTTTGCTTGAATGGAATCGAATATTTTTCGCCTCTTTTAGGTATTAATTAGAATTATTGTCTATTTAATTTTATTACCAAACAACCAATTCACGTTTGGCCAGCTTGGTTGACTTAACTTGACTTTATCGCCCTAGTTTAGGGTGGGCCCGTGCCCCAGCAGTGAGGTCGTATGGGCTTATGAAGAAGATGATGAAATGTTTTGCATTAAACTATTGCGACGTAGAAGTTACATATTAATTGCAAATATAGTGTATATTTTATCTCAATTTAACTATAATAAACACATCAATAAAACGTTTCGTTGCAAAGGCACCATCATCTAACCGGAACATAACATCATAATTTCAGACGCCGAATGTTTCCAATTAAATTTGCGCGTGTCGGTAATGGCATTGTGTGCACGGTATTAAACTGGCCGTTAACAACGAAAGTGATGCGCGGGAAGGTTCTCACGCGACGAAAGCTGCGCATGAGTCATGACGCAATCGCATGACCAGCGCCGACCCTGCGGGAGAAGCGCTGATTTTTTTTCTCGTTTAAACGACAATAATGGTAACTACTGGTTTTATTGCTATGGCGTACTTAGATTTGATGAAAATCATAAAAAAATGTGTCCTATTTTTCTAAGTATTGTTGTTGTGACTTTGCCAGTATTTTAGCATTTTTTTAGGAATCTGTGCTCAGAAAGGATAAAACAAGACCCCATAGTGGATAATTTTGGTTAACACATAAAGTATCTAAGCCAACTACTGTTACAAAGTGTTGTCATTTTATTCGTTTCTGTACTAACCAAATGACAACGCTACCACTGCAACCTTGATTGCAACGATCCAATTAATGATGATAAAACTGTTTGTGATCCGAACTATACTACGTTTTTCAGCCGTATCTGTCACCGGTAAACAACGCATGGGGCGTGACGGGCGTGCAGTAATGCACAAAGGTACTCCGAACGGAATTAATGGACTAGTTTGCCATTCCTTTCAGTGGCAGGTCTCGTCTGTGCGCAAAGGAACACTTATTTAACATCTCATTAGGTGAGTTATGTCATGTCAAATGCCTATTCAGACGGTTTTCGCAATCACTTTGTGCAAATTGAAAATACTTGTGTATCTCATAAACGCCGTTTAGGTAAATTGAAACGTTATGTAAATACGCCGCAAAAAGAAAAGAAAATTTTGACAATGGCGATATAATGTAGGTATAAATATGAAAGCGCCCAAAGTAAGTAAAAGAGGAAATGATACCTTTTCTCCATTTCGGTTTCGTTTTCTTCCATTACATATAAAAATAAATAAATAAATTTATA
Source organism: Maruca vitrata (assembly GCA_039566165.1). Taxonomy (NCBI): domain Eukaryota; kingdom Metazoa; phylum Arthropoda; class Insecta; order Lepidoptera; family Crambidae; genus Maruca; species Maruca vitrata. Next base: position 9,220,950 of record CM076917.1, on the reverse strand, counting down.
ATAGCTTTCTGCAATACAAGTGTGAAGGTGTAGCCTGTGTAGTAAATAAACCTTAAGGACGACTTAAGTTTTTATTGTTAATTGCAAGGCGCTGTAAAGTCTCTGCCTACTCTCTTTAGGATGCAGATAAAAGTATTTATGCAAATAAATACTGATTTAAAGCCTGTGTCAACTATTTTGGCATAAGTAATTAAATATTAGCGTAAGTATGCAAATGAATGTGGTATTTGAACGGCATGTTACGCATTTTATAAAACTGATTTAAATATCTACTTTAAAAGACTCCTAATATTGTTTAGTCCTAGTTTTGTATTTGGGCATAACTGACGTAACAAATACTTTAAGTATTTGTTTTGATTGAGATTTCACAGAAGTAGGCAGGTATCATTATTTCATCTTGGTTGTTTAATCTCGTTAAGGAACGTCAATCAACGTTTATTAAGTGGTATAAAAATAATTGACATCATGATGATTCACGCTATGACCCTAATCAAGAACCAGTCACCAGGTCTATCTGTTTGTTAGCTGTATACTTGTATTTTATAAAAATAAGGATTTCCCTTAATAAAGTGTAACCTGCTTTGTGCTATCATATAATGCAACATGAAACTAAACAAAAAAATCTTATCGATTTACAAAAATATCGAGAGATATTCCACGTACGTATTAATGATTTGATTTTTCATAACGAGGAAATATCATAGTAATTACAACCAAGTATGTTACAATGTGGCTAAATTCTTAAGAAAATGGTAACCGGGCGGGTGCACCTGCGTGCACAATGTAGTTTTTGTGCATTCCACTTTGCTCCAATTTGATAATTTCTGGTTCCGCGCCCTGTTTATATAACGAATGTGAACGGCGCCTTTAAGAACCTATGAATTGGTCATATGTATTTGGATAAAAGTATGTTTCGTAATGTAACGGTAACACGTAAGTATAAGCTTTAAGGTGATGAAGAAACAAGCGACATGAATCAGATGGACGATTACAGGCTCAATTTAAAGATAAGTATTAACCTACATTCTTTTTAGAAGATTAATGTGTTTAATATCTACTCCAATTGTTCAAGGTAGTATTTAGTTTATGTACCGCTGTCTCCAGTATCTGGCCAAACATTTGTACTACTAATAATACCGTTATATTATAAAGATGGTAAACAAATTACAGAGTTTTACGTAAATAAAGCTTGAGCTTTGAAAATGGTCTGCCTTGTTAATATTGATAAGCTTCTCAAAAGTCGTTCATCAGAATAACTGCTCAGCAACAAAAGAGCATCACAAACAAATTGCGCGTGCCATACCAAAACAAAGCATTAGTTAAGCCGACATGTCCTATCGGAAGTCCATACATTAACGCGTTGAACTGTTACACAACGCATTACACAACTGAACTGCGACACATCGGCATGTGCCGAAAATCATGCGCTTTCTAATTGAAATCTTAAAAATCTACTGGCCAGTAGCCAACTACGAAAACATCGTTATCTAATGTAATTATATCGGCCCAATTGATATCGTATTTCCGTTCAATAAAATTAATGAGCCGTTTGTTTGCGTGATTGCAATCTCAATCGCGACTCAATTAAAGCTAGAAAAACTCTTGTTCCTAATGTAATTCTGTAGAAGTCGTTTAATTAGGAAATTTAATATGTTTTGTATTAGCCGGTAAAAGTGATGTTTTTATAGGTATCATGTTCTGCCGTCCATAATTAGCAATACATTACTATTGTTTCCGTTTTTAGTTAAGGAATATTAAATTATTACAAACCCCTTTCAAGAAAGCCCAATTTAGAGAATCTTATCTGGGTTTTATTTATTACAATGGCGTGTCCGTTGTAGTACACATGGATATCGATTGCGTATCAACACACGTGTTGCTTCAACGAAGTACGAATAAAGTCGTAAAGCCAGTAGAGTCGATATAGAAATCGAAAGTATTGTGAGCATGTAACGTACGAGTATAAAAAGAGGTTGTCGAGGGATCCCGGGCATGGGTGAAAGTTACCTTCCTCATCTTGTCCTTGTCCAGCCTGTTTCGGTGACTTGTTCGATGGTGATTTGACTAATGCACAGCATGTTGATTTAAGTGTCAGGATGTGATACCGTGGGATATTATGTACAGCTGATACTTTGAATAAATAAATACATATTACACAACAGCACAGAGAATCAATGGAAGATTTGATCCCGTAGTAAGTAGCTTAAGCACTTGTGTTATGGACATCAGAAACAACAGTGTATACATATAATATACTTAAAATATTAAATAACCCACCCAGACACGGAACAGACACTGATGTTCGTCACACAAATATTTTTCCCGGGTGGGAATCGATCCCACGACTCTTGGAGCCGTAGGTACTGACTCTGGTTCTCTAACCATTGTTCGACCGAGCCAGCCATAAAGTTGTTTCTTAATGTTAAGCAAAAATAATAATTGTTAGTTAAAAAGGCAGTATAATAAACATACTTCTAAATCGATTACTAAATAAGTAAATAGCCACATGTACTTATTATTAAATTTGGTTCGTTTTTACGAACCTCCTATTGTTACTTTTACATTTAATAAAAGTTATCAAATGTGAATACGCAATCATTACCTACTTCCAAAGATGGGCAAAAAAATGTTGTCCTAATTGCGGAAGCCTTTTAGTCTACACTTAAATATTTTACAAAACACTTTAATTGTTAACAGAAAGTAACTGTAAAAGAGCAGCCTGTATAAACAGTTCCTTCTACACTATATTACGATGCCTGACTAGATTCAGATACTTGACATTTGTACGTTCTCCGTCGCCTTAGACATCTAATAGCCGGAACGCTACCGGTTTGCATTTTCAATTGAATACTCTTTAAAATGCCATCTACGGGTACACGGAGTCTTTGTTGGTAGGCATGAAGAGGATTATTTTTTATTTTCATAAAAAAATCTTCAGAAAGACGACATGCGTAATTTATATGTAGTAGAAGCTCTGTTTGACGAGTAATTTACAATCAAATGTTTGCACTAAACAGTAAATATTCATACATAATTTTACGCTACGTCAAGTAGTCAACATGAGATGTATGTAGTAACTAATGTTTATAATGTTTGTTTTACTGTTTTGCTTTAATTCGTAGTAATTTAGGTAAGCGATTTTCTAAACAGTTTTAAACTCCGGATATTTCTCGTTAATTCGTATGCATCCTTGCGGTATTATGTTAAAATTTGCATCTATCATTAGCCACTCGCTATGAAAGTAAATGCTTTACGAAGGCGCGTCTCGGATGCCGGAAAACATGCATCGTGCAAGAGTTCACCGAGTCAGTGCAATGAAAACTATAATTAAAACAATGTTGCCAGCAACGCAGTCACATTGATGGCGAGAGTCACGACTCAAGAGTACGTTACGATACTTGCAAGGCGAAATTACTACTTGCTCCAATTAGAGCAATCACGATATTATATTACTGCCATTACAATTTAGTAACACTACGTATTGTGTGCAACGCAACTATTGGTTAATACTTCATAAGATGAAGAAATGTGCGAATGGCTACAAATAAAGCTGCGAGTAAGTAGATGACAATCAACAATGATCATAACAAAGTACCTAACTACGACATACTATCATTGTATTTAAAAGACCATAATAATTATTTATGACGATAACAAGTGGTGATTGGTGATGAATGTCAAAAAATGTTATCACTTAATTGCTCAGATCATAATTTATGTAAGCTTTTAAGGCTCTATATAAATACTAAGATTACTGCACTAGATTTATTGCTTGGATGCAGTTTTATACCATTGAATTGTCTAAGATCTAGAGTCAACAATTAAGTGCGGTATGTGCAGTTACACCGATTAAGCCCATTAATGAGATTCAAGGAGACAACATAATTAGGGCTATTTGTCTCATGCCACGGTAAAGAGCAACGTGATGTGTGCTCTAATGATTAGTCTTATCTAGTGACATTGAGCCGAGTTCTCACTGGACAAAGCCTTGATAGCAGATGGGTGAATTTGTGAGCAAGCTCAAAGGTGCTTATTGTATTGTTAAGTGTCTTGACCTCAGCTGACATCGTGATATCATTGTGTTGTTAAGAGGGTGTAACGGTTACATAAAATCGTTTTTGTTTCCTGGCTGGGTTTTCTCAGGCAATACTTGTTGTTATGAGTTTAAAGCACTTGTCCAAGGATAGTTACGTATATCGCGTCAAAACTAAGATCCAATCACTCTATTAAATACCAAACGATTTTTACACAAAAACCGTGTGTACAATCGTATTATTTAATTAAGTACCTACTCGTATGTTTAAAAACCTTCAATTTTGTAATAGTTATGTTTATCCACTTAATTTTCATGTGTTTATAAATGACCTTATTAATTACTTGGCACAATAGGGCGCTAATTATTATCAGTTGGGTAATTGTTATTGTTTATCGATATGAAGCCATGTGTTGGGTGTGGGTGGGCGTTACCGACGTATCATGAAGCAATCGCCACGTGCGGTCTGGTGATGCCGAGTAAAATTGTTTTATGTATCCGTTTTGCACGAACTTTAGTGTATTTTCACGTAGGCGTCGCCGAAGGCTAGTGAGGGAGTGAAAAGTGGACCGGATTAACTTAGCTTAGTATATTTCATATGATAATTTGACGATGATTAGGAAACTTGTACGTTTGTAATTATGAAGTCGAATAAATGTGGGATTTTGAGGGCTTACCAGTTCATTTGATTAAGATTAAGTCAATAACTCGTCCTAGATCTCTTTAATACTAGCGTACCATATTATGGGCGGGCGGTTCTTTGAACCTTATAAATTATAATCTGATTTATTTGTTGAATTAGAGGTAAAAACTTTCTATGTGATGTTGAATGTGCTCTTGGTTGTTGTTTGTTACTTACAACATTTATTTCGTGAGGACCTATAAGTGATTTATTATAATAAATGTATATTTGATTGACTATTGTCATATATACAATGATAAATATGTAAATCCAAAAAAATAAATAAACAAGTATGAATTTTTCAAGCTCATTTTTAATCTTGTTTACGAATAGACCATGATGACTCTTAAGAAGGCATACTAAAAATCTATACTAATCTATACTAATATTATAAAGTTGAAGAGTTTGTTTGTTTGTTTGAACGCGCTAATCTCAGGAACTACTGGTGGTATTTGAAAAAATTTTTTTGCGTTGTATAGACCATTTATCGAGGAAGGCTTTAGGCTATATAACATCACGCTGCGACCAATAGGAGCAAAGATACAATGGAAAATGTGTAAAAAACAGGGGAAACGCGAACGAAGTCGCTGGCACAGCTAGTTGATAATAAAATGACAAAAATAACATCTCTTTGAGATACAACCATGAGCCAGTCATGCAAAACAAATCAAAACTAATTAATAATATTGAGCTTTATAAGTAATACAATGAATAACAAATTTTTCAATTTACGAAATGAACACTATGTATAACAAACACTTGTGGGCGCTAGTAAATTGCATCTGTCATGGCGGGCTTGATTGAACGTGGGTACTTTTGGCGAAGACCTTGCATAAATAATGCATTGTGTGTGATCCTCGGCCCAACTTAGCACTACCGTAACTTCGTTACACGCCAAGGTAAATGTTTGGTGTGTATGTTTGTAAGATAACTTATCTAATATCATTTTCATAGGTTTATTATCCACCACAATAGACAATTCCAGGTACATTGATCTACATGTTGATAAAATTCATTTCAGGCCAATTACATTATGATAAAATTAAGATCACACGGACAGATTAGAGGCCGTACAAAGACGTTTTCTTCGGTACTTAAGTTCTAAGATAGGTATGAAACGTAAGTTATCTTCATATGAATCCAGACTAAAGTTTTTGGAATAAGTACTTTAGAGTCTAGGCGTAAAGTTCAGGACCTATCAATATTGTTTAAAATTTTGAATGATCAGTGGGATTCTGGGGAATTGTTGAGCCATGTACATTTCAGAACAACTGGTAGCAAGCGAAAAATAAACTATTTTTGAGCCTGGTTGTAGCAATAATGTGACATTTATTGATCCGTTGTTTCGAATGTGTAAATCGTATAATGTTAATAGTTGTAGTTTGGACATATTTTCGCAGAGTCTATACTCATTTGTTAAAATTGTGAAACAACAAATGCATGATTAAGTACCATTCTTTTTATCTAGATTTATATAATAGTAAATGCTGTGCGCAACTTTTATTGGGATACAGTCTTAATATGAAGATAAAAACCTGTAATTTAATGTAATGTACGAATTGTATTCGGTAGTTGTGCCTTTTAAAAATAAATAAATAAATAAATAAGATACATAATTTATGTGTGGGCCTAACACGCTTTATTTTTAGAAAAAAATCTAAAGCATAGGTAATTTTGTTTTTAAATTGCTATGGTACCTAATTGAAAAAGCATTATCATATTATCGGACCCGTTGGTACATAGAGGTTCTCACGATTTTCTCTCAACATTTATTGTCATAAGAGATTTATTTTCATGATAATGCAGCAAGCAAGATTCTTGTCTAACAATATTTATTTCTATATAAAGGAGGAGGCTTTATAATCATACCCTTATATTCATTTACTAAGCGATTTAAAAATTTTCTAATATACTTAAATATCGTATACAAAAAGCTCGTTTTCCCTTATAGGGTCAGCGATACTCGAAAATGCGCAATAATGACTATTGTATTTGTGAAGTCTTGAATTAACTACAATGTTGTTCACTAAAAACTGTTTTACTACGGATATAGGTCATAACAGTACATAGGTCGGTGTTAGTGTGAACGGTTTTCCTCCGCATAAACTACACCAACCAATAAATAACACGTGTAAAGCTGCTATGTTAATTGATAGCCATGTTAATTGGTAGGTGATTATCTTGACAGCCAAGTGAGTGCCACAAACGGCGATTATCGCAGCCACTCGTGACGTCACGCCATTGCGTGCGCGTCACGCTTGTCAGATGCGCCGGAGTTGAGCCTTGACTCATTTGTCAACGAAACCTTATCATTGAGAAAAACTACCGGTGCCGTCCTAATAATTAGTAAAGGTTTTTGCAAATGCAAAGGCGTAGGATTTATTGCTATTTATGCACAGTTTTCTGAAACATACTTAGTGTGCTCGTATTTAAATTCAAGTTCTTGAGTATGAAAATGTTTTTGCTATTTAACACATTTTAAACGCAATCCAATATGAAATGTGGTGCAATTAAATTACAAAAGTTTGTGATTTATACATCATAACTAACACAATTTGCTTAACAAGAGGATGCATATCCTGGTACACTAATATTTGGATTAAAAATCATTTTGATTCTAATACACTTTGAAACCACAATATTATTTAACAATTAACAATATAGTCATAAATTAAAAAGAGCTTGTACAATTTTAAACACTTGTGCAATATATAATTTAAATGATGTATTGTTAACATTCATTGGGTTTAATAGTCATACTCTAGATGGCGTGCACTATGCAAGTAGATGGCCTTGTCAGCATTCTTTCAAAGTCCCTAACTTGTTCGAATTAACCAGTTGTTAGGTGCGTTACTTATGAAATTACTCATCAAGCTTAAGTAATAAGACTTTGGTAGATGGATTTCATGACTATTCAAAAAAAGGAGTGTTGAAAAGTATTGTTGTAATATATAATAAACAGCTTATGTGGTTACACCTGTTGCATTAAATTTTATTATTATATGAGGAAGTATGTGTATCAGATTTTATTGCATTTACAAGTACAACTTGAACAATAAGGTTAAGTGGTAATAAGGTTAATATTATAGCCATATTTTAATGACTATGTTCTATTAAATTTCAATTGATTGTTAATGCTAATTAACTCAGGATTCAGATTTCTTATTTTAGTGGAAAGTAGTCTTTAATTATAGAATCGACTCGAACAAGCATATTTTTACGAGAGTTTTTATTATTCTGTTTTTATTTGAACGTGAATATATCACGTTTTTCCTAACTACCGCGTGTTCCTACGAAATAATTGTTAGATACAATACGCGTCAGTTTGTGACGTGCACCATCGTTATTCGTGTGACCTAGACCGACATGTGACGGTCATCGCTTTCAATTTATATAGGGACGACAACTCGCTCTCAAGTGCAAATATTTGGAGTGTGAATTAGCCAAACGTCTATTAGTGGGTACCAATGAAGTTAAGCTTATAAATACATGGCACGCATTTAAAATACCTTGGACTAGAGCTTTGATACTTTGCAATGTAGATTAATAGTGAGTAAGTTAAATGTTTTAAATCACAATAAAACACTACTGGAAGCTTAACTGGTCGCTGGACAGTTACATAAAGCCAGTAGCATGACGTTGCAATTGTAACATTCTGTGTGCAGGCTATTCATCTCTCTATAGATAAGTTCAGCGGAGTTATATAGTAGTAGTACCTACACTTCCGTGTCAGCTGATGACCTATATGTAATAAATCATGGAAGCGATGTCACTGTATTCAAAGGTATGTGTGGGTTAAGTGCAGAATAATTCTTCCATAGGCTCCAGGTTGCTCTAACAGGCTCTACAGAAAGAGATTCGATGCGAGCCAGAATACAATATGCTCGTACTTCCAGATTTCAAGTAGATTACTTACATCACAATTACTACAGCCCCTTCAGTACTTGATACTAATTATTTAGTCCCAAATGTGCCATAAGATCATCGTCTAGTAGATACTTACTTGTACTACAATTCCATTTGCAGACTTAAGCAAGCTATCCAATTGCTTAGGTGACTTTGATGTAACTGGGAAAATTCGTTACATGGTACAATGATAATGAACGTAATAATTTTGGCCACGAGAATCTGTGTTACACACAAAGGGCGTATTGATGCTGAGTAGAGATTAGCTTTTCAATTGAAGCTTATAACATTATCTAACCTTAGCCGCAAATATTACATGAGGTAATCAAAAATCAAAAAAAAATCAAAAATTTCTTTATTCATATAGGCAATTACATGCACTTATAAATCGTCATATTACTAATAATAATTCATGGGACCAACTCGGTTTACTAAATTAGTCCTAGTTGCTTGCCTTATGTATCAAATGTGAATGATTATAATATAAAATAAACAATGTCATCACCGGCACATAATCATTAATAATGTATTGGGACAGACTATCTATAATTTCCTTATCGATATCGTGTAACCAAAACCAATGTGGCTTAGTGCTAACCGGACTAGGTAATACCGAATAGTTTCCCACGCTCGATTGTAGGTATAGTTTATGTGTTACATTATGCTTTGCTAGGACTTTATCTCAGGGTCTGAGCATAACTATTTATTTCAGGTACCCACACTACCCTGCCTTCCAGATTACTTCTACGGTACGATACCACATTAATCATCGAATCATTTTATAATAGCAATAGGGAAGAAATGGACTGGTATTTATTATGTAATAAACATAATAAGCTGTCATATAATTATATTGAACCTTTTTAGCGTTTATGATATGTTACGGAACAATAAAAGCGATAGCACTTTCGCAATGCGTTAACTGCGCACCCATTATTTCATTAAAAAAGTCGTGGCCATGAGAAAATTTGCCTGTTATATTGCAACTAACGTTTCACTTAAGTCATTACTTTTTGTTCAGAGATTTCATACCATGAATAAAATAACGTTGACAGCTACAACTCAACATAAAGGAAATGAAAGCGCGAGAGGTTCACACGATGCATGTATGTATATGGTAACTTAATTTATAAATAATATCATGTTACTTAAACATTATATCATGTACACACCTATGTATTTTATCATGACTATTTTTTTAATCAAAGTGCCATTTTTGAATCATATCCTGTAAACAAAAGGTTATTGGTATACTATTCAAAGCGGAATTTTGTCGAATGAATTACAAAGATGTAAATAATAATTTTTATCGATGTATTTTGTTCGTAGAATTATTGTCTCCCTAATATTTAGGCACTATGGTTCTGAGTTACGCAACTCTAATAAAATGGTGTTTTGCAATTGGGTCAGTGCAATAGACGCCCATGGATACAAGTTTTATGTGAAATTAGTAGGTGTATCCTAATGGTCAACGTGAGAGCGAGCGCTGTAGCGCCGACGGCAGGGCTGCCACGCAAACATCAATTATTTTTATAGGCATTGTTTTCTGTTAGATTTTATTTTTACTTACATATTTATGTCTTTATTTAAGTGAATATTTAACAATACCTATTTGTATACTATCATTACTATACTCAAAATATTGCATAGGTATTGTTACTTTAAATTTTATCACCCCTAGCAATTCTAAAAAAAATATTATTGGTTTGCATAAATAAATAGTAAAACCAACTTGTACGTACCTCACAAGTCAGTTATACTGGAAAATCTTCAAATAATTTAAAATCAGATTAAGCTTAGTAGCTTCAAACAATAAAATCAAACTTCGGTAAATTGACATTTATCTGATGCTAATATTGTGATACAAGCAAACTAAAAATATTAGATGATCTTAGAGGTATATTTCATGTACCAAATAGATCGTTGTGTTGTGATTTATTATGTCTTTCTGTAATGACATTCGATATTACTGGTAAATTGAACACGGCGAACAACATTAATCTTCCGCAATGAAAGTGAAGGACGCTCTGAGTTGATATCTATTATTTTTGAAAGTATATTTTAGATCGACTATAAATCAATCACAGTCGATTGGCAGCCCTTAAGGAAACGGTGTAGAGTTACGCAAGGCTCTGGTGGTAGCTCGATAACTCGCTCTACATTCGCTCTTTGTCTCTACGGACTTGCAGTTAGAGCAATTTAATCTGGTACTTTATACTGACCTATAACAATCGCAATCCTACAAACATGATTGCAATATTAATTTTTATCAACTTCAAAATATAGAAATGTGATTGTTATAGTTTTATAACCGTGTAAAGTAGAGATTTATTATTTGAAAATTAAATAGAAGTAGGATTTGATTTGACTTAACTTCAAGTACTTGAAAGTAAGCAATTGTACTTTTTTGTATTATTTATCAAAGTGTAGGTTAGGTTTCGTTATTAAATGTGATTTTAAAAAGTTTGGTTTGAATTCGATTATATCTATGATTTAATACTTTCGTGCCAGTATAAATATGACGTTGTAGTAAAGGTATTCCTATTTATCATGATATATTAGGCGCAAGTGAACCAACTGTTACTGTTGTGTCACTTTCGCCTGATATACGTTGTTGATGGTGAACATGAAGTAAAATTGTTATAAAAGTTCTACTCAAACATAAGCATTTGCTCATTAAATTTCTTTTCATATTACCCGAGTGAGGCGTACACGCTATTCTAACGTTATGGTGGAATCGGATGCACGTATCAATAATAAAAGTAAATTGGACGATTTTTCCACCACTTTCTTAAAAACCATGAAACCGCAAGTGAAACTTAAGATAGGCTCTGCTCAGGAAACAATTAAATAGAAGTCCTTAGACAAGTAAACTAACTTTATCACCTTATTATGCAGCTAGAGTGAAAAATATTGTAATAAATGGCTTTTAACTAATTATTATTACCTTTTAACTAATTATTATTAGATAATAATTAATTGAAAGCTATTTTTATTATAAGGATTGGTGATTTTGGCGGTACACCAAAGTTTTCGCAATTCGGTTCGGTTTAAAGAAACTTATTTCTCATACAAACTTAAAGTTCATTTACAATGAGATATAAAATACAATCATTAATTAAATACATTAAAGTCTTGCCTATAAGGCCTAACATAACCATTTTTTTTATAATTTTACTTATGTCGTGTGTTTTAAGTAGATTGTTAAACTTAGGTACAGTATCACATTCTTTAATATTATTAGGTAAAGCGTTTTAGGTACAGCCGTGCTCCCTCGAATAGTATTGTGCTCTTTCCGTATTGCGTTCTCGGATTTATTAATTTTATTTGACTTGACTTTTTAATGAGTTGTGTATTTGTTTGAATTGAATTATTTATAATTTTTGTATGGTGCCATATGCGTATTAGTTGTTTTTTTTGTATAGTTGTTCAGTTGGCATTCGGTAGGGATAGTGGTATAACACTTAGATAATTTTGTGTTGGATCCTTTGCAGTGAATATAAAAGGGACAATTAACTATGCAAATTTTAGATAACCTAAAGGTTACCTAATCTACCTATTTGTTGCAATGTGGTCGTGTAATCATGCGGATGAAGGTACAAGTGAAATCGATTAGAACAGACTCGATCACTCGTTTGGATATACGATTGTGTCACGTAACAATCGAGTAAAACGGACATCTTGCAATTCCGCGATGGCGAACCAATAACATATAGACGGAATTCACTAAGCCACGCCCTTACATTTAGTACATAAATTAACAACACTCCTTACACTGCATGGTAGGTACCATGGTAGGTACCTGTGTCACAAATGAAGCTAACAAGCTGTGTTGCAGTTTGGTTACATAAACCAATAAAAGCATACCATGACAAGTATTAAACATTGTTTATATTATATAGTTAAGTTTAAATTATATAGTCAAAAAGCGGATGTGGATCACTTAAGCCGGTAATTTTACCTCATAAATGCGACTTTAACAACAAATTAGTAAAATTAATGTTATCATTAGGTGGTTATTATGAGTCAACGCCTGTAATAAAACATACATATCGATACTTTAAATCTCAAATGGCGTAACCACCAAAACACTACTTTTCAGGAGAGCAGAAAAAACAAAAAAAAAATGTTTATTTAATTCACAACTTTATCAATTTTAATACAACGAAAATGCTTTCTACATCAAATTTCTTAGAATTTTGAGATAAAGGCTTCAGTAGTAACTCTTTGTACATAAATGTTATATTTAAGAAACTAGAAGTCGGTTACGACTTGTGAAAATATTACAAAAAGGCGTTTACGCCCCATAAAAATCAAGATTTTTAAGAGGTGAAGGTCGTATCTCCAATAAAAAAATGTTTCTTGTGCTTTAAACTCATTTAATAATAAAAGAAAACGTAAAATATTCACTCTGTATTACGCTTTTACAAAGTTACGCCGTTTGACACTTTTTCATAGTGACTCAACGCGTAATTTTTAGAATTGGATGAAAAATTTTGGAATATGGGAAACTTCACTAAGATTTTTACGTATCTAAATCGATTAATTTTGTCATTTGAAACCCCCGCTGATGTGTATTCACCATACATTTATCTATGTATTCAGCCATTTGCGTACTTGTGCGCATAGATTACGTTCCTCGGTGTATTTATTATTTTTTGTGACCGTTACGTTGACTTTGGCGCGTTATTGGTCTTTGATCCTGATTTGTGTTTGGACATTGATTTAAAATGCCGAAACAAGGAAAAGCAATAAATAGCCAATGTCTTCGCATTCTTAATCCCCCCGCGCATCAATACTAACAATAATAATGACAATCATGTGTTCAGCGATGTTGGGTGTAAACGCCTTTCTTTTGTATTGCAATTTCGAAAAATAGCGTGTCTTACGAGTTACGCCAGAAAATTATGTCACTTACACCCTTTTTTTTGACATTTTTTTCACGTCACAATAATTTCTAGGGCGTAAACACCAAGTAAATTAGACAAAGCCTTTTACGACCTGTTTACCTTATGAAAAGTGTTCAAATCTATAAAAAACATTGGGTCGTAATAACCTTTTTTTTGCGAATTTGAGGATTTTAAATATACAGATCGATAGAGAAAAAAAAAACTGAATAAAACTGCATTAAAAAGTCATTTTGACCAAATTGGCGGTTACGCCATTTGAGATTTAAGGTAGCGAATGGCAACGTTTTTGAAAGGATTCGTGGCAGCACCCACGTTTCTTCCTGAGCCTTCACAAGGCCTGCCTACGGCTATATTTATTAGTCACCTTAAATAGCGTCCACTTAGCCAATATTATTGACCAAATACGAAGTATTATACCATGAACTGGGACTAAAGCGTGGAAAGTGGTGTTATTGAACAGGTTTACTTATTGCCTAATGTGATGTGGTTCCTTATTAAGATTTTGGGGTAAACAGTTCAATGCTAGGCCGTTACATAATAGTTTTAATTATTGTGAATCGAATTATCGGTGGATTATTCATTTTCAATAGTCGATGAAGGTTGTTCGTTTTGGCTTCACCCTATTTTTTATTTCTTGCGTCCGATTTGAATATGTTCATTAGTTAAATGTTTCCGTAAGTTGAACGTAAGCTGAAACCCTTCCGCGCTAATGGTTGCACTCGACATAGGTGCAAGCCCGGTCCCAGTGCTAACAATCGCACAAGAATGCGCATTGTTTGCGAACGGTTCGGACTTCCGAGATCGCGATATGCTATTCTTGATTCGATCGAAATTATATTGTTGTTTTTTCGTACATCTACGAATAAGGTTAAAAATCAGCAACATATATTTGATCTAAAGAATATTTCATTAACTCAAGATTCGTCTGCCAAACTACATTATTATTATTATTATATTTGTTTATATATAAGTATTCACTCACACGCTACATTATATATTTATACTTGTTATTAATGTTATATGAATGAAATTTACTGTTGTGCTGATTATCTTCTTAAAAAACGAATCGGTACAAATAATTACCCAGATTATGTATCACCTTAAAATACGATGACAGCGCTTTAAGTTAACATTGATTATATTAAATTATATCCTCAGTTTTAAATCGCATTCATTAATTCCTAATGTTAAGAAGAATTGACGGAAGTTGACTAACTGCATTCAAGCAGTGCACGAATGGAAACCTAGTTGGCAAGTGGTTTTTGTCCGTCCATTGTTCGATCCCGCCGTAAAACAAGTGCGATTAATTGGGCTCAATTATAGCAAATATTTACTATTCACAAATGATCTGAGAAACAGAGGTTGGAGGCCGAGGCCGCAATGAACCGATATTCAATTAGCTTATTAAGTAATCCCGAGTTTTAAGGTTATTTTTTTTCGACGAACGCATTATTTCTGTATTACAGGTTGATTTGATTGTCATTATTTTTTTCAGAGTCTCCTTCGTGGGCTACTTACATAATAATGTTTTTTCTGAAATCGGTTATTGATTTATGCGATTTTAATTGGCAATGATCATTGACTTTATGTAATGTAGCTTATGAAAGTTTTAAAACTTTGAATTCATAAAACAAAAAAAATATTGCGATAATTTAAAGAATGGTAAAGTTATAAAACATTCGGATGCCAAAATTTGCTCATTGAAGTTAAATTTACATAGAAAAGCAAAAGCACTCACAGTATTGAAAATCTATACTAATATTATAAAGCTGAAGAGTTTGTTTGTTTGTTTATTTGTTTGTTTGTACGCGCTAATCTCAGGAACTACTGGTTCGATTTGAAAAATCTTTTGCGTTGTATAGACCATTTATCGAGGAAGGCTTTAGGCTATATAACATCACGCTGCGACCAATAGGAGCAAAGATACAGTGGAAAATGTGTAAAAAACGGGAGAAACGCGAACGAAGTCGCTGGCACAGCTAGTAATTAATAAATTTTACTGACATCGGATATTTCAATTTCAATCCGAGAATAGCTATTTACTTTATTAGTTATTTAATGAAATAATTAGATGAAAAAAAAATATATATTAAAGAAGTTCACTATTGCATTTGACCTGATGTTAGATCTAATTTTATGATTAGTTTATTTCCAACGAAGTAATTTATCTTAAATAAATCTAACCGGGTACGTTGTGTAACAGCTGCGCAAGAGCTCTATAGACAGTTCATTTTCAAGTTAACGAATGAAGATAGATATTTAGTACGTCTACTTTCAGGACCTACGTAACTTAATTTTAAAGATGCAATCTCCTAAAGTTGTTACACTGTTTTTTATCCAAAGAACAGGTGTTATTTGAATAAGGTTTTAAACATTAAAATAAGCTGTGTTACTTTTATTAACAAGTGGTTATATTATATTTATTTAATTAATATATTTTCATTCAAATCTAAGTTCTAATTTTTTTTCAAAATTTGGTTTACATAATTGAATCACTTATAATTGCCAATATCCTGAACTAGTGGTCAGTTACGCAAAAGTGGTACAGCGGTGACAAAATATATCTTAATAACGGTTAACCAGGTCCTGTACGTAATTGCATTGTAACATTGGAACTCCGTCCACTTTCACTCTCAAGGCGCCTTCGACACGAAAGTAAAACAAGCTAGAAGCGACGCGGAATTTGGTTAAGTGTTTATTTATGTCAAGTAGGTTAAGTGGCTAATTTTGCAGTCCTCAAGACATATTGCCAACTACACAAGTTCGTGTCACGCGTTTATAGCCTTTTCCATACACAGTTTTTAGTTCTATGTCCTCTACGGTCTCACCGTATCGCCGCATCTTATACGGTACTCGTTCTTGTTAACTCTTACGACACGCACGCGTATTACATTATTCTTTTTGTTGTCTGTATGATAACGAGTATCGATCTGCAGACGCGTTTGGACTCTTAATTGAATGTGGAAACAATAAAAAATAACTTACTACGACGTCATCAAGGTTTAAATTAGTTAGTTGGAATGACATTACGAAGTTAAGTAATCCCGCTCGTTGTAGACAGGCATTCCCTGAGATTTGGTCAACATTTTGCATATCTGTTGTTTTTTTGCATAGTAACATTGGAACACTTTACCCCCTGGATGTTCATACTTAATAGAACGTCGGCTAGGTCTTTTTAAAACTCCAGTAAAACCACACCACGTACCAACACAGTTTTTCTTTAAGTTAACTACGTAGTTTCCAGTTTTTAAAAGAATGTCACCTTCAAATTTTATAGATTCTTTAATTTTGAGTCCACTGAGGTAAGGTATTAGCGGGTTGAGGTCGCAATGTATTATTCCCTCTCCTTCCTCGCAGATAAATTCGTCCAGGGACAAGACGTTGGGCTCATTCGGCCTCACTATGGTCCCCGTATCTATTAAATTGACATGTGAATCAGAATTGTCCTTCTTGTGACACACCCGCCTACGGTCTGAGTAAACCAAACAATTCACCGTGTAGAACGTCTTGCTTTTCACGTTCTTGGTTAAAAACAATAACTTGTCGATGTTTTTGAAATAGTTGTATCTTATTGTCTCGCATTCGTAGTCGTCGGACTGCGCGTGGCATGATCTGAGTTGAAGTTCGGGGGACGTTACTTGCGTAATGGAGTATAGTTTGAACGCGTCGCATTTTGTTGACGAACAATTGTAGAGAACCGTATTTGCCCTTGGTATGTAGGGATCGTAAGACGGTAAGTCATCACTGACAGTACTGCCACTTCGCCGAGTTTTTGGTACTATACTGCAAATTGGAGATCTACCCTGAAAATGTACGCAGTGATCTTTCAATGAGAAAAATAAAGTTTAAGATGAAAGATTTGCTACAATTTTAAATTGCTTATCATGAATATTAATAGTCCTGATCATATAAATATAGCCGATAAAAGCCAATTATGTTTAAAACATTTCAGCCTCAGGGCATACCGGTCGTACAAGTCGTGATTTTTATTGAGAATCACTTTTGACCATAAATTTAGAGGAATCGATGATGCTACAGTGCCGTGTTGTGCTCGTTAATATTTTTTAATAAAACTACTAATTCAGTAGCTTTCAATTTAATAAAAAACCGGCCAAGTGCGAGTCGGGCTCGCGCACAAAGGGTTCCGTAGCAGCAAATATAATAAAAATCAACCTATCTCAAAAACTATAAGAGATACTTTGATCAAACCAAAAATCGTTGAAAGAGTTAATTAGCATGCATCACCTCTATTTTTTTTAGAATTTTATACCCCGTAGTTATAAAAATAGAGGGGGGGGATATACTTTTACGACTTTGAGAGCTGATATCTCAAAAACCGTTCACTTTAAGAAAAATGTTTTTAGAAAACTTTATATCATTTTAAAAGACCTTTCCATTGATACCTACACGGGTATGTACATCGAAAAAAAAATTTCATCCCTCAGTTACATGTATGGGGGGCCCCACCCCAATTCTTTTTTTTTTACTATTTAGTGTCATATTTTGTAGCGGTTCATACAACACATATTCCCATCAAATTTCATCACTGTAGTACTTATAGTTTCCGAGTAAATCGGCTGTGACAGACGGACAGACGGACAGACGGACAGACGGACAGACGGACATGACGAAACTATAAGGGTTCCGTTTTTGCCATTTTGGCTACGGAACCCTAAAAAATGGTCTTGACTGACAGACAGACAGACAAACAATAAAGTGATCCTATAAGGGTTCCGTTTTTTCCTTTTGAGGTACGGAACCCTAAAAAGGGCTGTTTATAGAAAAGTTCTAGTATTTCACTCAATGGAATTTTATTTATATATGTATGTTTATTTATTAAAAGTTATGTAGAAAATGTTATCTCATAAAATTATTATTAAATACCTTATCAAGTATGCAAAGCACATCTTTATTGTATTGCTGAAAATAATGGTTAAAAATTATTCAGTTTATTTCAAATTACATAATGAGTACAAAATTAAATTAATTTTATGAAACAAAAGAAGCATGACTGTCAACTTACTGCATGTATTTCTAATATAAAAAGGTGTTGAATGACTAAACAAATAAAAGAGAAATTCATGACTGCGATATTACATCACAAAACGTAAAGAATCCGATACAAGGAAAAGGGGAAGTAACCGAATGCAATAAAATGTTAATACCATGTGCTCGGTTCGGTGCAAGTTAATGAAGGAATTGATTGATATTTTGTAAGACTGCGTACATCAGAATAAATACATACACGAGTTAGTATGTACAATGACTAGCTTGCTAAATATGTACATACACAATAAAGTGCACGCATTGTATGGTTGTTATGGTAGGAGTAAAAATGTAAAACCATCAGACACTTAATATTTTTATAATATGATGTGGGAAATATTGCTAAGATAAGTATAAATAAAATCATCAACATTTGCATATATGCATGTAGATTCATGACTCTAAATAGTGAAACAACTCAATTCGAATATTTATAAATTTTGTATACGTAATATCATAAAAACGTAACGGATCGCTGTCTGTACATAGATGATTTATGAAATAAAATATTAATGAGGAGAATTTCGTTTATCAACGCAATAGTATGCAAACGATATTCTTTGGATTTTTTTCTATTTCTCTGTGCGTTTGTACACGCTAATCTCAGAAACGGCTTATCCGATCTAGATGGATCAGTAATATATTGTTTTGCCACTAAAAATTAAGTTTTTGTTTTATTTCACCGGTTTTAAATAAAAAAGCTGTTCGAATTTAAAGTATCACATGAAATTGGCTCGAAAAGTCTCTTTTTCACGCGGACGAAGTCGCTGGCATTAGCTAGTGGTACAACAAAAACAACCAATATTCGAAAAAATTAACTGTTTTAGGCCAGTATATAAATAAAGTATAACTAAATAACAAATTGTATACTATATTTTTACAAACAAAACAACAATAGGTATTAATAAATCTAACAAACTTGATAAATATTAAAGTTTTCGCAAAACACATTAATTTAACGTCATTTAAGATACTCATACATGAGCTCCAAATAAAAGACATCAACGACATTAGACGTAGATTTTGAGACAGAGTCGTCGGCCGTCGGCGGCCGTCTAAGTGTTTTACACTTGAGCTGTCGTAAAAGATTGACCAGTATTTAAAGAAATATTGATGTTTATTTCCTGTTAGTGCGAAAACAGGTGACCCTGATTGGTATTTCTTGATTACTTAACTACATGACAGGTCTGGGAAGCACAAGTATCTCTGTCTAGCGAAGTAGTATTGGGGTTATAATAGTTGTTGAATTAAAAATGGCTGCATAATAATATACATATAGAACAGCATATGTCTGTAATCATATTTGTATTTTTTTCTGTACCTACTGATATATTATTAAATTTTATGAAATAGTGACAAACATTTTCTTTTAATATATTTTCTTGGATAATCCAATTCTTTTTAAAATCCTTATACCTAATATAAATTATTTTTTTCTCTTAATTGATTATTAGGAAGTCTAAAAAAACTTACCAGTAAAATTAACTCCTGTTTATGCATTTTTCATCACAGTTGAAGTGGCTCTGAAAAGAAATACAGTAAGATTCATGAAACTGTAAAATAAATCTCTAATGTAATTTAATTTTAATAATTTCAAATCTAGAAATTCAAATAAAACTAAGTTTATGGTTTAACTCGCTGGTTTGATAATTGATCGTCGAAATATTTTTTTAAGAGACCCGACGTTTCAAGCATTATTATAGCATGAATTTAAAGTTAAACTAAGAAGCGATTAACTGTCTCATTTTTTACAAGCTTTTATTAGACTCTGTTAGTTTATTTATTTATTTTTCTGTATGGGTGGATTTTTTATTATATTTTACTTATATGTGCAATTAGCAAGTATGTAATGGCATAAGAGATATTTTTGCCTAGCTAAGATACACGTGTCGATTCAATTGAGATGTTAAATTGTTATAAATACTGAGGTTAAGACAAAAAACGGCTACAAAGCATGATAATAGCCGAAATGAAAACCAGTGGTAGCACATTTCATGCTCTAGTTTTGACAAGGTTGCCGGTGGGCGGCGACAAGTAGATGTGCTTGAGACGCATGCGACGCTCAACACTGACATTGAAACGTACCTTCGAATGCCGGTCTATGGCTTGTGCAAAATAATTAATTACACCACGCATGCTGTAGGCGTTCACAAACTTGTTCAAAATCTGCTCAAAATGACTAATGTATCCCTTCGGTAGTTATTGTTTTGTTATTATAACCGAAAGCATTTTAATCTGATGATGCGTGCGGGATCATGTGGGATGTGCCTTGACCTAGTGTTAAGTTTAGAAATAACATAAGCGTTATTGATAAGTGGGCCTAAATTTATAAAGCATTGATTTATTTAAATCACATAAAACTCATTGTATTTAAAAAAATAAAATACCGGAATGTTTATTACAGTATTATATTTAATTCATAGATCTAAAGCCTTATTGTCTTTTATGATTCCAAAGTCATTGCACTATATCAACCATTGTCTATGGTGTTTTTTATACATAAAACATTCATGTGAAAATCTCATTCCATTAGAACTATTATTTAAAACATGGAAATAAAAGGAAGGTCGACCGATCTACTGCCACAGATATGACTGTGAAGGTTATGTTCACAGATTCCAGACTGATCCCATTCGGTAACTTTTTGTAAATTGTTTTATTATAGCCATTTTTCCGCTGAATGTTGAATAAAGATTTTTGTATACGATAATTAAATATTTAGAGGATATGCAATTGTGTTATTTATTGTCTTCAAAGTTGACAGATTCTGCGATTGATAAGTGCTTATGAATGTTTAATGGCATTAACTTATTTGAAGCACTTTTATAAAATGTGACCTTCGGGACTACGTCAATGTTAAAACATAAATGTTACCAGCACTTATGAATTCATAGAATTAAGGCGATACTTCTTATAGAAAGTGTGGATACAATGGGACATTGAACGATAGTGAAAATATACATGCTCCTTGAATACAAATCAGGCACTTTATATTGGCGCTAGTGATATATGACGGACTGACAGCGCTGCCAAATGAAAATTCATCGCGCAAATTGGGATATGTAACTATTGAGTTTATCGGGGCATAGCTGTTGTAATTCATAATCCATAATGGTACAATGTTATATGTATTATGAATATTATGTAACATTGTTTACTTATGGATTCTGTTATGCGTAATCGCATTGTTGATACTTATCGATGTTTGAATTTGAAAGTAAGCTTGCAAGCGAGGTTTTGCATACATTTGTAGTTAGTGTTATGGCAGGTACTAAGCATCCATTTCAAAGTAACATAGAAAAAAATATTTTTAAGTATGTTTTGACAGTACCACAAATAGAACGTCGTAAAAAATGTTGAAACCAAACACAGTGTAAATACAGTCTCGATATTTTCAATATGCAGGGATACAATCAGAATTCATGTACTTGAAATAAATTAGTGAATAACACACCAGTGTAAGTAAGAATTTCACAATATCCATTGCGCATTAATTCTAGGTTCCTAGTTTCAAGAGCTTGCCCGGAACGAAACTGTTTTTGTAAGAGTTTCAGTGCTTGGCAATTTATATCTCACTGTTAAAAAAATGATACAAGCTGAAAGGAGAATTAATGCAAAGATACGTGTAAAATATATTATGACTACTTACAACATTAACAAGTGTTATGAAGTGAGTATTCGTATACTGGTCGCTACGGGTATGTATACGTCCAATTAAATATTATTTATTGCAAAGAGCTCAATTCCAAATATCAAAACTAATCCATTTAGCCTACTTCCTTATTTTTGAACCTGCTCGGTTGAGATATTTTAATGAGACTTTTAGAAAAAAGGCGATGGCCATAAATTGTGTGCGAAAAAATAATGCTCTTCTTTTAACAGAGCTTCTTCGAATCCGCGACTAATGAACTCATTCCCATAGTAACTTATAGTTATTTTTTAAAAGTTTACGATTCTTGTATCCTGCTTCCATGGTTAATTGGCTCCAAATAAAAATATACTGGGACTGGCTTGGTGGAACAGTGGTTAGTGACCCTGGCTGGCGGTTCCAAGAGTCGTGGGTTCGATTCCCACTCGGGACAAATATTTGTGTGATGAACATAGGTGTTTGTTCCGTGTCTGGGTGTGATTATGTATTTAAGTATGTATTTAAAAATATATATGTATGTATATCAGTCTCTGACGCCCATAGTACAAGCTCTGCTTAGTTTGGGGTCAGATGATCGTGTGTGGAAATGTCCCAGATATTTATTTATTTATTTATTGCGACTGAAGACCATTTTCCATTAAAGTTTAAATTTGTGATATATGTGAATAAGCTAGACGAATTATTAGAGCTTAAACTCGGTGTAGATATAAAGTAACGTAGTAAGTAAAGTAGGTATATCGATAAGAGAATCTTTACATGTTTTTCATTTTAAATAGTGGTATGAAGCTGGGACGTTGACGAAAATGCAAAATTGTACTATCTTAACTCACTATGTGATAAACATAGTGTTGCGAATCGGTAAAAAATATGTATTTTTTCGTACCTCAAAGGCAAGGAATAAAATTAAAAACAGAAACAGGGCCCATGTTCCGTAGGATTAACGTCACCTTTAAATTATAAGGCACGCATCACACTTAACAAAAAATAAAATGAATGTAAAGGATAAAGTGAAGAATCAATACATCATCACATAAGATGAAATAAAAAAATGAAGTACTTACGTATCAGTTTGAGTAAATTAATGGAAACCAACAAAAATTATTTAAGTCTTTTTTACTTATTATTTTCATTTGTTGAAATTCGAACACGATTGGGCATTATTGAAGCTGATCACGACGTCGTTATAAAAAAACATCAATAGCCGGATAATTCAGAAATAATACCTTATTTTAATGGTAAACACATAATTATTAAATCAAAATAGCAAAATAAAAAAAAAACAATCGTGATTTTTTGTTCTATACATAAACCCTAGTTAGAAAATTCGTTAGTATCTGGGATGTATTTTCATGACTTAATTTTATGCGATCAGCTGATATGGCTGCAGGTGCTTGCAGCCTCTTTTGTAGTTCTCCAGCCCTTATCAATTTAAGCTTTTCTGTAGGTATTCAAGTTGACAAGTGTAAACCTAAGCCATGATTTTTAATGACCTTATTGATATTAATATGTATTATAATTATAAACATTTATTTGTCTGTTTACCCACTTTTGTTTGTCTCGCATATCCAAACTCTAAGTAACACGTAAAATTATTGTAATATTTTATGTTTGTGTATAATAAATTATGCATTTTGGATACACGTATCAAATTTTGTGCAGGTAGAAGGTGGATGAACTTGAAAATATAGCGATTCTTAATTCGGCGATGGTGTAGGATCGAAGTGGTTTTGCCTTTTGCTAATCAATGCGTTCGATGACCTCTTCTTAGTATTTATGTTAATTTGTATCCATGTCACCTATATTGGTCATAATCTATATTCTAACTGGTATTCATACCTTAAAACGATATAACGGAATAGTGTTTTGATTGTAGACGGTCAATGGCTGCGTTTTATTGCAGAATTAAGGAATTTATTAAGATATTAACATAAGTTTATTTACTGAAATATTCCTAACACTGATTTGTTTTTGGTTTAAGTTTATAAAAAATGAAATAAAATAAAAGTTTTTCATATAAACCTTAATTAAGGGAAATAAATTGTATCGTAATAAAAATGTTAAAATAATTATTATTGTCTGTTAATTTGGTTACAGCTGACCAAGTAACTAACAGTCTTAATAACAACGACTACTAAGTATAAGATAAGTACCTCTTTTTTTAATTCAATAGTTTTATATAAATATTCAGGAAGCTTCTGCTAACTAAAGACAGACAAACAATAATAAATCTAACTTAACTCACCGTGCTAGTCAAGTGTTGGTTAATTAACCAAGAAAAACGATACTTCCGATCCGCGGGAACTGAATACCGCGGTCGCTGGAGCCTAGTAATCTATTCACTCAAGATCAAATAAACTTTTTTAAAAGTATCACACTTCGATGGTCCATTAAAATATGAGTCAACGGGTATTCACTGGATAAGCGCAGCTATCCGCGCCGGCATAGGTTTTCAGACTGGCTAGTTAACATCGTGACTAACTGACCCCAAATTGGCAAAGGGAAAAATGTAGGAAGAACACATGACGTGACGTCATTGCGGATTTAGTCATGCGGGTGTAGTTTAACATGGACCGTCGCGGAAATAAATCATACTTCTATGACATGAAATTACATGTGTTTTTACAGGTATTGTGTTATTCAAATAATATATATTTTTAAAATTAGTATCCGAATCATAATTTCTATCTAAACACTGCAGTGTACCGAGATACACTCATTTAGGGTTTGAAACCCTAAATCACATTATCTATCACTATGGCATTTTGTTGACACTCATGCTTTATTCGATCAACAATGCTTCAAACAGATTAATATTTAATTTAAATAAATTATGATTATGTGAATATTTTAAAGAATAAAACATCGTTTCAAGTCTGAGTGGATCAGATAATGTCGAAATGTGTTGCATCGGACATCAAGTTTGCAATAATTGCAGAAATGTAGGTTGAAGTCGGTGACATTTCCACGTTGATCATGTTAATTTTCTTTGATTGCTAACCATCAAACTTGTAAAACGAAAAGCGGTGGTACATTAATTTGCGGTGAACATTTCAATAAATATACGATGTGCGAATTTTTTAAAGTCATTAGTAAGTAATTCGGTCAAGTTGACTGCGAATATTATGGTCATTATCTCTTGTACCGTGTGTTATGTTTTTTTTTATGTGTTGTTTTTATTAGTTATAATTAACGTGTTAGTTTTGTGTGTGGGTATTAATTAATATTAGTGACTAATTTATCTTATCTACAGTAGTTAACGTATATTAATAACATTTCATTCCTCATCAACGTCATCGTGTTATCAAAGCCTGTTATTTTATTAGATAGCTTAGGACTGATTAAATCCGACTTACTTCGATTTGGAAGTACTTAATCCGTCATTAAATATAAACAGTTTGTTTATTTAAAAATTTTGAATTCACAAGGGATTACGTGTAGTATTTAGGAAAGTAGAACTAACACTCGTTTTGTGGTACAACAAAGCATGTTCACACCATGTTACAGAGAATGGGAAATGAGGTGTGTCCTCAATACTTCCATCTAAACAAATTAAAAACGAAACAAAGATTAGGAGACAAGACGTCGCGTTCGCGGGCGCATGGGAGGCAGCAGACGCGAGTGGCGTACGCGCGGACTCCACTTCGACTGGTCGGGGTTCCCTGCGACCACGCGGAGATAGTATCAGTGCTCGTTGCAAACATTCATTCATAAAATACGATCATTATGCAATAATCGCCTTATTGCTGTATTGTATTATTATTTCACTGGGGTCACGACTTTGCTGATCCCCATTGTAAAACTGAGTAATAGTCTACGTCGAGATACTTCCAAATTGAAATCGTCAATCGAATTCGATCGTGAAGAACTACGGTACGGCAGCTGAACTTAAATAGATGTATAATAATTGCACTCTTAATTGGAGGCTATTAGTGCCTGTCTAAAGACCGATTAATAAAGATTGCGTTAACATAATGTTTATAAATCTTTTCTTGTCTGAATGTGTTGACAAGTTCAAAAGCTCACACTGAGGAGTTAATTGAGACTTAATGTGTGCTTTAAACTTGATGAGATAAAATATGACTGAATCGGTAGCGCATAGGATAGTACTCTTCTGGGGCCAACAGTCATGTTTCGATTCCCACTGGGAATAAATAATATTTGTCTGATGAACTTCTTGATTGTCCTTTCTCGTCCCCGCATAACCCCAACTTATCAAATTTCAGCGAAATCGTTAGGGCCGTTCCCGAGATCACATGCTTTTTCAAGCAATTAGCGCTATCTGCCGGGCTGATTTGTGAATCTAAACCATCCAGGGCGCCACTCAAACGCATACACAAAAAATAATTTAAATTCGGTCAAGCCGTTTAAGAGGAATTGAATTACATACACCCGTACAGCAATATTATATATATTAAGATACGCTTTTAAAAGTAGAACTCTGCGGTTCATCTGTAAGAAAACACGAAAAATGCTACTTTGACCGCGACCTCAACTTTGTGACAGGTGTGCCGGTATAACCCGGTCGGAATTTGCACGGTCAGTTACTCAGATGGGAGTCATTGTTATGAAGTTGTATGTGGGCTATGGAAATAGGTGTTCGATCAACAATTATTTACTTCTTGTCTATGTGGGGCCAGATAGAATGCAGGTACATTAAATCTGGGTAACTACCGGTAAATTGATTTTTGTAGTCATCATGATTCTATCGACTTTGTTTGACAATAATGGGTAACGCGCAAAAAGCGTCGATGAAAAGTGGTTAAGGTCGTTGCTTGCCATGCGAGAGGTCGCCAGTTCAAACCCCGCCAGGTACCAATGTGTTTTAAAATTTAAAATTCATATGTAGCATCATTGGACGCTTTAACGGTGAAGGAAAACATCGTGAGGAAACCTACACTCCTACGAAGAAATTCTAAGCTTGTGTCGACCAACGCGCACTTGGCCAGCGTGGTCGACTAAGACCTTAACGCCATAGTTAAGGGTAGGCCCGTGCTTCAGCAGTGGGGACGTATATGGGCTGATGATTATGATGATAATGGGTAACAAGTTTGAATTTGTTTCTGCACATAGTTGCGCACTACAATAAGTTTGACTGATTTCCATTGCCTGCTATTATCGAAATCAGTTAGATATTAATAAGGTGTGCATGGTATGCTTAAGGTGAAAACAGGCATACTTTACTTGATTGCTTTTTATGATTGGAAACCGAATCTAAAAGTTATGGTAGCTGACCACTATGTTTCGATATATTATGTATTTATTAATTGACGCAGAGTCTTATTGCACCTGTGTAATCTTAACATTAAGTAATATCCGTAAGCAACACATGATATTGATACTACCTTATATGGACTTTCAGAAAGGATCTAAAGTAAAGGACAGGATAAAAGATACATTCTAAAATTTCTCAACATCTTTCATAATTCATCGTTAATAATTTATCATTCGGACATAAGTAATTTATGTTCGTGTTATGTTAAAATACAGTTAGAGGGGAAAACTTGGACTGTCTCTTGACGACAATTCACTGATGGCAACAGTGTTGTGCTAACGACAGCTGTTGACGAAGAATAATTAGCGACTGAAAGTGAGAGTCACTGTTACCTACATTGTTGTATTATAAGTAGCGCTACCATGAGTTCAAAAGTTACGGACTCGATATCGCCTACGTAAATATGTCTATGAAAAACTTGTACAGCATCCCTGGTGGTTACGCTAAGAACTAAAATCGGTCGTATGAAAAAAACAACTCGATAGGTTTTAAACGTACGTAAGTTTTCGATAGCCAACTCATGGTACCGCTAAAGAGGAAAGCCTATCCTGTTAACTTCTTTACACTATTTAATCATAATATTAAAAGTAGTACAACACTTGAGACCTAGCCGCATAACCAATTGTATGTATTGTATCGATAAGTGTATTGATTTGATGGGAATTAAAGGATTAATATGTCGATGCCTCCTATTAACACTCCTCTAACTCAAAATTACCGAAAAATCGTTTTTACATAAATCACATTACAATTACATAAGCTACAAGCCCTCCAAATTTTATAAAAATATTATGTGAAATAAAAAAGTTTTCAGGTGTACATAACGCTAACTAAATGTACTTTTAGCAATCGTGTGGAAGACACACCGCTAATTCAATATAGCGGAGTGTTTATTGTGCGCGCGGGCAGCGGCTCGCGAGGAATATGCCGTCAACTAGGATTAGCGGAGTGATGCCGGGGGTTTCGGAATACTTTACTACTTAGCGGAGTATACTAACATCAAATTCATGGATTTTTCATGTAAGGCTCAAACATTTGTGTTCATGAACACGTCTATTCGGATCGGGCTGGGTGTTTCCAATGCATTACATGTATGTATTTATAAAAAAAAAGTATATAATAAGTATTTGTATCAGCTAGTTAGTACCCATAGTACATGCTCTGCTTAGACTACTTGGCTTTGTATAATTAGTGTCCTATGATTATTTATTGAATTCATTAAATAAATACTTAGTTTATTATATTTCAATGATAAAAACTAATGTTTTCACCCAGTTATAGCTTATTCGACGACCAGTTTGGATCAGTGGTAGTGAACGCTGCCTCTGATCCAAGGGTTGCGGGTTCGATTCCCGCACAGTACAAATATTTGTGGGCATGAAAATGTCTGTTTGTACTGATCTGGGTGTTTTCTATGTAATATAAGTATTTATTATTTACAAAAGAAAAGTATTAATCGTATATATTTGTAATTTCACTGTTGATTCTGATATCCGTAATACAAGTGCTCAAAGCTACCTATCTCGGAGTCAGAACAAGTATGTGATTTTGTAAAATATTATATTATACAGGGTGTCCCAAAAAGTAGTGTCAAGCGGAAGTCCTGAGATAGAACACCCTGTGGGGCATCCGAAACACCCCCATGTATGTTCCGCGATTTTTTATAGTTTTCGAGTTATGATTATTTTTCTTAAATTTTGTGAACAACTGACCTAACCGACTAAAAATATTGTGGAGAAATAAGTATTAGACTTTTTTGAGTAATTCTTTTTGCAAATCAATTTTCATGAGTTTTTCTTTAATGCCTAAAATATTTGTCTCCATAACTTATATGGAAAATATCAAAATTATGGTACAAACTGAAAAGTTACGTTCTGTAAATAATGTCTTACAATTTCAACGTTAAATTTAAAATATTAGGAGGTAGCTGCATGGCTCCTAAGTAACTTTAAAAACTGCGCTAGACTCTCAGCTTTCATAATTCTTAATAAAAACTGGTACTTAATGGGCTACTTTTGCTGAAATCGGACTTCAAAGACAGAGAGGTGGAAAAATCATAAAATTTGCCATTTGAATACGAAGTATTATTTGGACATTTTATTATTTCTAAAGTCAATAAGATTGTTAACAATCAAAATTATACCAGAAATGCTAAGAAATAACCACTTGAAAGTTGAATTTGTGAAACTTAAAAATTTAATTAAGTTTAAAAATGGGAACTTTATTAAAAAAAAAAGTTATCGTTTTTGATTATTTATTGTAAAAAGTTTATAAGTAAAAGTTTATTAAAGTCCATTAAGAAAGTAAAGTTCGTCAAGTTCGTCGTAACAAAGGTATTGCATGTGAAAACAGTGTTAGCGCAATGAAACTTAAATTAAACAAAAAAAAACATCCAAATGTTTGCATCTGAGTGCTCCTGTATTAAATTTAGGTTTGTTAACAAACTGACTAACTTTCGGAATAATAAAATGTCTAAATAATGCTTGTTCATCAAATGGCAAATTTTATGATTTTTCCACCTCTCTGTCTTTGTAGTCCGATTGCAGCAAAAGTAGCCCATTAAGTACCAGTTTTTATTAAGAATTATGAAAGCTGAGAGTCTAGCGCAGTTTTTAAAGTTACTTAGGAGCCATGCAGCTACCTCCTCATATTTTAAATTTAACATTGAAATTGTAAGACATTATTTACAGAACGTAACTTTTCAGTTTGTACCATAATTTTGATATTTTCCATATAAGTTATGGAGACAAATATTTTAGGCATTAAAGAAAAACTCATGAAAATTGATTTGCAAAAAGAATTACTCAAAAAAGTCAAATACTTTTTTCTCTACAATATTTTTAGTCGGTTAGGTCAGTTGTTCTCAAAATTTAAGAAAAATAATCATAACTCGAAAACTATAAAAAATCGCGGAACATACATGGGGGTGTTTCGGATGCCCCACGGGGTGTTCTATCTCAGGACTTCCGCTTGACACTACTTTTTGGGACACCCTGTATATTATTACGTATCATTAGCAAACATCTGACATCTGAAAGGATGAATCATCCTTATGGGTTATAAATCCGATCCAGATTAATAGTGAAAAATATTTATTTTAATATATAAAAACAAACTATACGATTGCCGTGACACAAGTGTTTGAAGTGCATATTTTTATCTAATTTTGGTCTTCTTATTTAACTAACGCTAACAGCAAAATAAGCCGATACAAGTTAAGATTTTATACAAGTTAGGGTTGTCTGGTAGAAATCGCTTTAAGCGATACGACCGCCGAAATTCTACTTACATATTAAACATATCACAATTTCTATAAGAATTTGTCGGTAACAGAAATTCACGAAACGGATGACGAAGAAAATTTATTTCTATAATAAAACGTTTATTATTTTGTTATATTTTTAAAAAAACAATTAAATTTTCTGTTAATTTATTTTTTTACAGCTACTCAAATAATTCTGTTGATTGATCTCAAGTTTGCTTTGTAAGTTCCTATTCCTAACTTTGAATTTTACTTTAATTAAGTGAGGATAGATAATAATGGAAGCATAGTAGGTATACTTGATCTCAATACATAAAAAAATTACTAGTTCCTAAGTATACGCTGTGATTTTGACACTATCATAATTGTTAGAGGTTTGTATCGCCGCTAAAGAGGTTTTTCTTGCACCAATAACAAACCTCCAACTTTTATTTATTCGCAAATATAGGTCTTATAACCGAAAAATACTAGTTTTGATGGTGTAAATATGGTGTAAATTGGATTCTAATTGACTAATGGCTGTACCAAATGGGTGCCTTTTGTTCTCGCTGCTAAGGCCTCTCCTTAAGTTTTTTTTTACCATCCAGTACTCCGTTATACATGCCGCTAACTGTGAGTTAGCGGAGTGTAGCCGAAGTTGAAATTAGAGTTTTTACAGTTACATTCCACTAAGTAGAGCTAACTTCAAAACTAAGAAAATTTTCAAAATAGTATTAATAAGGTTTAAAGCAGCCGCATATCAGCTATTTACCCAGAAAAAATCATCAATATATCTGCAATATATTAGATTTTATCAGCTTTTTTCATTCAAATGCTCCTCCTGTAAACCTATGATTTTGTAGTTAGCGGAGTGTTAATAGGAGGCGTCGATGTAAGGTAATGTCTGACTGCGTGAAAAATATTCTGTGTACTGCGTGTCTGAAAAATGCTGTCTTTTATCGCTCTGGATTCAAAGTTGTTAATGATTTACGTTGGGACTCAAACTATCTCTATATCAAATTTCATATTAGTCGGTTTAGTGGTTCGTACTTGAAAAAGAAACAGGCCCCGTAGACAAAGTAACAATATCGAAACGATAGACAGGTGGGAGACATTTTGTTCAGGTGGGAGACATTTTGTTCAGGTGGGAGACATTTTGTCGACCGGTTGCTGTTACCACCATACAGTTGTGTAAAACCCGCCAAGTGACTCTGACCTCTCTTGGTCAGGTCGCGTTCCGGGATCAGCACTGTACGAACCGGAGCCAGGGGGACCATTGTTGCGGCAAGCGCCGGACCAGTGGAGTCTTAGCGGCGGTATTGTGCGGGCGGAGCGGGTCAGCCCGCCGGCCTGGGAGACCCGTAGAAACGGGGGCCCTTCCGTCCGGCGGACTGGCCAACTCCGACCCACACAGCTCAATACCAATGCGAGACTCCACGCCTTGTCTCGTTGTTGCCGCAGCAGGGGTCTCCTTTTCGACGGCTTTCAGGGTGAGTGCGCCAGGCGCAATATGGTCTATTGTGCCTGTCGACCTCATATTTGGATCTCACTACCGCTTACCATCAGGTGGAGTGAGGTCATCTTGTTAGCCTCTTTATATATAAAAAAGAAACGATAACGAGGTTCAAAAATAATAAAATGTTTGACATTAGACGTGATTAATGACGTGGTCAATTCCAAACATTTTGTTCTTTTCGAACTTCGTTTCTATATTGTTACTTTGCCAAAGCCCCCTGTTATAGTTCGAAAAGTTATGTATAATAATATTATACATGTACTTAACCTACATAATCTTACATGTTATATGTAGGTGCCACTCAACGCCATCTATTTGAGCTCAGAAGATATAACATGCGGTAGGATCTATCGTGTTTTCTTAGATATCAAGCCGGTCTGCGCATACACATGGTTGCTTGATACATTCAGTGTTCTTGTAGTTCCATAAGTTTTACAAAGATGTCGCCTAATATTTCAATGAAAATTTTGAATAATAAATAAACGATTTCATTGTAATGCGAACAAGAGAATCTGTTTACATATCTATATACTTATATTCCGATAAATTGTTTTGGCTAATTGCATGATTATTTCCAGATTTAAACAAATCCAACATAGGAGCTTTATGGTATTTTATCTATAAGTGAAAGGGATATAGATTTTGGCTGATATAATTGATGCTGAGACAAATGCTTATTTGGCTACATTATACGTTTGCCAGCACATCTAGTCTAAAGAAAATAATTGACATGCATGTTCTGTATCAATAATTAATCCTTATTTTGTTAATATACTCGTATTATAACAAAGGGCCATTATTTCTTTTGTGTGGGTGTAGCCTGTTTAATCATCATGATAAAAAAACAAGTTTTAACAACTTAGGGTCCCAGGTGTATTTTGTTTCAAATCGATTATCAAACCGTAAGATCCGGATGTGACACCTTATTGCTAAACTTGATTGAAGTTGACATCACGTCTTAGGCATTATACCTGTGACGTCATTTCTATTTCATAAGGGTATTTCGTATTCATTGAAATATAGACAAATGAATAGATCAACTGTTATTCATAGTTTATTTGTCTTAAATAAAAATATTTAAAGTAAGTACGTATTTACATTGTAAATGGCAGTAAAATAGGCAGTTTTCGTGAAATGCTTAGTTAGAAATTACACACATTCCTAAAGTTATAATACTTTTACAAAATATAAATCTAAGATAACTTAAACATAACTGATTATCCTAAGTATAGGTACAAGAAACTGGTGTTTAATAGTTTAATACATAGCCAGCCACATATTATCGCCTACTTGACTCTGCAGGATAGTAAAGCCATTTGAATTCGTAACCCTTCAGACCGAATTTTTCATCCTTTTCAGTTTCAGGCTTTGGAACTTCATCAGATAGAACGTCGAGAACCTCTTGAGTAATCTTTGGCCTGAAGCCTTTCTCATCGGCCACATAATCTACTCTGGTTCTTATGCCATTCCTGCCAGTTATGAAATAGTAGCCCTGTTTGGCTCCGTTGGTATAGCCTTCTTCAAAGTGGCCATGGAATCCTACTGTGTAATTAAAGGTATACAGCAGCTGAACCATGTCATCTTTGGTCAGACCGTTGGGTAATCCGTCCTTTTCTCCAGGGTTCTTATGATGAATGTCAGTATTTTTATCAACTATTTGCATTTGGGCTGAAATAAGGGTAGGTTTAGTAGGCCCACTGTTTCCGTTCGGTCCGTTGTTGCCTTGCGGGCCATTAGGATAGTCATCAAATTGTTTTGGATTTCTATCTCCATTGTTGGCCAGAGGAGTTTGCAGTGTTTGACCTGGTGTTTGAATGCCTGCACCACCTTGCGGATATTCTGGTTGTCCATCTTGCCCCTGTTGTGGATAACTTTGTCCTTGTTGTGGGTAGTTTGGTTGGCCTCCAACTGGAGGTTGAGAAGCGTAATCTCCACCTCCATGTTGTGGGTAATCCTGACCAC
Source organism: Maruca vitrata (assembly GCA_039566165.1). Lineage (NCBI taxonomy): Eukaryota > Metazoa > Arthropoda > Insecta > Lepidoptera > Crambidae > Maruca > Maruca vitrata. The sequence continues at coordinate 9,186,733 of CM076917.1, read as the reverse complement.
TTTGTGGGTATTGTTGTTCAGTGCCTGAAGGTCCATTGGGATTCTGGCCTGGGTAGTTGTCTTGGCCGCTCGGGTAATTTTGCCCTGCTCCTGGGTAGTTCTGCTGACCGGCTGGGTTATTTTGCTGTGCTCCTGGGTAGTTTTGCTGACCGGCTGGGTTATTTTGCTGTCCACCTGGGTAATTTTGTTGACCATCTGGGTAGTATGGTTGTCCGCCAGGAATCTGAGTTCCTTGTGGATACTGAGTATGGCCTGGCGCTTGGCCACCCAACTGGCTATTGCCTTGATCTTGAGAGATGATAGCGAGGTCTGTTAGTTGTGGTTTCTTAGTCGTAGTGGTTGGTAAGCTGCAGTGGGAGCAGGACTTGGCTGGCGAGGCCGGCGCAGGCGCGGGTACTGCATTCACTGGTTTTTGGGGTATGGGACCTTGGGTTTGCGGTGGATTTTTCGAAGGTGGGAACGGTATAGAATGGCCCTTCTTTTCTGTTGATGGGGCGGTTGGATCTGAAAAAAAAATATGAAAAATTAGGAAATTGTACATATTTATTTTGCATAGTCATCAAAGTCTATTTGTAGCTTAATAATATTATAAATATATGTTATAGGCAATGTGTATAATCCGGTATTGTATAGATTACCTAGGTATTCTATACAATGCCTAAAACGTTCAGGCAATGTGTATAATACGATTAATTTTACACATTGCCTAGGTATTGTATAAAATGCCCGAAGTGCATCAGGTAATGTGTATAATGAACGACCACGGGTTCCTACCCGGACCTTAATCATTTTCATTTTATTTATCATTGAGACAGAGTAATGTTCCTGTTAATGTCAAGTTCGAAATATTGATTTTGAACGGGTTAATCAAACTTAGCCTCGGTATATTTTGAATAATATGTTATTGCTTTGCGTAGAGGGGTTCGGTAGCATTGGTTTTGAGTCCGTCCATTAACCCATGAATGGTCCGTCCGTCCATCTGTCACCAGGCTTTTACTCAAGAACAGTGATAGCTAGAGATATGTAGTTGCAATTTCTTCATCATAAACATGCATGTTACCGGAAAAACCTGATTTCAGGACAAACTCGTTTGGCCTTGGATAAACTATGTAGTACTTGCGAGCTCGGGACTTCCTGGCACCTTAGACTGAATTTAAAAAAAAGAATCCTCTTTCAGTTAAATTTTTTAAACCACCCATATATGTACACCGTGAAATTTTAGTGGTTGTTTTTCCGCAATAAAATGATTCTATCTTAGTAGCACAATAGATTTATTCAGTTCTTTTTTTATTAAAATCAATAAATGCCCGTTTAACGAAAGGTTGAACCGAAACTCGAAAGCACGTTCCAACCGCTTTATTACTTAGGGCGTAGAGCTTCTTTAGCTTTAAGCATCGATTTCATGCGGCAAGCAGTACCTGATTACTTCACATCTTAGAAAGATAGCTTCTTTCGTTTTCGAGTTGAAAAATTATTATTTTAAAAAGTTTGAAAAATACTAGAACTCTTATGTGACAAACGCTCTCTACGCAAAAAACACGGCATACCAACCGATAAAATGCAATATGTTAATCAGCGCTATCTGCTTGTGACAGTTAAAATTAGGATAAGCTCTTAAAAGATCAGTAGGTACCTATCTAACTAACCAAATTACGGAGAAGAAATATCGATTAAATACATTACCTAAGCTTCAACCGGCATTCTTTACAATGCCCAGGTATTCTATACATTTCCTAGGTAAAGTGTAAAATATTTCAAATATTGAGTATCATTTCATACATTGCCTAAGCAACCTCGGCATTTTATACATTTCCTAGGGATTGTATAGAATGCCTGCATTATACACATTGCCTATAACATATACATCTAACTTGAACTTACATGGTTTTTTTCTAATGTTCTTCATCGATAATATCTTGAAGTTTCCGTTTTCGTCGGTGGCGTAGACTGTGACGTGGTAAACACCATCAGCCGTTATGAATCCGAATTCGCCCATGATAAGGCCATTTTCATCTGAAATAGAAGTTTAACTTCCATTATTGGGAATAAAATAAAATAATATCTAATATATGGATTTGACAATCATGATTATTCTGAAGGTAAAAAATATTTCGTTCCGAGGTGACCATGAAAAATGAATTGCTAATAAAAGGAAGGTGAAGTACATTATAATGAGTAGAGTCGATGTTGTTGATGAATACTGTAATTTAATAAAAGAGGTCGATTATGACGAGATTAGAGGATTTTGACGTGATAATCAATATTTGTCTAGTGCGAAATACCAAATGGAGCGTCTAAGGACGTACGTATATAATGTCAAGAATATCATCGTTAGTCAAATGATGTCATTAACATATAAGTTTATAAAATTAAGAATAGTTGTACACTATATTGCCTTCATAATCAAATGTTTATTAATAAACGTTCTCCCTAATATTCAGATATTTTTTATGCTTAAACATGCTTTGATAATGTCTCATAGGGATCAAAGGGATATTAAATGAAACAATGTTCCTCATAGGGTAACATTATTTAAATTATCCTGAATTCGTTTCAACACTGTAGTTTTACGGTCCCTATTATCGTAAGTACCTACATATAAAATCAGAGTTGGTAGGTATAGTTTTGTTTTTCAATTTATATCATTATTGTAGTAAGAGAGTATCAAGAAACACTAGATTAATCTACAAATTGTTGCATAGGAAAAAAAACATGGTGATAATACTAAGACATTATGATAATAATAATAAAACAATATGATTTGGCCTGTACCCAAATAGTCTAGCGAAGGATTAGCAAAACGAGTTTTTATTTATAAATTACTTCATCTTTTAAATTTACCTTTGCTAATGGTAATTTTATGAATAAAACTTCTAAAACACTCTCCATAACTCGCAAAAGCATATTGTAAATAAAATTTACGATTTCCTCTTGATAGTCCAGTAATAGAAATAGGTAAGCACAATAAAATGTTATAGGGTCATTAATTAAGGATGCCCGTGAAGAGACATTCACCTAGGTGAAGTTTTACTTAGACTTATTTGAAAACCGGAGACATGACGACGCCTCTTGATTCTGTAAGACCTGTCCGACCAGGTTGATAAGTTTCTTAACATTATTAAATAATTTAATTTTATTCCATACTTTGTAGAATGAAATCAAATTATAATGAGCTTTTGATCACATTACTTTAATTGGATGTTAGAACGCAAAATAAATTAATTAAAAAAATACATTTTGATTTACATAAAGTATTGAACGTCAAAAAGATATTGAATTCACGTGGCCAACCCATAAGAAACGTGTGTCATCCAATTTAACTAATCTAGCTGTTTTACGATCAACATTTGCGGCATCATTACGTTATAGAATTAAGAATATTATATATGTATTGAAATTAATAATTAATCTAATGAGGAGTTAATACATATATTTTTTATACATACGTTTCTGTATTACAGATATCAGAAACAACTGTGGTACACACAAATATGCTTAATACATCGAATCAATATTTCCCAAAAAAAATCTTGCAGCTCGAAATTGTGAGTAGCGATAGTTATTTTACGAAATGTGTCGTAATCAGGTACTGCTTACCGTATGAAATTAAAGCTAAAGAAACTCTAAGTCCTAAGTAATAAAGAGGATCGAGCGTTCTTTCGAGTTTCGTTTATCACTTTCGTAAAATTGGTACTTATTGTTTTGAATAAAAACAAAAACTGCACTAATCTATTTTACTACTAAGATAAATCATTTTAGTGCGGAAAAACAACCATTATAATTTCACGGTGTATATTTGTTCTTAGTTAGTACTGTACCCAATAAACTACCCATGACTCAAGAGACAGGGGCCACTAAATGCGCCACGGAGCAAGTCAAAGTAATTATGAGTGGTTAAAAGAGATATCGTTCAAGTATGTATGTATTTTAATATCTACTAACCTTTTTTTTCATGTCTATGCTGCTCTTCGTCGATGGTAAAGCCAAACTCATATGGTCGATTTTCGTCGGTGTATTTGTCGGCCCCTTGCGCTTGCAGTATGCATGCTACTGTAGCAACCGCCACGAAAAACCATCTCTGCTCTAGCATCTGAAAGATTTGACATTCATATAAAAAAACATACAGTTGTTATGTAAAGGTTTTGCCGTAGGTATATCTTAACTTCTACAAAGCTAAATCATCAGAAGCTTATGTTTGGTTCCTTAGGTGCCTTCTACTATACAGATTACCATTGTACATTAATTTTGACGTAGTAAGTTCAGAATTCACTTTTAGATATTCGTTCTCTATCAGTAGTTTATAATAATATTTTTTCCGGATGATGTCAGGCGTTAATTATTTTTTCCAAACACAATAATATACCAATTTGGGCAGACATGTTTATTATGTGTAACATACATAGCATGTTTGAGTAAGAACGTTAAACCTATTAGAAATCAATTTATAGTGGGCTTCCAATAAAGTGAAGTGTTTACAATGCCGACAGAAAAGAACGTGTCAATAAAGTCTACCAATTAGCGAATTCTAAAGAACCGTGAGGAAATACAAACATTGATTAATACTTTGTGCTGAATAAATACGCATGATTTTTGGAGTCCAACTAAATATATACTGTTAATCATAAAATCACATAATCTTTTGATAACAGTAATACGAAAGGTTAGTTTAAATTTTTGGATATAATTTAGGTACGAACCATATTTAAAATTGTCTCGATATAAATATGCGATAATCTTAATTAACTTTTTATAGTGCTCCTATTTATAATTGTTGTCTGTAAGGTAGTTTTATGTAAGCTTTCGCGTTCCATTACACTAAATATGTCTTTACACCAAGACCCAACATGCGATATTAGGAGGGTTACACCAATCATGGTTGCGAGCGACCGTGATTGGCGTAACCCAGTCGAAACGTCGGGCAGTTTGTAGCTAAGTATTTGCTACTCCTAATATTGCGTGTAGACCCATAAAGATTAATATTTAAGATAGTTTTATCTTTATATCTGCGACTATTGTGAATAGTATTTTAAGAGAAAAAGCTTCGACATTTTGAGCTTCTGAATTGGTATGCAATTTTATTGTCAGATTATCAATATCAGAGTTACTTATACATATTATATTGTAAACATTATCCCTAATTTGTTGGATAATAACAACTCTTCAATATCAAAGTTTGTATAAAATACCTGCGGAACACACAAGTATCGAAGATTGATTGAGGTACTTAACGTAATTTAAACATAATCTTGGTGGAACATCTCAATTTAGAATTTGCATAACTTCAGATTTCAAATGCTTACTTAGTTCAGAAAAAAGTACATATCGCAAAAAGTATGTGTTATTTTTTTCTAGTAGATTTGTGATAGCACGATATTTTATAATTTTAGGGCTACTGAAACTCGTTTCATTCTGTTTATCGATCTATTTCTGTCGAATAAAATGTAACAAAATAAACTGATATACAAATACTTCGTTGAGAACACAGAAAAAGCATCACTCTTTTATTACAAAAATGTAAATCAGTTCTAATGGAAAAGCCCAACAGAAGAAGGTGACAAGAAAATAAAAAGTATATACTAGAGTAATAATTTAACAGATAGGTGATATCATGTCTTTAACAACCGGATATTTGCTTTATCAAATTTTGTGCTAACATCGTCTAGCAGTAAGTAAATACATTTGACTCTAAATTCGACTAAGCACGATTAACTTGCGTTAAAAAAGCTTCGACATTTGAGCTCCCGAATTAGTATGCAATTTTTTGTCAGATGATCTATGTCTGAAACTTTACATGAGCTACTCGTTTTAGTTATAACTAAAACGAAAAATTATGTGAATATCAAAATAACATCATACATTTTTTGCACATCTTGTGATATAGTGCCATTTGTAAATGACGACAAGATTAACATTTGAGATAAAACGAAATTACAAATTCGGTGTCGGTAAATAGTATCTCATACATATTTATATAACAGCAATATTTTAATAGATTTTTTTTATATTTTATACATGTTCGTTTACTAGCTTTTGTAGTGCATTACATCTATTACAAGTTTATGTTTCACATATCAATTATTAATCGATTTAGTTCGTACTCGTACATACTTAAGAAGTTAAATTTTTATATGAAAATTATATCCACAACACAAAAAAGTTAAGTTTATAATTTAAATTTGATATGTCGATTGTCACGTTTCTGGACGCACGTGAATTAAAAATCTACCTTAGTAATAAATTTACATTTTAATCGAATAAAAATATATCCCACGGATATTATTTCTTGGGTTGTAAAAAGAAAACTTATGTGGATAATATTCGACTGGAACGTGCTTTTAAGCACAACCAGACAGATAAATTGAAGACTTGGAACCCTCGTCTCTTCTTTTTAATACATAGTTTTTTTTTGTTTTATACGTGTAGGAAGTTGCGTCTGTAAAAAGATAGTTAATGTTTAACTTTGGATTTATTATCATTTGAAAATATAATTTGATGACAACTTTCCTAGCAGCTTTTCAGAACAATTTATTTATCAAATAATTGATGAATTTTGTTGATGTCTAGCTGTGAACTTATCGAATTAATTTGAAGATTTTGTAAGTTAAGTTAAATGATAAATATAATATTATTGGTAAAATTTATACTGTTATCATTATACACACGAGAAAACTAAAAATGTTCACGATATTTTTTTTTAGTATTCTCATATTAGTCGATGTCTTAAATAATATGACCGATAGGTTTCGTTTCTGATGACTGTGTTTGTCATCAGTTTAGATCGTCAGTTTGGTTTGAGAGACGCAACGGTCAAATACCATAATATTGCCTGTATCGAACTGGTACACAGACAACACATCGATATTAATATTATGAGTCATTATCATCTAAAAATATTCAAATGTCAATTTAATAATGTCGTTAAACTGAGAATGTTGATTACATAATTTTATAATTTTGGTGCCATATAGATTGATTTTTCAATCGATACCAATAAAATAAAATAAATTTCGAGCTAGATTAAAATGTATGGGTGTATAATTTTCCTAGTGCATGTTTACATTCTATTGATCTATGACGTAGTGATATTAGAGAACAGACATAAAATTGGAGTTTACAGCTTAGATACTCTATTAAGATGTGTTCCTATTTGCTAAGAATGAATATGTTAACTTCTCATATAATCATTATAAGTGTACTATGGATAAACAAGAATACGGAAAGAATACAGGCAATAAAAGATTAATCTGTAAATTGTTGCCTTATTAGTTATGTACCTTATATGATGTGTGACTTATATGAATGAACAATAAAATATATGTTGATTATTAAGAATTCAAATATTTTAATCAAATCGGTTAAGGAACTGTTTTAAATTAAATTATAATAGATATCGAATCATTTTTGATACCTTAAGATAAATATTAAGAAAATTTGAATGTAGGTCTGCAAATCATACGAATTAATATTAATAGATAGTAACCTTACCTCAGGGGGTAGCTAAAACAAACGTGATAACTAGTTGTCTGTTCGTAACTACTTGAAACGTGAACCTGTTTCGACGAATAAAGCTTTTTAATGTTAATGTATCGTTGTCTACAATAAGTTTAGACAAGTTTAAGTAAAAAAATGATTTATGAATGAATATTATCGCCCAAGAAGGCTGTAACGATGCCACAAGGATGACACCTGTTAAGCCGGTTTGCTTAAAATATTAATTTGGTGACACGTGAAAGCCTTACATACCTACAGATACGTTGATCCTCTTTATCGTTAGTATTAAAAGCCTCAACTATGACCTCACTTCGAGAAAATACATAATAACACAATCACCGGATTGGGTTATGTAGTTTTAAAATAGAAAGATATTCCTCAATATATTATATACGTATATATTTCCCTATATGGTTATAAATGTTTATGATATCCGTCCGTACATTATTTACTTTTGGAGCATGAAGTGGCGGCCTTCAAAAGATTTTTACATTTTGTTTGTGTCATTATTGTTGAAGTTAATTTTAAGATCTATTCATTGTTTTTTTTTTCTGGTTGTCCAATAAATAAAAAAATCAATATGTAAGTTTATACGTTGGATGAATAAAGAAAGGTCTTTCATATATTTGACACATATGAGTACTTTTTTGAATTTACGAGCAGAAAATGTCGTAACATTTAGTGAAACAATATACAGAAACTTAGTACATGATACCAATTATCATTTTCGTATGTTGAATAAACATCTCTTATTATACCTATTTGCACCTTCTTTTTGTTTTATAAAAATGATAAACTTTAAATTATAGGTATACCAAGCTGTTTGAATCTTTTAACTAAATTATATATTTTCTGACCTATTTGCAACTTGCAATGCTATAAATGTAGTTGATTCACAATCATTTCATATGAAAGCATTAACTATAAAGGATAATTTAATCGATTTTAATTTCTAAGACACGTATGTCGTCCAGTTTATTCTCATCATATTCAATACTAAATAAATACTGTACGTTTCTTTCAGTGAAAGTGGAGTGTGAAGTTTTTAACTGATTTCACCGTGCTGATTATTAAATAATGGGTATATTAGAATATACATACTACATACACACTCAAGTTTGTTAACATTTATAGAAAATAAAAAAAAAGTGAAATATTTAGTTGGTACAATTAATAAATACCCAACACAATTATGTGTTATAAATAAATTATTAAGTAATTAGTTATTAACGGCAATTTAAAGTTTATTTTTTACATTTTTTTTAATAGACGATATTAGCTTCGATAGCTTGTTTGTGGATGGATTTTCCGTTTTTTTTAAATAATATAGATACATAAATTCAAATTTAGATACTTGGACGCAAACGGCTTTCAACTTACCTTTTTTATTTTATTTAATTTATGTCACTTTTTAAATCCAGAGTCCGTGGGTGTTGCTACGGTGGCCGTAGCGGCCTGTTGCGCAAGAGTTCGCACGAGACTGTGCTAATACTTTGACTCACTCACGTAATTTATTAATACACATCTATGGAACAGATGTGTACATAGAATAGTAAGGATCTTCTTCACGCATAAATTACCTAACTACTTAGCCGCGGATATAAAATTTATTATCTTTGATTAAGTTAATGCGCGAGACAAAGAGGCTGCTCTCAAAGAATGACAATTAGTAACGTAAGCTATTTTGGACTATTTTAAAAAGTCTTTTGTGCACAGCTATACAGTTTTTATACTGTTGTCTGATCGTTGTTTTCTGTGACTTTAGAAAAACTTATAATTATAAGTAACTTTAAATTTTAGAAACCATAGGTACTTGAAAATACCTTCACTTATCGTGACTATTTATTCATAAATCTCAGTAAAACTTCATAAGTAATTAATTATCAAAAACAAAATGAAAACATCAGTGTTTAGTTTTCCTTCTAAGTAAGCTTCCTAATGAAAAACCTACCTAGACTAATTTAAAGATTTGAGAAATTAATTTGACCGCATTTTTATTGATTGGCACCTCTGTAAAGTGATTTTATTCTATCAAAAGTGTTATTTTCTGTTGAGTTCGCGTTTATTCAATCACGATAATAATCCTAGCAAATACTCGTCGATCCTACAATGCATAGATTGGTCAGTAATGTAAAATTAAATACTCACGCATTCTACTAATAATTTAAGGGTTCTTAATCCGATCTGAATGGTTTTACCTTCTTATGTTATGGTATCGAATTAATCACCTTTTAATGGGGTTGTGTTTGTCATTCAGATTTAGAGTTGAATTTGTTCTATTATGTTAATTTATTTTCCTTTCTTTCTAATTTTAATAAATAAATTAAATAAATATTTCACAACATCACGTACATCGATCTAATCCCGTGGTAAGTAGCTTAAGCACTTGTGTTACGGAAATTAGAAACGACGGTGGATTCACAAATATACTTAAATATATTTAATAAAACACCCAGACATGGAAAAAACAACGATGTTCTACAAAAATTTGTCCCAAGTGGGAATCGAACCCACGACTCTTGGAACCATGGGTAGTGAACCACTGCTCCACCGAGCCAGTAAACTCTTAATAGTTATGCTTCTGGACGGGTGCTCTTGGGCCCAGGACTAATCGATATCGATATTTATATTTCTTCTTCTTTTTTTACTGTGCTATGCCCCCCAGGTTGTATAAGATGAAGAAATTTAAGAGCTCTGTTGACTTCCAAATTATAAAATGATTAAATATTCTAGACATTTAGGCTAAATTTTAAAAAATATCGTATTTAATATCGTAACTCCTAAATTATGTTTCTATATCTAGTGTCTGGGTGGATATAAATACAATGGTCCTATAGTCACACATTACCTTCCAATATTGATACTAGTTGTGCCTTTGACCGCGTGGAAAAGAGACTTTAGCCAGCATTTTTTAATATTCCCGCGCTTACAAAATGCCCAGCAAGGGCTGAACGTCTTTTCCCCCCGTTTGTTACACATTCCACTGTTTCTTTGCTCCTATTGGTTGCAGCCTGATGTTATATAGCCTTCCTCGAAAAATAGTCTATCCAACACAAAGATAATAAATTAAAACAAAATATTTCCGTCATACATGATTTCTATGTAACTTTAACCATTGAGGCTGAACACGGGACGGAAGCTTAAAAATGGTGTAATTTCTCCCGATTTCCCAACATTTCCCTTGACTTCTCTGCTCCTATTGATTGTAGCGTGTTGAAAAGTGTACTATAACCAGCCTAGGAGTATGAAGAATAATTGTACCAAGTTTCGTTGAAATACGTTGAATACTTTTTGTTTCTATAAGTTACATACAGACAGACAGATAAAATTTTACTGATTGCGTTTTTGGCATCTGTATCGATCACATATCACCCCCTCATAGTTATTTTAAAAAAATATTTAATGTACAGAATTGACCTCTCTACAGATTTATTATAAGTATAGATAATTCTTTAGGTGAATTTCTTGTATTGCCCTGGGCTCATTAGCTATGAATTAAATAGATCCTAAATAGATTTTACATCACAATTTGTGTACTCAGGCACTCCGTTTTGATATCTTCATTAAAATTTACAAGTTCGTTCACTAACATGATCATAAAACTGAATTACGATCAGTAAAATGTCAAGTTATATGATGAATTGCTCGTAAATTTACTTTTACAGTTCAAATGTGAGGTCTATATTTGGTAAAAAAATTCATTGAGGAATTGCTCATACATCAAATCGAGCTATATTTCGTAGTTGTAACCCGTTATTCGATTCTATGTAATTGTGCCGTTAACAGGACATTACTCGGCAATAAATCGTGATTTATGATTTTAAACTTGAATTAAACAGGCACAGGCAACAATGTCCTTAGATACTAACCTAACACGTTTTAGATAGCTAAGTTTATCCAATATATTCTATTATTTGAACTTGTTTGTGGATCAAAATTATAAATCGAAAAGCTCACCTAATTAAACACTAAAGGTCAAGTTGAAATAAAACGAAGAGGAATCCGACTTTACTTTTTCTCTTTTCACCTTAATTACAAGACATCAGAAGTATATCTCATACTGACTAATCAGGTGAGTAGGTACTTTAAATTTAAAACTTCTTAAATATTTCAGAATAATTTAGCGCCTAAGTACATAAAAAAAACATTAGAGATAATACTTCAAATTAATTATTTTAAAGTAAATTAACACACAGTACTATTCCTATATACTACTTACAATACTACAAACTTAAACTTACGGTGAGCAAAACAACATACATAATTAAACTCGGAACAACATAGTTAATTCGTTTGTTGAGTTGAATGAATTATTGCATACTGCTGAATTTAAGGGCATAAATATATTTACAATTTATTAGTATGTGTAAATTGTAAACATATTTATGTCCAAATAACGTGAAGGAAACCGCTTACACTTGTGCTTGTATTATGTTGCAAACTCCGTTTATTGATTTATTTTTATTAATACATTTAAGGAGTTATTATTACCAATGTAATAATATATCCTACCTTTTACGTTGTGTAAATTATATATTTTTTTTAATCCTTACAATATATGCCTTAGTATCTGTAATACATTGGAAATAAATATATTACTACAATGACACCTTTACTAGATTTACATGAATGCAATGGGCATTTGAAGTTATACTTCATTGTATAATGAATGAATCTAATAGAATTCAAGGAAAAATACTTACCTTCACATTCGCAAAGCGTTGACTAAATTCGTAACTTGAAACAATGATCCAACTTATACATAACATGGGTACATCTAAATTTGAATAAATGATTATGTATAAGAAGTCTGTTTTACGACTATTAAAACATAAAATTATATCTGCGCTTTGACACGTAAATTGTATTTTTACTGTTGTTAAAGACGTTTAATTACCTACTAATGTATTTTTGGCGATTGCAATGTCCATTAAATTCTGATTTCCTATTTTGTCGGTAAAAAATAAAGATAAGGACCATAGTTTATATTTCAAAACAAATAATAAAATGTATTAATTTATGTTGAACTGAATTTTAATAATGATAGGCTTTTATTTATTTGGTAAAGATTTTATAATCATCGTTTTAAGCCAAACAAGGAAATAAAAAGGGAAGATTATAACTAAAAGTAAATACTAAGTATAACGTATACCTTACACCGTTTACATCCAGCTCCTTGTCACGGGAGCATATACCTAGTCCTGCTAATCTCAATATTAGGAGTAAAAAGTCAGGTTTCTATTAACTAGATATTATTTTTAGAAGTATTCAGTTAAAACTTGTTTTTGTCATATTTTTGTATTCTATAAAATTTGCATACATACGTAATCATGTTACTTGTTAATGATGATACGTTAATGAGGTAAAATGAAATAGGATTATTGGTTTTGGTTTGACATAATAATGTGTATTGTATTTTAGTAAATTAACTTCCTAATTGAACATTTGCAAAGATTATGTGAGACAGGCGGGACTGAAGAGACGAATATCTGTGTAGTTAGTTATCGATCATGTAGTTTTTAACTAACTACGAATGAAATAGTTATCAGATCCTGTGTGTGGATCTATTATTTGACTGGGTCGGTGGAACAGTGGTTAGTGACCTAGGTTTACTACCTACGGTTCCAAGAGTCATGGGTTCGATTCCCTCCCGGGACAAATATTTATGTGACTAACATCGGTGTTTGTTCCGTGTCTGGGTATGTTATTAAATATATTTAAGTATATTTATGTATCCACTGATGTTTCTGATATCCGTAACACAAGTGCTTAAGCTACTTACCACGGGATCAGATCAATGTATGTGATGTTGTGTAATATTTATATTTATTTATATTAGCAATTATGATTGTCGAAAATAGATTCGAGGATTTAAGTTTCACGGGATTCAAGGAATCAGTTAAAACTTAACAAATTTTGATATACAGACAAACATACTAATGAAAGAGTCCTATAATAAGGGAATACAGCTTTTTCCTTTTAAGGACCTGAACACAAATAAAATTGAAAAGTTACTCAAATAAATGTATTGTGATGTCATTTGTGGATCTCTAAAATCGCGTGAAAAATTTGGTCAGAGAAGTTTTTATTTTTGTTACATGAATATAAGAACCACTCAAGTATATTTAATTAAAAAAGTGTAAGCTGGCTTTTTAACTAAATATATTTGGTTGGTTGAAAAGTGATTATTTTCTTATAAGTATGAATACTTACGCCATAACACCCCTTTTAAATATTGCGAAATGAGTACCTACATGGGGCATGACTCTACGTAGGAAGAATATCATTTTATCAGCGAATCAACAACCTGCCTGCTAAAGGTAATTTATCCACTTGTCAACACATACGGACGCTCCACCTCTCCCCTGCATTTGTATGTATGTTATGTAGTCACCAATGTAGTCTTCGCTGAACAGGTAGTTCAGCGAGTAGAAATGGAAGTAACTAAACTTACACTGTTTTCCATCATATTTGTAGATTACCAGTCTTCTTCTTTCAAGACAATTTGTGAAATGTGAAAAATAAATAGTATGATGTTTTAGGGCACATGATCAAAACAAAAGGGTCGAATTATTTTGCTTACAGCATCTTTAAAATTGAGATCCGAGTGGAAAAAAAGACATGTTGCGCCGACCCCATTTGGCGGGGGACAAGGAGGAAAATGATGATGAAACCTTTCTAATTTACCTTCAAATCTTTTGATGAATAATTGGACTACTATGGGCAATATTTTTTAAAAAAGTGTTTTATGAAACAGAATTTCTGAATCGTATCTAGTTTTTTTTTAAGGAAATTATTAGCAGAAGAGTTATCAGAGACAGAGAAAACGTATATCCTCAAAGTTTTGATGACGTTAGCCATAATCTTATGCCAAACCGTAGTGATAAATTTGATTTAAATTGGCGTAGCAAGTTTCAAGAATATTAAGTAACTTGATCCGTTTCGATTTATTTGTTGAGTGATAAACGATACCGTTATTCATAAAGCTGTTATAGATCAAATGTTAGATCATATAACGGTGCAAAATAATAATGGAGCAGAATTATGCATACCAATATGATGAATTTTAATAGAGAAAGAAATTATAATAGCGAATTTGGATATCATTATATCTAAAGGTTACTTACCTTTAGTAGATATAACCTGCAAAAATGTAATGTGTAAAGACGTTGGTGTAGAGACTGTCCCAGGCATTCGTTTCAATTAACCGCTTATTCTAAGAAAGAGGCAAAATTCTTGCTTTCGAATTTTGGCTGGCTCGGTGGAACAGTGGTTAGTGACCCAGGTTTACTACCTACGGTTCCAAGAGTCGTGGGTTCGATTACCACTCGGGACAAATATTTGTGTGACTCGGTGTTTGTTCCGTGTCTGGGTGTATTATTAAAAATATTTAAGTATATTTGTGTATCCACTGTTGATTTTGATACCTGTAACACAAGTGCTTAAGCTACTTACCACGGGATCAGATCAACGTATTTGATGTTGTGAAATATTTATATTTTTTTCTATATTTTAATTTGAGTCCATTTTTCTACAAGTTGTGTATTGTCTAGCATAAAAATATTTCTTAAATTTAAAAATAATTAATTACTCATCTTTTAATATTTTACAATGATTCCCGAGCCGAGACGAGGATTCTCTGCCACTGATGATGAGTATCACTTTTGTATTACCTAATTTCATTTGTCAAACCCTGTAAAAGTTTGCCATTGAGCCTGATAATAGCCTGCTAATAACCTGCTAAGAAATAAATTAAAAGCACGATATTATTTTAATTAAGAATATACATATTAATAACCTGGTAGCCGTTTGATTTCTACTATTTACATTGAAGATTGTAAATGAGATGTTATTTAAGACGGTTCATTATTAAATTTTTGTAAGATATGACTAACGTGGCATCTTCTTTCTTTCTATCCAATTAGCAAGATAGACTTATTTTGGTCCACATGTACATGTACAATGTCGTAAGATGCGAAGACGACGGACTGAGGGTGTTGGGAGTATGATGATAGTCAGTCGGTTTAGTCACAGGTCCAACATTATACTATAGATTTATCCATTGAAGTCGAAGTTTAAAATGTATCTTAATGTTGCCAAGGTTTGCAGCATCATACATTTTGCTAATCTCATAGAGATTTATGGCCAAGATATGTAGTAAGTAGGTATGTAAAGATTGTCGAATGTAAATGTGTTATCTCATCCATGACCTGCGGAACCGATGAGTCCAGGAACTGGGGTCGGTCACGATCGATGACACCGTTCACGCTCACGAGCCCAGCAAAGCACATAACTCAAAGTGGGACATCTCACAGCCAATGAACACCCATTGTATTTAAATGTCGTGGAATTAATTACACTTGTACATGAACTTATTTACGATCGTTAATTCGATTGAGGGAGGTAATCTAACGCATAATTTTCAACCATGAATAAATCTAGCAATTTACCTACGCTGCTGGCATTCTGTCGCGTCATTATTGCCACCTTTGAGATAATCAAAACATGAATTTATATTTGATTATACAAAACAGTATATTATTAGCTCGATAGATATACCTAAATACAATAAGTGCATACAAGAAGTTATTGTTTTCATTGATTTTTATGGTAAAAAGGATCGTAGGTAATGCTATTTAAGTATAAAGCGCCGATTGTCGAGTGGTTAAGTTCGTCGCTTGTCATGCAATAGGTCGCCAGTTCATACCCCGCCATATACAACTGTGTTTTTCAAATTTGACGCTTTAACAGTGAAGGAAAACATCGTGAGGAAACCTGCAACACACCTACGAAGAAATACTAAGGTTGTGTAGTCAACCAACCCGCACTTGGCCAGCGTGGTTGACTAGGGCCTTAACGCCGTAGTTTAGGGTAGGCCCATGCCCCAGCAGAGAGACGAATATGGGCTGATGATGATGATGACGATGACGATTTAAGTAAATATAAAAAAATACGACCTTCAAATAACTATCGAAATATTAAGGAATAAATAAAAAGCGAAACAGCACTGGGTAGAGTTTGATTGTTTCTCGTTTACAAATCTGGTAGAATGTTATATAAATTAGGAGGCACATTAAAAAATTCTATTGATTAAATGATTTGTAGCCGGCATGTAACACCTAAGCATAAATGTGTTTATCTCTCTTCTAAATCAAAAATAATCTATAAGTTAACCTAGCGCCTGTTGTGACTGCCTTATCAAACTTGCGTTACATTCACTTAACTAGATATATATTGTAGTTAACGTTTCTGGAAGCTCCTGTGGAAATCTTTAATCATCTATGAAGTTACTGTGTCGTTGCTCGTAGTTTCGAGTTTAAAATAACTTTAATAGCTTAACTATCCTAAAATTTTATAAAGAAATAGAATCTATGTTCAAATGACATGAAATTTATCTTATTTATACAAATAGAATAAACAAAATAAGTACGTTCTGTGAAATTGGATATTATTGCGTCACACATCATGTTTGTTAAATTATTTTGCCAATTTAATGTCTGGATATAACGTATTATAATTGAACCTAATAAGGTTACTATTTATAGATCAGGAAATGTTATTAAATCTTATACCTATTATGAGCTATTTTAAAAACAATTAAGTAGGTGAATCAAGATGAAATAATGAGCATAAAAATTAATAAGATCATTATCGTTTGTATAAAAATGTCTTCGAGGTCTCTTATCATTACAGTAGCTGCTTTAGCTTACTAAGATAATATACAAATTATAGTATCATCAACATGAAGACTGTAAGTAGAAAAATTAAAATACACTTAAGCTCAGCTAATTTTAAAGAAAGTTTACTTAAACCCTGGATTTCTTATTCGTGCTTGTTCGTTTTAAATAGACGAGTTTTGAACTAAATAACTTTTGTCTCAAAAGAGATTTCGTGATACTCGTACATATTTAATTGGTGCATAATACACAATTGATCAAGCACCTATATTTAAAAAAAAACATCTTCGACTTGATGGATGGACTGCCGCTGTCTCTTGTGCAAAGTAGTGGGCTCAATTCTCGCTCGGTTCAAATATTGATGTATACCTCTGTTAACATATAACTAGTCGTCTGTTGCTTTAACATTAAGACGCTTTGTTCTTCAGATCATCATGATTTGCTCATTGGCGGTGGCGGCGCTCAGCGCGCCGTCGGAGGAGCGGCCGGCGCGCGCGCTGCCGGCGCTGGAGCACGTGCACGAGGCCGACGAGCTGGGCCAGTACACGCTGAAGTACGTCACCGCCGAGGGCACCGTCGTCTCCGAGCGCGGCCACCTCGTGCCCACCGCCGACGGGAAGGACCAGGTGCTCGTGTACGAGGGCGAGTTCTCGTTCGTGGGCGACGACGGCAAGACCTACGTGACCAAGTACAAGACGAGCGTGCCCGGCGCGTACGAGCCCGAGGGCGAGCACCTGCCCAAGCCGGTGGAGCCCGAGCCCGTGCCCGAGGTGCCCGTGGTCGAGGCGGTGTCGGCGTAAATTCACACTGTGTTCCTGTAAATAAATATTAATTCCAGCTTTACCAATTTTTTTGTTTTATTCGACCATTACTTAACAGTGTCTCCCATCAAAATACCTATTCAAATAACGTCAGCATTACTGATTTTTAATTCTGTTAAACATACGTCGATTGTAATTAACAACCAATCAAGGGATATTTATTAAATGTAGTCCATTATGATCACCTAGTATAATAGCACCAGCCCTTGTCTACATTTAACGAGTACCTATTGATATTTGATTCCATAGGTAACACTGGTCGACAAATTTCGACTTTTTTTTTATCTCTGGAACCAAAGTAAAGTTTTTCGAAAGTTTTCGATGCGCCAAACACTGTTTTCTTATACAAGTTTTCTCTATCACGTCAAGTTTATAAGATATCTCATCCTAAAAATCCAAAAAATGTGTTTTTGGGTCACTTTCTGGTACTTGTAGCAAACCTAATATATTTATTAACTAACATTTGCAAACATGTCATTTAAGAATAAATATTGCTCCAATAAATACCGTTGGGTTTGCTTAGATACCTTTTATCTAAATCAAGATATTCAATTTTGAAATTTTTGAATTTCGCCCCTTACAAACAGGATGATTTCACAAATTTGAAAGTTGTATATCTTGTAGTAGAAAAATGATATCTGAGCAAACTCACCGGTATCTGAAGGCTCAAGAGTTATATTTAAATGTCTATCTTTGTAAATGTTTGTCAGAAAATATATTAGGTTTCCTACACTTCACAGAAAGTGACCCGAAAACGCATTTTTGGATTTTTAGGCTCATGATACTCGAAAACCTGATGTGGTAGAACTATACTACTAAAGAGAATTATATTTAGCACATCAAAAACCTTCAGAATAAAGTAAATTGGTATCTTTTACAAAATCCTGTCGACCAGTGTAATCGCTAAATGTAGACAAGGGCCAAGTGGATTCAAATAATTATAAATGCAGCCTACATCCAGATTTTCACTTGAATCATGATGGCGGGCGGTACGATACTGTAACATTCAGCAAGAAAAGTAGCAGCACTTTAAATACTGTGATGCATCTGTGTGTGTGTGCGATGGTTCTGATAATTTGATTGTTTCATTCAGCCACATTTTACATTTAACTTCAGACAATTAATATTCAAATCGAAATGGACTGTTTATCACATTATGTTTATATGCACTGAAAGTGTCACATTGTTTGACGCATCAAAATTAGGAAATTCGTGTTAGTGGTATAGATTTTGATTTTATAATGATAGGTAAATTGATACCGCTAAAACTATAGTTGATTTATAGAGCTACAAGTAATTTTAGATTAGAATTAGACAGCTACTCGTAGTATGATGGCATTCTGGGTGGGGGTTCATTCGGAGTCATGTGATACAATGAAGGCTGGATATACGATTGGAATAATACATACAATAATACGTCAAGAGTCATGGATTCGATTCGCAGTTGGGACAAATATTAGTATAATAATAATAATAATAATATCATTTATTTTCTTTCACAATATAGCTTTGGGGTACATAATCAAGTATAATGTCATCAGTATACATTGTGAGAGACTGGTATCTGTACTAGGAAAAACCTGTCTTACAGATTACCAGGCTCCAGCCTCAAGGATTTTGTACACGGATTTACTTAAAATACTCTAAATCTCTATAATAACAATGAGCAGACAGCAGATAAAGAAAATAACTGATTATACAAAACAAAATTCGAGTCAGAGGGGATAGCGTGTGAATAGAGGTAAGGTAAGGTGTGTATGTGGTTGTGTGAGTGAGTGTGTGGTGTGTGTGTGTGTGTGTGTGTGTGTGTATGTGTGTGTGGGTGTGCGTGTGCGTGCGTTTATATGATGCTTGCGTACGTGTTTATATAAATTATAAATATCGTGTCCTTTTGGTAGTTTTGTTCAAAAGTTAATTAAGAAGGGAAGCAAAGGAGGTTTTCCGTCTCTATGTATGATAAGCTAAGTAGCCACTCTGAGATTTTGAGTTTACAGTGATTCCTCGGAAGTGAATAAACTGGCAATGTAGAGTTGAGCTTGTTATACAAGTGCGGGCCTAGAACATAAAAGAACCTTTCCGAAATCCGCGAGTTGTGAACTATTAATTTACAAATTTTATTTTTACGACGTTTGTTTACGTTTAAAAGCGGGTCATAGATTGTACAGGAATGTTGTTTCAGAATAATTTGTTGTACGAATAGTTGACGTACTGTAAGTACTTTAGCTTTTTGGTATAAATCAGAGGTTGGATGGAAGAACGGAAGGAAATAACAGACCTTTAAGACGGCTCTTTGTGCTCTCTCTAAGTAGACCATTTGCGATTTAGTGGCTCCACCCCATGATGCTATGCAATAGGATAATATGGATTGGCACAGTTAGTATAATATTGATGTTAGTGTCGTGACTGGATGTGTTATTCTCTACATATATCTTTGCCTACATAAAATAAAAATGTGTAGATATAATATCTAATAAATAAGATCCCTGTCTGCACATGGATGATATGAAAAAAAAATATAATAGGAGACGTTTATGGGATTTGGTATTTGTCTGTTTTCTGTGAGTTTGTGCTCATCTCAGAAAAGACTTCTCCGACCTAGATGTGGTTTTCAGTAATGTATTGTATGTTTCATGTAGATCAGTTGATAAATACTTTAAAAAAATACTAATTTAAAGAGTCACATCGAGCTTTCTGATGTAGCACAACTGTAATGTTGTTTAATATTTATTTTTTCATTTGTATGAGCTAAAAATGGGCTCGTTCAGTGGTTGCCTATCGTATCTTTTGACTGGCTCCGTGGAACAGTAGTTAGTGACCCAGGTTTACTACCTACGGTTCCAAGAGTCATGGGTTCGATTCCCACCCGGGACAAATATTTGCGTGACGAACATCGGTGTTTATTATGTATATTTAAGTATATCCATTGTTGGTTCTGTAACACAAGTGCTTAAGCTACTCACCACGGGATCAGATCAATGTATGTGATGTTGTGTAATATATATTTATTTATTCTAGATCACTTTGATATGATAACATTTTGGATACATTGATGCAAGCCGCCATTTATTTGCAGGTGGTGATTATTCTTCCCACTTAGCAGAGAGCGCGCTCCCCTCAGAGTGACTCGGAGTGAGCGCGCGAGCTGCCATATGGATGCCAATACATTAATTTTAAAAAAACCCGAGTTCAAAAATATTGTAAAGTACACATTTGGCCAAGGAGTGTGATTGATTAATTTCTTATTTGGTACTAAATAATCTTCCAAATATTTTATTTTCGGCCTCCATGCCCGAGAAAGAGTTCGCGTACGACACTTGGCTGGACCGCCCGATCAAACTTCGGGGTGCACTAAATAGAAAAGTAAGTGTAAGTAAACCTTGCAAAATGTTCGCACAATCGAACAATATCTTCGATTTATTCAGTTAGACTAACTATACTTCTTCTCTTCCATCTAATCATAGGCTAAAAAACCTTAGGCTATCGGAGAAATTTTTCATGCCAAGTCATCAGAGTATTTAATAATGCTGCTACTTTTTTGTATATTCTAGGTACAGTGAATACTATACACTGAATCATAATTCAAGAGAAAATCTGGTCACATATCGGCTGTATTCTTAAAATAATTTCAATCCACTAGGCAGCGTATGCCAAAAATATCAATAGGTGCTCGCTCAATGTAAACTAGACAAGGCGCTATTAAGCCAGGTGTTCATAATGGACTACATTTGATAAATATTCCTTGATTGCGGTTGTTAATTACCTATAATGAGCAATTGACGTATATCTAACATAATTAAAAACCAGTGATGCTGACGTTACTTATCTAGGTACTTTGATGCGAGAAATTGTTATTTATTGGTCGAATAAAACAATAAAATTGGTAAAGCTGGAGGTATTATTTATTTACAGGAACTTATGTGAATTTACGCCGACACCGCCTCGACCACGGGCACCTCGGGCACGGGCTCGGGCTCCACGGGCTTGGGCAGGTGCTCGCCCTCGGGCTCGTACGCGCCGGGCACGCTCGTCTTGTACTTGGTCACGTAGGTCTTGCCGTCGTCGCCCACGAACGAGAACTCGCCCTCGTACACGAGCACCTGGTCCTTCCCGTCGGCGGTGGGCACGAGGTGGCCGCGCTCGGAGACGACGGTGCCCTCGGCGGTGACGTACTTCAGCGTGTACTGGCCCAGCTCGTCGGCCTCGTGCACGTGCTCCAGCGCCGGCAGCGCGCGCGCCGGCCGCTCCTCCGACGGCGCGCTGAGCGCCGCCACCGCCAATGAGCAAATGATGATAATCTGGACAACAAAGTAACTTGGTTAAAATAACAGAAACTAACTTTTTATGTACCTATTTTTTTCAAGTTTTAAATTTGGTTACATAATGTGAGGAAATGTGCAGGAAGATGTCCAGAGAATAATGGAAATTGCTTCACCAGCAGGAGCGGAGTTCTTTTAATATAAGATGAGGAAATATAGCGGTAATTTGACAGATCAAGGCGTCATCGAATCTTTCGCCCATCTGTTACAGAATAAAGGTATAATAACCAGAAGAAAATTAAGGTGTTTATGGCTTGAAGGATTTCTTATTAATTTTTTCTTATAAAAATCTCCACTTACTGTTTTCATTTTGTATTCTTACTTATCGATCTACTCGATAAAACGTTTTCCAGATAGTTGCACCTGCTAATGGTAACAATTTGAAGGTCGAAGTCGTTTTATACTTTGCTAATGACCTAATTAATTGTTATTGTTATGTTAAAATTGCTAATTAGTGTCGATCTTTAAATCATTATCTATACTAATATTATAAAGCTGAACAGTTTGTTTGTTTGTTTGAACGCGCTAATCTCAGGAACTACTGGTTAGATTTGAAAAAACATTTATCGAGGAAGGCTTTAGGCTATATAAAATCACGCGGCGACCAATAGGAGCAAAGATACAATGGAAAATGTGTAAAAAACGGGGGAAACGCGAACGAAGTCGCTGGCACAGCTAGTCTTGAATATCTTATCTATTTATAGTGAGCAATTAATTGTGGTCCAGGTGATCTTACTATTTCTACATGCTAATGTATTAAGACACCGTAATAGAGAGGAAATCTCTAGGAAAAATTTGGGTTACCTATCTATTTATGCTTTAGAGAAAACTACTTAACTTCGAGTTGGATACTACAAAAACTCGTAATCAAGGTATAACACCTATTCATAATTCGTATTTAGTTGCCTAATTAGTCAATACAGACACAAGATAATTATAATCTACTTAATGTAGGATAATAAGTGTTAATGACATTAATAAGATCATTATTGCTATGTATAAAATCATTTTGATCCGATTTTCTGATCACATTTGTGAAACAATCAGAATGAAGTCTTGTAGGCATTTCACTTATTTGGTTTTAAAATCGAATCGATTTTAAACTAACGTAGTAATGCGCCTGTGGGGCTACCATGAGTTTAAAACTTACGCACTCGATATCGCCTACGTAAATATGTCTATGAAAAACTTGTACAGCGCCGCTGGTGGTTACGCGAAGAACTAAAATCGGCCGTATGAAAAAAACAACTCGATAGGTTTTTAACGTAAGTAAGTTTTCGATAGCCAACTCATGGTAGGCCCTCTGTTAGATTCTTAGAGCTAGGTCGCTAAGTGGCCCATGATTTTTAGTAGGTGCTAGGTGTAAGTACAGAGGTATATGTGGGAAGTGACTTGTTATGGTCGCCATGATGCAAGCCCCGTCATATGACGGTGATCATTTGCGAACTGGGCGGCTCATTAGCGAATTCAATAGTCTTTTTTTTTGACAATTGAGCTTCCATTGTGAGGGTTGATTGTACCAATATTCTCTCATATTTAGATAAGATTAAAATAGAGCGCGGGCGTTCAGCATTCTATATTTTCATAGCTTATGGATTATAGTACAGTGGACACAGATTTTAGGTGGCTATCGGATGTGAAGCAAGTTGTCGTCTGAAATAATTTCGTATTAACCTTGCATGTATATGATTATAATATTATTCTAGAAAACAGACGTTTCGAGGTTTATGCAGCACTCGTGGTCACGGGAAATAAATGAGGTGTTGGCGAAATTTAATAGACAATACCCAGTTGTCGTTGTATCGACGAATCACTTGCCACTTGGTAAAGACCTGAAAAACTAAGCACTACGGTAAAGACCTGAAAAACTAAGCACTACGGTAATCTTAAGTATTTTACCTTTTTAGGTATTAATCGAATATTCTAATAGCAGTCTTTTGAAACCCTTTCTTATGTGGGAATCTGTCCCGCATACAACTTCATGTACATTATAGACAGTAGACAGTTAATGTATTAGGACTTGTGTTACGTGTAGGAATCGAAGCGGAAAAGTCTTTGAATTAAGAAAGTGTACATTTTTTTTCATAGATCAGAATGTGCTTTCAAACGCACTGTTGTTTAAGAGTAAGAATTAGGAAAGGCATTAAACAAACCATAAATAGACAACACTGGTTTTGACGGTCTCTATTAAAAGGTCATTGTTGTTTACGTATGTTAAATAATGATAATGAAAAAAGTTTAAAGATGTATGTAAATGAGAATATAAAAATAGCACATTATGTAAAGCATACCTCTTTATGTGAAAGCATTGGAAATACTACTAAAGTATGCCAGAACAGACTATTATCAATTGTTTCTATTGTTTTTATTACTTTCTAATACCTACCCACCAATTACAAGATTTCAATCTTGCTTTTCGCAACAAAAGATCGTAAATAAAAATTGTGTCGTCGTTTGAGGCTGGCAACGCCTGACGTTTGATGCACAAAAGGTTACAGGTTTCGACACAGCAGTTTTGTAACCATTTTAAATAAATCTGACATAAGGTTCTCAAACACACTTGTCCACACAGTCGAGTCGTGGACAATGCATTATGACGATTGCTTAACTTCAAGATTTAATATTTGCTTCGATTCCTTATTTCAACATGAGATTCGTATCTAGAACAAAGCAAAAAATGTATATATTTTATGCACCCGGTTTGTATTCAAAACTAAATGTACCTGAGTCTGAGAAGGAATTAGGATGGTTCAAGGTTGTACTTGACATGCATTTAATTTAAGATTGCCTGTATCTATATTTAAACAATCACAACTTTTTTTAAAACCAGAGAGTTAAGGAATTTTAAAATCGTCGCAGTTGTTGGTATAAAGATTTTGTTCGCAGACTTATAAGATATGCATAGCCGTTGACAATACTATAAACTATAAACTTTTAAAATAAGTAACAAGCGATAGGCCGAATATATATTAAATATTTATACTTACGAATGCTCATGTGCTTAGAAATAGTCTCGCAGCAACTTTTTACTCAAAACAAATTTTGTGTAGTCCATGACCCACGGAAAGTTACTGAGGTCATATCTCGCTCGTCATATCATTGCACTATGATTAATTATAAGTCATATTAGAGGTTGCATGATATTATCATTAGTACTGCTGTAACAGGTATAAATGTATGACTTATGCATATTGTGGTGTGGATGAATCTTCGCGACATGCGTGCTTTGGCATTTAGCTTCGTTTACGAAATATCTTTAAACGTTCACTGTGTGAAATTTCTATGCTTAATTTGTTGCATCTAAGTGTAAATGGCTTTCATGTCCTGCGATCGCGGCGGTGCCAAGTATGTTATAGGATTGATGGTATTAACAGGTAACTCCTTTTACTATCTATAAAATATACTTTACTAGTGACCCGCCTTCCGCCATTTATATACACTAGGGATAAATAAGGTTCATTTTGCAATCATAACCTTCCATTATCTCATCATTATCATCTTCAGCCCATATATGGTACTACTACTGGGGCATGGGCCTACCCTAAACTATAATGTGATTTTATAAAAATAATTATATTGCTACGAAAAAGTTACTAAAAATGAGTAGTCATGTTTGTCATAAGATTAAGTTATACTGTACCGAGTCGCAGTGTACTAAGCTCTACAGTAAGTTAACTGTCAAATCAGAAGGGATTCAACGTTCTTTTTATACGTGTCCACGTTTTTTATATATAAATATATACGGTATAATTTTATAGTACAGTGTAAATATTAATATATGAACATTTTTAGAAATTTTATGATTAAAAAGAAAACACTTGTGAATACAAGTCTGTAACATACTACAAAAGTAATTAAAATTTAACTGTTTATATTTAAAACCAAATGAGGCTTACTGTTTCATAACTGATTATACTGTGGTCAGTGTTTATATTGCGTAATCGTTTTGTGAGGTATCGTTGAGATGATTGGCAACTCCTATCTTAATTGTAGGTTCGGTTCTATGGGGTTGAAGTTCATACTAATAACATTTCGTGCCATTTAGTTCTCGGTTTCATAGAGTAACACAGGCTTTGTTATTATGAGGATTATTTTATTTTCCTTATTAGGACAGCGAACAAACAGAAAACGCAGGAATAAATCAATTCAAGTGTGAGGCCTGATGACCTGAAATACAAGCTCCTTTGCTTAGTTTAGGCGTCAGTCTCCCACAATATTGAAACTGGTAACTGGTATTATTACTATAGGCTTAAGTACTTAAATCTTGTTAAAATATTGTGGAGAGAAAATAAATGATTTTATTATTATTATTATTATCAGTCATATCCATATTCTCGGGACTACAGAGTCCCGGATTTTTGGGAGGCGTGCGTGGGGCCAAAGCCAACACGTAGAGGCCTGTTAATGACTAGTATGATCTTAATATGTAATGTGGCACCAGCCGACGATTATCCCTGTATACACTATAAAATGCAGCCAAGGACAACCCCCGGTTAGTGCAGGACTATGGAATAGGGTGGAAGAGAAAATAATCAGGGCTATGGGGTTGAGGTGCTAGTGGACTAGGTAACCGGAACTATGGGAAGGACTATGGCACCTGCCCCGATCTATGTTTATAAACACGAATAAAATAGGCAGGTGGTGACTCGCCACCACTGTCATGGGCCCCCCATTGGTCGCACACACGAGACACGAGGCCGGAGCGACGGGGGCAACATTATTGTGAGCGGCTCAGGTGCCGAGAGGTGTACACTGGCTTTATACCCAGGCGGCGTAATGCCACCGTGTGCCAACTCGCGACTTTGCATCTTTCACTTCCACCTTGCGAGCATATAGCTCTGACGCCCCACTCTGGCCGGCCGGCTAAGGCAAGACAGAGGTGAGAGTCCTGCGACCCTCGTGGGGTCCACTCCTACCGACCAACTAAGGCAAGCGGAGAGAGGGGCCTGGCCGACTCTCAGAGGCACGGGTCCAAGGGGCGTCAATCCCATACAAGCTGCCCTGGGGAGATTTGGTTGCACTGGTAGAGAGTCGCTGTCTTTCATGGTGTGCGAAAATCAGCGACTCTCACCAGGGGGCGGTGGGGTCGTTATTATTATAATGATAACAAAGAGTTTAAAATTGGACTTGGAGTTAACAGTGGGTTTCATATCAATAATTATTTATAGCTTGCCACGGTTTTTTGTAATATTTTATGATTTACCTTCATAGACTACAGTAAGCAAATCTTCTTATTATATTTATGTTTGCAAAAACTGATAAACTTAACATACGTTGAAAAAATATCCGTAAAGTTGGTGTCGGTCACTTTCAAATGTCCGGTAAGGTTAAGGGAATGACTTTTTAGTGAAGGATTTAGATAAAAAAAAATACAGTATCTATTAAGTAACAAAAAATAAACATTATGATGTTCATAGGTAAATCGAGCGTGCTGCAAATCGTGCATGTTTAATAACTTAATCGACGTTAATCTATCATCCGTTTTACAAAACAAGCTTTATATTATTGACCATGAAAATAAACGTCAAGCAATACGTACGAGTAATCCTAATCGTGAATTGTGGAGACTGATGCTTTGTATAAGTACTTGATAATAATATTCTAAGATATTTGTACCAAATAAACAATTATTCTATTCTGTTCTATAACCTCCCTAAATATGTCAAAAAGGCCATAATAATGCGTGTGAACATTAACTTATTTTATATGATCAAGAGGGCCAGGGGTAGTAAAACAATATTTAAACATTTTGTTGTTTATTATTTTGATAAAAATCACAAGTGTTTATAAAAAAATACAAAAGTAGGTACGAAAGGTCATTCTTATGGCACAAGAATTTATATTCGTAGATCTCCCATTCTATGTACTGTGAGTACAAAGGATATACAACTGAGATCGTTCACTGTTAATGTTTGCGTGAATATTTTTATACTGGAAATTACATAGTCATAGGTGAACACGTACAGAAAAAAAAACAAAAGAACCAAAATGCCGTAACGAATTCGCAGATTCAAAAGTCGGAACGTTGTGACTTTTTTTAACGTTGGCTGTATGTGTTTTCCTTTGACAAGGTTAACGAAGGAGTATTTACAGTGTTAATTTGGTAGAGGCTCTACTTCCTCTGGCCGAGGGAGGTCTTAGGCTGGAAGCCGTTGGGGCCGGCGGTGAAGGTGACGGTGTAGTGCTTGCCGTCGGGCGCGACGTACGCGTACTGTCCGGTCACGGTCAGGGCGGCGTTCTCCGATTGAGGGTTGTCGAGCTTGCCTTCCTCCTGGCGGGAGGTACCGTCACTGGTCTCGTAACTGAAAATTGGAGTATCTATTAGTATGTTACTTAGTACACGGCCAAATCATGAGAATGTCTACCAAATATGGTACTTAGAAACCTTTGCAGTTTTTCTTTAATTTTTCTTTCTTACATTGTATAAATGTGCTTTTTTTGCCATATTTTCGCGAAGTAACGTTAAATTATTACATCTGAACTTTAATAGCAGGAGAGAATACACAACTTTCCTGCTACTTTAGCGGCAAATAGGGAAGAGTTGCGTAGTAGTAGTATTTAAAAGCTTTTTGTATTTTAAAGGAAATCTCTTGGGAATCTGTATCTTTTCTCAGGATTTAAAATGCATTTAATTTTAGCAATTTGGGGCAGCATTGATTACCATGGGTTTTCCATATACGAAGTTAAAGTAAATCGCATATTATATTAAGACCAGATTAAAGCTTTGATTTTCTTAGCAAGAACTGTGCTACTTTGCGTTTTATAAACATCGTTAGATGGAACTGTTACGCTCGTTAGACAGTTCATACGATAAATCCTCTACATTTTACATAATGTATCTCTCGCTCGGATCGAAACAAGCTTTAAGCAGTCTGGTCAAACGATATTGGTCTTTATGTCAAGTGGTTAGAGACGTACGCGAAGCTGTATCCGTCGGGTTGCACATCGCTGTCGAAGCGCAGGATCTGCACGTCCTGCGGGTTCTGTTGAGGTGCGCCCGCGCACAGCGCCGCCAACACACAGAGGGCTGCTACCTACAAAACGGGGGATAGAAATTTTTATTAAACTTCTTGTTTTGTTTCTGTTTTGAGTTGCGTCCTTTTTTGTACATATACATTTTTTTTTCTTTTAATGTATTTTGGTTGTTATTTTTTATATTTCAGTTAAGGACAAGGAATTTGGCAATGCAATTTTAACAATTAAAATTAAAATAATACTTATAAGTTTAACAAATAAAACATTTTCAGAAGCCCTTTGTCCAGCATTGAGACATAGTAATATTTTATCGCTTTTATCTCGTGTTGCTAATTAGTTTTAGCGCATAAGTTTATCGAGACTAGTAGAGTCTTTAGGGAAAACTTTTCCAGGGCAATTAGATGGTGCAGACTAAATATAAAAGGTAAGATAAACTGGTGGGACCAAAAAACGATAGTAGTAAAAATCCTTAATCGTCTTCCAGGGATAGACTATATTTCTACAAAGTGCACCACTTCATATGAAAATGCTGGACATTTGGCAGTACATCATTAATCAATTGTTAACAATACAAATTGTTAAGGGGCTGCCCGGTTATCCATTGTTCTCGTCCATTCAAACGTTATTTCACAGACGGGCACATCACATAAGCCACGGCACACTTTCGCAACAGGTTGTAAACAGTGATTATGAATTTAAACATTAACACACAAAACGCGACCTCCGATGCTTATTGTAAATTAAACAAAAAAAAATTTAAACTCACGTATTTGAACATGGTGCTTAGTATTCGTGTTGAGCACAAACTAACGAATGAGTAACTAGTGTAGGTCGTTCGTTTTATATATTCCCGAGATCAGCTCTTGCGGGCTGACATCATGAGAGGATGGGATGCCGAGACTTGTTCCACTCCAAACATTTTGAGAGACCTCAAGTTTTTTGTCAACTCGACAGAATCACTAATCAAATTCATTTTGAACATATTGTCGAATTCGACGTATTACATAACTCATTACATCTGCTAATATGCATTTGTTGTTACAAAGGAGTGCTGATGAGTCTTTCAAAACTTAATTTCATTGTACAGATAGCCATAGACGCAAAAAAATGCGTTTATGGTTATTTGTGTTTATGTTTTGGTAGATTTAGGGTCAACCACAATTTATATTGTGTATTTATTTAAGTTTGATACTTTATATGAACATTGTAATAGTACATTTGAATGAGAGGGTTTTTAACCTTTTTATTTTACCTAATTTATGTGGTATCCGCAAACCAGGTGCTCGGCTCCTGGGCTCCGTGGTTCTATAGTTTACGTTTTATCTAATGTATAAAGTTTTATTTGATGTCATCATTTTGAAATTGCAAAAAGAACCTACAAGAGTAGATCAAATACTACTTATGCATTATATAAGGGTAAAGAAAATAATCTAGAAACCAATCAAATAATAACAATAATGCTGGTAGGTATTGTTTTTATTATTTTAGTATTTAGGTACGAAAACGTACACCTGTGTTTTAGCAATTCCAACTACTGAATGTCGATGTAAGTAAATTGTAGGTACTGATATAATTTAATAACTTATCTTTGTACCAGAATCAGGTCATAAGTAAAATTGAATCCCTAGAAAAAAAAGGTCTACAAATGCTCTTTTCGTATAATAAAATATTTTTTTAAATTATTCCCTTTATTTTTATTATAAATTTATTTCACCTCTGCATTAATCGGTAAGTCAGTCATCTCGTATTCCTATCTAGTTATAATTAGCTGAAAGGGAAATTTTCATTCTACTGCCAACCTAAAACCCCTAATACCCAGTATTTTTAGAGTTTAATGCAAATGTTATATTAAAAATATAAGTCGAGTTAACGACAAACATTAGGTAAGAATGCGTGAGTGAAAACACAATGGAACCGTTTCAAAGCCCGTATCATTGTCATCATAGACGTGGGTTTGCAAAAGCACCGTCTGCCGCCGACCTAGTGAGAAAAATTTAAACAAATATTATAACTATGCACATGTTACGCAACAGATCATAGATATAACTCAATGCAAATATTGCAGCTTTAGAAAAAAATATTAATCGTTTACGTTGTGTAATTTATTTTATATAAATAATGTAAATCACATCCTGTACGTAACCATCATTGAGATTAACATTTTAATGATATTATTCTATTGATGATTGACAGTGTATCAACTTAAGAAGATGACTATTGACTATATTATATCATAATTATAAAGATATTAAATATTCATTATTAGGCTTAAAAGTAAACAGTTAAGTAAAGTATAACTTTAATTATTCCTTTGTTCTTACATCGATACTACAGCCAAACAAAGACGCAGAGGAAGCTCTAAAAAAAAAGTAGCGTAAAAAAAGCGATGATTCAAATAGGTCACGAATAACACATAAAGCTCAATATATTTGTTACGGTCGATTACTACGTATTAAATTGGGGCCTGCAATATTTGGTTGTTTTTAACTGGACTGAGGTCAACTGCTAATCTAGGCATATAACCTATGATCAGTGGATGAGATTCTTCAAAATATCTTTTGAGTACAACCAGAAATTTTGGCGGTAGTACACTTTTCAAACAGATTTCTTTAAACGCCATTAGCCCCGCCCACTGGCCAATAGAAGAGCACTTGAAGAAAATCTGTCAAAATCCAAGCAAAAATGTTCCAATAGTAGGAGAGCTAGCAAGAATTTTTTGGTAGGTATTTGAGGCAAGCTGAAAACTTATCCTGTACCTCTCCTATTATATCCCAGTACGAAACTGCAGACCTGGCTGGTGAGTCGCGGGGCTAAAGCAAACCCCCAAATATATTTTTCATCTTTTTATTTATAACTAAAAAAATAAGACTCACTAAGACAAATTATTTCGATGGAACTTCTACCTGTCAGGTGAGCTGACAAATTATATTTTTTTGATTATAAAATATATTTTTAAATAAACTAAATTGGGGGTTTGGTTTGGCCCCGCTACTCAGCCAGGTCTGCGGTTTTGTGTTGGGTTATAATATTAAAGATATAGGACAAGTTTTCTGCTTGCCTCATATACCTACCGAAAAATTCTTGCAGGCTCTCGGACCACAATTTAGGCGGGGCTTGCTCTGACAGACGCGTAAGCGCCAAGCAATTTTCACCTTATAGGTGGTCGACCGCCAGCGTTGCTGATAGTACATAGCCAAACTGCCTTAAAAACAATGGAAAAATTCTACAATATTTAACACCAGATCTAATTGAATATGTTTCTACAAAAACACATAATTTTGTTATTTGTAGAGTTTTTTTGCTTTAATAATTGGACCTAATTAAGATTATTATCGTTATTTTCGGTAACGACAAAAATATTATAGTACTCGTCATTATTCAGTTAATACTAGTACTTTGCGTCGTTTTTCCTTTTAGGGCGTAGTTTGGTTTGATTGGAATTAGAAATAAATTCTACCCCTAAACGGAAAAAGCGGATGACAGTAACGTTCTTTTCGCGATCGAAGTGTATTTTCGTATTAATAATAATAATACATACCATAAATCCCTAATACTTATAAGACCCTGTCGATAACTTTTGGAAAGTGATGTTCGATTATTACTAATTTGTTGCAGATTGCAATTGAACACAACAATTTCTTAAGAGTTACTGTTTGATGGGTGACTATAAAAATAATTGCATAACTACCAATAGACGCAACGATAGGTTCTGATGCGCAATGTACAGTATGTGTCTAAGTACAGTTGACACAGTAAATATGTACGTATGCCCGAATGAATAGGCTCCTTACTTGGATACATGTTATGAAGCAAACATAACATAATACTATTTTATGAAGTATTCACTTTGTGTCATTGTTGCGAGTGTTTACGGTTTAAAATTGTTTATGGTTTGGCACTTCAATTTATGGAAGTACTTAGCTGATTGCCATTAAATGATTTTTCTGACACAAGTAATCTAATTAATGATTATATTTTTATTAATGTGTGTTGACTTTGTTCCATTTATCCTATTCTATCTACTTACTCTTCTACGTTAGTCGATTTTAACACACAGCCAACTGACCCTAAACTAAGCAGAGCTTGTACAATGGGTCTCAGAGACTGATATCAATACATAATCACACCCAGCCACGGAATAGACACCGATGTTCATCACACAAATATTTGTTCCAAGTGAGAATCGAACGTCTCTTGGAACCCTAAGTAGGGCCACTAACTACTCTTCCACCGAGCCAGTCAGTTATTGTTTTTACGTAAATGGTAGTAAATCTGTCATACATTTAAATAACCCCAACAAAAAGTCCTTGGAGAGTCATTGTTATAAGTTTTTACTGAGTCGAGTTCGCTTAAAGTAATCTTCTTTTAATTGAAGACTTTGTTTCGATTATATTCTTGACGTATTCAAGGTTATGTTTATATTTAAAGTTCATCACAATTAATGATCAAATTTTTACTTATATCTTTTTTAGGTAGTAAATAGGTAGGTAAGGTACGCAGTTTAATTTGAATGTCAAATTGTTCTAGGAATTCTAAATTGATAAATCAGTTGCTGATTGATCAAACATTTTTAAAACTGTCTTTTATTATTAACAATTGTTTTGAACTAGAATGAACATGAAAACTATGTTAAATTTTAAATGTTTAAACGTCCATTTAATATTTTTAGTGAATGTTTATTATTTTATTTTATTAATGACTTAACATAGTCATTTAAGTTACTTATTTGTCCTTAGGTAAAAAAGATGTTATTATATCGGAATAATTGCGTTTTTTATCCATGTTTAGGTTGGTTGCATGTGCCATTATTTCATGCATTTCATTTTTTAACATCTTCGAAATAACATAGAGTCGGACACGATTCAAACTATTTTGACCTTTGGATATTCTTCAAATATGATATTTCCTTATGTTAACTTATTGCTATTACATGTGCATGCATGCTATTGCGCGTTTATCATCTCTGTGTTTATTTTATTAGGTACGCTAAAATTGACATCTGACTCTTTAGTGCAAGCTTTTAAAAATAACTTGTTATATTAATATGACGAAGGACTTATAATTACACCTTATGAGGCTGGTTTTGTGGGAAAGTGCTTATTTTAATAGAATCTTGAATGGGTTAAGTGACAGAAATTATCTTATTTCGAAATATATGTTGATAATGACTTTTAATTAGCGAATAGAATACAAATGATCTTTGTAAATACGCTAGAGAAATAATAAGCTATTGTAAACCTTATTTTGAAGGTACCAGTTGACAATTTTGCATGGCTGAGCCTATTAGGTCAGATAACATGAACCTAGGTTGTAAAGTTAGAGAATTACTCTGGTGTAATACTTAAAGAGTTGGTTCTTTATTTTGAGAGTCGCATGATCGAAATGGAGACGGGGTTATTACATTTTGAGATCTATGTACAAAGTGTATTGAAAATAGCAATCAAGTCGAACATCGGTTTGTAACAGTACTATTCTGTTATGTAACTTTGTTTGCAGTGCCCGCATGCACTTGATGCACTTTACCCACGTGACCTCTTTATTGCGCAGATTAACGACAGTTTGAAGCAAGCGTTTACTGCCAATGTTTAATCCACATAGGTCTAATCTATCAGCGTTAGAATAGTCTCTATCAATATAAATTCTTAAATTTATGCGTTTTTGAAAGAAGTCTGGGTGGAATTGAAAGAATAGGTATTTCAAATAAAACATTTATTCTACAAATTATTTAGGTACCCGACGTTTTGAGCTTTTTAAAGCGCGTGCCACCGGCAAGACTGTATAATATACGCGTAAATAATAATGGACAATAATAGGGAAACATTATAATAGTTCACATGTTATGCATATTTTGTACTAATTATCCAGTTAAAATATGTTACTTACCATATTTTCACAAGCATTTTTTTATTATTTGTTTTATTAATAAAAACCTCAGGTAAATTATAAATTTAAAATCCTATAAAAAGAGTTATAAAATCTCTGGTAAATTAGTTATTTACAACAAACTTTTTGCAGATTCATAAGCATGGGACTATAATAACATTAAATATTAGTCTTTAACCCAGTCGAAACGTCAGGCAGTAAGTAACTAAGTATTTGCTACTCCTAATATCGCGGGTAGACCCAAAAAGACTAATATTTATTATCGCGAAAGCTTAAAATCAGATATAAAATAACATGCTGAAAAATGCGTGGGTACTGACTGATGCACACAGTGCCGACGACAAACAGCTTGCACAATCGAAACAAGCCCCGTAACGCCTCTGTATCACCTTAAATAAACTGTTAACATTATTGTGATTAACACCTCATGCCCAATGTTACTACGAAACATGTCATTGTCAATAAGAAACAATATTTATAGCTCAAATTGTCTCCTCGATGCATAGACGTTCAGGAGATCTCCTGCAATCAACATATTACTTCATTGACTTCAGTCAAACAATCAAAATGATGAAGATTGTAAGTATATTTTATCATTTTAATGTCTATTATATAATACAAATAATATTTCTAATAAAATAAACTCAGCTTAAGAACCTGATTTAACATACTATTATAAAACTATTGGAGTTTTTATAATGTATTTTGATTAAAATAAATACTAAATTAATTAAA
The DNA here is from genome assembly GCA_039566165.1 of Maruca vitrata. Classification (NCBI taxonomy): domain Eukaryota; kingdom Metazoa; phylum Arthropoda; class Insecta; order Lepidoptera; family Crambidae; genus Maruca; species Maruca vitrata. The sequence goes on along the minus strand of CM076917.1, from coordinate 9,150,835 downwards.
ACATCGAAAGAAGTTTGATTGTTTATTACAACATATGACAAAATATTTATAGATCTAATGTGCGGTGAACATATGAGTAGGTCAACACTTTGACATGATTCTTAAACAATGAGCTGTAGTGTACAAAATTATTAAGTAACAATTCATTACTTAAACACACTCAATGCTGATCAGTAAGTGTCTCACCCATTGACTAATTATGCATTGTCCTTTTAGACCCTGTTCGCTTTGGCTGCCGTAGCCTTGGCCTGCGCGGCCCAGGATGCGCCGGCGCAGCCTCCGGTCCAAATCGTCAAACAAGACTCCGACGTTGACGTCAACGGATACAACTTTGAGTAAGTGCACTAATGTGCCATTGATGAGTTTTAACTTATACATTTATTAGCTTTTTGTCATATACTGATCGTTCCAATTTGGTGCAAGGTGACGTCGTATCAAAGGTATCATATAGAGACAGCGTAAAATTTTCTTCCATTTTCCACAGAAGGGTCCACCACCAATCCGCTAACGTCTGCAATAGAAATATTAGGTGCAATTACGGAAATAAAGATTTTCATTAATTATCGGGATATTCAATAGTCATAATATCAGTTTGAAACATCAGATTTCAGCGTTGGATTGAGTATAATCATTAACACAGTAATAATTTATAACAAAAAGCTCTTAAATTTTAAACATTATGTGTTTTCAATTTTAAAATTATATGTGAGAGGACCACGCTTCTGTGGCTTGAAACAAAAAGTTTGATTTTAGTTTTCATCAAAAAACATGAAACTAAAATTACTTTCATTGCGATGTGTTCAATTAAATGTTATTATGAGAGATCGTGACTAGTTTCCAACAAACGATGTGATTAATAAGTTATGGAGACGTGTATCAAATCAACGTGTTATGAATGATGCATTATTTGTTTGAGATCTGCGATGTTCTTACAACTAAATAACCTATCGTATTATGATTAACACCCTAAAGTTAGAGTTTTTACGCGAACTTTTTTTATTACAACAACAGCAAAAAAGCTCGTGAGTTATATTATATATCGAGCTTTCAGTTTCAAAGCAAAAAATATGTATTTGTATCAGCATAACTGAGAATATATTAACCAAAATAGATAATTAGCAATTAAAAACTCATCATAACTTACATAATCTTAATTTAGAACAAGTTCTTATGTTACATACTAGATGTCCTTGTTGATATTGAATACAAAATGTTTAGTCTTAACTGGCACATAGATACAAAGTGTGAACTCGTACTAAAGTTCATATGCGAACTGTGTATTTATTACATGATAATTACTTCATAATGATTATAATGGCGGTGGAGGTATATTTAAAATACGTGAAAAATCACCACAAGCTTTATTCTATCGAAAAAGAGCATTAAAATTTTTTCTTAGGGGTTAGAGTCAACCGCTCCCCTGCAAGTACGGTGATGACTAGGCTACTCCAAGCCATCATCGTTTGTCAGTTCGGTAAATAAATTCATAATTTTCGTGAACTTTTAATCTTGACTTCTTTGGTTTGTTGATTGGGTTGCGGGGTGTTAATTCTTTGTAGTTTAGTGCTTGTATACAGAATTGAACGACAGTAAACAAGATAGTTTTATAGCTTTTTTGTTATAACTGTCGGTTAAATAATTTATTAGTAGAATATATTACCATGATGCGGCTAATGTCGTGCACATTAATAAACATTTACTTCACATCACACCATGGGATTGTTTGAGTACCGCGTCATCATTGTTGTTGGTATTATTAACGACCGTTTTGGATATTAGAATATTAGACTTTTACTACTTAATACATTATATTGATTGCCTGTAAGGTTAAAAAGTATTTGAATAAAAATTTTTATCTGGGCTATAAGTCATTGCATTGTGTCGTATCCAATTTTAAGATTTCGAGTTATATTATTAGTGTTTATACCCCATTGTTAGTTATTTGTGGCACTTTACTAAGTATGAATATTATTAACTCATAATTGGCAATTGTTTCCCTCAGGTTCGAAACAAGTGACGGCACATCTCGACAGGAGCAAGGCGAGTACAAGAACGACACTGAACAAGACGGTCTCGTAGTGAAGGGCAGTTACAAGTACGTCGCTCCCGACGGCCAGCACATCCAAGTCACGTTCGTGGCCGACAAGAACGGATACCAACCCACCGAGACCACCGGAGAACCCGCTCAAGCTTAAGATCGTCAACCAAATTCAAATCTGCTAAAACCAAATGTTATCTTTAAGGTTCATATCTTTTTTTTGTCTCCCGAGACGTCCAGTTTAAATACAGTTTAAAAAAATAAAGAGGTTTATTGCCCGCATTTGTTTGTTAATAGTATCCACCTTGAAGTTGTAGATCCTAGTTTTTGTTTCAGACCAAAGGTATCTAACACCAGTTTAATATATTCATGTATCTCATATTAACGACGCGTTAACGGTATAGGAAAACATCGTGACGAAACCTTCACACCTACGAAGAAATTCTAAGGTTGTGTAGTCGATCAACCCGCACTTAGCCAGCGTGGTAGACTAAGGCCTTACCACCCTAGTTTAAGGTAGGCCCGTGCCCCAACAGTGGGGGCGTATATGAGCTAAAGATGATGATGATGATCTCATATTAAAGGAATAGTGTGACATACTCACGTGCATGTTATATACACGTACATCTATGTACCTACTCGTTTACATGCATATTAACATGCCGGATTCATCGATATCACCTCCTATATGCACACCTATAATATGATATTTATTGACCTTCTGACGTTGTGGTTTAATGTGACAAATAAAATATATCATTAAAACATTAACAATTTATATCTAAGACGTACTATGAAGATATCGCAATCATAAATTAATATCTAAAGTCAGTAGTAGGTAGGAATTTAATAAAGTCGAGTAGTACATAACAAGATGGAGAATCTTTTCATAGAATTTGTTGGTCTAGTTCTTAATTTTGAACCTACTTGATTGATGTACCTACTAATCGAAAAAGCCTGTGGTAAATATTATAGCAATGGAGCCAGTGTATGGTTTGACGCTGCTTTAGTATAAGATGGCGCTAAACGTGGCTTATTAACTATAAATATCAATATGTTACCTTCTTGTTATCGTATGGTTGATTGTACATCAACCTGGTGTCAGAGTTTAAGCGGCCCGTAGGCATCTGACATGGCTTCATACACCGTTGAAAAATCTCTCAGGTGTGCTGGTTTCCTCACGATGTTTTCCTTCACGGTTAAAGCGTCGAATGATGGTACATATGAATTTCAAATTTTAAAGCACATTGATAACTGGCGATAACTGGCCTCTCGCATGGCAAACAACGATCTTAACCACTCGACCATCGACGCTTTTCCACTCGGCCATCGACGCTTTTACCTTCATAATAATTTGCATTTTAAATCAGTACCATGCAATTTTTTACATTTTACAGAAATATGAAATAAAATTTCCGAAAAAGCACGCAAATGAAAACTGAATAAGGGCACCCTTGTGTCACATATAACATAGGTATTATCTTCCCTTTGTTTATTATAAAATCATTGTTGGTGCTCAAATAAACAGATAAGATGTTAAATATTTTTTATGTACTTTAACCAGCGTATATGGAAACTCGCCAAAATAACAATACCGACATAGAAAAAATCGGACTTATATTTTTTTATAATTATGTTGTATTTCTACTTTAGCATACAAACAAAAATATGGATCAAAAATATTTATTGAGGTCATAATTTTACGTACTAGGTACTTACTATTTTCACTATTAATCTCCAAAAAATACAATTGACTGAAACAAGAACGAGTGAAAAATTCTGCGCATTAAAACTGCTGTTCGAAAACAGCATGTTTTCTATGACATAAATAAACTAGAACTGTAAGAGAAGTTACTGCGATGTTGCTATAAGTACTGCGACCGAGTTTATATGAAGCTATCATGCTCACATGTGATAACGAATTCCAAGTAAAATCTCACGACAAAATGTTTAGTGTCAATTTCAAAAGCACCGTAAATGGTATACCAACGGTAAATTAATTGACATGTTTGGCAAAGATTCCTAAGTTCTTGTTATTATTTTTTGTAATTAGAATGAAGATAAGATTATCTTCTTATTTATGAGTTCAATGTTGAAAATATCTACAGCGTGACACTTTAAGCGTCAGCTTCCTTGTTAAGTTTTGTTATTATAAGCCCTTTTAATTAATACATCCACAATATGAAACCAAAAGAAGAGCCTGAAGGTATAAAGCAGGCAACTAATTAAAAAATATCACCATGCTATTTACTTCTTCCACATATTATCTACTACAAATGTAATACCTGAAAACCTTATTTTTTCTCCAGAACTTATCTAAAATAAGGGTGATAAATTATAAAGAATGTCTTTGCTTGATGTGAATTATTACAAGTTTTACCCATAAAATGTTGTACCTAAAGATACATGAATAGACAATGAAATCAGATAATGATTATTGATGATGTTCCTCAAACGTTCGCCCATTGTATATTATTACTTCAGTAAAAAATAAACGTCACACAAAAACAGATGAGAAGGTATTTAAAGTTCTTTGATATTACGTTGTATATCAATATTATGTCAATGGCCTGGAAAATTAAATGTTGTATCCACGTAGGTACGTATAGATCTAACAAGACACGTGCTTTAGAGAGGTTTAGAATATAAGATAAGGGAGAGGACATTTTGTTTTGATTAGTTCATATCTTATTAATCTTTATTATTATGTGCCTATGACATCCTTACTTCCTTACTAATATTATAAATCCGAAAGTAACTCTGTCTGTCTGTCTGTCTGTCTGTCTGTCTGTCTGTCTGTTACGCTTTCACGCATAGAATACTGGACCGATTTAAATGAAATTTGGTACAGATATATCCTTACTAATATTATAAATCCGAAAGTAACTCTGTCTGTCTGTCTGTCTGTCTGTCTGTCTGTCTGTCTGTCTGTTACGCTTTCACGCATAGAGTACTGGACCGATTTAAATGAAATTTGGTACAGATATAGTCCAGAGGCTAGAAAAGGTTATAGGCTACTTTTTAACCGACTGCGCTATAAGGAAGTAATGTTTTACCCGTTAAACGTCTCTACGCGGACGAAGTCGTCACAGCCCAAACTATTGGACAGATCCAGATGAAATTTGGCATGCAGGTAGATGTTATGACATAGGCATTCGTTAAAAAAGGATTTCCCGAAATTCCCACGGGAACAGGATATAACGGGAAAATCCTTTTGTATTAGACGCTTGAAATTTGGCATGCAGGTACTTTAATAAATTTAAAGCTTAGTCGAACAGGATATTGTAAAATTCCCACGGGAACGGGGGTAACAGGAAAAAAAAATCTAAACCGCGTAAGATAGATGATTGAGATTTGGCATGCAGGTACCTTAATGGACGTAAAGCTTACTTGCAACGCGATATTACAAAATTCCCAGGGGAACGGGCGTTATTGGGAAACAACATCTGTATGTTAAATCCTGTAGGACACGCGAACGAAGTCGCGGGCACAGCTAGTACTATATAAATTTGTGCAATAAGATTACATATTGGCTTCTGCATCTACATATCATAGATATTTTATGGTAGGTAAAATGGCAGTTGGTGCAACGCCTATCTTATACTCGTATTAGTATACGTGAACGGCATTTTTGGCCAAAGATCAGAAAAGAATAGCTGTGGTTGGAAAATATCAACTGTATAACTCTCACGATGCCAGTAACAGGTCTATAAAGTGGTGAACTCCTTTTTGTCACACTCCCTAAAGATATCAAATAACGGTCTCCGTTATTTACAATATTGTGAAGTCGACCTATCCTAGAAGCTTTTACTTAAGAATCTTAAGATATGTAGTCTAATTTTCCCTACCTCCTCGTGAACTGATCAAGCTGACTTTTAAAGTACGATTACGTTAGAAGGTAGTTCCTTAAAAAGTCAATATTGGGGAAGTATTTTTTTATTTTAAACTTAAGTCACCGTTCCGATGTAGTTCGAGGTCATTGATTGGCTCCGATCACCCGGATAATAGGCTTGTAGCCCTTGTCGTCGGCTGTGAAGGTGACTTCGTACTGTTGTCCGTCGGGCGCGGTGTAGGAGTAGGTCCCGCGGACGCCGATGCCCTGATGATCACCGACCGTGATCAGCTGCGCCTCCTCTTGCCGGGAAACACCGTCACTTGTTTTGTACCTGTAGTTATGACAATGTTAGTTACTTGTTTAGTATAATATGTAGCGTTACCATGAGTTATCGAAATATCGTTTTTCATAGACAAATTTACATAGGCGATATGATATAGATATCAAGTCTGTCACTTTTAAACTCATGGTAGCGCTACTGGTACGTCGGGTTAACGCTACGTTAATACGCGTGCAGGTTCATACAAAATTTCCCGAGATGCGACGGGTCAATGTATTGTACGAGTCTTATGTTGTGCCCTTGGCTCTTAAGCTTTTTACAATAATGATGAGCTCTTCAATCCTTGAATCTAATGAGTTCTTAAATGCAAGTTGGGCATTTGGATCATTGTTATTGTACTCCAACACTAAGCAATTGCTGTTGTAATGTTCCTCTTTTCTATTTTGTAAATTATAATTAAATTTAAGTTGGTGATTCTACAAAGTTGTTGTCATTTCGTGTTTTATTTCTTAACAATTATTTACTTACACAAAGTTGTATCCGTCTTGGCTGACGTAAGTTTTCTCAGTAAGTATTTCCACCTCTGGCGCATCGGACTGGCCGCACGCAACTGCCACCGCCACGCTCAAGACAACCAGTTTCTAAAAATAGGTATTTAGGTAAAATATAATGTAAATCGTAACTAAACTTTCATCCATTAAGTATTTTTGTATTAAGATAAAAAATATTTTATGGCATTGTCCGCTATTTTGTTAGTTGTCAAAGGAAATTAGCAAACTTTTGTATTAAATTAAGCGGCACCAAGTCAATACGATCTTTAACCTGACTTCTCACTTCTTCTTCTTATCGTATTGTTGATGAACAACCTGGTGTCAGAGTTTATACCGCCCGTAGGCCTCTGACATAGCCATGTCTTACACAGCTACACACACCGTTGAAAAATTTCTCAGGTGTGCTGGTTTCCTCACGATGTTTTCCTTCACCGTTAGCGCGTCGAATGATGGTACATATGAATTTCAAATTTGAAAACTTCTCACTAATACGTATTTTGTATTACAGAAAAGGTTACAATGAAACAGGATGAACCACTTTCTAGATTTTACGTATTTCTAAATTATGTTAAGATTCACTTACCAAAGCGAACATGATGAACGGATCTTTTGTTGTCAATTCTAGGAATGATAAAAATGATTGATGGTTTCGTCTTAAATAGCAAGCACTATTTGCTCGACAAACTTACAGCATTGAGAAGAAGCCTGTTGCATTCGTACTTCAAGTTTGTGTCAGAGGTGATAACAGATATCAAGTGACGAAATATAGCAACAGTGTACTTATTGGCACATTGCCGAAAATGTACATTTGGCCTTTCATACATAACATGTATCTATTGTTTATTTAAGGTATCATATAAAGACATTGTTTGCTTGTAAAAAATATCAGTTGGTCTAGCATTGTGCTACCCTAAGCATCGGCTTAGCTAGATTTGATAATGTATTGAATTGGTTTATTGTTAATACTTGAGTGAATAATAAAAATGATACCTATTTAAAACTACAACATAAATAATTAATGTTCTTATTGATTTTGAATAGGTGGCATAGTCTAGAGCTTATTCGATAGCTTCGATAAGTTTTATTTTATCTGTGCCAATATAAATTACCAAGTAATTGAATCACATGCAACTATGATCTACGGACTATGAACAAAATCATTAGGTGTAAAATGAACGCATTGGGATAGCTTCAAATAATTTAATAAATAAATAAAGATAAAATTACATAATACATTAAAGTTTTAGCACTAATTAAGTAAAAATTATACATGTATTTCGGCATTTATTTACGTTTTAATAAGAAGATATTAAATAACCCAGTCTTTATGTAAATATTTTAATACATGTTATAAAACAACTCTATCACGTTACTAAAGTAACAAGTTCTAGATTATACTATGGTGTTTTTAAAAATTTAGTATTCCAAATACATAACATTATGATTTGCATTGTGTTAATAGACTTTTGAGATCAAAACTGCCACGATGTGTTTCTATGCATGTAATAAAGATTTACCGTATGTAAAGTTAGGAGTAGATGATCATAACTTTGCATATACATTTTAGAAATGTCTTGTGCTCTTTCAATTTATTCGCTAGTAAGTACTAAAGTTAGCTTTCAAGGCGTGTTAGGAAATCTGTTTGATGATGGTTCTGTAGCCTCTCTTCCCAGCTTTGTAGGTCATCTCGTAGAGTCGCCCTTTGTTGTCGTACCAGCGAACGGCGCCTTGCACATTCAGGGCTGCATCTTGAGTCCCCGGATTAGAGATGGCACCTTCCTCTGTTCGCGATGAACCATCACTAGCATCATAACTGGAAAGAAGAAAAAGCTATGATTAATTACAATATTTTAAGTAATTTATGATTAATATGAGAACCGTTCGGGGTCCTTTAAATTCAAATAAAAAAATAATAAATAGCTCTATCGGGCAGTAAGTAGTTTTGACCCAAAATGTTTTTATTTTTTTTTATTTATTTTACTTATTTCGTCGGCCTAGATTCTAAAATTTAACAAAAAATCACTGTTTGCATCAGAAGCGTGTATTGGCGTTATAAGCATTCACTGATGCATTAAATATCGAAGAAAGTTTAGCATGCCGCACACCTTTTTGCCGTTTTCTTGTCCTAAATTCTTGTACTTGGCAAGATTTATGATCAAGACGTGATAGGCGCCGAGCCCAGATATTTGCAAAAAATTAAGTACCAAGCCGAATGATTTCTTTTTTATCTTAATAGACAATATGTGTGCATAAGATAGAAAGACGAATTGAGAACTTCCTTCTTTTTTGAAGTCGGTTAAAAATCTGTGATATAATGTAAATGCTTCCTATTATTTCGAAAACCATGCTACACTGTGTATCTAATGCATATTACTTCTACTTTTATCTTCTAAGAACTTTGGGCATCCTTGAATATCAGATTGTTTACATATTAAAATGCATTGTAATGTGGTTAATATTATTAATATATTAATGACTTACAAAAAGTCATGACCGATCTCCTTTTGTGTCTAAATGCATTCAAATATTGACATTCAAGCATCTATAGGATGCGAATTTTATGAGGACTCTAGACATAGAAGGAATTGAGTCTTGAACTTTATATCTGATTTACTTGTTTTGATTCGTAGACAAATGAAATGTTCAATTAGAATAAATCTGAATAAAATCAAGAGATTTCTATAACGTGGGTACTTCTATTTCCACCCAATGATCTAATCCCAATACTTATAATTAGGTTGATAATTATTCTTCAACATTAATAGGGTCAAAACTGGTATAGTAGTTTTAGGTAATTAATTAATTTACTTACAGTAGGTACTAGTACATGGAAATTCTACTACAATTATTATTGCATTCTGTTATTTTATGATACGAACGAATGACCGTTAATAAAAAAGAGTTATTGTTAAGCCAATGATGCGATGTTCAATTTAAAATTCAAATTGTTTATTAATGCAAGTCATGAATGAATGGAGTACAAGAAGCTTTACTGAACTCGAACTATTGCAAAAAATATGTTTGTATCTAGTAACATGAAATTTTTTGCTTCTTTGTTCATTGAAAAAATGACTACTACAAGATTTAATTTATTTAACTACGTAGAATCTAACGGGAACTGAGACTGTGCGTAGATTTGCCTCTTTTACGCTTTTTTTAGTGCAACTGTCTAATGCGCCAAGGGTCGTTGGTACGATTCCCACTCGGGTCAAATACTTGTGTCTCAAGAACTTCGGTCTTTGTGTCGTGTCTGGTTGTGTTATTAACTCATTAGCAGTGGTAAACAAAAATATGGTATATACGTAACACAAGACCTTAGCCAACTCAGCACAAAATCAGATCAGTGTATTAGATCCTGCGTGAATTATTTTTCAGTTTCGTTAGATTTTTAGAATTGATTTTTATTTGTACCTTGTAACTTCTGCTTACAACTTTCGATTTTCATAAATACAATTCAAGCAAACAACGCTTACAATAAGGACATCCATGTGGCATGTAGCCAAAAGATTACGAAAGCCAAAGTCTAAGCCGGTTGCTTTCTTTAAGTCATTGTCACGTGAGGATAATCAGGTTGTATCGGACACGTAAGGGCAATATAAAGACCAAAGCACGGTATTCGTGCTGTTTGTTCCGCAAATATTTTCGTTGGCGGTCTAACGCGCTAGCATTAGTCATCGCACCGGTTTGCTTTCCTTTTCGCTTAGTATTCCGTAATGTTAGCCGTGACATTGAGTTTATAAACAAGAAGAGGATTTGTTTTGAATGGTTTATACTTTACTAAACATATAATAAAACAAACGGATCTGGTTGAAAAGTTTCTAGAGTACTACTATTACATTATTTCTTTGCAATTTAGTATGATAGGCTAAACGATTAAAATTTAATTGGTTCCTTATTTAGATTATGTAAGAGTAAATATATTTGTTTTTAAAAAAACTACCAAGAATTATGAAGTTATAGTGCTTAGAAGTTTATAGTGTTAAGTTAAAAAAAAAATTACACCAATCTGTCTCAGCTTAACTTTTGTTTTATGGAATCGGAGAGATAACCTACGCATCTGCTTCTAAATACGTCCAAATCACTTGACATTTGCAGAATCAATGCGCTTAATTAGCGCGGGACAAAAGCATTAAAATATTTACCTACAGCGAAAAAAAAACGTCCCCCATTTTGAAATTGGATTTCGGTTGAGAATAAGATCAAAGTACTCACTGGAAATTATAAGAGTTGGGCATTTGATCGGTATTTTGTTCGTAGCGTATCACTTGTGGACTTGGTTGACTGTCGATCACTGGACTCGCAGCTAAAATCTGCACCAAAAGGGCACCACAGACCTGAAAAAATAAATAAAGTTTTTATTAGTTGTACCTAAGGGACACTCACACGATAATGAATTATATTTAATCTTGAAATCTAAGTTATCATGATACGTGTTTTGTATGTATCACACACTTGCATTTGTAATGCATGAAATTAGTAGCGCTGTGAATATTTAAGTAACAGATGAAGAAATAGATTTGAATACTGATTAAGAAAATATAATAATATCAAACATGTGAGTGGGTCTTGTTTGTAAAACCTCAAGTTGCACTATGCAGAATTAACTATACCTAGTTATTATATAATATACTCTTTAATTTTTCATATTTTAGATACCTATCCATACACATACAAGAAAAAAAATCAAGTTGTTTAAGTTCAGTGACCAACCTAAATAAAAAAAAATACCAGCATTTCAAACTCACGCGAAAGAAATGCAAAGTAGATTGTGAATAAATAAGCAGCCTGAATGTAAATCCTCATTAAAATCAGCCGCCACTTAATCTTGTACTTTGACGGCCCTTTAATTTACTTAAATTGCGTTATTAAAAGCAAGATAACGAACGTCGTCAGACATTCAAAAAGATTTCGCGTGTTCGAGATGCGATAATTGATTACTTCTTCTTTCTTTGTAGCACTTTCACGGTTATTTATTATTTTTTTCACGCTGATAACGAAGTATGTAGTACGCAAATTTTAAGTGAAAACATAATTCGGGCCTGAACTTGCACGCATTCAAAAAACATGCGAACTACTAAAAATATCATTACTTAAATCTACAACAAACACTAAACCAAAAATGCCTACACAGTGCCAAATGGGGAGGGCCTTTGGTTAACCATTAGAATAAAGTTATAAAAGTTTCCATCGACCTCTATGGATGCTGCAAAATAAGTTTATATTCAATTAAAAATGTTCAAGTAAACAAACACTGAAAATAAAGCGACCCTGACCCAGGTTTGACCCGAAAAATCCCGGTATCCACGTAACACTTTGTTCATCTAATTGATGGTCAAAATATTAAAATATCTCCACTCACTTTCCCATCAACTGTAATTTAATTGTGTCATACATAAAACTGTCATAAATTATAATACAAGTAAATATTATGACTCATACTATTTGCTTGTATTATGTTAATTCATAATTTTACATTAGAGTGTTTTTATAAAAAAGTCATATTAGATTAATTACTAATAACGGATAAGTTAACGGATTCCCGAGAGATCGATGCCTTATGCTAGATTATTGGTATAGGACGTTAAAAATATTTTGTATTAAATCCTAATTTGTTTCCTATGTTTTTATCAGATCTAAGTTTAGTGACATCTGTCAAATGGAAACTAATCTTTACTAATATTACAAATAAGAAAGTCAATCTGTCTGTCTGCCCCGCTTTCAAGTCATAACTACGTGACTGATTCAAACGATATCTGATACATTAGTATAAAGGTTGAGAAAGGACATAGGCCACTTAATAACCGCTATTAGCAGCTGTTTCATGTTTTTTTTCACGTTACTACTTGACGTGGAAGGATTAACGGTCAGAAAAAACTTATTACTTCAGCTCAGCTCATTGCAGTTCACTCCTGGACAAAGGCCTCCCCAAATGCTCACTCCCTTCCATTTTCTGTTTAGTTACTTATAAGAGTCTAGTTACTTATAAGAATGCAAAACTACTACAAACATCTCTATATTTCACAAAAAGTTGGTAATCTACTTATACAAGCAAACGTGTAGTACGCGCGCGGTACGATTTTTAATGCATTTAGATTATACAAGTGAAGTACTAGATTTTATTACATATGTCAAAGAAAATAAAATCAGGCCTGGGATTAATGTAACTAGGATTAAGTTCATGGCGCCGCGCTGGTAGCTCTCTCAATCAACCAAATAATATCGAAATAAGTTTTCTATAGGTAGTCAAATTATATCCTAAATTCAATGAGTGCATTTGTGTACGATGCTGTTGGCTAAATAGTAGAAACATGTTAGACCACTAAAAATGTGTAGAAATTAGTATTAGCGATTGTTTATTGATTGTTTAGTAAGTAAAACTGTTTAAAATTTTGACCAGCCTCTTTAGTAACCTTGACCCTTTTTCGAGGATCTTAGGTAAACTCTACAAACTGACGCATTTTGTAAAAAGTTTATGCTACAAAAGACAATTTGACTAATGCATTGCGTTAATTATGTACATTATGTATAGGCATGAACGTTAACTAAAGGTTAACACTTAACGATATTCGCTAACCTAACTATGCAGCAGACACTAGTTTTTGCAATATTGCATATTTGACATCGCAATAGCAAGAAGGCCGTCAGATGCACACTTCTAAACGTAACTCTCGTAAATAGCAAATATTTTATTAATCCTTCAAAATCCGACATTATTTGACTTCTATCAGATGTTAATTAATTATTGTGAGTTATAATTACCAGGAGCAACAGCATCTTGAGTTCCGCCGGTGACAAAGGTGCAGGCGACTTCCTGGACAGGTTGTAGGCCGAATGTGCTAACGGTTTCGTAAGATCTCTTTATATATAAAGTGTCCGGTGTGTGTGGGTACGAGCGCGCGCAGTGTACCGTCTGCTCTGAAACTGAGCTAATTCCTCTAGCCATTACACTATTCACGATCGACAGATGAATGGACATGGATTTACCTACGTGATGTCACGGTTCACCTCTTAAATAGGTAACGTTCAGTACCTAATAACAAAGATGTTAATTGACTTTGCAAGCTAAGTAGTTAGACTGTAAATGAATCATTTTGTGTCAATTCTTTGCGGATATTATTAAGGAGCGTTTGATTGTCACGTATGACCAAATATCATGATTATTAGGACATATTATGTTCAAATAGAAAATTACGTTCGAAAACAAATAAATAGCTGCGACTTGCAACGCATACGGAATTGTGTTGGAAAGAGTGGATGATGGGTAGGAATCAGTTTAGCTAACAAAATATGTTAATCAATGTAGATACTTTGTAATGCGGTTGCGTTTTCTTTATTACATTGCTTGGTTGCCTAATAGGGATGTGGGTCAAATGAAAAACATATCACTATTTTTTATACTTAATGAAATACAAGTAATACCAGTAAACTTCCTGCGGGAACAGATTAATTCCAAAAGTACTGTGGGACCTCTTAGCCTTACCACATTTAAATAACTCATTAGTAGGAATTTTTGTGTCACGAATGGTTGCCTAGGTTAGGTACCTTCTGCGTCTGATCTAAAAAAACATTAGAGGTGACTTTTGTAATAGAGTATTGCAAATAAAACTATAAAATTGTAGGTATTTTTGTGAGATAATCCTGTCTTGCACGTTAATTTTTCACATGTCATTCAAATAACTATATTATGAATCATCGTGTTCAAGTGAGATTCGATACAATGGTGTCTCAGTGAAATTAATCAAATGGTTTGCTCTTGCTTTCTTCAATTTCAGACATAGATCGATTAGCAGCCATAGTTCTCTATCACTTCACTAAGTATTTTTGCCATTGTGAATAAAGTACCTACACCTGATTATGCAACTTGCATTAGAGTCTATATATAGTGATGTTTTAAATTTGTATCCAGCGGTCAACAACAGTATGCAAATACAATAATACAAATCTAACAATTATACATTTTCATTATTTTGCCTTATAAACTAAAAACTCTTTAAGTGAATAAAATCCATTAATAATAAGCAATTTTTAATGCATTTTAATTGTACTAAAAGTGGCCATATCTCTAGTCGATTTTCATTATAAATGGTTATACATGCAATGTCCGGGTAATGTAAAATAATTTTAGGCAATTTGGATATGAAACGCACTTTTGAATAAATAAAGAAATGATAACTCTACTTCCATAATAGGTATGGACCAAATATAGATACTTTACATAGTTTTTTATTACTGAATTTGGCAATTTATTTAAAATGTTTATGTACATACATATAAATAAAGGAATTTTGGTTTTGAATGATCGTGATTTTTTTTACTTTACAGGTTTATGTATTTATGTTTCAAAATTAAATTATAATGTAAGCATTATAATTACAACGTATTTTTACTTAAATATTCGGTTATTACAACTTAAAGCTTAGGATAACCTGATTTTCAAAAAAATTGTGAGTGAAGAGTCATTGAGCCAAGCCCCTAGCCTACATTAATTTTTTTTAGAATATCGTTGTAGTAAAAGTTAGTGGAACCTTATTTTCCTTATTTTCTGTCAACATTTGGTCGTAACAATATATTCGCCAGGCCCATAATATTATATGGCGATGTCTCTAAACATACACTAGCTGGCATGGTATCTCATGCCAGTTAGAGTATGTATTTTAACAGACTTCAAAAAAAGATTCTCAGTTTGTCCTGTATTTATGTATGTATGTATGTTTATCCACAATTTTCTTCAGTTTGGATGCGTTTTGCAGAAGAGTTGCAAAAAAATATTTGTCACAATTTCGAAAAGGTTTGTCTGATTAATTTGAAAACCGAGTTCAAAAAAGTAAATTCTCCGTTTAATCGATATTTATAAAAGTCAATCGGCAATAGGGAATATGCGCACATTTTTTTTAATATCGGAATCAAATCATTAATATTGAAATAATATGACTACAATTTTATTTTTCAATTTACTTTAACGACAACCGAGGTATAATTGTTTAAAGTTCCCGGGTGGACAGAGACATTCGATATGTCAGGAGACGTCATGTAACACTACGGCTAAAACGGTAGTGATTACATACATTTTGACTACGGCCATACGCAATCCATACAAAACTCGGTTTTGTAAGAAAGAGATAAAATGAATGAATGTTATTCAAATAAACTGAAAAGTGCTCATCTGACCGCAATAATTATAGAATTGTACCTTACAAACTATTTTGTTAGAAAAACTTAACTAAATTCAATAAAAAAAAATAATTCTAAAAAAGTTGCGTCTGTTGAATGTTTGGCCCCTTGGATCGGTTTTTCCGTTTGCAAAACGTTTTAAAATAGTTGTTTGAATAACATATATAAAAATCAAGCATCAGAAAATAAGTAAACTTAATAAATTTTTTCATAGCTTTAAAGCATCTGTAAGGTAAAACCGCCGACCGCATGTGTCTGGGAGTAATGAATCCTGATTTTTAATGATATTGTGTGAAATATATGTTAAAATCAGCCATCAGAATTTAAGTGAGGTGAGCAGTGTTTCTATGTACCTTGATTGGTTGATATCTGAAAAATGGACGTCTGGTCAAGGTAGCAACTCCTCTATATTGTTCAAACCCAAAAGTAACACCAGTTTGATGTAAAAGATGGCGGATGAGGTGTCATCCTTGTGAAAAATGTTACACTATTAGCAAAAAAATAAAAACCACCTTCAAAAACCCGACACATTAAAAATGACGTAATAATATAATACGAACATTTAAAATTATCTGGGTAGGAATTTGATATGTGTTTGAAGGCGGTGCCAAACAACAACGAACACACACTGTGCTTTTCTCCACGAAATACATCCAACATTCAAATCGGTTCACCCAGGCGGAAGTTCTGAGGTACAAACATAAAAAAAAAATACTGACGAGTTGAGAACCTCGTCCTTTTTTGAGGTCGGTTACACACTTTTTAGACAAAAAGAAAACCGCCTTCAAAATCCAGGCATATAAATTACAAAATTATATACCTAATTAAAAGGGTTATTCCGTATTCATCCTATGAGATCTCATCCTATTTCCTCACGCATCCTAAAATAGTATTCCTAGCTCATCCTATTATATAATTTGTCTTGAAACTACCCAAATGCAGTCTTTCCTCATCGCTAGGTGAACATTCCAATAAAAAGTATGGATAGCAAAACCAAAAGTAAAAACATTTACAGAAAGTGAACTATTAATAGGTTTTGGATATAAATACTATTATTATAAACAATAATAAATCTGGATGTTATGACAAGAAAATAAAATAATATTCAAAAAAATATATTTAAAAACCTAAAGCCAAACTTGCACTTTCAATGAAAGAAAATAATAAGAGCAGTTGCATTTGCATCTAATAGTGAGTCAACAAGTTGTATTTTTATAACTATTACCTATATTATTCTTAATTTTATAAAAAAACAGACCAATGATAAGGTGTAATGTCAGATTATAATAACATTTTTCACACTTCTTTTTATTTGGCTGTTTATTAAAAATATTTTTCAATTGTTGGATGGAAATATGGGATAATTTATAGATAAATATATAATTTTATCAGAATTTTTGCAGTTTTATTTGACAAAACGACTAAATAAATTTAAAATTTTTATTCCGACCGTACAAAATATTCTTATTTTTTAAAAGTGTGATAGGATGAGCTAGGAATTATTTTGGGATGAATAAGGAACTTAAAAATGAAATAATTGTTTTGGGATGAGTTAAGGAACGAAATTAGGATGAGTAAGGAAAAAATATTAAGTAGAGATCTCATAGGATGGAAACGGAATAACCCAATAAAATATTAATAATTGTCGGGTTGTCTTTATGTATTTTTTTTTATTAAAGTGTTGTCTGTCTTTCAAAGTTTCTGAAGCTTTCTAACCTTAACTTCCGGCTTAGAGTGTTGGAGCAAAGATTTTCCGAATCTGATCGTAAGAATCACAGTTAACGAGGATGGATTCCACGCCTGTTGTGGCAACTCCAGTTTTCAAAGTCAAAGTCAAAATTTCTTTATTTATATAGGCATTCACATGCACTTATAAATCGTCATAAATAAATAATTAAAAGATAAGAGATTCTACCACCGGTTCGGAAAGCTGGTTCTAACGAGAAGACACCGGCAAGAAACTCGATAGTTACTCTTTTTAACGGATTATCACATAACCTTACACATACATGTGTGTATGTGTAATTGCCATGTCGTACAGTTTGAGTATGTCACAGTATCAAAGAGAGAGAAAAAAACATATACTACATTTACTGTTAATAATAAAAATAAAAAAAAAGTAAGATCGAACAGTCCAGGGCCCAAGAGTAGCACCTGATCAGAAACAAATCAATGAAATAACTACAACAATTCCAACCTGCATGACATAGCTTACATAGAGTAGAATCTTAATACTATATTGTACTGTATGACAACAATAAATTAAAATACATTAATAAGAACAAAAGTTCATAAAAAATGTCAATGATTAAAATAATTTATATAATAGAAATTTTTATTACAAATGTCAAATTTTAGTTAACGCAATTTGTCCAAGCATTTTTATCATTAAAATAGTCTTCTACTTTATAGTAGCTCTTCATAATAAGACCCTTCTTAATACATTCTTTGAATTTTTGCAAAGGTAATTTAGTAATACTTACAGGTAACTTATTGAACATTTTAACTCCTAGTCCAACAAAGGAGTTTATTAACTTCATTAAGTCTGAAATGTGAGATAGCAAGTTTATGCTTATTTCTAGTGTTGAATCGGTGAGTCTCTGATTTTTTAGGAATGAATTGTATATTTTTATACACATACATTAAGCAGTCTAGAATGTACTGAGAGGCCATTGTGAGAATGTTATACTCTTAAAACCGATCTCTTAGGGAATCGCGTGGTTTGAGGTTGTAGATGGCCCTTATTGCTCTTTTTGCAATACAAAGATACTATCAATATCAGCTGCTGATCCCCACAAAAGCATGCCGTAGGATAGAATACTGTGGAAGTAGCTGAAATAAACTAAATTTGAAAAAACCTTGCCGTTTCAACATCAGTCAGTTGTCTAATTTTTCTTACAGCATATGCAGCAGAACTAAGTCTTCCTGCCAGGGTGCCAATATGAGGTCCCCATTGCAATTTGGAATCTAGAGTGATTCCAAGGAACACCGTTGAGTTTAGGACTTCAATGGGTTCATTGTTCATCATGATTTTAGTATTGACTTGCTTTACATTAGGCATTGAAAATTTTACACATTTGGTTTTTTTGGCGTTCAACATAAGATTATTAGTAGTAAACCAGTGCAAGACTCGTGAGAGGGCTTTGTTTACGTCGTCAACATTTTCTTGCTGTCTATCAATCTTAAAAAGAAGTGATGTATCATCTGCAAACAAAACTATCTCACATGTGTCTTCAGTAAAGAACGGAAGATCGTTAATATAAATAATAAATAATAGAGGTCCCAATATCGAGCCCTGGGGCACTCCCATAACTAACGGGGCGCCGGAAGAACTAGCCCCATTTACATTGACTTTTTGGGTTCTGTCAGTCAGGTAAGACTGAATTAGACAAAGTGCGTTTTCTGAGATGCCATAATGGCGTAATTTGAGTAGTAGAGTTTGATGATTAACGCAATCAAACGCCATGGATAGATCGCAGAATATGCCTATGGCATCTTGTTTTCTTTCCCAAGCATCAAAAACATGCTTTATAAGAGCAACACCAGCATCTGTGGTGGATTTACCTTTAGTGAATCCATATTGGTTTTTATTTAACAAATTGTTTAAATTAAAATGGCATAACAGTTGACTAAATACAACTTTTTCAAAAATTTTACTAAATGCTGGTAGTTAGGATATGGGTCTGAAATTAGATGGGTCACTGTCATCGCCTGATTTGAACAAAGGAATGATTTTGGTTAACTTCATCAGATCAGGAAAATGACCTTCATTAATACATTTTGTTGAATATCATCGCCAATAGTGGAGCAACTGTATATATTATATTTTTTAACACGTCCACTGAGAGTCCCCATAGATACTCTGACTTTTTTAAGTTGAGTTCTTTAAAGGCTTTCACAATTACTTGAGCATTAATGTAGGCAAAATTGAAAGAAGATGTGCATTGTGCATTCACTTAGATGGGCAGTGGCGTAACTATACCCGTTGAAGTCTGTGGCAAAATTTTCGGTTGGGGCCCCGTGCACCCCCCGTTCTTTTTTTTTATCTTAATGTGTATGTGGCTTGGCAGATGAGATTCTCCTATGACCGGGGACCCCTTTCGGCTGGGGCCCCCTACCGGGTGGGGGCCCGTGTCATTTTGCCGACTTGCCACCCTGTAGTTACGCCACTGTACATGGGACTTCAAAAGTGAATGAGCAAGAGCCGGACTGGAAGATAAACTACTTGTCGTTGTTAGAGCTATGTTGGAGAAAAATGATTGAAATGCATTTGCTATATCAGCATCAAAATTTAATACAATATCATTCACTTTGAGAGAGATCTTGTGATTTTGTGTTTTGTTTTTACAAGTCTCTTTATTTATAATTTGCCAGGTTGCCTTGGTTTTGTTAGTGGCTTTATTTATTTTATCTTTAAGATAGAGCGACTTAGCTATTTTTTAAAAATCTTGGAATTGTTCCTAATATAATCCGTAAGAGACGGATCTTTAGAGTAGGCTTTGAGATCATACAGCTCAAAAAGCCTCCGTCTACTTTTGAAAATTCCTTTTGTAGCCCAATCATTTTTTTTTTTTAATAATTAATAATAATAAAATATTTTTTATTAATAAGCCCTTTATTCAGACCAACTTAGTATCTATTTACAATGTTTTAAGAACTAAATATACATAAAAATTTTTTGTTTAACTAATCTAAATCTGTTTTCTAGTATTTCTTTACTTTTTGTAGGTCTGTTTGCCAATCGGCAAAGGCCTCCTCCAACCTTTTTCCATTCTCGTCTATCTTGGGCCACCCTATTCCAGGCTACGCCTGCCACTTTTCGGATGTCATCATCCCATTTTTTTCTGGTCTGCCTCTTTTTCTTTTACCTTCTCTAGGGTACCATCGTGTCACAATTTTACTCCATTTATCTTCGCCTCTTATCATATGCCTCGCCCTTTGCTATTTGAGTCTTTTGATTTCGTATGTAATATCTATAATGTTTGTCTGTTTCCTGATGGGATGGTTGTAGCCCAATCACTAAATTTAATTTTTGAGCTATTAATTTTAATTTCTTTTTTAGTGAGTACCTTAGGTATTTAGTAAAATTAATAATCATTGCAGCATTTACCTAATCTAATTGGAAAATTGTGACTGATCAATTTTTACGGACTGAATGATGCCAGCCTGCGATGCGTGCAGTTTCTTTGTGTTGATTTCGTTTTATTTATCATTTTTAGATACCTAACTTCGATAACGTTGAACGGGAACTTCGGATCTTTTATTTAAAGAAGAAATTGGAATGTAAGTCTCAGCATATTCATAAGATTGATAATCTACAAGACTATTGTTTTAGAACTAGGGACTAGTTCGACCGAATACTGAAAATAACTACTCGTACTTAGTGAAATATTTGACTTCTACATATTTTAAACGGATTTTGAGATTAAAAACCTGGATTCTAAATTGAAATCTTATTGTGTGTTTTGAGTTTTTAGTGCCTGTTCACACCTAGCGATTTTTGGGAGATTTCACCGCGAGGCGATATCACCGCGAGCTCGCAGCGTGCACGCCCCGATATCGCCGCGATAAAATAATCGCCGCGAGCTGCTCGCCGCGATTTCGCCGCGTGCTGCGTTCATATTTCCAACATGAACAAACCTGCGCTGTTGAATGCGGCGCATGCGCTAAGCGGGTAGGTTGGATGAGGCGTAACCGCCGCGATATCGCGGCGTGAGCGCGGCGAGCTCGCGGCGTTTATTTTATCGTGCATCGCCTCGCCGTGAAATCTCCCAAAAATCGCTAGGTGTGAACACGCTGTTAATATTTCCTATATGTATTTTACGGGCTTTTCTAGCTACTATCTCTTTAGTCGGTGTGAAGGCGTGACGACTAAGTGTTCTATTTAGACCGTAAGTTAGTTTATACAAATATTGAGACATATCTTTTAGTTTTTCTATTGATTAAAAAATTACAAAATTATAGCTTATCAAACTTCGGCAGTCGGAACTTGTGACGTCACGGTTAGGCAATACTAGATCTTATTTGATTAAATTATTGTTAATTCCTGAATGAGTACTTAATAGTGCTTATGACTGTACCTATGATTATTCTATTAAACATTATGGATTGTTTTTCAGATGAAATTCGTAATATTACTCCTGCTGGTGTTTATAGATCAATCTTTAGGGATCAGAACTCTACAGGGGGATGTAATAAAAAAAATGCCTACACTACAAATTCCAGTAGAAATCTCGCTACGGGCGACATTTTCCAAGTATTTTAAAGATTTTAATAAAGAAATAAGCAGAATGGATAAAAAAAATATAGAAAAACTACGATATATACCAAATAGAATTAGAACATTACACTACATTGAAGAAGACGATTATGGAAGAGTGATTTATTCGATGTATATTAGGAATCTACGAGACATAGTTATTTTATTAAGAGACCGATTTAATGTTGAATTAGAGTACGTAAATTAGACTGGTGTGTACTGGTAGGTTTAATTTATAGTTTATTAAGATCATAAACATTAATTTAGAGTAGTTTAAAAATGTACCTTCTATATAGGTTCAGTTATTACAAGTTTATTCAAAATTAAGTTTTGTAGTGAAGTTAAATAAACATTTTGTATTATTATTATTAAATACCGGATTATATGCAACAAAAAAAGCTTGTTATATGCATGCAAATATGCACGAAAAATGCTTAAAATATGCACGAAAATGTTCAAAATATGCAAAATTAAGTCCCCAAAAAAAAAATTATTATTTTTCTATATTTTTTCATTGAAACCTTCCCTGTAATACGACGAACATTTTAAAACCAAAATTACTTAAATCGGTCCGGGCGTTCTCGAGTTTTAGTCAGACTAACGAACAGCAATTCATTTTTATTTATAAGAGAAGATAATATGCATCATAACTAGTTTTTAGGTAACATATGATATTACCGCTGAGAATGGCTAAAATATGCATATGCATATGCGTATATGCAAATTCATATAATCCGGTCTCTAATTATTATAAACTAGCTGTGCCAGCGACTTCATCTGCGTTTCCCCCCGTTTTTTACACATTTCCTTCTGTTTCTTCGTTCATATTGTGTGGATCACGGCAACCGTTACACAAAAATAATCCTTATAGCAATTTTTTAATAATTTTTATTATTAAGAATTAATTAAAAACAAACAATGTTTAAATTAATATTATAACCGTAGTCCTACAAAACATGATCCAGTATTTGCGTGCAACGGCGCGAAGGC
This sequence comes from Maruca vitrata, assembly GCA_039566165.1. Lineage (NCBI taxonomy): Eukaryota > Metazoa > Arthropoda > Insecta > Lepidoptera > Crambidae > Maruca > Maruca vitrata. Next base: position 9,127,711 of record CM076917.1, on the reverse strand, counting down.
TTATCTCATGTATAAGTTTGGTGTTTCTGTATTTATTTCTATGATTCTTTATTTACTGAAAATAATGATAACTTGTTTAAATAAGGGATGAGTGAGAGTATTATAAACGTAAGAGTAAACAAAATTATACTCGTAATCAGAATGCTCCGAACTGCTAAGCTATCAGATTTAACACGTGTTATTGTGAGTGAACCATAAAAGATAGACATATGCTGTCGCGAGATATTTTTAGACAATTTTATGCAGAATATTTCGATAGAAACCTTTGGCCTTAATGGTAAAAGTTAACCATTAAGGCTGCAGACGCGACGGAAGCTTAAAAATTGGAGTAACTTCTCCCGTTTGGCAACGTTTCCCTTCACGGAGACCGAGGGGATTTGAAACAAAGGTGAGTTGAAACAGTGTCGATTTCTTGGAAATCAAAACAGTTAGACAGTTGGCGATGTCGCTGTTCATCTATATTCTCCCGCCCGCAGACGTGTCAGTTTGCGTCCGACACTTAAGACGCGCGGTTGTGGAGTTCTGCGTGCCATATGCCAAAAATCGTGAAAAGTAAATTTTTAACGTATTTTTATGGTGTCTATATTATGATAATGGTTTTGTATTTTGGTTAAAGTTATGCATTTTACGAAAGCTTATTAACTAAAGATTAATAATATGTCGTACAAATGGTTTCTGTGTATTTGATTCTTTAGAATAAATTAAATAAAAAATGGGAGGATTTTTCTTACTGAGGACATTTGAAACAGGCTGTTTCAACTCTCCTCGTTTTAAATTTTACCTTACAGATCCATAACGGACATAGATTAGTAAAAATACTGAAATATTCTAGGACGCTAAAATTATCTTCCCAGTCAGGTTTACTGATCGACCTGTGGCAACCTCCATTAGTCTTAGTCTATTCAGCTCTAATTAACACTTAAGAAGTTGATTATTCTTATTAAAACTGCAGTTAGCTACTTACCTAATACTATCAGTTCAAAATATTGATAATATTTTTTTTTGAATTTTAAAAATTGTATTTCAATAAATACTTCTAAATTATATCAACATTTTAATTATACCGCCGTTATTATTTATTTTAAACCATATCTTTCAACTCTCCTCGACCCCTGTTTCATCTCACATCGATATAAGGGGAGTTGAAACAAGTTGACATGTTTCGGTAAAATCGTTTTTTCACTATAATAATAAACGATTACAATTTTTTTATGTTAGTTATCCGCAAGACTAATAAATTACCTATCGATTGGTACTAATATCATTAGATTACTGTCAACAGCTTTTGGTGTACGAGACAAAATGTCAAAATTGTTTCAACTCCCCTTGGTCTCCCCTACTCTGCTTCTATTGATTGAAGCGTGATGAAAAGTATACTGTAACCTGCCCAGGAGTGTGAAAAATAATTGTACCGTTGTATTGCGTCAAAATCCGTAGAGTACTTTTTGTTTTTGTTATAAGGAACATACAGACCGACACACAGACAAATATTTTACTGATTGCATTTTTGGCATCAGTATCGATTACTTATCATCCTGATAGGTTATTTTGAAAATAAATTGAATGTACAGAATTGACCTCTCTACAGATTTATTTTAAATAGATATAGATTAAGGGTCAATCTTGAAAGCCAAAAAAACACTGTCCGAGGGCAAAAACTACCCATAAAGTTTAAGTTTGAATGTAAGATTTTTTTGCTGTTTCTTTAATGTGTAAATTAAATGGGGCACAACAAAAAAGGTGTTTATTTCAGCTGAAACCACCTGAAAAAAAATTTCGAAGCCTTAATATTTGATTCCCTTGGGCTGTCCCTTTGTCATTTTTTTAACAAACCGTTAACAATTTACCTATTTATGGGTCAATCTTGAAATTTAACGTATTTGGTTGATTCCCCTGGCACTTTTTAAAACATAAGAGTTGAAACTTTTACTATCATTAGGCTAAATAACACCTCATTGTGAACATATTTCTCTAATAGGCATCACTGTCACATGTTTAGATAAAAAGATATATGACTTTAAAATTTTGGTGCCAGGGGAATCAATACAAGATGCCAGGGTAATCAAAATAAAAACATTTTGTATAGAATAATCGTTTATTTTAATTAAACTTACCAGTATTTTGGTTTCATTTTAGTTCTTTAGAGTCATTATTGATTTTAAAAGAAGTATTATAAAAAACAAAACAACAATATCTATCTTTAAGGAACTATCAATCTACTATAACAAATCAACATAATTATCTAAAAACTATCAAATTATACTTAAAGGCCATAGCCCCTAGTTCCCGGCAGCTCCGCTATTCCTGGTCATGGTGGCGACCATGGTTACGGCTGGACGGCGGGTGCTAAGAATCCCCGGGCTACGAGAGGCTACCAACACACACTAACCCTGGCGACGTATAACGGACGCACGCTACGGCTCGACTCGCATCTGGCGCAACTTGAGGTAGAGCTTGAGAAGATTAGGTGGCACTTTCTGTGGTTGTCTGAAAAGCGAGAGAGGACACCATAACCCTAGAATCAGGACACCTACTGTACTTCCACGAGCGAGACTAACATTCTCAAGGTGGCGTCGGTTTTCTCGTCAATAAGTCCCTCTTTGACAACTTAGTGGAAATGTCTAGTGTTTCGAGGGTAGCATGATTAAGCTCACCAAGAGTCTTAGCCTCAAAGTGGTGCATGTGAACGCACTGACCTCTTCGCACTCAGACGATGAAGTGGAGAAAATGTTCGATGACATATCGAAGGCCCTCTACTTTACCACCAAGACCCCCTACAATACTTGTCAATATCCTCTAACGTGAGGGGCTCTTCTTGATGAACTCATTCTTTACGAAGCAGCCTCAAAGGAAGTGGACGTGGCAAAGTCCCGATACTTTAACTAAGAACGAGATCGACTTCATCAGGGCGGTTAGGCGGCACATATTCACTCTGAAAATCGACTTCAAAGCCAAACGTGTTCGCTTGATGAGGTCTAAACTTCAACCTACTCCGCTCCAGAAAATGAAAGGATCTGAAACGTTTTTGTCAAACCTGGCGAACCGAATTGCTGCAGTGGAAACCTCAACTGACATTAACCAGAATCTTGAAAAATCAAATCAAAATATAATGCATGTTCTCAGAGAGAAAAGATCGAGATTTGCGGCATGAGGGGCCGGGGCAGGAAGTCTAAACTTTCCGAGGAGACTTTGAGGCTAATGAGGCAGCGACGTAAAGACCCACCCGCTACTACATTGCAAGCTCGAACACTCAACCGAGAGATCAATAAACTTGTGCCACGCGACCTCCGGTGCTACAATACTCTCTCAATCGAGAAAGCTATTGAACAGAATCGGGGGTCAAAGGTGTTCCTAAAATCTCTCAAAGGAAGCCAACTGACAAAGCTAACTACAGCGAATGGGGACATTGCTGCTTCAATGCCGGCAGTCTCGGAGAGTAATCATGCACCATCTTGCGCAAACACTCGACGAATTCCAACCATCGAAACAGGCTGGATTTCGGAGCGGATACACCACCATAGACCACATCCACACAGTGCGACATATAAACAGAAGACCGAAGAGTATAATCAGCCCCTATGTTTAGCATTTGTGGACTATGACTGGTCAGTTCTTGAGTCCCTGCAGCGATGCCAAGTTGATTGGGAATACAACCTGGTGATTAAATGCCTCTACCAAGCCGCGACCATATCCGTCCAAGTATTGAATCAGCAAATAAACCCCTACCATTGCAGCAAGGAGTAAGACAAGGGGGCGTCATCTCCCCGAAGTTGTTCACAAATGCAATGGAGGATTTGTTCAAGGCACTGTACTGGAAAGGACGAGGCACCAACATAGTCAGTAGAGACGCTGCGGGACCTACAACGGATGTTGAATGACCTGGCTGACTCTTCTGGGGTGCGAAACCTATAACCATAATATGAGAGTATGATAATGTAAGGAAGCTTTGATTTCCCTGGCATTTTGCCAGGGGAATCAATGCCAGGGGAGTCAAGAAAAGTTAATCTTTTTTCGATTTTGTTTCAATGGATTGATTTTTGCCAATGATTATTATAAAAACAATTAATAGTCCTATATACCCTACTATTAATCCTAGTAAAGAAATTCCTTATCATCAAAAAATATTTTTAAAAGTGGTCAGGGTAATCAATGACCTAGTGAAACAAAACCAGGGGAATCAAATTCAAACCTTCATAAATCCGGCTTGGAACCCTCGAGCAGGAAACCTCTCCTCATGATGGTAAGAGCGCGACTAGAGCTACTTGCTGATGTGCACGTCTTCGCCGTAGACTTTTATAAAAGCAAGATAGGTGGCATTTTGTGACGCGCCAAGGGAATCAATCGTTGCACTCGGACAAACACAAACCATTTTGTAATCACAAAACAGTGATTGGCACAGACTTGGTGTATTTTTTAAATCATAAAATAACTCATCCTTTAACTATTAAATCACTAAAAATCTTAAAATTATGACTATAAATAGGTAAATTGTTAACGGTTTGTTAAAAAAATGACAAAGGGACAGCCCAAGGGAATCAAATATTAAGGCTTCGAAATTTTTTTTCAGATGGTTAAAGCTGAAATAAACACCTTTTTTGTTGTGCCCCATTTAATTTACACATTAAAGAAACAGCAAAAAAAATCTTACATTAAAACTTAAACTTTATGGGTAGTTTTTGCCCTCGGACAGTGTTTTTTTTGGCTTTCAAGATTGACCCTTATAGTCATAATTTTAAGATTTTTTTGTGATTTAATAGTTAAAGGGTGAGTTATTTAATGATTTAATAAATAAACCAAGTCTGTGCCAATCACTGTTTTGTGATTATAAATTGGTTTGTGTTTGTCCGAGTGCAACGATTGATTCCCTTGGCACGTCACTAAATGCCACCTGTCTTGCTTTTATAAAAGTCTACGGCGAAGGCGTGCACATCAGCAAGTAGCTCTAGTCGCGCTCTTTACATCATGAGGAGAGGTTTCCTGCTCGACCTTTCCAAGCCGGATTTATGAAGGTTTGAATTTGATTCCCCTGGTTTTGTTTCACTAGGTCATTGATTACCCTGACCACTTTTAAAAATATTTTTTGATGATTAGGAATTTCTTAACTAGGATTAATAAAATAAAAATAAAATAAAAATAAATAAAATAAATAAAAATCACTTTATTGCTCCAAGAATAAAATTTTGCAAATTACAGAAAAAAAAACAGAACAGTACAATTAATATAAAAAAGAGACAATTTGCAAACAATACAAAGAAAAAACAAAATCAGATGAGCAAAAGGACATGACTCAGCTTGTGCTTACGCAGAATAGATATCCTACGAAGCGCTGATTTTCAGTCATTCCTTCATCTCTCTAGATGTTAGGCGAGAGGAGAGTCGTTAGTGAAGGGGCTACTAAAATATTTACAATTTATATAATTGAAGAAACAATCACAATTTATATTTTATCTTAAAACTAGGAATGGTAACAAAACAAAAACATAAATAAAAACTAAAAATAACAAACTCCCATTTGTAAACAAAAAAGTTGTGTGTGTGTGTGTGTGCGTGTGTGTGTGTGTGTGTGTGTGTGTGTGTGTGTGTGTGTGTGTGTGTGTGTGTGTGTGTGTGTGTGTGTGTGTGTGTGTGTGTGTGTGTGTGTGTGTGTGTGTGTGTGCGCGTGCGTGCGTGCGTCTATGTTTGCGAGCGTTTGTGTGTGTGTGTGTGTGTGTGTGAGAGCGCGCTTAGTGTGTGAGTGTATGTGGGTGTGTGTGTGCATCTGTGCGAGTGGGTGTAGATAAATGAGTAAGGATCTATGTGTGACTGATTAATTTGCTAACAATGTGCAGGGGAGAACGGCTGCGTAAAGCGACACAACTCTAAAAGAAATCTTTCAAACTCAGCATTCTCCAATACTCTCTTCTGATGTCTTGCGCAGCCAGCTGTTTCTTTAATAAAGCTGTTTTAAATTTTACTTTGAAACATTCGACACTCATATAATAGTAGGGTATATAGGACTATCAATTGTTTTTATAATAATCATTGGCAAAAATCAATCCATTGAAACAAAATCGAAAGAAGATTAACTTTTCTTGACTCCCCTGGCATTGATTCCCCTGGCAAAATGCCAGAAAAATCAATAAGCTTCCTTACATTATCATACTCTCATATTATGATTATAGGTTACGCACCCCAGAAGAGTCAGCCAAGTCATTCAACATCCGTTGTAGGTCCTGCAGCGTCTCTACTGACGATGTTGGTGCCTCGCCCTTTCCAGTACAGTGCCTTGAAAAAATCCTCCATTGCATTTGTGAACAACTTCGGAGAGATGACGTCCCCTTGTCTTACTCCTCGCTGCAATGGTATGGGTTTATTTGCTGATTCAATACATGGACGGATATGGTCGCGGCTTGGTAGAGACATTTCATCACCAGGTTGTATTGCTAATCAACTTGGCATTGCTGCAGGGACTCAAGAACTGACCAGATTTCAACCGAGTCAAAGGCTTTCTCATAGTCCACAAATGCTAAACATAGGGGCTGATTACACTCTTCGGTCTTCTGTTTATATGTCGCACTGTGTGGATGTGGTCTATGGTGGTGTATCCGCTCCGAAATCCAGCCTGTTCCGATGGTTGGAATTCGCCCAGTGTTTGCGCAAGATGGTGCGTGATTACTCTCCGAGACTGCCGACTTTGAAGCAGCAATGTCCCCATTCGCTGTAGTCAGCTTCGTCAGTTGGCTTCCTTCGAGAGATTTTAAGAACACCTTTGACCCCCCATTTCTGTTCAATAGCTTTCTCGATTGAGAGAGTATTGTAGCACCGGCGGTCGCGTGGCATAAGTTTATTGATCTCTCGGTTGAGTGCTCGAGCTTGCAATGTAGTAGCGGGTGGGTCTTTACGTCGCTGCCTCACTAGCCTCAAAGTCTTCTCGGAAAGTTTAGACTTCCAGCCCCGGCCCCTCATGCCGCAAATCTCGATCTTTCCTCCCTGAGGACATGCATCATATTTTGATTTGATTTTTCAAGATTCTGATTAATGTCAGTTGAGGTTTCCACAACAGCAATTCGGTTCGCCAGGTTTGACAAGAACGTTTCAGATCCTTTAATTTTCTGGAGCGGTGTAGGTCGAAGGTTAGACCTCATCAAGCGAACACGTTTGGCTTTGAAGTCGATATTCAGAGTGCCTCGAACAAGTTGGTAATCACTGTTGATCTCGGAGACATCTCTGAATATGTGCCGCCTAACCGACCTAATGAAGTCGATCTCGTTCTTAGTTAAAGTGTCGGGACTTTGCCACGTCCACTTCCTTTGAGGCTGCTTCTTAAAGAAAAGTTCATCAAGAAGAGCCCTCACGTTAGAGGAAATTGACAAGTATTGTAGGGGGTCTTGGTGGTAGAGTAGAGGGCCTTCGATATGTCATCGAACATTTTCTCCACTTCATCGTCAGAGGTCAGTGCGTTCACTTGCACCACTTTGAGGCTAAGACTCTTGGTGAGCTTAATCATGCTACCCTCGAAACACTAGACATTTCCACTAAGTTGTCAAAGAGGGACTTATTGACGAGAAAACCGACGCCACCTTGAGAATGTTAGTCTCGCTCGTGGAAGTACAGTAGGTATCCTGATTCTAGGGTTATGGTGTCCTCTCTCGCTTTTCAGACAACCACAGAAAGTGCCACCTAATCTTCTCAAGCTCTACCTCAAGTTGCGCCAGATGCGAGTCGAGCCGTAGCGTGCGTCCGTTATACGTCGCCAGGGTCAGTGTGTGTTGGTAGCCTCTCGTAGCCCGGGGATTCTTAGCTCCCGCCGTCCAGCCGTAACCATGGTCGCCACCATGACCAGGAATAGCGGCGCTGCCGGCAACTAGGGACCGTGGCCTTTTTAAGTATAATTTGATAGTTTTTAGATAATTATGTTGATTTGTTATAGTAGATTGATAGTTCCTTAAAGATAGATATTGTTGTTTTGTTTTTTATAATATGTACTTCTTTTAAAATCAATAATGACTCTAAAGAACCAAAATGAAACCAAAATACTGGTAATTTTAAATAAAATAAACGATTATTCTATACAAAATGTTTTCATTTTGATTCCCCTGGCATCTTGTATTGATTCCCCTGGCACCAAAATTTTAAAGTCATATATCTTTTTATCTAAACATGTGACAGTGATGCCTATTAGAGAAATATGTTCACAATGAGGTGTTATTTAGCCTTATGATAGTAAAAGTTTAAACTCTTATGTTTTAAAAAGTGCCAGGGGAATCAACCAAATACGTCCAATTTCAAGATTGACCCTTAAGGTTTTATAATAAAACAGTACAGATTACCATAGATGTTTTTTCCTTTTTAAAATGTACTCAACCGATTCGTTGTAAGTATCTTCACTTTTGCTTGCCTGAATTTGCTAGGAACTTTATAACAATGCGATGAATGAAATTGAAAAACGTTATTTTTTGTATGATAATTTAGTGAAATAAGCAATTTCTAATTGCTACACCATAAAGGTAGGATACTTGACTATTTTATTTGGATATAGCTGAATGCAGCTCACAAATAAAAATGCACTGCTGAAAGTAATTCTTTGGTATCTCGATAACTCGCCGATATATTAAATTTTTAATAGCACATTATGAGAGCGAGCTCAAAAATGCCCCAAGGGTTTGATTTTTTTTTTCCTAACTGACTAACGATGATGGCTTGGAGGAGCCTTGTCATCATCACCGGGCTTGTGGGGGAGCAGATAGCTCTCACCCCTAAACCAAGGGTTTGATCGTTCAAACGTCTACAAGGTTGTGACGTCTCATGATGATATTGTCTTTTTTAATAAACCGACTTCAAAAAAGGAGGAGGTTCTCAATTCAATGTATAATATTTTTTTATTTTGCACTTTTGAAAAAAGCCCATTTAGGGCTTTGGTCAAGTCCACTTCAAAAATAAATAAATACTACACAACATCACATACATTGATCCCGTGGAAGCAGCTTAAGCACTTGTGTTACTGATATCAGAACCAACAGTGGATACACAAATATATTTAATAAGACACCCAGACACGGAACAAACACCGATGTTTGTCACACAAATATTTGTCCCAAGCGGGAATCGAACCCACGACTCTTGGAACCATACGTAGTGAACCTGGGTCACTAACAACTATTCCGCCGAGCCAGTCAAATCATTAAATGTGTATTGTTGTCTTATTTCGTCCGAAATTCAGGGTTAATATAAGTATTATTGGTATACATAAATCTAACTACTATAATAAAATAGAATGTAAAATTGGACATTGTCAAATATCCTGTTGTTGCTGACAGCTTGAAGATTATATATACGTGTTTTTCCCCCGAAGGGTTAAAAACACTTATTTGGGTTTCAGCCGAAAGGCTTGACCCACCATGAGATAACTCTTCAGAACATCGGCGCCATCTAGCGGACTTCGCAAGTATTATGCTTGACAGTTGTCAAATTACTCTATGGTTAGGTCAGCGCGCAGTGGCGTTCGCCATGTTGATTCAGTAAAGCTTGTAGAATCGAGGCGAGGCGCAAGCCGACAAGACACTTTTGGTGGGTCAAGCCTTTCGGCTGAAACCCAAATAAGTGTTTTTAACCCTTCGGGGGAAAAACACGTATATTTGGGTGTTCGAGCCTTCAAGGCTTGACCCACCATGAGATGTTTGTTATCTGTCGGCGCTGACCATGCGTACTGTGATCTTATTCTTAGGTATTGATGAAGGATTATGGAAAGAAAATACATGGTTTGAGATCAATCAATTGTATTTAAGCCTAGAAGGAATGATTTTCCAACAAGTCCTACCCGGACTTATTCTAGAGTAGCAAAAGATCGGACATTGCAGGCTTTGGATCTGTATTCTCTTTAACAATTGTCTTACAATAATGTTTTAGAAAGGTGGATGCACTTCGCCAGTTGCCTTTGCGGAGCACATCATCTATATCGAGATTCTTCTCAGACCAGTTGTTGGAGGCCACTGCGGACCTAAAGCTACCAGGAGAGACATTTATATTTGCTTCCCTGAGGGCCAATTTTAACCAGCCAGCTATTATTGCTCTGGTAGCGGCCTTGACTTTCCCTCTTGTGGAGATAAATAAATTGAACAAGTTCGGATTAGCCATGCGACGGTAATGAGAGATTTTTATCAGTAGTGGAATCCAGTAACAGAAATTTAAGTTATGTTCGCTACTTCCATGAAGACACCATCCAGTTTGGCGATAGTTGGAATTGTCTGTTTTTGATCCAAAAACGGGCCAAAAGATCAATTTTTCATCCGTTATTTCGCAACGCTCTGGGTTGATGTGTAGCAACGTGAGGTCGTGTACACGTCGTCCTGAGGCCAGGAGCAATAATGTCGCTACATGTTGTGATACTTGGAATAGGCTGGATTCATCAATGGATTGTTTTATGATCCAGTCCACAAGTTTTCCTACATTCCATGTTGTGGGTGTCTGACTTGGGGGATTTGTTAGCAAAATTGCTTTGATAGCTTTCTTAACTACTGGATGGCAGCTGAGTGACTCATTATACGAGGGTTTTGTAAATGTTGCAACAGTTGATTTATGAACAAGGATAGTTCTAGGGGCTAACTTTCGGCTTACACTTAAATAAATCAAATACCGAGCTAGGTCGGGAGGATTTGGTGACAATACTGAGATGTTGTTATCAGTTGCCCATTTGCACCAACTGTTCCAAGCTTGATTGTATGTTTTTAAGGTTGATGGTCTCCATGCCTTTTGTAGGAACCTACGTTCCTGGTCATTCCAGTTGGCTATTTCATCGGCCCAGCCAGTATTCTCCAAACTTCCAAGACCAATCGTTTTACGTCTCGAGGAGGTCGGTTCGTTTTCAGATCCCGAAGATGTAACTCGAGATTTTTATTATAAATGGGGGACGAGTGGACCTTCTCTTGATTTCTGCCCTCCAAAATGCCTTCTCCCATTTCGGTGCTACCAGTAAGTAGTGTCCGCGAGACGCATTCAGATGTTGTAATACTTGGGGATTAAAGCTGGCGGCGGGAATATCCAACCCAATTCGTAATCCCATTGTCTGCTGAATGCGTCCGTAAATAGACTCGTTGCATCCGTCAGGTCTTCGCTCACATATTGGGGGACTACTGCCGACGCATTCGATGCGAACAGGTCTATGGTTGGCGTTCCCAATTTCCGGAATATCATCCTTTGGGCTCGTTTGTCCAAGTGCCACTCCTGATGACCCTTCATTCTGGAAATACTGTCGGCCAATCCATTGTACCTGCCTGGCAGGTATTTCGGGACAATGACAATGCGGTATGTCTGAGCAAGGTTCAGGATCTTTGTCGCTATGTCGAGCAGCACCTTCGACTTGGTGCCTCCTTGCTTCCTTATATACGCTGCAGCCGTACGATTGTCTGTTTGCCAAACGATGGTTTTCCCTTGCAGGTCTTCGTGTTCTCTGTGTAAGACTTCGTATAAGGCCCAGAGTTCCTTCCGATTGCTGTGCCAATGATTTTGTGAGGCTTTCCAATGACCGAAGAGCTTCCTGTTGTTTACTATCGCACCCCAGCCGTCGTCTGAAGCGTCGGTAGCTACGAAGAAGGCTGAGGGTGGAGACACTTGGAGGACTGAGTTTCCTTTCAAGTTTTGTAACCACCAAAGGAGCTCTTCTTTGGCTGCGTTCGGAAGTTGGTAAGTTTTGTGCCTTTCTTCGTCCGGGAGATATTTTGCTGCCCTTTGGATGGCCCTGCAATGAAGATGTCCCAATGGGACAGCGTTAGCTGCAAAGTTGAGTTTACCAAGAACATGTTTAGCATCCTTCCAGCTCCATTTATTCTTTCGAAGAGTGTGTTCAATGGTAACTGTTATGTTTGTGATTTTCGAAAGGGGGAGTTCTATTACATTTTTATCTGTGTCCCAGATGAGACCTAGATATTCTAACCGTCGTTTTGGGTGTAAATCTGATTTTGCGGAGTTTATGTGCCAACCCAGATCTCTCAAGAAGGATACCGTCCACTCAGCTTGTTGTGATAAGGTATCAAAGTCTTTATTTAACAGTAAAAAGTCGTCTAAATATACGATCACTCTTATTCCCCTATTTCTCAATAGTGATGCGACCCAGTTTGAGATTTTACTAAAGATCGATGGGGCACTAGAAAGACCAAACGGTAAACTCCTCATGTTGTAGATATTCCCATCGTAGGCCAGTGATAGGTATCTCCTATGAGAGCGGGCGATGGGTACATGATAATATGCGTTCGAAATGTCTACTTTTACCAGGTAGTCATTTTCCAAAATAGCTAGCGACACTTTTTTTAAGCTTATCAGGCGGAATTTTGGGTTTACTATGTATCGGTTTAGCCTTTTCAAGTTAAATATCAGCCTGTGAGAGCCATTTGATTTCTCTCTTAGGAAAATAGGTGATAAGTATCCGCGTTTATATCTGTTTAGTGATATTGCTTTCATTTGCAGAAGCTCTGCTATTTGGTTGTTTAAAGCCGTCGATGTGTTTGTTTCGGCCAATTTCCCACTTTTATGAGACAAGGTGGTGAGCGGTGGCTTTCGCGAGAATGGTATTCGATACCCTTGTAAAACCCTACGAATCGTTTCTGGAGCATCAAGTGTCTCCCACAGGCCAAGCTTTGACTTGAGTTGGCCTGCATAGAAAGAATTTGATTTTACCTTAGGGCTTTCTTTCCATTGGCTGAGGTTTAAATTTGTTTTCGTTGTCTTGTTTACCTCCTCCTGTTCGACGAAAAAGTCGCTTTTTGGCCCCCTGTTTGTTGTTAGGTTGGCCGTGTCTAATCCTGGTGTAGTTGTTTTTTGTAACTCTTCCTTTATTACTATGTTTGGGGTTAGAGACGGTCTTCCTCGGAAAGAACTTGGTTGCTCCTCCTTGCTCTTTGAAGACTTCTGATAACTTATCTTCTGCGAATAAGTGCGTCTCAGAGGGAGGTATTTCGTGCAGTAAGTCGTTGAGGACTTTATTTGGGCACTTGTATGTCTCTCTGCGGGCTTGAATGATCTCTGCCCTTCTTCCGCAAGTATATTGCAGAAGGTTGTCAGATACCTTCTTGAATTCTGATGTGTTGTCGAGGAGAGCTTTCTGGACCTCCTTTCTTGTGTTTTTGTCCAGTTTGGCACAAGCTTCCTCGAATGCTGTGCGCTGGAGGAGGAGTCCGTATGTTATGGCTCCTAAAGTTGCGTCGGACTTTTCCAGGTGTCCCAAAGAGCTCCAGGATGGAGTATTGGTAGCGAGGGAGGAGTTTACCTTAAGCGCGCTAAAGACCGGGGTGACGTGGAAATGTTTTTGTACGTCTGCGTAGCGTACATTTTTCCACGTGTCATCTCCGATACGTTGGCATTTCTTCCTGATCTACCAACGGAGGTTTCGCCTTAGAGAGTTTAGGCTCTGCTTCTGTTGTGGCAGGCGCAAAGTTGCAGTCTGGCCCATCTGACTCCTCATGCGAAGCAAACCCATTATTAAAGACGGTTTCTGTGCAACCTTCTTGACTACTGTCGTCCTCTAACTCTGATGGCTCTGCCGAATCCTCTTGCACCCTTGCTGTGAGGTCGGAGACTTTCTTCGCCACGCTCGTCATGACCTCTGTGTTCGTATTAAGCACATTCAGCATTTTTTCGAAGAATGCCATCTGCATATCAGAGCTTATGCTATTTCCTCTTTGCGATGATGTGCGGCGAGGTGGGCTACCAGGCGGAGTCTGAAGCTGCACAGTTGTACGGGTCTGATCTGGTGTTTGTGTTCGAGTGTCTTTGGGAGGTGATCGCTCTTGCCGCTTTTTTGTGGTAATAGGAGGGGGAGAAAGGCGCTCTCGTGATAGGCTTCTTTTTCTGGAAGTCAGCTTGGATTTCATATTCCTGACTGTGTCCATAAAGATATCGTATGATCTGTGATGGATCTTTTCCATTATGGAATGAGGCGCGTAAAGTAAAGCTCGGCCCAGTGGCCACTGTAGCATTTTCCTTTTAATAGCCCTGTACTTCTTTTCGGAGAGGGTGGGGTCCTCTGGAGAAAAAGCGCGGGCCAAATCCGCTGTTGGAAGGGCAAATCGCAGCTTCTGTTCGAGGGCTGAAGTAATTCGGTTGCCGAATAATTCTTCGTAGGCTAGATTATTTACGGGCCATGACCGCCACCCTTCGGGGAAGTTATTATCTACGATTCCAATAATTCGTGTAAAGAATGCCTGGTCAGTGCTACTGCTGCCTCCTGGTACTGGCTCCTCACACAACTCTTGCATGGTTGGCATGTCTGGAAGGAACAAGGAAATACCCTTAAATATCCATAGTGTATCGATTAACACTGAACTTATTCAGCGATATGTCCAGACGACTAGTCGCTTTGGCGAGATATTCACTTTCTCAACGAAACGTCCATTGATGCGTCAGGTCGTTCTAGCGAGGCGACCTCTGATGCGTCTCGAAGTCTGGCCGAGACGACTGTCGATGCGTCTAGGTGTGTCCCTGAGACGGCTTTCGATACGACCAGACGCCTCAATGAGGCGACTTTCCAAGATCAGTAGTCATGATAGTGATCTTTTACTTGCTGTAATGCAAGTGAAGTATAGTGCATAATTCCTGGATTACTGAACCAAGGAAGGCAGTCGTTCGTTGCGAGACGACAAGGGGTTCCACGAGTTAGTGTGATCCCATTCAGAACGTCAATAGAAAATATTGACCGATGTGCACATATACTTTTTGGATATCTTCCCTAACAACTAGGGATATCCTTTTTATTTTGTGAATAAAGGTTTACTTACTTGCTTTGATTAAGTTGTACACGTGGTATACTTATTTGACGTCCGTAGTTTCGCTTAGAGCAACCGGCGACGCCGAGGTTCAAAAGCGTACTGAATCAACATGGCGAACGCCACTGCGCGCTGACCTAACCATAGAGTAATTTGACAACTGTCAAGCATAATACTTGCGAAGTCCGCTAGATGGCGCCGATGTTCTGAAGAGTTATCTCATGGTGGGTCAAGCCTTGAAGGCTCGAACACCCAAATTATAGATTGTTGCCTGGAACATCGTTTATATTTTTATGCTTTCCACATATCTACATGACTTCTTTAAACAGGGTAGAAGGTTAGTAGGCATACACTCCGTACTAACTAACTCGCAAATTTTAAATAGGTACAGGTCAATTTGAAAGTACTTCAATTTAAATATCACTTTATATACTGGCTCGGTGGAACAGTGGCTAGTGACTCAGATTCATAACCTACGGTTCCAAGAGTCGTGGGTTCGATTCCCACTCGGGACAAATATTTGTGTGACGAACATCGGTGTTAGTTCCGTCTCAGGGTGTATTATTAAATACTAGCGGCCGCCCGCGACTTTGTCCGCGTATTAATGGGTTTTAATAGCAATGATTTTTTTTTGTATTAAAATAGCCAGCTACCTCCATACCACGTATATAAAAATCTATAATCGTAAAAGTTCTCCCATTCTAATTTTCACCCTCCCAATGACCGCCATGGGGGTTGAGTTAAAAAAAAATAGCGCTGGTGTCTCTCCGGAGAGCCAGCTACCTCCATACCAAGAAAATCGACAAACACGTAAAAAATATTCCATACTAATTTTCACCAACCCCCAATGAACCCCATGGGGGTTGAATTAAAAAAAATAGCGCTGGTGTCTCTCCGGAGTGCCAGCTAGCTCCATACCAAGTTTCATAAAAATCGACAAACACGTAAAAAATCTCCCATAGTAATTTTCACCCCCCCATGAATAACATGGAGGTTGAATTTTAAAAAAAAGTAGCCTATACGTTATTCCAGAGTGCCAGCTACCATCATACCAAATTTCATGAAAATCGGTTCAGAAGTTTGAGCGTGAAAGAGTAACAAACATCCATACATACATACATCCATATATCCATACATCCATAGTTACAAACTTTCACATTTATAATATTAGTAAGGATATTTAAGTTTATTTGTGTATCCACTGTTGATTCTGATATCCGTAACACAAGTGCTTAAGCTACTTACCACGGGATCATATCAATGTATGTGATGTTGTGTAATATTATTATTATTTGAATTTGTCATTATAATTTTATAGTTATGTAATGATTCATTGGAAGTGATAATTGCGGAAACATTTAAGTACCCGTATAAACAAAGCACTTAATATTGATTAATACACGTTTAGATACAAAAATTTATTCATAATTTTATAATTATGTCTAAACACGTATTGCAAGACCGGTTGACCACATTTTTCGTAAGTAAACAAACAATTTACTCATTTCAAATATTTGCACGTTAATTTCAAAATAATCTTACTGTTTCAGGTCGTCTGTGGACTTATTTCAGCTACTAAAGGACTACCATCAAATAAAGAGGTCATAAATAGGTAGGGACTTAACAATTTACATAATAAACAAATATATCTACTTGTACTCTAAATATTATGCAAGGCTTATCACGGTAGTATATTACCATAGCTATATGGTATGGTATATGAACTGGCTCGGTGGTTCCGAGAGTCGTGGGTTCGATTCCCACTCGGGACAAATAATTGTGTGATGAACATCGGTGTTTGTTCCGTGTCTGGGTGTGAATATGTATTTAAGTATGTATTTATAAATATACATATATGTATGTATATCAGTCCCTGACGCCCATAGTACAAGCTCTGCTTAGTTTGGGGTCAGATGACCGTGTGAGGAAATGTCCCAGATATTTATTTATTATTTATTTATTATATTTGCTTTTTCGTGTAATTTGAACGAAAAGTTAGTTTTACCTCACTTACCGCTTACTTACAGTTCAATAAATTCCGTTTGCCTCCTTTCTAGTTCACTGGATCACACAAATGTGATGCGGTGTATATGTTTATTAAAATAATTGGACGTTTCAGCACCTACGTGAGCAGTTCTAACTTAGTCGTGAATGGAACAAAACATTTTGTGGCAAATGCTGAACGCAGGGCAGTGTTGACTATCAACCCAGGTAACATATTACGGTCGATCAAGCGGCAGCCAAAGAAGAATGAAATAACTAGCCTGCAATATGAAGAATACGATAAAGCGGGCAATAAAATGAATACTTTCGTAATGAATAATCTAAAGGACGTGTCCGATTTCTTCAAACTTTTTTTGAACACGGAAATATGCTTTGGTAAATGTGAAGATCTTCAAAAAGCAACGACATGATATTTTAGCATTAAAACATATTTTGAACCATTAATCAGATGACGGTTGCTTGGTAATAAAGAAATACACTTTTAATTAATCCTTGCCCTTAGAGGTTTATCCTGTAATGTCTTAGTTATGTGTTTGCTAAAATTTGCATAGAGCTGAAAAAAAATTGTGGGGTCTTAAATATACGTCATGGTTCTTCGCATTTCTTTCCTTAACAGGATGTGTTATCGTATAATAGATTAGACAAAAGTTGTAGATCATGCACAAAGATTAAATTCATACTTTTTTGTATGTATCACCAAATATGAGGTCAAAGATTGAAAATTTGTGCATACATAATTTATCATTTAGCAACATTATTTTTGAAGACCTGAAGAGAGAGACCTTACACGCACGGGTTTGATGAGAAAATCATTCTGAGTTGCAATTCTAGGTATGCGGAACGCCAAAAATTATTTATATTTTTTCTATTGTATTGTTAAAATCCTCAACACATAATACATCGTCTAACCAAGTTTCAACAGTATAGTTTAGGATAAAATTGGCTGTCAGATATAGACCGATGGTAGCTATAAGGGTTCCGGTTTTGCCATTTGTCTTTGGAACCCTAAAAATGCACTACACACTACCTTTTATATGTGGTGCGGAAACTTTGCCGAGTCTTCTCATCGTCAATCCCACAAAGCCTTAAGACGAAAGTCTTTAATCAGTGCGTCCTACCCGTCATGACGTACGGAGCCGAAACGTGGACACTGACGGCACGGCTGGTCCACAAGTTAAAAGTCGCTCAGCGGGCTATGGAAAGAGCTATGCTCGGTGTTTCTCTGCGGGATCGAATCAGAAATGAGGCGATCCGTCAGAGAACCAAAGTCATCGACATAGCTCATCGCATTAGCAAGCTGAAGTGGCAGTGGGCTGGCCACATCAGCCGTAGAACCGACAACCGCTGGGGTAGACGAGTTCTGGAGTGGATACCGCGTCTCGGCAAACGTAGTGTAGGACGCCCGCAGGCCAGGTGGTGTGACGATCTGCGCAGGACGGCTGGTAGGAGCTGGATGCGAGTGGCCGAGGATAGAAAGAAGTGGCGTGCATTTGGAGAGGCCTATGTCCAGCAGTGGACCAGTATGGGCTGATGATGATGATGATGATGCGGAAATGTGTCTATATTATGTAGAAAAATATTTCTTAAATTTTTAAATCGCGATGTCTTCAAAGTGGTGATCCGTACAAAAATAGTAAACATACAATTTTCGCACATGATTGCATGATCTATAACTTTTGTCTACTTATTTTTACGATAATGCGTGATGTTTATGTCACCGGAAAATAACAAGAACCGTAAATTTATAACTTTCCTAGGAAAATTATAAACTTTCGTAGGATTCTACACGAGAGATAAAATGTATTATTTTACGCCTAAATTCTAGGAAGTTTATCAATTTGCGACGTCGTGTGGTAAATTTATAAACTGACGGATATTCATTCGTAAGATTCTACGCGGTTCGGCCAATCACAGAAGAGTGTTTAATTTTACGCTTCTTATAAAACGGAAAATAACACACAGCTCTCTGATTGGTTGACGCAAGCAGTGACAATGTTTTTTATGTCCTTAGACTTAGGTAATCTTTGACATGTTGCAATAAGTAGACAAATTCAGGAATCTACTCATTACGTTTGATTTGTATGTTTGTATATTTTAGAACTAGAGGACGCCCGCGACTTCGTCTGCGTAAAATCTGATGTAAGATGTATTTTGATTGTAGAACCTGACCGTGTATTCCCGCTGTCCTCGCAAATGTAATCCTCCCTCCATACCACGTTTTATAAAAATCGACAAACACGTAAAAATTCTCCCATACTAATTTTCGTTTCGTAGAATCGTACGAATGAATATCCGTCAGTTTATAAATTTACCACACGACGTCGCAAATTGATAAACTTCCTAGAATTTAGGCGTAAAATAATACATTTTATCTCTCGTGTAGAATCTTACGAAAGTTTATAATTTTCCTAGGAAAGTTATTTTGCGGTTCTTGTTATTTTCCGGTGACATTTATATTAAAAATGTGAAATACCAATATTTTGAACAGTCATGATATTTAACTTTTAATAAAAAAACCTTTGTCTTGCTAAGATAACTAATACATACATATTATAATACTTCTTTTGTGACGAAAGTTATTCAACATTTTTATTTTACTATTTTATTGTCGCGCGATCCTTAATTACTTAACCTATCACTTCACTTCACTGGTATTATCTCTATTATTGTGAACTCATCCTAAAAATGCTGCTACAAGTTCGGGAGCGATTCGATCAGCGACGCCATCATCAGAGATTGTAGTCTGCAAAAACATAGGTGAAAAAAACATAACTCATCTTTAAAAATAGCTAAGTTAAATTAGGTATTTTTTGTGCTAATTCAAGCAGAACCGTGGCTGATTCTATCATTGTTGGGTTCATTAATATGTTGTTGATGCGCATTTGTTCCCTCAACTAAACATTTGAGTCTTGCTTGAATAATTTCTTACGGCAATATTTAATTTCATTTCATGGTTTATGGTAACACATAGGTAAATATCCTGGAAATTGTCAGTTTTCTAGTTTCTTCCGTCAATTTACTTACCGAATCAATATCTGCGATATCGTAGCCACCAGTAGAAGTTTCAATATTACGATCGGTAGTGAATCGAGCACTTTTGATTGTGTTAGGATTATTCATTGGTAAACTTTTGAATATACTATTCATCAACTTTCGCTGTTCTTCGCAATCTAGGTTGATTAAGTCGGAGCAGTCGGGACTCAATTGTCTGTAATGATTGTTTTTTTCTACGAAATTATTTCTTGATACTGCTTCTACTGTTTGCGGTGGTGCAGGTTTATTGGCTTGCATTTGGTTATAGTCCGCAGTGATTCTGTGTAGAAGAAAACATTTTCGTAGCAATTTAAGTGATTTTAAACTTTATGTAAAAAATATTTTAAGGACATTTTATTCCATAACATTTCTCTGAAATGTAAATTTTTACCTACCTCATAGGAAGCTGATAATTAAGAACTGGAATTTTCAACATCTTGAAATCGTTCACAAATGACTGAAAACGATATGGCGGGTCTTGCCTTGATTGTTGGCAAGTTGTATAAGTGGCATATAAACTCACAAGTAGAATTACAACTACCTGAAAGAAAACCCATTATCACTTTGTGTCATACTCTCAAATATAGTCACCTTGGGACAGGATATATGTAAAGTCAAAGATAAATAATGAACAAGAGGCCGATATGTTATAAACGCGCGCTTTGTGAGATACAAAGTTGGCTTATTTAGGGCACCAAGTGAAACAGCTTTATGGCTATATTTTCATTTGCGTACTTTTTAGAAAAAATAGCACGGCACTGATTTAAAATGAAATTACTATGAAGGCATATACATACACCGTGAAATTTTAGTGGTTGTTTTCCCGTGGCAGAACGATTTGCCTTTAGCAATACTATCGAATCATGCAAATGAAGCTATCGTTCTTTTATAAGATGTGACGTATTCAGGTACTGCTTGCCGCATGAAATCGATGCTTAAAACTATACCAGAGCCGCTCTAAGTTGGCCGATTTGCTACATGTCAGACTGACTGCACTAGTGAGGGACAACGGTAAAATTGCCGAAGTATATAAGTAACAGTTATTTTCACTTTATAACCAAGCAAGGTCTAATTATAACAAATTTTTATTAAAAACATTAATTCACATCCAAAAGATTGAATTTAAGTTCCTTATTTATAAATATATTTATTTTTAATATACAATACCTATTAAATCCTTCATCCTATTTCAAAAAAATACCTGGTGAGTATTACCCACTACGTCACTATGAAAACGTGTCAAACGGCGTAACCTTGTAAAAGCGTAATACAGAGTGGAAATTTTACGTTTTCTTTTTATAATTCAATTATTTTAGGTAATAAAAGACAAATAATTAGATAATTAGGTGCATTTGACATTTTGAAATAACGTCTTATTTTTAAAAGTTGTTCTTTATGATTCGCTAAATATGTTCCTCTTAACAAGGATAAATGCAAAATATAAAATAAAAAGTGTCAAATCAGTCTTCTAAGAACGGCTCCGGTATAAAGAAGCTCTACGCCCTAAGTAATAAAGCGGTTCGAACGTGCTTTCGAATTTCGGTTGTACCTTTCGTTAAACCGGCATTTATTGGTTTTAATAAAAAAGAACTGCACAAATATATTGTGCTACTAAGATAGAATCATTTTACTGCGGGAAAACAACCACTAAAATTTCACGGTGTATAATGGAGATCTGAATGACTGCAAAGTTCTATAGCTATTGCTGTTGTTTATAAAAAAATATGATATCTAAAAGTAGGTTAGACTTGACATGTTCAGTTTTCATGACATCATAAGTTATTCAGCATATATTTATAATTTAATTCTTATAAAAACAAAATATGACACGAAGTGGATCGTGTGATGATACACTCGTCGTTAGCAAGCCAGTTCTTTTGCTTGAACTTGGCTTGACAAATACATTACAGGTCCAAGTTTACGGACATAGCAACAAAATTGAGGAAAATCATATATGAATTATATTTCCTTATAATTTTGCTTATAGTGAGAAATATTTCCTACTTCATTTTATACCTAAGTTTGATTTCTTAAGAAACGTGGTTTTTAAGCGTTATATGTATAAACATTACAATACAAGATTTAGACTTATCGTTAGTTTTCTAGCTCTTATTTATTTAGAGGCGAGCTAAAGATGTTTGGCTTATGATTTAGTATGACTCTTTGAATTAACAATGGACTGGAAAAAAAAATCGAGAAACATTCTTGAATTTTTTAAGAAATCCTTAATTCGCATCGCATTTGTTTATGTGACCCACAGGGGTCACAGTAGGTACAGACCTAGCTACTTATTGTTTACTACTTTTTAGTATGCATGTATTCAAAACTACCTTACTACGTAAGAAAATAAATCATACGTACTTTTGATTGAAGCTTCATGATGATTACGGCAATTGATTATATTATGCACTTCACTGTTTAGCTTCCAAAGGAAATGTGATTAGTTTAACCTTCTTTTTTTTAAATAAAATAATAACCGATAAGCCGCCACGTTAACGTGAGATCTCGTGACTGGTCAACACAAGTATGATAAGTATGGGCATGTTTTGAATTGCTCCTTAGAGCATTTTTGTTATTGCCATTAACTACGACCAAGATCGTAATCAATGTGACCGGCTTTTTTTAAATATTAAGTTGATACGCAAATTATTGGTAAAGTTATGTAAGTTATTATGATAACTATCGTAGGTATATACCTATTGGTGGTTATATTGTTTGTGGTTGTTATATATGTTACGGTCAATGTGAGCAATCGGTAATTATCTATAATCACCAGTAATTATAGATAATTACCGACGCTTATGGTTAATGTAGTGAATTATTCAAATTTACCGGTAATTATATAAAACTCCCGCGCGGCTGAGGTAAATGTTGACATTGCTGACAAAACACAGTATTACTCTGCAATTCCAAATGTCACAAATCTCAAACCTGCAAAAATATATTAACGAGAAAGAATTTTAAGAGTTCCACTAATAATTGCCTGCCAATATGTTAATTTTATTTAACTTAATTTTTATAAGATTATATTTATTTGAAATCAAACACAAAGTCTAGATACTTGACTTTTTTTTTATAACTAGTTGTGCCCGCGACTTCGTTCGCGTTGACTACAGGATTTTACATACAATTTTTTTTTCCCTTTAACTACCGATTCCGTAAGAATTTTGCCATATCGCGTTGCAATTTAAAAAAAAACAGCTTTACGTCTATTTACACTCTCTCACATCAACTTCTCACTGCTCACATTAACTTCTGCGCCTATCAATTACGTAATAGCTATCTTTAAGCCAAATGTGTGTGTAATTTTTTTAAAGTCTGATAAATTGGTTTCATATCCAACCTGTAAACCGCATTAAAATCACTGCACGCATTTTTCTTAACATTGTTGGCTATGTTGGCTATGTTTATTTAGTCTAAAACATAATGAAATTATTGGAATTCAGTTTGTTCGTGAATTTATCGACCGAGCGCCTGAAATATCAAAAGTATTTAAATTGAGTACCTGAGAGATCGTAACTGAGTAACGAGGTAGGCGTTCACCAGGTGGATGAACAACAATAATGTATTAGTTGTGTAGGTCTAAATCAATCATATACATTTTTTTTATTAATAATTGGTGATGTATATGTTAAAATAGGCAATGTGTAAACAATGCGTAAACGTAAAATAATAATAATTATATTTCTCACCTGTTAATAATATTATACTATTTTTAAGTTAAGGGATGCCTTATGCTCCCAACTACTCTTGTTTGTACTTTCCGTGGCAACCTGTCATTAAGGCCGCACCAACTCTTGTATCCTTACCATGTTGTAGTTCTCTAGCTATTAAGGTGTATGATCTTGTTGGTTGTCCAAATAAATAAATAAATAAACAAGCGTTCTATGCAAGGCCTAGGAAATGTATAAAATGCCGGGGTCGTTCAGTTCAAATGATATAATTAATATTTGAACTTACGTTAAAAATTTCATTTCACCTAGGAAATGTATAGAATGTCGTTTAAAGCATAAGTAATAGATGTGATCAGATTTTTTTTCTGTCAGATTTAGTTTATTTTTACATACAAAGTTTTACATACAAAAGTTGTTTCCCAATAACTTCCGTTCCTCTGGGAATTTTGTAATACCGTGTCGCAAGTAAGCTTTACGTTCATTAGGGTACCCGCATGCCAAATCTCAATCATCTATCTTACGCGGTTTAGAGTTTTTCATACAAAAGATTTTTTCCCTATTACACCCGTTCCCGTGGGAATTTTACAATATCCTGTTGCAACTAAGCTTTAAATTAATTAAGGTAAAACCTGCATGCCAAATTTCAAGCGTCCAACTTATGCGGTTAATATTTTTCATAAAACAGGATTTTCCCGTTCATTCCCGTTCCCGCGGGAATTCTGCGAAATTCTTTCTTAAAGGATGCTTACGTCATAACATCTACTTACATGCCAAATTTCATCTCGATCCGTCCAGTGGTTTGGGCTGTGACGACTTCGTCCGCGTAGAGATAGCGCAGTCGGTTAAAAAGTAGCCTATGTCCTTTCTCAGGCTCTGAACTATATCTGTACCAAATTTCGTTTAAATCGGTTTCAGTACTCTATGCGTGAAAGCGTAACAGACAGACAGAGTTACTTTCGCGTGTATAATATTAGTAAGGAGAGTAAGGATGTGTTCTATTGATTGGTGAGCCTAAGTACGTGCGTGTTTTTTTGCGTAGAGAGTTTGGGTTCGGCTCTCGTTAGGGCCGTAACAGATATAATATGATCAACAAATAAAAATAGTTTTAGCTATCACCGTTATTGAGAAGAACCTGGTGATTGACGGACGGAGAGACACAAAACATATGTATGGGCTACGCTATCAAAGCAATAACATTAGTTTGATTTTACAGTTCGAAATCATAATAATTGAACTTTACATTAACATGAACATTATTCTGAATAATATAAATTATCTTTCAGTGTATAATGAAACATAACATTGCCTGATGCATTTCGGACATTTTATGCAATAACTAGACAATGCACGAAATGAATCGCTGCACGTATATTACTCCACACTAGGGAGTCAAAAGTAATATAGTGAGGAGTAACTAACTCGTTCGATTCGTAGAGAGGAGTGCCCTCACTCCTCTCACTTTACGACTCGTGAGTTATTTAGTCTAGTCTGCCTCGTTGCTCTATTGGTAGCAAGCGCTGCATTAGGACCGAGATGTCCCCGGTTCAAATCCGGGGTCGGGCAAAATTTGTGTGAGTTTTTCTGTAATCAAATTACTCAGCCCGGAGTTAGGAAGTTGGCGGTTGAACGCCCGTGTCTCGGAAAGCACGTTAAGCCGGTGGTCCTGCGCCCGATCTCTCATCGGTCATGTCGGATTGCCGTCTCACCGAATTATGAGAGTATGGGAATAGAGAGTGCACTTGTGTTTGCGCGCACACTTGTGCATTATAATATGCTACTATGCACAAAATCAAGGCGTAGATTATGATGAGACTTTCTCATCTACATTCGTAATTCATTATCTATTGCAGCTCATGAAAATGTTTATAGCACTTGATTGTCAAACGCATACAGTTTTTTGTTTGAACTCATTAATGTCACTTAGAAACTGTCTTAGCCACACAGCTTCTTTTGTTGCTTCACAAGAGGCCATGAATTCAGCCTTTGTTGTCAAATGAGCCACAGTCTGCTGGCATTGACATAACCATGTGACAACAGCTCTACTTTTAATAAAAACATACCCTGTTATTGAACGTCTGGTTATTGGCAAAATCAGAATCGCTCTATCCAATCAGACCAGTACTGACCAGAGTTGGATGAGTAGTAGTATTTCAATACTTTCATTACAGCTTTCCAGTGAGTGTCATTATAAGCATGTAAGTAACGACTTATCTGGCTCGCAGCATACATGATATCAGGTCTGCTTACGGTTGCTGCACGGATCAGTTATCCTACTGCTTTTTGGTAAGGATAGCTTTTGCTGGGTGCATCATCAGCCTTCTGTTATTTTGCATTGGGATCAGCAGGAATACAGTTTGGATTGGCATACTGCATGTTGAATTTTCTTGACAGGGCAGCTGTCAAATCTTTTAATTTGCATACCCACAAATTTTGATTTAAAAGTGTGTAATGTGTTAACACTTTTAGATCAAACTTTGAGATCATTTATAAATTCCATTATAATGGATTTATTCTTGCAAAAGAGCAGCCATATCATCGACATAGAGGCAAAGGTAATATTTCACACCATTGATTATTCCTATATAAACACATTGATCAGACTTAAAATTAAAATCAGATCAGATCAGATCTCTTAAAAACCAAATTTATTAGTAATTGAATTGAATTTTGTTCAATGAATTCTCCATAAAGGAAAGCGGTGGTTACATTAAATTAAACAACTTCTACTTTTTCATGAGCTGCAATAGATAATGAATTACGAATGTAGATGAGAAAGTCTCATTATAATCTATGCCTTCTTTTTGTGCATAGCCCTTTGCA
This sequence comes from Maruca vitrata, assembly GCA_039566165.1. Classification (NCBI taxonomy): domain Eukaryota; kingdom Metazoa; phylum Arthropoda; class Insecta; order Lepidoptera; family Crambidae; genus Maruca; species Maruca vitrata. Next base: position 9,101,448 of record CM076917.1, on the reverse strand, counting down.
CACAGTCTGGCTTTATAACGGAGACCAGTTGGTTTAACCTTGATTCTAAAAACCCACTTACATTCAATTGGTCTTGTATCCGGAGGCTTTTCGACCAATATCCGTGTTTCATTCTGGTGATGTAATTTCAGTTCTTTTTCTATTGATTCTTTCTTTCTTCTTTCACTGATTCAGCTGATGTAACTGCTTCAGTGTAGTTTAGTGATACTACGATATCGTCACTGCAGCACAACTATTTTCTTGATTCTCTTTTCATTTCTTTATTCCATAGTCTTAGCGTTATGTTTAAGGGACACGGGGTTATAATTTTTACATTAGGTGAGTATTCACTACCTGAACTTATTTCCTGATCTGAGTAATTGTCAGTGTTTGTGGATTTTAATGTATCATTCAAATCGGAGCTCTCAGATGTTTGCCTATCATTTGGTGCGGATGATGAGTCACACATTGAGCTACCTTGTATTAATTCCACCGGAACATAATTTCTTTCTATTGTAGATTCGAGAAATACTGCATCTCTACTTTTTATTATTGTTTTGGAGCCAGGAATGACAAATCTATATATTTTTGTATGGTCGCAATAGCCAATAAAATTGCTTTATGAGATTTTGGATCCCAATTTCTTCTTCTTTCTTTAGGGAGATGGATCGTAGGTTGGCATCCGAACATAATATTCAGATGATTCACATTTGGTTTCTTTCCAGACCATAACTCTTCTGGTGTCTTATATTTTATGGATCGAGTCGGAGTTCTGTTGATAAGTTAAGCAGTATGTACAAATTTTGCCCAGTATTGCTTAGATATTTAACTTAACGTTTATTAACAAACACTTTGCTTTTTCTATCAGCGTTCTGTTCATACGTTCGGCAACTCCTTTTGCTCTTTGGGTGAATGGGGTGGACGTTTGATGAATTATTCCCGCACTTTTTAAGAATTCCGAAAAGATTCAGTTGACATATTCAGGGCCATTATCAGAGCGAAGACACTTTATATCACATTCCACCCGGACAGTTACAGTTTTCTCACATTCCAGTTGTTTCTCCATCTAGTTCTCGAATCTTTGAATTTTTCAAGGGCATCAGTTTTTCTATTTAAAAAGTACACAAACACTTTCATGTCATAAAATATTCTCGAACTCGTTTCCATTGGATTACATTCTCATATATCAGAATATAATAAATAAATAAATATAAATATAAATATTTCACAACATCACATACATTGATCTGATCCCGTGGTAAGTAGCTTAAGCACTTGTGTTACGGGTATCAGAATCAACAGTGGATACACAAATATACTTAAATATATTTAATAATACACCCAGACACGGAACAAACACCGATGTTCGTCACACAAATATTTGTCCCGAGTGGGAATCGAACCCACGACTCTTGGAACCGTAGGTAGTAAACCTGGGTCACTAGCCACTGTTCCACCGAGCCAGTCAGAATGCACCAGTTCTAGTTATTTAGAAGATTTAGTTACACTTAGTTATAGAGGTAAGCGTGTTAATAGTAAGTAATAAGTATTTGTTTTCCTTGTAAGCATGTTATACATGTTAACTTCTCAACTTTCTTTGAAAGCTGTACACCTTCGGTATTATTAACTAGCTTTTGCAGATCTTGAAAATTCAAATGGCCCATGCGATGATGCCAGAGGTATACGTTTTGTTTGCCAACATGAGATATGTATGTGTCACCGGAAAATAACAAGAACCGTAAATTTATAAATTTCCTAGGAAAATTATAAACTTTCGTAGGATTCTACACGACAGATAAAATGTATTATTTTACGCCTAAATTCTAGGAAGTTTATCAATTTGCGACGTCGTGTGGTAAATTTATAAACTTACGGATATTCATTCGTAAGATTCTACGCGGTTCGGCCAATCACAGAAGAGTGTTTAATTTTACGTTTCTTATAAGACGGAAAATAACACACAGCTCTCTGATTGGTTGACGCTAGCAGTGGCGATGCTTAAGTCCATAGACTTAGGTAAAATCAGACATGCCAAATTAGGAAAAAAAAACAAAGAACTATTAGGGTCCTAAAAAGTGTTTTTATTTTAAAATAAATTTTACCGAAACAGAATCGTAACGTAATTGGGGTGAAAATTAGTATGAGGAGAATTTTTACGTGTTTGTCCATTTTTAAACTTGGTATGGAGGTAGCTGGCACTCCGGGGAGATACCAACACTATTTTTTTTGAAAATTTAACCCCCATGGCGGTAATGGTTGGGGGGGGGGGGGGGGGGGGGTGAAAATTTGTGTGGGAGAACTTTTACGTGTTTAAAACGGATGGAGGATTACGTTTGCGAGGACAGCGGGAATACACGGTCAGGTTCTACAATCAAAATACATCTTACATCAGATTTTACGCAGACGAAGTCGTGGGCAAAATATACAAACATTTAACAAATCAAACGTAATAAGTAGATTCCTGAATTTGTCTACTTATTGCAACATGTCAAAGATTACCTAAGTCTATGGACATAAAAAACATTGCCACTGCTTGCGTCAACCAATCAGAGAGCTGTGTGTTATTTTCCGTTTTATAAGAAGCGTAAAATTAAACACTCTTTTGTGATTGGCCGAACCGCGTAGAATCTTACGAATGAATATCCGTAAGTTTATAAATTTACCACACGACGTCGCAAATTGATAAACTTCCTAGAATTTAGGCGTAAAATAATACATTTTATCTCTCGTGTAGAATCCTACGAAAGTTTATAATTTTCCTAGGAAAGTTATAAATTTGCGGTTCTTGTTATTTTCCGGTGACATATGCATGTTCACATTTCACATCCAGCATGTACAGTACTGTACATATTGTTGACCAAGTTTACCTTTGCAACAACCATGTTTTTTTTTAGTATTAAGCAGCCTTTCCTGTTGAATTTTACCTGTCTGCCATGTTGTATGATCTGACTGACTGAAAGTCAATTTGTAGCCAGCCCCGGTACATATAAAACATTTTAAAACAATATTTTATTATATTGACCTTTATCATTGCTCACCAAACTAAACTGTCCAGTACTATGAACTGATAATGACTTGTCATTTGCTTATTTGATTGTCTTGATAGGTGACACCTTAACATCTTGCAACAGATCCTTGTGTTTCGTTTTATGCACGGAAGCACCAGCACTCAGAGTTTGATATGGACGCCATAAAAGCAGCTGCGTAGCAGGAACTCTCTTGATTTTTCTTCTTATATTTTATTGATATATTCAGCTGCAATATGGCCATGCTTGTTGTAATTAAAGCAACGAGGTCCCTCCTTAGTGGCTTCGTGGGGCCCTGATTTGGTCTGTTCTTATAGTTTGCTACAAATGCTGATGTGTCACTCTCAGCTATTTTGACATGCTGTAGTATTTTCGACTTAACCGGGTCTGCACTAGTCTTCATGCCTGAACTTTCTGTTGCAATAATCATCGGCTTATATGATTCTGGCAGACCAGAGAGGAGCAAGGTTCCGAATTTCTAGCCTAGAATTCTTGGTAATGAAGAGATAAATAACAAAAAAGGTCACTTTACTTTAAATAAGAAGAAAAAGCACTTATTACTTGTTTTTTTGCTTTCGCAAATGCGTAAACCCAGCTATTACCTGTACCTAGAAACGGGCACTGACTAGCAAGCGCGTGGATACGCACCTGGCCCCTCCCCCGCATCGACATATTCACACTTATCTCCCCTTTGCCTACTCTCGCGCCGCTGTATAAAATCTTACGTCTCGGTGTAATGAAAATATTTTTGTGGAAGAAAGAAGTAATCATTCTTATTATACAGCCGTGCCGCAGTATTTAGTCTTATGTTTTAGTGTAAAGAAAAGTTTTGAGTGGAATAAAGCCGTAATTGTTCTTATTCTAATTTATTTTCAGTTCATATAAAGTAGACAGTCATACTGCTGTTATTATTTTTTAAGTTAATCTTTTTGGTTAAGTAAGCGCATTTACATAATTTCCTTACATAGTAAATTAAACGAATAACAAGATTAGCGATGTAAAATAACAAACGCATTAAAATCATAATATTTGTTACTATTTATTTTCTATATAAAATTTTAGGGATAAACGTAATATTAAATAATACGTCATATTTCCTAACTTATTCTTTGCGTAATATCACATAATCTATTAATCCTTAAGAATAAAAATTATGCAAAAAAAAAATCTCAAAACTATTTTTCTGTATAAATTCGTCAAATTTAACAAGAAAAATATAAAAAAAAATCAGCATATGTATCTTTAAACGTACTTTTCAAATATGTTAAAATCGATGTTTTGACGTAAAATCACTTACGCCTATTTTGCACTGGGGGTGCGAAATGTGTACATATCCTCGGAATTGTATAAAATTCCTATATCGTATTAGGAAATGTGTAAAATAAATGCTTTCTATAGTAAAACACGGTATTAATATATAAAAATCCCGCTTTCATTAGGTTGACCTGTATGTATGTATGTAAAAAAAAAAATTAAACATCTTCTTAAGATCGGAGGGCTATGAAAATTTACAGTCGAATGTGATTTTGATGACAATACAATAATATGGTACTGTCGAGCTGATCTGATAATGGAGCCGAAACATATGAACTGGAACTTTATGATGGATGATCGTATCATAGCTCTTCGCCGCATGAAGAATCGGAAAGCTGTCGGAGCCGATGGAGTCCCCATCGAAGCCTGGAAGGCAATGGGTGGTCGTGGTGTGGGCATCCTAACTGACCTTTATAATCGCATACTCAGCACCGGCGGGATTCCTTGCCAATGGAGACTGAGTGTTATCACCCCGGTCTTCAAGGGCAAGGGATCAGTGCAAGAGTGCGGTAGTTATCGCGGTATAAAGGTCATGTCCCACACCATGAAACTATTCGAGCGGATAGTAGACTCTCGAATCCGTCAGGAGTGCACTGTCTCTGGATGTCAATATGGTTTCCGCCCCGGTCATGGGACTATGGACCCCGTTTTTGCCCTAAGAATCATCATGGAGAAATACAGGACGAAGAACACGCCTCTCCACTTCCTATTTCTGGACATGGAGAAGGCCTTCGACTGTGTTCCGCGTGCGATGATTTGGTGGGCCCTGAGGTCCAAGGGAGTGCCAGAAACGTATGTTGATATCATTAGAGACATGTACTGTGATTCCGATTCTGTAGTTAGGACACTTTGCCCTTCCGTATAACCGTCGGAGTACACCAAGGCTCCGTCCTGAGTCCGTTCCTCTTCAGCCTGATATTAGACGTATTGTCAGACAGCATCAGAGACCACCATGAGCAGCCACCATGGCTACTTATGTATGCTGATGATATCGCGCTGGTGGACTCGGACAGGGGACGGCTGGTGAGACGTGTTAACACATGGAAGGAATCGCTTGAGAACGGGGGTCTGAAACTCAACGTGGCGAAGACTGAGTACTTGGCCTGCAATACTACAGATCCCATGTCCGTCCGCATAGGCGAAAACACGGTCGAGCGCACGGACCGGTTCAAGTATCTGGGATCTGTACTCCACGCGAACGGCGACATCGACTCCGACGTCAAGGCACGCATTGCTGCTGCGTGGGATAAATGGCGGGAGGTGAGCGGCGTCACTTGCGACCCTAAAATGCCGGTTTAGCTGAAGGGACAGGTCTATAAATCCATCATTAGGCCTGTTCTCTTATATGGCAGTGAAGCATGGCCAGTACTTGAGCGGCACAAGCAGGAACTGCGGGTCACGGAGATGAAGATGCTGCGCTGGATGTCGGGAGTTACGCGAGCAGATCGCGTAAAGAACTCCCGTATTCGCGGCAGCCTTCATGTTCGAGACATCGCTGACAAATTGCAAGAGTGCCGCCTACGTTGGTACGGTCATGTTTTACGGAAACCGGCAAACTACGTAGGGAACAAGTGTCTAGCTATGTCGCTACCGCCAGGTCCCGGCAGAAGGGGAAGGCCCAAGAAGGCCTGGCTTGACGTCGTAGTGGATGACATGCGTGCCAACAAACTCTCCGTGAAGGATGCCGAAGACCGCGCGAAGTGGAGAGATAGAAGTAGGAAAGCGGACCCCGGGCTCCGCAAGGATGCAACCGGGAAAACGCGGAGATGATGATGATGATGATCGTATCATAGCCTTATTTAGTTGGAATGGTATTTTAATACTGTGAGCAAATACTATAAAGTGTTACATAAATTAAGTTTAAAAAACACTATTAAACACTATATTATTGGTGCACGTAAAAGTGAGAAATAAATTACGAGTCGTTCAAGTTGTCTCTATTCTGGGCTGGGGTGTAAACTATGTGCTTTTAATTATAATTTTTGATTGTCAAAGCCTTTCTTTTAAACAAATACACTAATAAGAACCCTACATTTTGCCACTGTTGACTGGTATTTTGAACAAATTGTATAATGTAGAGCCTCCTACTAGTCGTGCTGCAACTCTAGTTAAAGCAACGATCTCTGTAACCTGCTTCCAGAAACATCGCTTAGCTTGATTTCTCAGCAATACTTAAAATCGCACCTGTTCTCGCGCCCCGCGCTTTTGAAATCAAATATAATAATTAAAAGCACATAGTTTACACCTCAGCTCAGAAATAGTGACAACTTGAACGAACCTTTATTAATTTTTTATTTTTACGTGCACCAATAGAAGCGTGGTTAAGTGTCTTTTGTTAAACACAGATATCATGCTGTAGCACAGCTTGTATTGCAAAGGCACTTCTTAAATCCTTGGCCGGTTCCAGTGTATTACAAGTTGGCAGCTGACCTTAGTGCAATCTCGGTACTCGGTACATCGTTTGCATCAAGAAGAACTTTGGACACTCATTATTCTGAGATCGAGAATATAATTATTTTAGCCCAAAATACACCAACAAGTAAAAAAAAATAAGTAAAGGCTATTTGCAAGGAACTTCGCGATCCCCCAATCAGGCAATACCTTCCTCTCGTCCCGCTGTCGCGTACTCACTAATATCTTAATTTTTTTACATTTCCGATTGCTATTTAGGAAATGTATAGATTTTCTAGGAAATGTTTAATGTGTAATTTATTTCACACATTTCCGTGCGATTTTAGGAATTACATACATTTCCTAGGAATTGTATACAATGACGGATTACATACATTTCCTTACAACTTACAATGTGACGTTGAATGTGCTCTTAACTGTTGTAATTCTTTCATATACTCAATTTTTATTTGTGAGGACCTATAAGTGATTTTTTAATTGTTACTTTACTATCCTATGTTTAAAACCGGCCAAGTGCGAGTCGGACTCGCGCATCGAGGGTTCCGTACAAACGTAGCGATTTACAATTTATGACGTATCAAATCAAATTACTTACTAGATATCGTATTCGTCTTGCACATCACATATTTTTTTTAGTTTTAAAATTATCTTATTTTGGAACTTACAGAGAACAATCAAATTTCGTAAGAGTCAATATTGGATGTTATAAAGGTAAAAGTTTGTATGTATGGATGTTTGTTATCATTCAGAAATCTGGTTGAAAATAACTAATAATTATGACATAAAATTGAAACAAATCTGTAAATGGTGACTGAAAAATCGTAACACATTGAAAATTAAAGTTCGAAAAAACGTTATCTATAATTGTATTACTTCGTGCAGTGTTATTTTTTATTAACGGAAACATGTTTTTGGATAAAAAGAATATTAATAATGAAAAATATACGGAAATAAATTCTGGGGATTCATTAAAAAAATACGATTATGTTGGTCACTGTTTCGGTTTAACTAGTTACTGTGCCTAAAAATTTCGGGTTTTCTGTTAGGTTACTTTAAGCTATTGTTTCATATCAAAATTCAACATTCAATCTCAGCGGGAAGAAGTCTTTAAGTTTTGATTCCGTTGCGAGAAGTGGCGAGTTAAAAAATATGCTGTATGATTATACATAGTTCCTACTACTACCTACCTCAGCGTTTTGAATTTTTGCGTTGATTTAGAACTTTTCACAGTTTAGAGGCAATCGCCTCTTAAGCCTAATTAGACTTAAGAAGTGTTTGATATGGACTGGCTCGGTGGAACTGTGGTTAGTGACTCAGGTTCAAAACCTACGGTTCCAAGAGTCGTGGGTTCGATTCCCACTCGGGACAAATATTTGTGTGACGAACATCGGTGTTTGTTCCGTGTCTGGGTGTATTATTAAATGTATTTAAGTTTATTTGTGTATCCACTGTTGATCCTGATTTTCGTAACACAAGTGCTTAAGCTACTTACCACGGGATCAGATCAATGTATGTGATGTTGTTTAGTATTTATTTCTTTATTTATTTATATGAATTTCAACTTTAATATCTCTACGCGTTCATGTGGGAAAGGGTAGGTAGTAAGTTTATAATTATTAAACAAATATTTTATGTCATGTAAGCTAAAATTATGTTTTAATATTTTATGTAACTTCAAATTTATAATTTTTTTCTTTATCTGCACTATATAACGTTGCTTCGTGCCGAATTTCAAGATTCTAAGTTCACGGGTAACCTACAGGGTACTTACCCTGATACCCTGTAGGTTTTGATTCCCTAGCGTGTGACGGAAATTCGTCTAAGGTGTCGGTATAAACTGCTGTATCTTTTGATCGTGTTAACTCGGAAGTGAGATTATTTCACAGCTTAAAGGGACAGTAGACTTAGGTATTTGGTATAAATTTTAATTTTATACCTTTATTCGTTCGTGAGAAATAAGGTTGTAAGTTTCATTTTATTAAAATATTTTTATTATATTATATAATTGAAAAAATGAGATTTCGAGTTTTTTCCTATATAAGCATTATATGACAATGCCTCTTGCCAAATTTTAAGATTCTGGGTTTACGGGAAGTAGGTACCCTGTAGGTTTTCATTCCTTTGAGAGTGTCGAAAATTTGTTGAAAATATTGACATAATAGGCTATATCTTTTGATTGGTTGGGCTTAGAAGTTTGATATTTTTACAGCTTTAAGAGACCATAGATCTGAGTATTTCATGTGAATTTCAGCTTGATACGTTTACGCGTTCTTGAGATAAATGGTCTTGACAGACAAACAGACAGACAGACGGACAACAAAGTGATCCTATAAGGGTTCAGTTTTTTCCTTTTGAGGTACGGAACCCTAAAAATATGTAAAGCCTGGTCTTCCTAAAACAAATAAATAAAAATGAAATAAATAAATTCATTAGGGCTCAAGGGCCGTAACTCCGTAAGGAAGTGAGTCTACGATGGTATTTCACTAGTTTAAAGGTGTGTCAATAAATATATTCTTATTAAAAATTTGGTAGGTATTTTATGACATAACTAGCTGTGCCCGCAACTTCGTCTGCGTAGAATAGTAACTTTTGCCTGCATTTTTAATTTCAGGACGCATTTTGTTTATAGAAATTACAGGAAAAATAAATAAAGCTACATAAATTATAAAAACTATTACAAAATAAAATATAATTAAACTTAGTAATTGATTAGATTAATATCCATTAAAAAACCCGAAATTGTTTACAGATTAATAGGTGATAAACAACATATTATTATCACATTTTTCATTACAAATCAGCCAACAAAAAGATAATTCACTCGCACAATATGTTTTTTTGTCTAAGCAATGATCTAGCCTGAGAGTGGTAGCTAGGACTCACAAAATTATTTTTCACATTTTAGTACTAAAACCACCATAAAATCTTTAATTTATTTGACAGGAACAGGTTTCAATGGTTGCAAACAGCTTACTGTACCTATGTAGTTAGTACACAAAATTGATGTTTGATATCAGGATAACTTCAAAAGGTAAAAAATACAAACTACCGATCCACTGTCTCAAAATATCTATAAGGGATGTGTGTCGCCATTGTGACGAACGCCCGCCAGGCCAGGCGGTGTGACGATCTGCGCAGGACGGCTGGTAGCTGGATGCGAGTGGCCGAGGATAGAGAGAAGTGGCGTGCATTTGGAGAGGCCTATGTCCAGCAGTGGACAGGTATGGGCTGATGATGATGTGATGAATTAATCAGTATTTGCTTTGCTACTTTGTTATCTGCCACATTAGCGCATTGTTTTTGTATATTTCTCGTATATTGTATTGTATTCGTAATGAAACAATGAGATAATAACGTAAAGCGCAAGTTGAATAAATATAACTTATGAATTACTTTTAGTATTTGAAGCAATATTGCGAAATAATACTGCATAGTGACATCTCTTCAACTAACCAAGAACTAAACATTCATGTCATATCAAATCTGACACCATTTGACATGACTTGCCAGCTAAGAACATGATAGTTGGGGAGCCCAACGGGAGTTTTTGAAGTCTTGATTAGACTCAGACTGTCTTGTAAGATTTTTAAATGGGAGACTCCTTACACCCTTTCATGTACCTCTACCGGATATGTACACTTCATACGGAAGGGAGAGGGTGCGTGATCTTAAATAGGATAGTTGCTAATGCTAATTACAAAAATATTGTTAAAAGAATTGGGCAGGATTATGAAAAACTAATAATCTCTGACGGTTTCCATGGGGTGATGACCATAGAATCGCGCCTATAACAACAATTACTAAAACCTTTGACACAATAAAAATCCATGGGGCACTTGACCAGTTTTCTAATGATCTATGTGATTTTATTAGTAACGATCTTAATATACGATAACTTTCTTTAATTTTATAATGTCCAACATTTTGACGTGAATGTTTATAAATTAAGCAAATAAAGGGTGCTTAGAATGGCGATATCCCTCTATTATAAACATTCAGATAATATCGAACAGTCTATCAATTGGAACAACACAAACCACCAATGTAAGCCAGTAAGCAAATATTGGACAACTGACCACCTCCATACCGAAAACCAGGTAATAGAGAAATGTAGCGAATTTAATAAACCTTTGAACCTGGCCTATGGATTATTCAAAGGTCTTCGACGGGATCACCCACATCAACCTATTTAGCTTTCTTTTCTTCGCACCCACATATTATATAAAACTTCTCCAAATCATTTACCAACAAAGCACAGCCGATATCAAACTGCACCCTGAAGGCCTGACATTCAAAATACAAAAAAGAGTTAAACAGGGTGACTCCCTATCACCAACGCTTTCAATAGCACGCTCCAAGAAGTCTTCAGGTCACTATGATATTCTTAGGAAACAAAAGGAATTGGTGTAGAGGATAGGCGACTGATAAACTTTCGCTTTGCAGATGACATTTTCCTAGTCGAAATACGTATACATCGACAGAACTTGTGTTGATGCTCGAACAACTGAGCGCAGAAAGCGTCGACGTTAGACTGACGATGAATAGATCCAAAACCAAGGTCATGACCAACAGCACCACTGATTTGGTGGATTGCAGTCAACAGACAGGTAAAGCAATATGTAGAGGAGTATATACTTGAGCTAGGCAGTCTCTTTCGAAATCAGGCAGGACAAAGAAATAATCCGTAGATCAGACAACGCCTGGAAAAGCTTCTGGTCCATGAATGGGTATATGAAGGGTGATCTTCTTATATCACTGAACCGCAAACTCATCGACGTTTTCATACTGCCTATCCTAACACATCTTGGTCCCCCACCGAAAATCAGAAGTCCAAACTCAAGGTTTTACAAAAAGCTATGAAGCGGAGTATCATAGGTATTAAGTTAAAATTAAATATACCACCATCCACTCCCGTACTGGTGATGTTGTTGGCCAAAACTGATGTAGCAATGGGCGGGGAATGTGATATGAAATGTGCGAGGATAAAGAACAATAGATGGACCAGAATTGTTACACATCGCGTGCCTGAAGACGATTTTCGCCGAAGAAGACCCAAAAAAAGGTGGTATGACGATCTGGTCCATGTATCAAAGAACTGGCAAGTCCTAGCATTAGACAGAGAGCAGTAGATGAGTTTGAAGGATACTTTGCCCAGCAGTGAGGTGATAAAGGTTAAGAAAAAAAAATACAGATTATTATACAGCAGGACTTCGATATCAACTTGAACCTCCTGCATAAAAATGTACCGCGCTTAAGTATCTCAAGATTATGTGTTTTACAACAGACACAAAGATTAATTATAACTTTGTGGTCCAAATCGTTACAATGTCACTTTTTAGGGATTATTCAACATGCACTTTGAATGACTGACACGGTCAAATAACTTTTTTCTTTCAACAGCTTGTTACCAGGTAGCCCTCCTGTATTAATCGCTGTACCCCCACTTATAAAGAAAGTGTAATATACTTTTCGTAATCTTTCTATTCCGATTCCATGTCGTTCGAGTAACTGCAAATCTAGCCATTTACCTCCCCTACTATGACGTTTTGCTCAATAAAGTAGTCCGTATAGTCCTAGTCAGAAGGCTCATTTTGGTCGATATACTTTTACCATTTTTGTACGTGATCTAATAAAGTTAGATTTTTAACTATCCTACAGGATTTTTTGTGACTAAAAGTATTTTAGATTTTGACCGGGGATGTATGGTACCACCATGCAAAATTTCATTTAAATCGGTGTAATAGTTTTAGAGATCAGTCATTTATTTAGGTTTTTTGAATATCCCACGGAAACCACCTAACTGTCAGTGATTTAAAGTATCCTATGCATTTTTCCGGAATTTAAAATACCTTCGTGTAAACTTTCATTTAAATTGGTTCAGCCGTTTAGGAGGTCAGTCGAAACAAACAAACAAACAGACAGAGACACAATTTTTTTTAAGTATGGGGATGTGTTCTACTACTCTCAAAACATATCCCTGACTGGTTTTTTTGCGTTTTTCAAAAAAGTACAAGAATTTTTACCTCTACGTTTTTATTATAGTATAGATTATTACATAAAAACTATAGTAGGTTATTAACGGCCCAACAGTGCGTTTGTGATTTCAAGAGACACCGGAGGAGGTTTTGTAGTGCCCAATGCTCCTCCGGGGGGTTACTCCTTCTCTTCCAGTACTTGCTCCTCCAGTTTAGAGTTGTATCCATTCTCGTCGGCGACGTACTTCACCGTGTACCGGACGCGGTTCGGCGCAATCCAAGAGTAGTCTCCGGACACATCCAAGAACTCATTTTCCTTGCCTTGGTTCCTCACTTTGCCTCTCTGATAGTGTCTGGTACCGTCCGTCTGCTGGAACCTGCAGTATAAGAATATTGTATATTGTTAGAAACCAGAAGTGGAGTTGATTTTTAAAAAAAGAAAGAGTAATTTGCCCGTAAGTAGACCTGAATTTCAAAATCCCAGATGCAAAAAAGAGGGGTGCTAATAAATTAACGTGTGTGTGTGTGTCAGTCTGTGAGACAGATCGCAATGTAGCTTCTAAACAGGTTAACCGATTTCGATTCTGATTGTTACGTTTAAAATATTTATGTCGCTTTCAAAATATGTCCATTTACTTAAGAAAACTGAATAGAATAATTGTTTTATTGTTTTCTATTTCACTTGATGTCCGTTGTTCTAGAATTCTTCAAGTATTTCAAGAAGTTCTACTAACTAATAAGAACATAACAACGACCGACATCAAAGTGCTGTCGGTCGTTTTTTTATTTAAATTTTTGTATCTCACTCGAAACTGTATTTGCCAAGCTCATTGTCGTAAGGTTTGTTTATGTATTCCACCAACTCAGCGGGGTTGGCGGGGGCCGCTGACACAGCCGCTACCACAAGAAACAGGACACAGATCACCTGAAAAATATTTTTTTTATTAGTTTTAACATACAATAATAAATATCATAGATTTTGTTCCGATTTTGATGTAAGTTGCTTAAGCACTTGGGTTATGGACAATTGGACACCTATAGGAAACAACAGTGGTAACAGTGGTGACTGGCTCGGTGGAACAGTGGTTAGTGATTCAGGGTCACTAACCACTACCCTACTACGGGTCCAAGAGTCGGAGTATGGAGAGGAGAATATGTGTGACGAACATCGGTGCTTAAACAATGTCTCAATGTGTTATTCAAAATATATAAGTATGCTAGCTGTACCCGCGACTTCGTTCGCGTGGTCTACAACCTGCCACGTCACGTTTCCCACAGAGGTGAAAAGTGGATCGCTGGAAGTGATCTCTGCCTACCCCTCTGGGAAAAAGGCGTGATTTTATGTATGTACTAGCGGCCGCCCGTAACGTTGTCCGCGTATTAATGGGTTTTAGTAGCAAAGATGTAGTAAAATAGCCTACATGCCTTGTAAAATTTGTTATTTATTAGTGAAAGTTCCGTCAATGTTCTCCCATAGTACGTTCCCTCCCCCCAAAAACTTCCATGGGGGTCGAATTTTGAAAAAAAAAGTAGCGCGGGTGTCTTTCCAGTGTACCAGCTACCTCCATACCAAGTTTTATAAAAATCCACAAACACGTAAAAAATCTCCCATACTAATTTTCACCCCAAACCCCCTCCCCCAATGAACCCCATGGGGGTAGAATTAAAAAAAAAATAGCGCTGGTGTCTCTCCGGAGTGCCAGCTACCTCCATACCAAGTTTTATAAAAATCGTCAAACACATTTAAAAAAAATTGCGCTGGTGTCTTTCCGGAGTGCCAGCCATGCCAAGTTTTACAGTTTAGCAGTTTAGAATTTTCATACAAAAGAATTATCCCACTAATTCCCGCGCCCATGGGAATTTGAGGAATTCCTATCTTAGTGCACTTCTACGGTATCTAAGCTACGTCCCTTCTAAATTTCAAGTGCCTACGTTTAGGCGTTTAGACTGTGCGTTGATATTTCAGCCAGTCAGTCAGTTTCTCCTTTTATATGTGTATGCTTTTAAAAATATATATGTATGTATATCAGTCTCTGACGCCCATAGTACAAGATCTGCTTAGTTTGGGGTCAGATGACCGTGTGTGGAAATGTCCCAGATATTTTTTATTTATTATTATTATTATTAATTATATAATTAGAAGATTTGTGTATGCACTGTTGATCCAGATGACATTGTAACACAAGTCCTTAAAATAATTAAGGCGTCCGACCGATCTCAATTGAGATCAGCCAAGTGCGCAGGACATATTATTGTGCACAAGTGTACGCGCAAACACAAGTGCACTCTCTGTTCCCTTACTCTCATAGTTCGGTGAGACGGCAATCCGGCATGACCGATGAGAGATCGGGCGCAGGACTACCGGCTTAACGTGCTTTCCGAGGCACGGGCGCTCATCCGCCAACTTGCTATCTCCGGGCTGAGTAATTTCATTACAGAAAAACTCACACAAATTTTGCCCGACCCCGGACTCGAACCGGGGACCTCTCGGTCCGAACGCAGCACTTGCTACTTTAGATGACGTGATCCTAAAAGGGAAGATCTTCCGCCGAGCTAGGTGATCGTGCTCGGGGACCATGGTCCAATTACCATCTTGGTTTTTTGCTCTATATACTTAGTGGCCCGAATAACTTTAAAGTGTGTTGTAGGTTTCATACTAATTTACCTAGTAGAGATGGTATGTAAGCGCCATCTGTTGGATGATGTGCGAAGTTCTTTCTCGGATGTCGCCACACTACCAATAGACCAACGAGGCAGTTAAAATAATTACCATATGTACACAATATACTTAAATACATATTGGCTCGGTGGCACAATGGTTAGTGATCCTGGCTACGGTTCCAAGAGTCGTGGGGTCGATTTCCACCCGGGGAAATTATTTGTATCATATCTACACTAATATTATAAAGAGGAAAGATTTGTATTTTTGTATTTTTGTATGTTTGTAATGAATAAACTCAAAAACTACTGGACCGACAGCAATAATTTTTTCACCATTAGAAAGCTGTGTTACGGTCAATGTGAGCAATCGGTAATTATCTATAATCACCGGTAAATATAGATAATTCCCGACGCACATGGTAAATGTAGTGAATTATTCAAATTTACCGGTAATTATATAAAACTCCCGCTCGACTGTGGTAAATGTTGACATTGCTGAC
Source organism: Maruca vitrata (assembly GCA_039566165.1). Classification (NCBI taxonomy): domain Eukaryota; kingdom Metazoa; phylum Arthropoda; class Insecta; order Lepidoptera; family Crambidae; genus Maruca; species Maruca vitrata. Next base: position 9,085,581 of record CM076917.1, on the reverse strand, counting down.
AAATATCACAAGTACTCTGCAATTCCAAATGTCATAAATCTCAAATCTCAAAAATATATTGACGAGAAAGAATTTTAAGAGTTCTACTGAAAATTCCCTGCCAATTTGCTAATTTTATTTAACTTTATTTTTATAAGATGATATTTTTTAATAAACCAAACATGAAGTTTGGTTTCTAGATACTTGACTGGTTTATTTTATAACTAGCTGTGCCCGTGACTTCGTTCGCGTGGACTACAGGATTTTACATACAAAAGTTTTTTGCCAGTAACTCCCGATCCCTTACGAATTTTGCAATATCGCGTCGAAGTAAGCTTTAAGTCTATTAGGGTACCTGCATGCCAAATTTCAATCATCTATCTTACGCGGTTTAAATGTATTCAAAAAAGTTATTTATAAATACATACTTAACTACATAATCACACCTAGACATGGAACAAACACCGATATTCACCACACAAATATTTGTCCCGAGTGGGAATCGAACCCACGACTCTTGGAATCGCCAGCCAGGGTCACTAACAAAACCATTGTTTCACCGAGCCAGTCAAGTCAGTTTTATTTTATTATTTGCCACATTTACACAAAGGGTATGGTAATTTTATATAATTACCGGTAAATGTGATTAATTCGATAGTTTTCACCACCTTTACCACGAACACTAGTAATTATGCATAGTTACCGGTAATTATACATAATAACCACTCTATCCACTTTTACCGTAACAGCTGCATTATTCAGAAGTAACAAAGTCTATATTATATTTTTTTAAAAATTAGGGATCCTTACTAAAACTCCAATAATGTAACCCAAGGTGTAAAAAAATTACCCTAAAAATTACTTACGTCGCGTGCGCTGCGAAAACTATTGATGATAGAATAAAATCATTTACTACGACTTTGCAGAACTCACCATTATCTACAAAAAGTGTTGCGACAGCATGTGTCTAAATATTATAGCTATGTCACAGTAAGCGGTTTTTTATTCTAAAAATTTAATTTATATGTCGCCGCTTGAAAAGGCTCTTTATTTGTATCTTGGTATTAATCCTTATCAAACTAAATTTCTTTATATTCAAGACGGCTTCAGTACCTTTAAATAACTTTTTGAATTATTCAATTCGGACATTTCTTACTGTCATGACCAAATAAAACTTCGTAATCAAATGGCAATTTTTATGATTTTTCCACCTCTCTGTCTTGAACCAGTTTTTAATAATTATTACGAAAGCTGAGAATCTGGCGCAGTTTTTAAAGTTACTTAGGAGCCATGCAGCTACCTCCTAATATTTTAAACTTAACTTTGAAATTGTAAGACATTATTTACAGAACGTAACTTTTCAGTTTCTACCATAATTTTGATAATTTCCATATAAGTTATGGCGACAAATATTTTAGTGTTAAAGAAAAACTCATGAAAATTGATTTTCAAAAATAATTACTCAAAAAAGACAATTATTTTTTTTTCTACAATATTTTAAGTCGGTTAGGTCAATTGTTCTCAAAATTTTGGAAAAAAAATCATAACTCGAAAACTATAAATAATCGCGGAACATACATAGGGGTGTTTCGGATGCCCCACGGGGTGTTCTATCTCAGGACTTCCGCTTGACACTACTTTTTGGGACACCCTGTATAGTACATAAAACCTTAATGAGTACTTATTACACAAAATTAAAAAACACGAAAAAAAAATTTTAATAAAAATAACACATGAGCAGCGAGAATAAGTATAAAAATAATTAACAAAATAAAATTTCTTGGGAATACAATTGAAAAGTAAGACTAATTCGAAACAAATCAAACATTGTACAACTAAAAGATAAAAACATAAATTTAGAGATTGATATTTAATTTGGGACTTACCAATGTCTTCATTTCAGATTGATGTTACTAAGAGTTATGTAGATTTTTCATGCCACTGCTCTTTTATATTGAGTCGAGTTTATTAATAAATCGAACTATATCTTATCATTTAAAACCCAAAGTTGAAGGTTAACAAGAAAACTGTGAATACGTTGTGTGTTATATGCATCATAAATGTTTTTCCTAAAATGCACGCTTTATTAATAGAATCTTGTTGTTCTGAGTGTATAACGTACCTAACATCGATATTCTGTTAATCTACTTAAAGGTAATCAGTTGTGTGTTGTGCATCAAAACAATTCATTTTGCTTGCAACACAAGGGTGTTCATGTTGTTGTCAGAGGTTACTTACTAGGATGTAGGTCCTATAACTTTATATAATGATAGCCAGAGTGCTCAAAATTTTTTAGTAATTATGCCTTGAACAGAAAAAGTAAACAATATTGATATTGCACTTATACATTATAATTGTTTTGATGCTCTAGGACATGTTAGCTAATAAAATAAAGAAAACCTGTTTTCAGGTTTCATGAGATGTAGGGGGTGTTAAAATTATTGTATATCTCATGAAATGCAATCTGTTGTACTATTGTTGTACTGTCAGATAAATAATTATAATCTGTGTAACAAAACGTTACACTAAATTATTTAAAAAAAAATGGATTCTTTGTCATTTAAATTACAATTATGAAAACAAATAAAAAACGATTACAACTAAAATATTTAAAAAAAACATAAAATTGATATAAAAAACGAAAATAATAATGAAATCAAACAATAAAGAAATTAATTTTATACAAAATTTTAAACATTGTTTAGGAAGAAAAAACTAATTTCTGAACGCAGCGAGTACCTGGCGGAAAGTGATTGGTGACTTGCGTTTTTTGGTTTGGAGGCTCGCTGTAAAACGTAGTGATTATATTCTCTTTGGCTCGCGGCGCGCGGGAATTTGAGAAAAGGTACCTAGCGATCGCTTCTAGCCTGAAGTCAGTTGCAATTCTCCTATCAACGCATTATTTTATTTATTTCTTGAAAACAAACAGCGTAAACAATAAGTACTTGCAATGAAATTTTACATATCGTAAGGCCAATAATAGGTTTTCCTTAATTAACAAATAATAAGTACAAAGTATTAGTAAGTGAACAATTACTAGATACAAAAAATGACATCCTAATAAATCTAAAGACATTGCTGATTCGCATATTATATATATTATATAAATTTTGTGTAGGTATGTGTTATTTAGATAAATAAATTGATAGAAAGCCTAATAAATATATTATTATAAATATTTTAAAGATTTTTTTTAATTAGAAAACTATATGGTTGGTATTTTTTACGAACATTAAGATAAGTCTATCCTTCTTGTTTTGTGTCCATTACTTTACGAGTGTATGAATCTATTCTTTGTGATAGAAACTATGTCTATGGTTTTAAACAACCCGTTATTTATTTATTTATTTATTAAAAAGGTACACCTACAGTATACATATGAAAGAATTACAAAAATACTTATTTATGGTACAGGTCTTATATGTATACCCTTTATAGGTGTGCAGAAGGTGATTCTGGATACTAAGTACTATGGACAATCAAGTCTGCCACCCAGTAAATCATGCAAAAGACCCATGTCTAATAGAATCCTTCTCTGCTCTAAGGAAAGAAGACCATGCATTGCACAGCCATCCTTATATGTTTTAGTGTACTGTTTACGCCTGAAATTCAGATGTTTTATAAATATATTTTGTAATCGATCAAGGCGGTTAATATATGTTATATACTGTGGAGACCATAATTATGGGGCTCGCGTACTCTCTAAGATGCTTTTGACGTATGCAGAGTAGACTATTTTTACCCGACTACGGCAAAGCAAAAGGAGGGTTATGATTTTGACAGGCTATGTATGTATGTTTGTATGTATGTATGTATGTTCATCTGTTTCCACATAACTTCTAAATTGCTTGTCAGAATTCGACAAATGACATATCATTAGAAGCGTCTTAATTTTCCGCTGGTTATAGGCTATATAGGGTTTCACAAAATCTAATGTGGCGCCCACTAGCGGACAAAACATACAGAGTAAAAAAATAAAGTTAAGATAAATACGCCGTGTTTGGTATCATTGGAAAGCGCTTTACTTGTACATTTTAAATATATATATATTACTAGCATTTGCATGTGACTTTACGTATATTCATGGACTGATTGCATATAGTTCACATCTTTTCGTTCATAGCTTCTTTACTACTTCATGTTGGTTCATCAATTTATCTTTTGATAATATTATGCGACACAAATACGCTTTAACACCACAATCTTACAAATAAGAAAAAGTTAAAAACTAAAACCCAACTACGACAAAAAACGACGCTGAAAAAAGTATAAAACAAGACTTTTAGAACACTGAACTGAACAAAGTTGCTTATGTTATGTAGTTCCAGTAAATGGACACAGTAGACTCTACCAAAATGCTTATGTTGAAAATTGACAATAATGTCATACAATACTATTTTGAAGTATGCAATATTTACTATGTAGAGATAAGTTTTCATGTTTGGAAAGGCGTAGTCACACGTTCCATACACAAGTACCTACCTACCGTAGCACTTTGACAACGTGTGACTGCGGTTTTCCAAACATGAAAACCTATCTCTACATAGTGAATATTGCATACTTCAAAATAGTATTGTATGACATTATTGTCAATTTTCAACATAAGCATTTTGGTAGAGTCTACTGTGTCCATTTACTTGGAACTACATAAGCAACTTTGTTCAGTTCAGTGTTCTAAAAGTCTTGTTTTATACTTTTTCAGCGTCGTTTTTTGTCGTAGTTGGGTTTTAGTTTTTAACTTTTTTTAAGACCAACGTATCTGAGAAAGGCTTACATACGCTCATCACGAATCCGAGATTCTTATATGCTTTATTACTAATGTAGTCGATGTGCTCAGCCATAAGCATTTTGTTATCTAAATAAACACCTAGGTCCCTGATGGTATCCGTCGTTTTAATTTCCTTACCGTTAAAGTTGTATATGTGGTTTATTGGTTTCTTTTTCCTTGTGAAAGAAATATGTTCACATTTGTTTCTATTAATATTTATCATGTTTTTAGTTTAATATAGAGATAATCGGTCCAGGTCACTCTGCATTGCTAGAGAATCTTGAGGTGTACTGATTTTACGAAATATTTTCTTATCGTCTGCATACATTAAATAGTGACAATGTTTAAAATTGGATCCTATGTCGTATAAGTACGCGTTGTATAGGAGTGGACCCAAATGCGATCCCTGTGGGACGCCAGTGGGGACGATAATGTAATCAGAGCGAAACCACCTAATACAACTGCTTGTGACCGCATTGAGAGGTATGATTTTGTCCACCGTAACAAATCGCCGTGGATTCCCAGTGCCTGCAATTTATGAGTATTCCGTGATCCACGCGATCAAACGCCTTTTCGAAGTCGGTATATATGACATCAACCTGGCCGCCCCGGTCCATGCTCTCAAAAACAAAACTAGTAAAACACGCCAGATTAGTCACAGTAGATCGCCCCCTAATGAAGCCATGCTGCTGATGAGGAATAGATTGGGACAGAGTAGGAAATATGTTTTTGTGTACAATTAGTTCCAACATCTTGGCTACAGTGTTCAAGATACCTCTATAGTTCTAAATGTCTGTTCTTGAACCTTTTTTGTGTATAGGGACTATGTGAGCGTACTTCCATCTTTTAGGAAACGTACCTTCCTTCAACGAACGGTTAAATATTATTGTTAGTGGAATAGCGAGTGATACAGCACACTTGGACCAAAAGAGTGGTGGCAGTCCATCACTACCGGCGCCCTTATCAACATCCAATTGTTTCAACATTGTCTCTACCGTGGTGGTGGTAGTTTGTAAGTTAGAGACTACGTTATTATTGTTCACTGGAAGGTCGTCATGACAATTATTACTACTAGGCACGCCGAATACGCTTTGGAAGAAAGTGTTAAAGGCATTACATATATCTTTACCCTTTGTGTATTCAACCCCATCTAGTTCCAATTTACTTGGGTATGCCGATCCACCTCGCTTAGCTTTTACGTATGTCCAAAATGCCTTTGGATGATTTTTAATATTATTTTCGCACATTGAAGTGAATTTCTGAAAACAATGTTTTTGAACACGGTGATCCCTTGCCCGCAACAGTAAAAATTCGTCAAAATCTAACCTATTTCCGTATTTTTTCCACCGTGCATGTGCTTTTGTTTTTTCTTTTATTATTTTAATTAAAGCTGGTGTATACCATTTAGGGTAAGATCCCTTGCCTGACCTACGTCTGTTGGGTACGTAAAGGTTCATTGCGTTGTCAATAGTACTATACATAACGTCGACGGCAACGTCTAGGGATCCTTTGCATAATAGTGACGGCCAATCCTGTTGGTTGAGTTAATGTTGAGGTTCAAATAATCGGCTTTTTTTAAATTAGGTCGCGTGGAAGACGCTTCTAGTAACGGAGAAATATTTAGGTCCATAATGTCAAAGTAAAATGGTGGGTGGGCTCGATCTACGTGAAGAAGGGGATTGATACAAGGTGTTACGTTTAAAACGAGGTCCGAGAAGGTGAGGTTGAGAGTATTACCAGCATGATTTTTTAATATATTATGTTGCGATAATCCATTCAACGAGAGGTCGTCTATGAAAGCAGTACTGGTGTTCTGGACTTCGACTGATCCCTTTTTTAAAACTGTGTACCCGTTTTGGGTTTATGATACGCAAGGTAGATTAAAATCCCCTGTTAAAACAATGTGATCACCCGGACAAAGTTGAATGACGTTCACAAAGGCTTGTGATATCATATTAAGTTCAAAAGGTACATTACGTGGATTTGGCGGAACGTACGCGACACACAAATTTAATAAAACGCCAAAGTCTTACAATAATAAAAAGAACATAAAACGATTATTTAAACGGGCTCCCATAAGAAGAACGTGTCCTTCATGTAGAAAAGGTGTCACTTGGAATAGGTTACTGGGGTAACCACGATAAAACCGTCCAAGTGCGGGCAAATAAAAGAAAGCTTTGGTAGAGAAAAGAAAAAGAGCCCACCTTAAGTGATGGTTTTATGATGTATTAAATATTAGATGTTATAGAGGCAACTGAAATACATCATTCGTGAAAATTTTAACTGTCTAGCACAATCGCACGGGGGCCTGAAAGCATTTGAAAATACAACTTATTCAACTTTGTGCATCGCTATAAATCTGAAATGGTGAATCTTAGGAACAAAGTGTATAGACAATTTTTATAGATATTAGGTGATAAGTATTTTTGTCATACTTACTTTTATGATAAAACTTACCGTTTCGCTCAAAAGTGCATAAAACTGATATTTTTAACATGTCCTCTTTATGCCCAGAATGCTTCGCTCCATAGCTCGCTGGCAGGCAAACCCCGAGCCTGAATTTTTGATTTTCGGTCAAAGACCAAGTCTGGACACCATAGGTTAGGATGGGCAGTATGCAGACGTCGATGAGCTTTTGTTTGAGCGAAAGAGGAAGGTTGCCCTTCATGGACCAGAAGCCCTTCCAGGCTTCATGCTAATTTTCAGCAGTATGCGGATTAATGTAAGCTTGAATGTCTATTTTGACTGGACTAATAACTGTATTTTACTATTGTTGTCCTTGTTTGCAATTGATTCACTTTGTAGTATTAAGTTGCAGAAGCAAGCGCAATTTTATTCTCTTAGAAAACAGAGATAAATAGTTTCGCTTTGGAAGAGGCCTATGCTCAGCAGTGGGCAGCAATTGGCTGAGATGATAATGATGATGATGAGTAGTTTACGAGGTAAACCGCACTTAAATATGGTAAATGGTAAAAACAATAGTTGTTCAGTAGTTTTACTTCGTTTTTCGGGAATGATACTGCACAACTAATTATAGACAGAACAACTATTTATGGCGAGTGTACTTTGGGTTAAACAGACTAAGAAAATAATATACAAGCGTACCAATGGTTGGACGGATAACGGGCGGGCGGTTCTTATAAATTATATATAATCTGGATTTCTGGTCGGATAAGAGGTAAAACCTTATTGCAAGACGTTGATTGTGCGCTTAACTTTTCTATTTCTACAATTGGCAATTTGTATTGGTGAAGAGGTCGGGAAAAGTAGCATAACTTTATTATTGTTACTATAAATCTTTACTAATATTATAAATGCGAAAGTAACTCTGTCTGTCTGTCTGTCTGTCTGCCTGTCTGTTACTCTTTCACGCCTAAACGGCTGAACGGATTTTGATCAAATTTGGTATGGTGAAAGATGTAACTTTAAAATGGTTATAGGCTATAAATAATCACGCCATCGTTCTTAGGGGGTAGGCAGTAGGCAGATAACTAAATTGAGTTAGTGATTTTTAGTCGATTTTGTTAGGACTTTTGCTCTTTGACGTCTAAACGGCTGAACGGATTTAGATGAAATTTGATATGGTGATAGATGATAACCTTGAAATAATTGAAGGCTATAAATAATCACGCCATCGTTCTTAGGGGGTAGGCAGTAGGCAAATAACTAAATTGAGTTATTGATTTTTAGTCGTTTTTATTAGGACATTTGCTTTTTGACGTCTAATCGGTTAAACAGATTTTGATGAAATTTAGTAGGGTAATAGATGGTTACCTAAAAACGGATATAAGATCAAAATGATCACGTCATCGTACTTAGGGGGTAGGAAGTAGGCAGAAAACTGAATTGAATTAGTGATTTTTTTATGGTTTTTGCTGGGAGATTTACTCTATCATGCCTAAACGGCTGAACGGATTTTGATGAAATTTAGTTAGGAGATAGATAGATAGATATAGCCTTCATGTCCGAGACATCGCTGATAAACTGCAAGAGTGCCGCCTACGTTGGTACGGCCATGTTTTACGGAAACCGGCAAACTACGTAGGGAACAAGTGTCTAGCCATGTCGCTACCGCCGGGTCCCGGCAGAAGGGGAAGGCCCAAGAAGGCCTGGCTTGACGTCGTAGTGGATGACATGCGTGCCAACAAACTCTCCGTAAAGGATGCCGAAGACCGTGCGAAGTGGAGAGCTAGGAGTAGGGAAGCGGACCCCGGGCTCCGCAAGGGCGGAACCGGGGAATCGCGAAGGTGATGATGATGATAGATAGATAGATAGAAAAGGATATAGGCTATTAATATTCATGCTATCGTACTTAAGGCGTAGGCAGTAGGCAGAAAACTTATTAAGTTAGTGATTTTTAATCGTTTGTTTTAATAGTTTACCTCATTCACACCTTAACGTCTGAATGGATTTTTATAAGACTTGGTTAATTTAAAAATAGGATTCTAGACACGGACACAGGCTACTTTTTACGAAGGGAAAATTCCTCATAAAGCTTCTTAGCACGGAATCAGATCAATGATAAATAAGTATATTACACAACATCCCATTGTTGTGTAATTGTGAAATATGCTTATTTATTACACGATAAAAGACAGATGGTTATGATGATATATACCAAAATAATTTTGTTATAATGTTTCTTCCGGTTGACTTACTTCTTGAATGGCTGAAAATGTTAAGGAGTATACAAGACTACTATTAAGTTAAAAAAAAAATTAAAATCCTGTAGTCCACGCGAACGAAGTCGCGGGCACAGCTATATATTATATAGAGATAGAGATATACCCGAAGCGAAGCGAGGGCGGGTCGCTAGTATCTTAATAAAAATGTAAATCCTGGCCTTTCTAAATAGTCCAGTCATTTAAAGTTTTCCGCAGATTGGGGTTGAAAATGCCTTACATGACTGGATAAAAACAAAAATGAATAAAAGTGTTTTGCATACATTAATTGCGTGTCACGAGCGCCTATAGCTGATGTTAGCCTGCTCAGAGGTGATGGAGCGGCTGCGGCTGCGGATCCGCAGCGGGCTTGGGCGCTGTTTTCCGTAGATTGGGGTTCAAAATGCCGTAAATGACTGGATTTAAAAGAAAAAATTATAAAAGTGTATTGTATATTATGTTACCGGAAATGTATGTAATCCGTCATTGTATACAATTCCTAGGAAATGTATGTAATTCCTAAAATCGCACGGAAATGTGTGAAATAAATAACACATTGCACATTTCCTAGGAAATCTATACATTTCCTAACTAGCAATCGGAAATGTAAAAAAATTAAGATATTAGTGAGTACGCAACAGCGGGACGAGCGAGAAGATTGCACTACGGCTGACCGTAACTGACCGTAACAACTGATTGCCAACTTGTAATAACTGAAACCGGCCAGGGATTTAAGAAGTGCCTTTGCAATACAAGCTGAGCTACAGCATGATACCTGTGTTTAAAAAAAAGACACTTAACCACGCTTCTATTGGTGCTCGTAAAAGTCAAAAATAAATAAAGGGTCGTTCAAGTTGTCTCTATATCTGAGCTGAGATGTAAACTATGTGCTATTATATGTCTACCAGAATCTCATGGCAAATAGGGAAATTAAAATTTGATGTTTGCCACACCACAAAATTTTGACTAAACGGTCTTGATACTTATAATATTATTAATTATAGATTTTTAGAATAGGAACATGGAATTTTTAATTTAGTAACGTACATTTACTAGCTTTACCGATTTGGAGTAAGTACGTACATGCCTAATAAACTTCGATTGGTTCCCAATATTCATAATGTTCATAATAATAATAATACAAACGCAGGTTTAATTTTAGAGAATTTTGTAGAGGGAATGATTAAAATTCTTGTAATGTTATTTAAGTAGTTTATTTGGAACTAGAAAGTGACTCTAAAACTCAATTTCCATTTCGCTTTCTTCGTCAGATGAAAAAGATGACAAAGATAAGAGGGAAAATAACCTTTCCTCTAAATCTTAAATTATCCTGTCTTTTTCTATGAATTTGCTTTCGATTTTTTGGACATGTTAACAACACTTTCGCCGTTCCTCCACACCATTTTGCGAAAAAGCTTCCACAGTTCATAATTTGGTATCACTTGCAGGAAGTTGCAGGCCTATTTACATTTTTTCAGCTACATGGAAGTGTATACTATTACGAAGAATTTGTAAAATTTTCATAACTAATAGAATTTCTTTTCGCACTGTATAGAATTCTTTAACTTTGCTCCTAATCAAATCTATCAATTTTTTTCTCCCTCTTATCTTTTTACCGGTCGTAGATAATACGCCGTCATTTGATGTGTCTTCACATATAATTCGTCGTACAGTGCTACTGGAAACACCTAAAAATGCATAGAATCTATTAAATACAAAACCATCTAGTTTCCTTTAAAAACCTCTCAGATAAAAGTTAATGTTATAAAAATATTTAAAATGTATCAATACTACTCGGTTCAACTTACCGGTCAAAGCTACGTCACGCCATAAAATCGAAGATTGTGTTTGATTTTCTCCTTGCCCCTCGCGAATTTTATTGCAGACATTGAAAACAATATATCTCGCTTGAGATTTAAGAGGTTTTTTCGACATTTTCTCATATAATAACGAAATATTTACGAAAACAAACAAAATTTTACCAGGAATGACAACCAAGTGACTTAATGATTGACGGGTGACATGAGTGTTACAATATGAAAATCACATTTTTTTATATTTTTTAAATGCCATCAGTTTCCAGTAGACCTATAATTATTATATTTGATTGCTAAGCGCGGGGCGCTGGAACAGGTAGGATTTTTAGTATACCTTGCTGAGAAATCAAGTTAAGCGATGTTTCAGGAAGCAGGTTACAGAGATTGGTGCTTTAACTAGAGTTGCAGCACGACTAGTAGGAGGCTCTACATTAAAAATCTGTTCAAAATACCAGTCAACAGTGGCAAAATTTTGAATTCTTATTCGTGTATTTGTTTACAAGAAAGTCTTTCTTGCTTTTACAATCAAAAGCACATAGCTTACACCCCAGCCCAGAATAGAGACAACTTGAACGACTAGTAATTTATTTTTGACTTTTACGTGCACCAATAATATAGTGTTTAATACTGTTTTTTTAAACTTAATTTATAGTATTTGCTCACAGTATAAAAATACCTTTCCAACCAGTCCAAATAAGGTTATGATACGATCATCCATCATAGAGTTCCAGCTCTATTATCAGATCAGCTCGACAGTACCATATTATTGTATTGTCATCAAAATCACATACGACTGTAAATTTTCATAACCCTCCGATCTTAAGAAAATGTTTAATTTTTTTTTCTTAATATTCAGGTCAACCTAATTAAACCGGGGTTTTTTTTTATTAATAACGTGTTTTACTATAGAAAGCATTTACTTTACACATTTCCTAATACGATATAGGAATTTTATACAATTCCGAGGAAATGTACACATTTCCTAGGATATCTATGCATTGAATCTAGCCTGGAAGGCAATGGGTGGTCGTGGTGTGGGCATCCTAACTGACCTTTATAACCGCATACTCAGCACCGGCGGGATTCCTCGCCAATGGAGACTGAGTGTTATCACCCCGGTCTTCAAGGGCAAGGGATCAGTGCAAGAGTGCGGTAGTTATCGCGGTATAAAGGTCATGTCCCACACCATGAAACTATTCGAGCGGATAGTAGACTCTCGAATCCGTCAGGAGTGCACTGTCTCTGGATGTCAATATGGTTTCCGCCCCGGTCATGGGACTATGGACCCCGTTTTTGCCCTAAGAATCATCATGGAGAAATACAGGACGAAGAACACGCCTCTCCACTTCCTATTCCTGGACATGGAGAAGGCCTTCGACTGTGTTCCGCGATGCGATGATTTGGTGGGCCCTGAGGTCCAAGGGAGTGCCAGAAACGTATGTTGATATCATTAGAGACATGTACTGTGATTCCGATTCTGTAGTTAGGACCGCTGTTGGCGACACATTGCCCTTCCGTATTACCGTCGGAGTACACCAAGGCTCCGTCCTGAGTCCGTTCCTCTTCAGCCTGATATTAGACGTATTGTCAGACAGCATCAGAGACCACCATGAGCAGCCACCATGGCTACTTATGTATGCTGATGATATCGCGCTGGTGGACTCGGACAGGGGACGGCTGGTGAGACGATGTTAACACATGGAAGGAATCGGCGAGAACGGGGTCTGAAACTCAACGTGGCGAAGACAGAGTACTTGGCCTGCAACACTACAGATCCCATGTCCGTCCGCATAGGCGAAGACACGGTCGAGCGCACGGACCGGTTCAAGTATCTGGGATCTGTACTCCACGCGAACGGCGACATCGACTCCGACATCAAGGCACGCATTGCTGCTGCGTGGGATAAATGGCGGGAGGTGAGCGGCGTCACTTGCGACCCTAAAATGCCGGTTTAGCTGAAGGGACAGGTCTATAAACCCATCATTAGGCCTGTTCTCTTATATGGCAGTGAAGCATGGCCATTACTTGAGCGGCACAAGCAGGAACTGCGGGTCACGGAGATGAAAGATGCTGCGCTGGATGTCGGGAGTTACGCGAGCAGATCGCGTAAAGAACTCCCGTATTCGCGGCAGCCTTCATGTCCGAGACATCGCTGATAAACTGCAAGAGTGCCGCCTACGTTGGTACGGTCATGTTTTACGGAAACCGGCAAACTACGTAGGGAACAAGTGTCTAGCCATGTCGCTACCGCCGGGTCCCGGCAGAAGGGAAGGCCCAAGAAGGCCTGGCTTGACGTCGTAGTGGATGACATGCGTGCTAACAAACTCTCCATTAAGGATGCCGAAGACCGTGCGAAGTGGAGAGTTAGGAGTAGGAAAGCGGACCCCGGGCTCCGCAAGGATGCAACCGGGAAAACGCAAAGATGATGATGATGATCTATGCATTGATTAGTTTTTCAAACAATATTTTATACATTTCCTAAATAGTTTAGGAATTGTACACATTTCCTAGGAATTGTATACAATTCCTTGATTTCATACATTTCCGGTAACATATACATTTATTGCGTGTCACGAGCGCTTATAGCTGATGTAAGCCCACTCAGAGGTGATGGAGCGGCTGCGGCTGCGGATCCGCAGCGGGAGCGGGCGCTGTATTCCGTAGATTGGGGTTGAAAATGCCTTGAATGACTGGAATAAAAAAATAATAAATGAATAAAAGTGTATTGTACACATTTATTGTGTGTCACGAGCGCCTATAGCTGATGTAAGCGCGCTCGGAGGTGATGGAGCGGCTGTGGCTTCGGATCCGCAGCGGGCGCGGGCGCTGGCGGCGCGCGCGGTGCTGCCGAAGGCGGATCTCCCGCGCACTCACCGGCCGCGCGAGCCGGGACATGTCGTTCAGCCGGTACCGCCCGCGCTCCATCTGGAGCAAGCCCAGTCTGACGCCGCGCTTCAACGCCCTGGGGAAACATCATCATCAATATAAATATATTATACATCTCAAAGTTGACTGACTGACTGACATAGTGATCTATCTACGCACAGCCCAAAAAACCACTGGACGGATCGGGCTGATATTGGCATGCAGGTAGATGTTATGACGTCTCGCATGTCTAATCAGGTTTTGTTGTCATACAAAATTTTAAAGCTCGTTATTTTACCAATGCTAATTATTACAGATGAGTAATCGACAACGGGAAAATATTATGCATAGGTGTGGAAGGACTAAGTAGCTTCAGAAAACACTTAATAATAATAATAATCATAATGGTTTATGCGTAAAGTTGTGCACTATTTGTTGTACCTATGTCCTGCACACTTCGCTGATATGCATTGAGATTGGCCGCCATGACCGAAATCGGTCGGACGGTTTTTATTTATACATATAGGCAGGTACTAATACTAATTACCTTGAAACCTTCCTACTCAGCTTTGGGTCACACAGGCGATATTCCATCTTAATAAACTTAATTATGGTTCGTGCCGTCCAACCTGTATTCCTCATTAACTTTTTTATTGCCGATAAAACTATTTCACCAGTGTTCAGGTTCGGCGCTGATGCTTTACCCATTGTAGGTACCTACTTGGTTGGAATCTGAAAAATGATTCGATGATTGTATAGGATATTATTATGGAATGATTCATTGATTATAGTGCTTAATTACAATTAAAAACAAAAAAATAAAGCAATATACCATGACTCTTAGCAAGAAATCAATAGATTTTCATTGCAGAAAACCAACTGTTTCTTACACGGGAACACCCGTGACATCGTAAATTTTTAGTCATGTTTTTTAACCGACCGCCACCCGTTAATATATTCTTTCACACTACCCGACTCCAATAAACGTTATTTCAAGTAGGTAACTATTAGAGAATAATAATGATAGTTTACTGTCAAATGAAAAACTAGATTTTCTTGCTAGTCATAATTCAAAATTACCTTTATGTACTAGATTGATGTAAAATGTTTTACACGCAATTTCACAAAATCTCTTCCTTTGCGTATATACTATTACAAAAAATGTCGGAAAAAATGTTAACCAAACCTGTGCATGACAATTTCTTCAGTGACAGTATCTTTCAAGTTGACTGGTCGGTTATTTTTAATTTTTACACATTCATGTTTCTGTAATAAATTCAAATAAAGATTGATACATACTCATACGTATGGCCACGATATTTTTTTTATTTTTATTTGGTCAACTCATCCCTCTTTATAACCAAGGTTAAATGTTGTATGTCCATTGTATAAACACCTTGCCCACAAGTGATTTTTTTAAATGTGATATTTAGAGGCCAGCCGTGTTCTTGTGCCTATACGTATAACAAAAAAAAAATTAACTTACCTTAGTAAAAACAAATATTAAAACTCACAAAATTTTACAACTTGTATAAATTTTACTAGTTCAGTGGAATGGTGGTTAGTGACCCTGGCTGGAGGTTCCAAGAGTCGTGGGTTCGATTCCCACTCGTTACAAATATTTGTGTGATGAACACCTATGTTTGTCCGTGTCTGGGTGTGCTTATTTAAGTTTATATTTATAAATATCAATTAAGTGTATATCAGTCTCTGAAACCCATAGTACCTACAAGCTCTGCTTAGTTTGAGGTGAATTAATCGTGTGTGGAAATGTCCCAGATTTTGATTTTGGTTTATTTTATTTAAATGTGTATTTAACTGTTCACAAAGTAATATAACAATATTTTAACACCTAAAACACGGACCAAGAAACTAGGAAAAAAGTATTCCAATTATGTGTAGAATCTTATTATTAGTAATAGGTAGTGAGGAAACCTGCACACCTACGAAGACATTCTAAGGTTGTGTAGTCGACCAACCCGCACTTGGCCAGCGTGGTCGACTAAGGGCCATATCGCCCTAGTTTAAGGTAGGCCCGTGCCGCGACAGTGGAGACGTATATTAGTAGTGGCCAAAATGAAAAAAGCCATTAACGAGTCGGTTGCCATATTTTTGTTTTTTTTTTCCTTACTGACTAACGATGATGGCTTGGAGTAGCCTTGTCATCACCACCGGACTTTCGGGGGAGCGGACGGCTCTCATAATAAAAATCATTCGTATGCACCCAAACCACGATTCTTCATGTCCAAGCCGTATAATACGAGTATATCAGCGGGATGAGATTTCCGATTTAAAAATTGCACAATTATAATAATATTCTTTAAAATTATAAAATGCAACTATTGTCTGTTGTTAAAAAAATGTTCCTGATTGTTCCTATTATACTAAACATTTTACTCCTAACAATATGTATTATTTATTACAATTTGATTTATAAGAATAAAAAACTACCTAGGTTTCTAATTATTGGATGTTTTTGTAATATCTAAAAAAAGCTCTGCCGATAGCATGCCGGCTATAAGTATGTAAGATAAGGTGTCCGACCGATTTCAGCCATGGCGGCCGATTTCAATTGTGATCAGTCAAGTGCGCAGGACATATTATAGTGCACAAGTGTGCGCGCAAACACAAGTGCTTTTACTCTCTTTTCCCTTACTCTCATAATTCGGTGAGTCGGCAATCCGACATGACCGATGAGAGATCGGGCGCAGGACCACTGGCTTAACGTGCTTTCCGAGGCATGGGCGTTCAACCGCCAACTTCCTATCTCCGGGCTGAGTAATTTCAATACAGAAAAACTCACACAAATTTTGATCGACCCCGGACTCGAACCGGGGACCTCTCGGTCCTTACGCAGCGCTTGCTACCAATAGACCAACGAGGCAGTTACAACTATGTACAGACGCTATGAGTCACACTCGCTAGTAGACCTGCAGTAGATCAGCAGCACTTGACGCTCACAACCTGCAGAGGCGCGTCTCGCTACGCCCTCCACCCCGCGCTGCTGCTGCAGATGCTGTGAGTTCTGAGTGTGACGGATAGACCTAGTTTTATCCAACAGGGAATGGCTGGACCTTGTTGTAACCGGCATGATGAAGGCTAGACCTAGTTTTATCCGAAAACAATCGGCTCCACCTAGGATTAGCCAAGAGTAAGTGGCTACACCTAGTTCTAGCCGGCTAAAACTAGGTATAGACGCACTTCGGGTATTAGCCGTAACAGGTACACAAATAAACTTAAATATATTTAATAATACACCCAGACACGGAACAAATACCGATGTTCGTCATACAAATATTTGTCCCGAGTGGGAATTGAACCCACGACTCTTGGAACCGTAGGTTTTGAACCTGAGTCACTAACCACTGTTCCACCGAGCCAGTCGAGTAATAGTCCAGTCATTTAAGCTTAAATTAGGTAAGAATCTCGGAATCCGAGATACCCAGCTGTAAGTCTGTAAATATTTAGATATTGACACCCTAAAAGTGGTCTCAAAACCTACATATGGTAGGGTGTACGCAACTATTAAATTTTCAATGTCAAATGTCACAAATATCAGTTTTATGAACTTTTGAGCGAAACGGCAAGTTTTATCATCAAAGTGTGTAGGAGAAAATTGCTTATCATCTAATTATCTATAAAATTTTCTCTACGTTTTATTCCTAAGATTCACCATTTCAGAGATACAGCGATGCAAATAGTTGAAAAGTTGTATTTTCAAAAGCTTCCAGACCCCCGTGCGATTGTGCTAGACAGTTAAAATTTTCACAACTGATGTATTTCAGTAGCCTCTATAACATCTAATACTAGAAAAAGCTTAAAACCTAAATGTTTAAGTGGGTTCTTATACAAAACTATGGTTTTTTTTCTCACACTTGGCCGGTTTTTAACGTGGTTACCCCAGTAAACCTATTCCAGACGACACCTTTTATACGTGAAGAACACGTTGTTTATATGGAAGCCTAGTTAAATAATTGTTTAATGTTATTTTTAGTACTATACATATACGTTTCAGTAGATTTAAAGTGCTTATTATGGGACAAAAAGTACGAAATAACTAATTATTAGAATTTTTGTTTGAAGTATAACAGAAAAAAATACATTTTAAAAATGTTAACTGTCCATCTAACTCGATTATGAACGTGAAGATCCATATTAACCAAATTTAATTTAATGAAACGCAGAAATCTTAAATCTTCTGAATACTGAAAACAACACAAAACAATTATTTAACTAGGCTTCCTTATAAACAACGTGTTCTTCATGTATAAAAGGTGTCGTCTGGAATAGGTTTACTGGGGTAACCACGTTAAAAACCGGCCAAGTGTGAGAAAAAAAACCATAGTTTTTGTATGAGAACCCACTTAAACATTGGTTTTAAGCTTTTTCTAGTATTAGATGTTATAGAGACTACTAAAATACATCATTCGTGAAAATTTTAACTGTCTAGCACAATCGCACGTGGGCCTGGAAGCTTTTGAAAATACAACTTTTTCAACTATTTGCATCGCTGTATCTCTGAAATGGTGAATCTTAGGAATAAAACGTAGAGACAATTTTTATAGATAATTAGATGATAAGCAATTTTCTCCTACACACTTTGATGATAAAACTTGCCGTTTCGCTCAAAAGTTCATAAAACTGATATTTGTGACATTTGACATTGAAAATTTAATAGTTGCGTACACCCTACCATATGTAGGTTTTGAGACCACTTTTAGGGTGTCAATATCTAAATATTTACAGACTTACAGCTGGGTATCTCGGATTCCGAGATTTTTACCTAATTTGACTGGACTATAAAGAAAGAGATGGGCGGTTGATGACGCCGACCGACCGGCCATCAAAGATGGCATCCGGTCAAACAAAAAAATATTAGTTTTATTTGAATAAAAACACTAACCAGTGAAACGAAACGCCATCAATTTTAAAATTTGATCTCTTGCTATCTTTTCCACACCATCTTATGCTACAAGGCGCCATGGTTACAAGGTTTTTATTTTTTTCTGTAAGCGAACGCAGAGATGTTTACGGGTCTCAGAACATAAGATCTATTTATCTCATGTGTTGTCTGAAAACACTCGTCCTGTATTAGGTGTCTATTGGGTATGAAGTCGTTGGAGTCAACGAACGAAATTTTTCATCTGTCAACACAGTTTTCAATACCGGTCGGCTAAAAACAACGATAACTCATGCTGTATGCCAAAAATTACTAGAAGATGGTGTGATACCTACATGAGCAGATAGACTTTGGAACGACATCCATTCAAAAAATATTTCAAGAAATAAGAGGAATCCGGAGTTACTTTCCCGCTTTTCTTTGTATCAAAAGTTTTTACCGTCACCCGTGAGGTCCACATATCATATCGACAGGCCCACACAATTAAACTATATTGCGCTTGTCGCCCTCACCTTTGTGTTTCACGTCCCGCCTAATAAGGCCAAAAACAAGAGTGCAACTGAGGTAGGTTTAATAATAAAACAATACAAAAAATCTTCTTTTGATCGTTTAATTATACAGCATCGGTTGTAGTTTCCTGCGTCATGAAACATTCAAATGATTTTAAATCACCCACATCCTAGAGCGCTGCAGAGGATTTCATAAGGCGCGTCGTATTGAATTACTTTAGGTTTCTGGTCTATTACTTCCGGTTTTTGGTCTATTACTTCCGGTTGGTAGCCCTTATCATTGGCTTTGTATTTGACTGTGTAGTGTCTGCCGTTTGGTGCAATCCACGAGTATTGACCTGTCACGTCTAGGAATTCATTTTCCAAGCCTTTGTTTTTAATAGATCCTCCTTGGATGTGACTGCTACCATCTGCTAAAACATATCTGCAATCAATCAAATATTTTATCAATATATCTAGAAGTTTTTAGTAAATATTCAGTATATTGAGTTAGCAAACTTAATAATACATTTCTAATTTGAATGTGAATTTAAGGAGGTATAGTGTATCAAGCGAAACATTGAGCATCAACAAATTTCGTATTTCCGAAGTAAACCGACAGAAATTATGAAGAATATGATAAAGAGCTATTCTGACTACACTTGTTCTCTCACGACGTTGGGGGTTATGTAAGCTCTATAAGATTCCACAATGGTAACGCACGTCGTTTCTGCGTTCCATCAATAGTGCAATTGACTGATTTGCTGCGTTGTTTGCACAGCTTATTACAACGAATTAGCAGTTCTTTAAAATTATATTGACTCTTATTTGTTTATGATTAAGTTTAATTTATAGAGGTGTTTTACAAATACATTAATATTAGATTTTTTTTAATTCTCGATTATTTCCGATGTTTGTCACAGTTTGCAATGCCTATTGTTGACTATGTTACTGCTATTGTTACTGTTCACCGGGGATTTTCTCACACCGCCCTTCGCGGGATGCGGGAAAAATTCGACGGCTTCAATAAGCTGAGGGCCTACCATGAGTTGGCTATCGAAAACTTACGTATGTTAAAAACCTATCGAGTTGTTTTTTTCATACGGCCGATTTTAGTTCTTCGCGTAACCACCAGCGGCGCTGTACAAGTTTTTCATAGACATGTTCACGTAGGCGATATCGAGTGCGTAAGTTTTAAACTCATGGTAGCCCTACTGTTGGTTGGTGTAATGGTTTCGCACGTCTGGCCGCTATTCCTGGAAGATCGGGTATTCAAATACCCGGTCAATAGTGGCCCAGTTGAATTCTTTCCGTTTTTGAAAAAAATATATTGTGTAACTTACAAAAACTCAATGAACACTTAGAAAATAAAAAAATGCTTACCAAAGACTTCATTTTTCAACGAAGATAAAGCCAGGTATGAGATTTTTTTATTGTTAGCTCTTTTATATCTGCATAAAACTATCATTTAGCATTGTGATAAACTTGAAATGCATCAAACATTCAAAACAGGCTTAGACATAGACAGAATGAGTAATATAAATTTATGAGTGCCTACAATATTATTATTGTCTACATCAAATTTACATTCCGGTATCGCATATATACTTCTGCAGTGAGTAGTGAGGTGGGTACGTAAAATATTTAAAAAAGTTAAACGGAAACATCATGAAACCCTTAGATGTTTCGAAACACAAACACACCATATATGCCCACTAGTGGACAAGAACAGGCTGATGATGAGGATGATGATGATGATAGTTGCCCAGGACTGAATGTGGACTGAAAGTGTTAGTATACTACAGATGTATTGGTTGCTGTGATTCAAGCAATTTATGCTTAGTGCAGAGTCGCTAGATATAAGGAAACCGTGTAAAATTATTATTGCTCAAATAAAGATTTACTATTATTATTATTCTGTTGTCTCGGTTGGGATGATCACTTGTTGGGAAGGATTACCGGTTCTTTTGGAAGGCCTGCGGGGGGCACATGCCCAATACGTAAAGGCCCCTTGTGACGTTTAATATAAGTGTGAAATGGATATGCAACCGGATATCTCTCATAAATACACAAAATGTTACACTCGATAGTAGTTATACTCAGTTAGCATTTATAATACCTACTATTGCGTGAAAATGGAATCTAAATATTTGGGTCTATGGTGACATGTTATGCGGACTGTATATCTAAGGTCTAGGATGAGACATCATCACCTGCCATTCCAATATCTCACAAATTGTTTCGAGTTGGCAGACAGTGACTCACCAATCACAAGATGGGCCCCCAAATCAATTAGCTCTTCTTTTTTTCTAATTTCACTCGCTGCCATGCCATCAGTCTCACCCCGGAGCACTGGAGGCGATTTTGTAATATAGGTAGTACTCTTATTAAGTTCATTTTCTGGTTTACATAAAGCATTACACCTGTACACTCTATTTGCTCTGTAGATTACGGCGCCCCTTGGTGCGTTCCACGAAAACCTACGATTTGAAAACAGCTATTATTGCTGGTTCTAAAATATTTTCAGTATAGTTTGATAAGAGCGAGCGATTGCTTGTGCTATGTTCTTGGTATCCTTCTGAAATAAATTAAAGAATCTAAATAAAACACTATTCTTTCCCGCAATTCTTTTTTAATTTGAAAGGGTGACATTAATCAGTGATCAATGTTACCAACACTGGCCGATCGCCAGTTATTCACCCAAGTGAATAAATTATTCTCAATGCTACACATTATGTCTAAGCCCGTGATCCTCCAATATTTTATCACGCTTTTTAAAAACAAAGTACCATAAATGTAGTTAAGTTCAGTACTTGTGTACTCTAATAATAACTGCTACAGAGCGAAAGATTACACATTATACAGTGAAAGATTTTAGACTTTCGCGTTCCATTACATTCCATATTAGTCTTTATGGGTCTACACGCGTTGAGACCCATAAAGACTAATATTTAGTCTTATACAGTGACATAGAATGACAATCAGTGCTATAACTTAACGAGGGCCACACCGAAAACATCGGTAATAGAAAAACTAACAAGTTAATACAATCGTTTTATTCTTATAGAGATGAAAGCACTATTTCTATCGATTATACCGTCTGTTGTACGTATTAGTAGTAATTCTAGTCTGAAGTGACATAGTCGAAACAGCCGATTTGATAGCATCGACTGCCACTTCTTGTCCTTGAGTTCGTTAACTACGAAGCAAATCTTTAGTTTTTTAAAGTATTCATTGGGGCTCTTTTAAGACTGAGAACATGTCAGAGGGCTATGAAAAAGAGTATGGTAAGCGTAACAAAAAGAGATCACATAAGATCAGAAAATATACGTACCATAACCAAGGTGGATGATATAATAAAAAAGTAAGACCGTTAAAATGGAGATGGACAGGACATATTATGTCAAGAGATAGCAGTATAAATTGGCTACGTGGCCATGAAAACCTAGAGACAGGGATGAGTGGAAAAAGCTTGAGGAGGCCCATGTGTCACAGGACACGCTGATCACTAATTAGGATATCTGATGTGTTAGTTTATAAGTTTGATTAATTTTACTTAATGTTTAGTTTTCAGCATTAAAGGCTTATTATTATTATTATTAGGTACTTTATGACATAATTATTACATAAAAACTATAGTAGGTTATTATCGGCCCAATAGTGCGTTTACGATTTCAAGAGGCGACGGTTCCCCAGAAATTCCCGGTTGTCCCGGTTGTCCCGGTCGTCCAGGTTGTCCCGGTTGTCCCGGTTGTCCCGGTTGTCCCGGTTGTCCCGGTGTTACCGGTCGTCCCGGTTGTCTCGGTCCTCCCGGGTTACCGGAGTCTCCTCCCAGTGTTGTACCCATTCTCGTCGGCGACGTACTTCACCGTGTACCGGACGCCGTTCGGCGCAACCCAAGAGTACTCTCCGGTCACAACCAGAACTCATTTTCCAAGCCCTGGTTTCTCACTTTGCCACTCTGATAGTGTCTGGTACCGTCCGTCTGCTCGAACCTGCGTAGTATATTGTATAAATTTATTTTACTCGTATCTCACATTAAATGTTCCTTCTAATTCTGTCGACAGTTTCGAGGTATTCTAAAGTCACCCTAAAAATAAAACATTGTGCTTGTACATAAGTCATGTTAGGAATAGTGTACTTGCTATATTTTATAATATTTTTAATCCATGACGCAAAAAGGAGGGTGTTAAAAAGTTTGACGGATGTGTGTGTGTGTGTCTGTCTGTCGCATCGTAACTCCTGAATACTTACATAAAATCACGCCTTTTTTCCCAGAGGGGTAGGCAGAGATCACTTCCTGCCATGTGCTTGTCGATTACGGATACTTTTGATTTGACCTTTCTTTAAGATTTGACATATTAGGTCTACCTAACTCCTAAATAGGAGAACGAATTTCTATTTTGTTTCTTACGTTGAAAATATGGGTTAATCTGTGTGATCTGAAATATTCAGAACCGTACGCCGTCAAATCCAAACTAACTGACTGGCTGTTACTAATCAGTTACCATGAAACTGAGCTTCTTTTATTCAGGCCGACCCTATGATCACAATCATCGCAGTACTCACTGCTGTACTCTTCCGCTCAGCAGCCTAAACAGCTGATCCCAAGTAACTTATTGTGCGTAGGGCTGAGTGGAAAGAAACACATGATAATTATGTCCTCCCTAGGTTTGTTCTAATAACGGATGCTTCCACGCGCATGCACCCCCCACACACACACACACACACACACACACACACACACACACACACACACATGCACACACGCACTCACGCACACACACACACACACACACACACACACACACACACACACACGGCTTACACAATCACATATACACACTTACTCTTAGTGAAATAGGCTGTGTCAATACTTTTAAATTAAATTAAAGCTTCCATACAACGCCGGTAACCAAAATAGGTAATCAACAACTCCAGCCCCCAAAGAGACAGGATTACCTAGTTTGGGGACTACTGTAACCTATGTTCTACCGTGGGGTGCCGGCAGAATAGCACCTCCCCAAATCTTCCCGCGGGTGCCGCAAAAGGCGACAGAGGGACATATATAACATCATCGGAGATCGGGCTGCAGCGGTCTCCGCACTACCTTGAACACGGAACTGCGATCACCAACCCGCCTGCCCAGCGTGGTGATTATGGGCTAACCCTCCAGATAGTGTAGCAAAAGCCACGGCCCTCAGTTCCCGGCAGCCCCGCTATTCCTTCTCACGGTGGCGACCTTGGTATTGGCAGGGCCGGGGGTGCTAAGAATCCCCGGGCTACGAGAGGCCACCAACACACGTTGACTCTGGCGACGTACAGCGGACGCACGCTACGGCTCGACTCGCATCTGGCGCAACTTGAGGTAGAACTTGAGAAGATTAGGTGGCTCGTTCTGGGGTTGTGCGAAGTCCGAAGAGCGGGGAGGACACCATAACCCTAGAATCAGGCCACCTGCTGTACTTCCCGCGAGGGAGACAAACATTCTCAAGGTGGCGTCGGTTTTCTGGTCAATAAGTCCCTCTCTGACAACGTGGTGGAAATGTCTAGTGTAGAAATGTCGAGCAGGGTAGCGTACCTCATCATTAAGCTCACCGAGAGGCAGCCTCAAAGTGGTGCAAGTGTACGCACCGACCTCTTCACACCCAGACGATGAAGTGGAGAAAATGTTCGATGACATATCGAAGGCCCTTCACTCCGCCACCAAGACCCACTACAATGTTGTTATGGGGGACTTCAACGCTAAAGCGGGAGTACAATTTTGTAGTGAATCGGTAGTAGGGTCCCACGGGTTTGGAGCTAGAAACCACAGGGGCAAATGCTTGTCAACTTTCTCGAACGTGAGGGGCTATTCTTGATGAACTCTTTCTTCAAGAAGCAGCCTCAAAGAAAGCTGACGAGGCGAAGTCCCGATATTGTGACTAGGAACGAGATCGACTTCATCATAGCGGATAGGCGGCACGTATTCCGTGATCCACTGGTTTAACACCGGCAGTGATCACCGACTTGTTCGAGGCACTCTGAATATCGATTTTAAAGCCGAACGTGTTCGCTTAGTGAGGTCGAGTCTCCGACCTACTCTGCTCCAGACCATAACAAGATCCGAAACGTTCCAATCAAATCTGGAGAACCGATTTGCTGCAGTGGAAACCTCAATTGACGTTAACCAGAATCTAGAAAATATGGTTCGTGTCCTCAGGGAGGAAGGATCGAGACTGTGCAGCAGAAGGCGCGGAGGTAGGAAGTCTAAACTTTCCGAGAAGACCTTAAGGCTAATGAGGCAGCGACGTGAAAACCCACCCGCTACTACACTGGAAGCTCGGGAGATCAATAAATGTGTGCGACGCGACCTCCGGTGCTACAATACTCTTTTAATCGAAAGAGCTATTGAGCAGAATCGTGGGACAAAGGTGTTTGTACAATCTCTCGGAAGAAGCCAACTAACGAAGCTGACCACAGCGAATGGGGACATTGCTGCTTCAAAGCCGGCAGTACTCTCGGAGATAGAAGACTTCTATGGCCGGTTATACGCCTCGCATGCATCTCGCCCTGATCCCGGCAATGAGGATACTAGAGCCATATTGACACGCCACTATACCGAAGACCTACCAGAAGTTAGCAATAACGAAATCGAGATTGCTCTTGGGCAGCTTAAAAATGGAAAAGCCCCTGGAGAGGACGGCGTTACAACAGAGCTGCTAAAGGCTGGAGGCAAGCCCGTACTGAGGGAGCTTCAAAGGCTTTTTAACGCTGTCCTGTTTGAAGGGAAAACTCCGGAGGCGTGGAGTAAGAGTGTGGTCGTCCTGTTCTTCAAAAAGGGTGACAAAACCCTTTTGAAGAATTATCGACCTATTTCCCTTTTAAGCCACGTCTATAAGCTTTTCTCAAGAGTAATCACGAACCGTCTGGCGCGAAGACTCGACGAATTCCAACCACCGGAACAGGCTGGATTTCGGAGCGGATACGGCACTATAGACCACATCCACACAGTGCGGCAGATTATACAGAAGACTGAAGAGTATAATCAGCCCCTGTGCCTAGCATTTGTGGACTATGAGAAAGCCTTCGACTCGGTTGAAATCTGGTCAGTTCTGGAGTCCCTGCAGCGATGCCAAGTAGATTGGCGATACATCCAGGTGATGAAATGTCTTTACCAAGCCGCGACTATGTCCGTCCAAGTACAAAATCAGCAAACAAAGCCCATACCATTGCATAGAGGAGTGAGACAAGGGGACGTCATCTCCCCGAAGTTGTTCACAAATGCAATGGAGGATTTGTTCAAGACGCTGAACTGGAAAGGACGTGGCATTAACGTAAATGGTGAATACATCTCTCACCTGCGATTTGCAGAAGACATCGTCATTTTGGCAGAGTCGCTGCAGGACCTACAACAGTTGCTAAATGTCCTGGACCTGGACGTGGAGTCCTGTACACGCATCGGCCTACCGATGAACTTGGACAAAACCAAGGTCATCTTCAATGAACGTATACTACCGGAACCGATTGCAATTCACGGCATCGTCCTCGAAGTTGTTCAAAAATATGTGTACCTCGGGCAGACTATGCAGTTGGGTCGAAACAACTTTGAGGACGAGGTGAATAGAAGAATTCAGCTGGGTTGGGCAGCATTTGGGAAACTTCGCCGAGTCTTCTCATCGTCAATCCCACAAAGCCTTAAGACGAAAGTCTTTAATCAGTGCGTCCTACCCTTCATGAGGTATGGAGCCGAAACGTGGACACTGACTGCACGGCTGGTCCACAAGTTCAAAGTCGCTCAGCGGGCTATGGAATGAGCTATGCTCGGCGTTTCTTTGCGGGATCGAATCAGAAATGAGGTGATCCGGCAGAGAACAATAAGTCATCGACATAGCTTACCGGATTAGCATGCTGAAGTAGCGGTGGGCTGGCCATATTAGCCGTAGAACCGACAACCGCAGGGGTAGACGAGTTCATGAG
Source organism: Maruca vitrata (assembly GCA_039566165.1). Taxonomy (NCBI): domain Eukaryota; kingdom Metazoa; phylum Arthropoda; class Insecta; order Lepidoptera; family Crambidae; genus Maruca; species Maruca vitrata. Next base: position 9,058,144 of record CM076917.1, on the reverse strand, counting down.
TTGAGATCGCGTCTCGGCAAATGTAGTGTAAGACGCCCTCAAACCAGGTGGAGTGACGATCTGCGCAGGACGGCTGATAGAAGCTGGATGCGAGAAGTCGAGGATAGAAAGAAGTGGCGTGCATTTGGAGAGGCCTATGTTCAGCAGTGGACAAGTACGGGCTTATGATGATGTTGTAATGCCATTTTTGGAAATAAATCATTTTTTTTTATTTTTTTTCTTGTGAAAATCCCAGCACCCAAACATCCAGCGTATCATCTAGGGTAACACCAAGGTACTAAATGCTATGCTATGAACCCGCTCCAGAACTTCACGAACGAAACATAGTCGTATTTTTGTTTTGGAGATGCTTACTGCTTAGTGTTAGTGAGATGCTAGCGAATGACATACTGAATTAAATCCTAAATGTGCTTTACTATACTCTTCTTTTCCAAGTATTTCTACAATGTAAGAAAAGTGTCATATGCATACGCAATAATCTTACAATAGATACAACTTATAAAGTCGCGTAACAACAATGGAGAATGCTACTGTGTCTCAATTTTACAATTGTACATTATGTATTGGCATGATGAATATAATTATTTGTAAAACGAATTTATATTTTAGAAAGTGTAAGTACAAAAATTTTTTTACAATGTACTGCATGTTGCCGTGTGACGTCATAGCGCTACGTTGATTTTTTATGAAAAGTGAAACGGTCAGATCATTAAAATATATTAATAAACATATACAAATATCGATTAGGTTTATCAGAGACTTTAAAGCTGCATAATTACCTAAATTTATGAAAATTCTACATTCTCACATAGGTGTTTTTTAGACATTAGAAATATACGATGTATCAGGTATATTGGATTTACCTACAACATCGCCTTACATTATGAAACTTAAATTAATGTGCAATTATGGTGCTGATAGAAAATTTAGTCTGGTAAATAGCAAGCTAGGTCTCTTATGGCTAAAAAGTATCGCTACCTTAAATCTCAAATGGCGTAACCGCCAATTTGGTCAAAATGACTTTTTAATGCAGTTTTATTCAGTTTTTTCTCTATCGATCTGTATATTTAAAATCCTCAAATTCGCAAAAAAAGGTTATTACGACCCAATGCTTTTTATAGATTTGAACACTTTTCATAAGGTAAAGAGGTCGTAAAAGGCTTAGTCTAATTTACTTGGTGGTTACGCCCTAGAAATTATTGTGAAGTGAAAAAAATGTCAAAAAAAAGGGTGTAAGGGACATAATTTTCCGGCGTAACTCGTAAGACACGCTATTTTTCGTAATTGCAATACAAAAGAAAGGCGTTTACACCCAAAATCACTGAACACATGATTGTCATTATTATTGTTTAGTATTGCTGCGCGGGGGATTAAGATTGCGGAAACATTGGCTAATTATTGCTTTTCCTTGGTTCGGCATTTTTTAATCAATGTCCAAACACAAACCAGAATCAAAGACCAATAACGCGCCAAAGTCAACGTAACGGTCACAAAAAATAATAAATACACGGAGGAACGTAATCTATGCGCACAAGTACGCAAATGGCTGAATACATAGATAAATGTATGGTGAATATACAGCAGCTGGGGTTACGAATGACAAAAAATTAATCGAATTACGTATAACTATAAGTGAAATTTCCCATGTACAAAAATTCTTCATCCTGTTATAAAACTTACAAGGTGAATATTAACCATTACATCACTATGAAAACGTGACATATGGCGTAACTTTGTAAAGCGTAATACAGAGTGGAAATTTTACGTTTTCTTTCATTATTAAGTTATTTTAAAGCACCAAAGACAATTACTTTCGGGAGATACGACCTTCACCTATTAAAAATCATGTTTTTTTTTATGAGGCGTAAACGCCTTTTCATAATATTTCACAAGCGTAACCGACTTCTAGTTCGTTAAATATATGATTTAGGTGCAAAGAGTTCTTACTGAAGCTTTTATCTCAAAATTCTAAGAAATTTGATGTATAAAACATTTTCATTAAATTAAAGTTGACAAAGTTAACTTTAAAAAAAAAATTTTTTTTTCGTTTTTTGCTCTCCTGAAAAGTTGCGTTTTGGTGGTTACGCCATTTGAGATTTAAGGTATCGGTATGATTTAAATAAAAATAATAATACGCGACTGCTTAAGTAAGCTGCATAGAATAAATTGTTTTGTCCTATTCTATTTTACTTGATGTCCATTATTCTAGAATTCCTTAAGATTTATAACACAACAACGACGGACATCAAAGTGCTTGTTTTTTTTTTTAGTTTTTAAGCAGTTGGATTTTAAAATTTTTGTATCTCACTCGAAACTGTATTTTCCAAGCTCATTGTCGTAAGGGTCGTTTCTAGTATACCACCAACTCAGCGGGGTTGGCGGGGGCCGCTGACACAGCCGCTACCACTAGACACAGGACACAGATCACCTGAAATATATTTTTTTATTAGTTTTAACATACAATAATAAATATAATTCCACATCATAGATTTTATTCCGATTTTGAAGTAAGTTGCTTAAGCACTTGGGTTATGGACAATTGGACACCCATAGGAAACACGAAGTGCTAACAGTAGTGACTAGCTCGGTGGAACAGTGGTTAGTGATCCAGGGTCACTACCTACGGGTCCAAGAGTCGGAGTATGGAGAGGAGAATATGTGTGACGAACATCGGTGTTTAATCAATGTCTCAATGTGTTATTAAAAATATATAAGTATACTAGCTGTACCCGCAACTTCGTTCGCGTAGACTACAGGATTTTGAATTTTCTTTTAACTCCCTTTCCCGTGGGAATTTTGCAATATCGCGTTGCAAGTAGGTACTTAAAGCTAAATGCAGTTTAGGTAAGCTTTAAGTTTACTAAGTCAAATGTAAAATTTCAAGCGTCTTACTTTAGCGGTTAAGATTTTTTCATACAAAAGGATTATCCCGCTAATTCCCGTGTTCGTGGAATTTCAGGAATTCCTATCTTAGTGCACCTCTACGGTATCTAAGCTACGTTCTTCTAAATTTCAAGTGCCTACGTTTAGCCGTTTAGACTCTATATTGATATTTCAGGCAGTTTCTCCTTTTATATAATTAGAAGATATGTGTATGTTTTATGGTTAATGTGGAAATAGCGGTTATTTTGTATAATTACCGGTAACTATGCATCATTACCAGTGGTCCTGGTAAAAGGTGGTAAACATTATCGAATTAAACACATTTACGGGTAATTATATAAAATTACCATACCCTTTGTTTAAATGTGGTAAATAATAAAATCAAACAGACTTGACTGGCTCGTTGAAACAATGCTAGAGCTCAGAAGCATATGGGCGGATGTGCAGATAGGGCATTATGTTTTTATTGGGTAGCAAAGTAATACACTTCTTTCTCTATCTATACCACTGACAGCTATATTTCTATCCCTTTTCTGGGCTGAGATAATTTCGTGCATAATGTCGGTTCTGACAGGTTTTCCAAAATCATTAGAACCTTAAGGTTTTATTTTCACTTCTATCTCTCTGCGTCTACAATGCTGATTCTTTATTTTGGTGGATTGTAAGTTTGGCCCTTATGCCTAAAAAAAAATATTCTTACAAACGCTACGTAAAAGCAGTCACGCCTTTATGGTCTGAACAGAGATTTAAAATATTCATCATAACTAAACTTCCACCATTATGCTTCTAAGTTTCCTTTAGAAACATTTAAACAGTTGCAGATATACGGCTTTATGCATTTTGTTTTACTAACTTTGTGAACGCAATGGTGGGCCAATTTGAAAATAAGTCGTTATGGATGTGAACTATTCAAATATGGCGTCAAAAAATTAGCGACATAGGGCATTATACACGCCGTGGCCCGTGACCAATAGACCAATACTAATATACATGGAATCCTTAAAGTTAGTTTTTCTATTGTTAGGACTGTAGAAAATATCTTTTAAATTTAACCAAGTAAACCAAAATGTAGTTTTGCAATCCTTTAAAGAGTTAAATTTTAAAAAGACTGACGACATTTGGCTATCATATTTAACATGTGTATATAAAGGTATGTCATTTCCCAAATTTAATGAAGTTTAGTAAAATAATTTCTTTATTCAAGAAATTCCGTTATATAAGTGAATCATCTAATTTCCGCTTTGTTTCAATACTACCTGCACTTAGTATAATTTTTGAAAAAAAATTATTACCTATCTCAATTAATGTCTCATTTTAGTGAAAATAAGCTGTTATAAGCAATTTGACTTCACCGAAATAAGATCCACCACTGACGCAAGTGTGGCACTTGGCAAGCATATCTTTGACGCTTGATAAAATAAGCAGGATGCAATAGGTATCTTCTTCGAATCTTCAATAGCCTTTGATTGTGTAAATCATGAGATATTGCTATTAAAATTGCATCATTATGCAGATAAAGCGATTGATGTATTAAACTCATATCTCAAAAATAGGGTGCAAACAATGAATGTCAATGGAGTTAATTCGTGTGGCGCTCCTATTCTTAAGAGAGTGCCTTTTACTATAGTCTTTCGGGCGACTTCTTACTTTAAAGCCTATGTTTTTATTAAACCGCTTACCCCTATATTTAATAATAATAAACTCAAATTTATGTTTTTGAAAATTATGGGAAAATCTCAAATTAACGGAGTCAATTAAATTAGAATAGAGATAAGTCAATTAAGTGACACAAAATGGCAAAAATATTGATTTTAAAAACTACGAAAATTAAAAATAATCTGTACTTCCACCATAAACACGCTTGGGCAAGGCATGCTTAAGATGAGTTCATCAAAATCACTTTGAAAAATGGCCGCCTATGTGTTTTGTAAGAAGTCAAAATATTGTACATACTCGGCGGAGCTCTTTTTTTAAGCATAACCCATGCGTGCTCAATTGGATTGAGTTCTGGCGATTGAGCTGGCCACGGCAGAACGTTGATACGAGCTTCGGCAAGAATGCGTGTTACGATTCTAGCCGTGTGTGGACGTGCGGTGTCATGCATTAGTTGAAATAATTCACCTAACTGGCCTCGCAAAGGGATGATTATATCTGAAACAATTCTTTCTGCGTAAACTTGAGTATTGAGGTTACCTCTGATACAAAAAATGAGATCGGTTCTTCCGCCGATCCAAATACCGGCCCAAATCATTATTGTTCCTCCACCTTACGGATGAACTTCCTGACAATATCTCAAACGTTCTTGACTTCTAAACTCGAGTACGTCTTGTATTCGGTCTCATAGCGAAGCGGGAATCCTTCGAAAAGCACACAAAGCGCCGGTCTTCTTCCTCCCAGTTTCTGTGTTCACGAGCCCATCGTAAACGGGTCCTGCGATTGCAGGGTGCAATAGGTGAAACTCTCAGCGGCCTTCGGGATCGCAGATCCACTTCATGTAAACTATTTCGGGTTGTTTGATCGCTTATTAGCAACTCTTGGGAGATGTGGAGCCTCGTAACAAACATCATGGCGGTCATGGTACGATTCCGTCGAGCAGTATTTTGGATATACCGGTCCTGCTGCGTGTCGTGATGCGAGATCGTCCCCCATGTCGCTCGGCCACGCTGCCCGTCATGCGATTGCGCGTCCAGAGAAGACTCATGACGTTCTGTGTAGTGTTAAGAGCGAAAGCTACAGCACTTTGCCTGAAACCAGCTTCCAACATTCCGACGGCTCGCATCATCTCTTCTCGGGTTTTTTCAGTTCAATTGTTTCAGTTCCGATGCAGACATTTTAATGTTTTTCTCAAAACGGTACTTTTATAAACTAGTACTCAGTTTTATACAAATCCACATTGACAGTCAATTTTCTTCTTATTATCGAATTTTAAACAATATTTAATTAATATTTAAATGTTTAAAACTCACTAAAATGTGACAATAGCGATACAAAAAAGTTATTATTTAACCCTGATTGCAGCAATACTCCTAAACATACTCGATCCCTAGTCACTTTTAATGTGTGTAGTATTTTTTAAGTGATGTCCGACTTTTTGCCAATACAACCAAAGGTAATAAATGAACACGATAAAGTCGTATTTGCAATTTCGTCTTATTAAGTTTTACTAGATATTGATTATTATTTTTGAAGGCATTACGTTGCATTCGGACAAACACCTTAACATTAATTTACAAAAATTGGAGGCATAAAGCCGTATGGGCACATACTTATCAGTTGAACAAATAATTTCAGTTATTTTAATGGCATAAAGGCGGATGTGATCATTTATTGAAAAAAGTTAACTTTTCACTGTTTAGAAACATTGTTTTTAAATTTTAATTTTACAGTTAGGAAATCTTCTTGGTTAGCTAAATAAATGCGAAGAAATAATTTACGTGTTGTTTGTACTTAATAAAATATTTGACGATAAAATTGAATTTATATTTTACTCTCTCCTGTAAAGTTGGCAAAATCGACATCCGCCCTAATGCTTCTAAGCTCTAGAATGGTTTTGTTAGTGACCCTGGCTGGCGGTTCCAAGAGTCCTGGGTTCGATTCCCACTCGGGACAAATATTGGTGTGATGAAAATCGGTGTTGTTCCGTGTCTACATGTGATTGTATTTAAGTATGTATTTATAAATATATATGTATGTTGCCAGTAGGTAGTACAAGTTGTGCGTAGTGTGAACTCCTTCAATTTTAAACGTTGGCACGTAAAATTTGGAAGGGACGTTAGACGAGGTTAGATACCGTAAAGGTGCACTAAGAAAGGAATTCCCGAAATTTACAGGAAACAGGAATTAGCGGAACAATATTAAAACTGCTTAAGTTAAATGCTTGAAATTTGGCAGGTACCTTAGTAAACTTAAATCTTAGTTGCAACAGGATATTGCAAAATTTTTACAGAAACGGAAGTAAGCGAGAAAAAGCTTTTGTATAAAAAACATCTAAACCACGTAAGAAAGCTGATTGAAATTTGGCATGCAGGTACCCTAATAGTCGCAAAGCTTACTTGCAACGCGATATCGCAAAATTCTTAAGGGATCGGTAGTTACTAGGAAAAACTTTTGTATGTAAAATCTTGTTGTCCACGCGAACGAAGTCGCGCACAACTAGTTATAAAATTAACAAGTCAAGTATCTAGAAACCAAACTTCATGTTTGGTTTTTAACCGACTTCAAAAATGAGGAGGTTCTCAATTCGCCTGTATTTATAATATTTTTTTTTTTTTTTTTTTATGTATGTTCATCGATATTTTCGTCAATTATAGACGGATTTCAAAAATTTTTTTTTGATTGGATAGAGTTCACTTCCGAGGTGGTCCCATTTCCACCAGTCCCGGATCTGATGATGGGATCCAGGAGAAATCGAGGGCAGCCCTCAATTTTTATAGGGACATGTACCGCGTTTTGCATATTATCTGAAGTCATATTGGCATTTGCTTCTAGCTATCATAATCTTATGATGCTGAGCTTATGATGGAAGGTCAACTCCTTAATAGTTTGGAGTAAAAGGATAATTCTTTCAATACTGTTTACATATTAAGATTACTAGTTATAATATCAGTAGCATTACAGGTGAGCTGAACTAATAGGTTGACCAGTCTAGGATCTGATGATGAGATCCAGGAGAAATCGAGGGCAACCCTCAAATTTAATAGGCACATGTACCACGTTTTACATATTTTCTGAAGTTATATTGGCATTGCTTCTTACAATCATAATGTTATGATGCTGAGCTGATGATGGAAGGTCAACTCCTTAATTGTTTGGAGTAAAAGGATAATTCTTTCAATACTGTATACATATTAAGACTACTAGTTATAATATCAGTAGTATTACAGGTGAGCTGAACTGATAGGGTGAAAAAAATATGTAACACTAAAAAGTATGAAAAAAATTGTAAACAAAAAGAAAACCGCCTTCAAAAACCCGACTCACTAAAAATTACAAAATAATATAATGCGAACATTTATAATAATCATCTGGGTATGAATTTTATATGTTGTTGAAGGCGGTGCCAATCAAAATTTTGAGGAAAATAAAGCACTCTGTGTGAATGAAACACTGGTCGTCTTGTGTTCTGGGTATAAGTTTTTATTTCAAAATTCCTTCTAGCTATATACACTTTGGAAAACAAAACGCTTGCGAGATTCAAACGCGTCCCACAAGGTTCGATGGTAATTCCATCTATTGACAAAAATATAAAATACAAAGACAAGTGGACTGTACATAATCGCCCATCAAAGACAAACTGTTTTTGTCTTTAACTAAAAATAAATCGCGATACAAAAATATCGCCCACCTTGGGCCAACATAACACAACAAAATTACAATTAAAATTAACAAACAATAAACAACTATTTACTTCTTAGGAAATAGGCAAAAAACAAATTTTTGAAATGGATCTCTTAATACCATTCCTTATCTTGAAAGTGACAACCCTGGTAATATTGTCCTGACCAGGATGAGTATCAACCACTCTGCCATACAACCAGCGGCAAGCAGGTAAGTTATCCTCCTTAACAATGACAATATCACCAATCTTAACATTAGGGCTTTGTTCTGACCACCGATACCTTTGGAAGAATTTGTTTAAATACTGGCGTGACCACTGGCGCCAAAAGTCTTGGAGCATCCTCTGAGTGTATTGCCACCTACGCAAAGAAGAAACGTTAGAAGACTGATAATCAACACCGGGTGGAGTAACCAAAGCCTCTCCAACCAAAAAATGTCCTGGTGTTAGTACCGTAGCGTCATCGTTTTCAGTAATTACAGACAACGGTCTGGAATTCAAACAAGCTTCAACTCGGGCCAGAACTGTTGTCAACTCTTCAAAAGTCAAGGTACTTTGCCCTATGACCCTATTCAATGTTGCATAAGCGATTTCACTCCAGCCTACCACAATTCTCCAAAATTGGGAGAGAGAGCTGGAATAAAGTGCCAAGTACAACCATTAGTGGCTAGAGCCTCAGCTACTTCTAATGTCATGGACCCTTTTTCATTAGTGAACAACCGCCTTAGTTCACAATCTGCTCCGATGAAATAAATAGCATTATCGCTTCATATATCGGTGCAGTAATCTCTTCTTGCTACAAACCCTTTAAAGGCCTGCAAAAAGCCTTCACTTGTGAGGTCTGATATCACCTTCAAGTGAATTGCACGAGTTTGTGAGCATCATCAACGATTAACTCCAGTCAAACGAGATTTCTTCGGAATTAGGATTGGATGTTTACGTTCTCGGTTCCACAGAGTATTTTTCAGACCGCCAACCCTCACAATGCCATCATCATCAAGAAACAAATCCAGTGTTCTCAGGCTGTTCCGCTTCGGTAAGTTTTTCCTTTTCTTTTTTACAACTATCTCTTCCTTAAGACTCTCCCGCTGACATTTCAATATACACTTGTTCATAGCTTCTTCATAAGGTTCCAATTCTATGTGATCCAAAGATAAACATTCCTTGGTTACCTCATTGTATCTACCAGTAACCTTCTTTCTTTTCAGATGCCGTTCCAACGAAGTAATTCTCCTCTCTGCTATCACCTTAGGATTAGTCACCTTAGGATTTTCTGACTTAAAAGGTAGATGCATCATGCATCTTCCTTCTTCGTCTCTACTGGTTGTTTCAGCATAAAACCTTTCGCACCGTTTTTCATCTTCGCTAAACAACTTTTCTTTAGGCATTTGGACACATTTTTCAGTTTTCCAGCACTTCCTGAGCAGCTGATTATCATCATTATCAACAACTTGACAATGTAATGAGTTTATTTTTCCAGAATCACCAGCTGTCATCTTGACAGTTCCGGAAACTATCCAGCCAAGCGAAGTCGACTGAGCAACCAATGCTCCCGACGGATCCTTCTTCACACCATCTTGAAGAATCGTGCTGTACACCTCAGCACCTAACAATAAATCAACACGACTTGGCGTGTCATATCCAGGATCAGCAAGTTCAACTTCTTTGAGTTCCTTCCATTCTACCAACTGTACCCTATTAGTTGGCAAAAGAGTTGTGATAGATTTTAATACATACGCTTTTACAATTATTACATTTTTGGGCTCTATACGGGATTTTATTTTAATTTTAACAAATGCCTTGGAGATAATACTCTCTCCACCTACCCCTGAAATAAAACATTTCTTAAATGTTTTATTTAAGCCTAAACGTTGTACTGTGGACTCAGTTACAAATGATGTTTCTGAACCTTGATCTACTAAAGCGCGGATCATGTACCTTTGCCCACAGTTACTAAAGGTTTCTACTAGCGCAGCAGGCAGCAGAACCTGTTGGACCTTATACTGTCCAGAAGAAAAGCATGGAACTACAGGTTCCACATTTTCTACACTAGAGGATGTCCCAGGACACTCTGACGACCTACCTACATCCTGATCTGCATTAGGTTTAACAGTAGGATGTAGCAAAACATGGTGTTTTTTCTTGCAAACACGGCATTTACCAGAACTATGGCAGTTCCTGGCAGAGTGGTTGTTACCTAAGCAACAGAAACAAATATTGTGCGTTTGCACAAAATCACGCCTCGAGTCTACTGATTCGTTCATAAACTTTTTACAAAAATTGAGCCTATGATCACCAGAACAGAATACACATGACACGTTGGCAGTATGCATTGACTTTGTTTTGTTTACAGATTGAAATTTATTTACATGATTAGATTTGGAATCGAGGAATTCGATAGCACGATAACGTTTGGTTATGAAATTTTCGAATTGCTTATATGTGGGTAGTTCATCCGAAGAATTACAATCAGTAGCACTGAACTCCCACTGCCTCCTCGACTCTGGATCTAACTTTAGTGTCAAAATGTGAATTATAATTATATCCCAGCTAGTTACATTAACGCCAATGTTAGACAGTGCAGCTAAACAATCGTTAGTGGTATCCATCAACTCCTTCAAACTGCTAGCTGACTCATATGGGATGTTCTTTTGACTTAATAAACGCTTCAAAAGGTGATGACTAATGTACCGTTTGTTATCAAATCTATCCTCTAACAACTTCCAACATCGCGAATAGTTACTGTCAGTAGTCGGAATATTTGACAACAATTGTTCCGCTTCACCTTTGACATAACCCTTTAAGTACAAAAGTTTTTGAACGTTATCAAGATCTTGGTTAGTGTGAATCAATGAAGTAAAAAGATCCCTGAAAGTACACCATTCTGAATATTTGCCAGTAAACATTGGTATATTCATCTTAGGTAACTTAACATTACATTTAGAACTTTTGTTACAACTACTAGAATTATTTACATTGTGGGGAGCTTCTTCTAATTTAGGACTTAATAAACTGTACATATGTTTTAGCTCCATTTTATATTCAAAATATATTTCTTGTGCTTGCTCATAATATTCCTCTTTGAAATATTTCGTTTTAACTTGGCTAATTTGAGCAGGTGTTATACCATGCATCAAGTTCCTGTGGCCCAGTACAAACTCTGACCACATTTGCTCTAAGAGCTCAAGCCTACCTTCAATATACAACATCGTAAGTCTCTCTTTGGGACATTTCTTAAAGTTAGCTTTAGCCTTTAACAAGAGGTTATATTGGCTTTCCTGACTATTAATTAAGGATTCCATTTTTACAGTACCAGAAAAAACCAACAAAAGCAATTAAATCAAACACAAGTTATATCTATACAAAATTTCGAAAAATTCTCTAAGTCCAAATTTTCAAAGTCCAAAATGATACAACATTTTCTAAGTTTTTGAACTTAATAAATCGCACCAAAATCGGGCATAGGTTCCCCGTACCTTCCTTTTTTCGAGAAAACTAGGCTAAGTCCTAAACTACAGCTAAAATTACAAAGTAAAAATCTTCTTTACATATAAAGTTCAAATTGTTCTGGCAAATCTTCAAGCACACGAAATTCACTATCACTCACACTATTTTCAAAAGTTAAAACTTCAATAGAAATAAAGCTCAAATTTGTTCAGCAACTCACGACCTCGAAGCGATGATTCCAATAGTAGCCACATCAAACTTATGGCACCACCTCTGCTTGCCGCCAAAATGCAGAAACTCCACACCGCAGTCAAACTGGACTGCAACCTCCTTTTCTCTCTTCCTTCAGCGTCACGTCGCTGAGTAGCTGTCACTTGGTCCAGCTACCAAACTTTTCCGTCGCGTTTGCAATAGCGGTCCACTATCCGCGACGGTTGGTTCCAAATTCAAAAATCCGGCTCGAAGGACCAATGAATGAAACACTGGTCGTCTTGTGTTCTGGGTATAAGTTTTTTTATTTCAAAATTCCTTCTAGCTATATACACTTTGGAAAACAAAACGCTTGCGAGATTCAAACGCGTCCCACAAGGTTCGATGGTAATTCCATCTATTGACAAAAATATAAAATACAAAGACAAGTGGACTGTACACTGTGCTTGTCTGTATGAAATATAAACGGCACCGCCTTCAACAACATATAAAATTCATACCCAGATGATTATTATAAATGTTCGCATTATATTATTTTGTAATTTTTTAGTGAGTCGGGTTTTTGAAGGCGGTTTTTTTGTTTACAATTTTTAAAAAAATATAATCTTATAAAAATAAAGTTAAATAATATTAACAAATTGGCAGGCAATTAACGGTGGAACTCTAAAAATTCTTTCTCGTTAATATATTTTTTGCAGGTTTGAGATTTGTGATATTTGGAATTGCAGAGTACTTGTGATTTTTGTCAGCAATGTCAATATTTACCTCAGTCGCGTGGGAGTTTTATATAATTACCGGTAAATTTGAATTACGTACATTTACCATGTGCGTCGGTAATTATCTACAATTACCGGTGATTATAGATAATAACCGATTGCTCACATTGACCGTAACATATGCACTGTTGATCCAGATAATATTCTAACATAAGTCCTTAAAATACTTACCACGCTATCAAATCTATGTGTGATCCTGGCTACGGTTCCAAGAGTCGTGGAGTGGATTCCCCCGGGGAAATTATTTATGTCATATTTGTTTACAAAATAAGTCAAGTCTAAACAAACTGACTTTGTGGTTTTATAAAGGTGGCAGCCCAGTGGTGACATCGTGTGCAGGAGCGCTAAATCTACACTATCTACACTAATATTATAAAGAGGAAAGATTTGTATTTTTTGTATGTTTGTAATGAATAAACTCAAAAACTACTGGACCGATTGCAATATTTTTTCACCATTAGAAAGCTGCATTATTCAGAAGTAACATAGGCTATATTATATTTTTTAAAAATTAGTGATCCTTACTAAACCTCCAATGTTGTAACCCAAGGTGTAAAAAATGACCTGAAAAATTAATTACGTCGCGTGCGCTGCGAAAACTATTGATGATAGAATAAAATCATTTACTACGACTTTGCAGAACTCTCGATTATCACTTTGCCACTTTGATTTTAACTTGAAGGAATTTTGAATTCGCTTTAAATTCGTTTCGTAGGTAAATAAGTACCTGAAAATAAATTAATAAGTAACTGAGAATATATATTTTATATAGAGACTAGCTGTGCCCGCGACTTCGTTCGCGTGAAGTACAGGATTTTGAATTTTTTGTAACTTAAAAGTAGTCGTAGTCCCGTCAAAATCTTTTCTGCCACTTAAGAAGTTAGTCAACCGGAAGAAACATTTAAAACAAAATCATTTTGGTTTATATCATCATCATCATCTGTTGTTTATCGTGTAATAAATAAGTATATTACACAACATCACATTAATTGATCTGATCCTGTGGTAAGAAGCTTTAGCACTTATTTTTATCAGAACAGTGGTATACATTTAAATATTTAAATAGCATAACCAGACACGGTACAAACATCGATATATATCACAGAAATATTTGTGCTGAGTGGGAATAGAACCCACAGCTCATTATGTGGTCTGTGAATTGGCATAATAAGGCCAAGTGCAAGACGGACTCGCACAATGCAATTTATTTTTAAAGTTTACGCAATTCTCTGTACTTGACGTTGCTTTATTCTAAATAGCGACCCGCCCTCGCTTCGCTTCGGGGATATCTCTATCTCTATGTAATATATTTTAACCCCGTAACAGAAATCTATTTTTTTTTATCTAAAAAAAGCCTATGACACTCAGGGATAGTGTAGCTTTCCAACAGTGAAAGATTTTTTCAAATCGGTGCAGTAGTTTCGGAGCCTATTCGAAACAAACAAACAAACAAAAAATCAAACCTTTCCTCTTTATAATATTATTATATATTATATTATTATTATTATTACATATTACATTGACTCCCCCGTACCCCAGTGACGCTTACATGGAGCCTACAACGCATGCTGGCTAGCTGAGCGCGGTGGCGGCATCCACGCGACTTTTTTCTAATACTTGCATTTTTAAACTCGTGATATCTTCCGAATTAAATGTCCGAATTGAATAATTCAAAAAGTAATAAAAAGGTATTGAAGCCGTCTTGAATATAAAGTCATTTATTTTGATAAGGATTAATACCAAGGTACAAATAAAGAGCCCTTTCAAGCGGCGGCATAAAAATTAAATTTTTAGAATAAAAAACCGCTTGCTGTGACATAACTATAATATTTAGACATATGCTGTCGCGACACTTTTTGTAGATAATGATGAGTTCTGCAAAGTCTTAGTAAATGGTTTTGTTCTATCTTCAATAGTTTTCGCAGCGCAGGCGACGTAAGGAATTTTTTAGGTCTATTTTTTACACCTTGGGTTACATTATTGGAGTTTTAGTAAGGATCCCTAATTTTTAAAAAAAATATAATATAGCCTATGTAACTTCTGAATAATGCAGCTTTCTAATGGTGAAAAAATTGTTGCAATCGGTCCAGTAGTTTTTGAGTTTATTCATTACAAACATACAAAAATACAAAAATACAAAAATACAAATCTTTCCTCTTTATAATATTAGTATAGATTTTGAGAATCTGAGTTCTTCGCAGACAAAAATTGGCAGCGTAAATGAATGTTTCTTTTGTTTGTGTTGGCTCAGATGAAGGGACAGTAGACCTGAGTATTTGATGTAACTTTCAGTTTGATATTTTCTCCTTGACAAAAATTGATGATAAACGGATCCTATATAGGGGTTCGGTTATTCTTTTCGACGTACGAAATCCTAAAATCTATGTTTATAGTAAACAGCTTCCTCATATTGAATAGATCATCTTCAAGTAATCCTAATTGTTCATCGATCAAAGTGAAATAAAGGACGTCCTATTCCAAAGCCAGGTAGCAGTTTATAGTTAGAGAGGAAAAAAGCGTCCATGGCCGAGTGGTTTAGGTATTTGCTTGCTATGCAAGAGGTCGCCAGTTTAAACCCTGCCACGTACCACTGTGTTTTTCAAATTTTAAATTCATACCTATGTACGATTATTCGACGCTTTTACTGTGTGCTTGAATCATGTTCTTTCCCGGCAAACCCCTCATTTTCTCTTCTCGAATTTTATGCTTTACCAAATAAAATACACTGAAGCTATACTTTTATATTGATTTTCATATTATTTTTTGAACTCAATATTGAATTTGTTCAATTTGATTGAATATTTAATACCCGGTTGGTGCCTACAATGTATTAATCGCATTGTGATCATCTCATCCTTTTTTCTGATACCAAACCCTTGAGTATTAATAACAATGAATTTTTTGACAACCAACCTTCTTCAATTCGGCAATTATGGAAATTTGAATGCTCTCGTTAATATTGACAGCTTAAAAATATGTCAATTAGATGACAATATAATAAATAAAAAATAAATAATAATAAATAAAAAAGCGTCGATGGCCAAGTGGTTAAGGTCGTTGCTTGGGTTATCTATTGTTTGCCCGAAAAGATATATGCCATAATATTCATTTGCCCGAATTTCATTTGCCATAATTTCATTTGCCCGAATGTTATGTTTGCCATAAAATACAAATGACATAATTTTAATTGCCCGAACTTCAGATTCCATAATGATTCGAATACCATAATCAATGTTATCCAGATTTTTAATTTGTCTTTCATGTTTCTAACCTAACCTAACCTATTTTTTTTATCATTCTTTTAACCTATTTTACAAGCTTTTTCGGTGGGAAATGATGTAATGGCACGGAAACAAAGTTTCTAACACGTAACTAATATAGTAAACAATGAGCATAATATTATTGCAATTAAAATATGGATAACAATACGTATGGCATTCGAATCATTATGGAATCTGATGTTCGGGCAATTAAAATTATGTCATTTGTATTTTATGGCAAACATAACATTCGGGCAAATGAAATTATGGCAAATGAAATTCGGGCATATGAATATTATGGCAAATAAAATTCGGGCAAATGAAATTATGGCAAGTGGGGGTATACCCCTTGCTTGCCATGCGAGAGGTTGCCAGTTCAAACCCCGCCAGGTACCAATGTGTTTTTCAAATTTGAAATTCATATGTACCATCATTCGACGCTTTAATGGTGAAGGAAAACATCGTAAGGAAACCAGCACATCTGAGAGATTTTTCAACGGTGTGTGAAGCCATGTCAGAGGCCTACGGGCGGCTTAAAAATCTGACACCAGGTTGTTCATCAACCATATGATAAGAAGAAGAAGATGACAATATTTTGTTAAATTAAAATAGAAAAAAGGCAACAATTAGAATATTTTCGATACATGTTGTCGATTCAGAACCCTTCTGGTAATTTACGTAATTTAATAGCACTCGAAATTTATCAATTCCAAAAGACAAACTTCACATATTTGACGTATGGTATACCTACATACAAACTTTTCCACAATATAATATCGAAGTAATAGGTAGAGCACAGTGCCATCTTTTGAACTACCAAAAAACTTATCACGTAGGTACTCATGTTAGGTATATCAAACTTGACAGCATTTATGGCATGCTATACAAAGCACGATGCCATCTATGAGTAATTTTATGAACAATAGCTGACCCAACAGACTTCGTCCTGTCAAAACAAATTGTAAAAAATTTTGACGTTAGGAACACCCAGATAAAAGTGAGTGCTTGTAATTTAATATGACCTTTATATAATAGCAATAAAGCTCAAATTGATTCTACGTTTTAGTTAGAAAACGTTTGTATGTGAAAAATAAAAGGGCTGTTTTTAGGGTTTTCCCGGCAATTATTTGATTTTTTCTCAACGTAAGAACCATCCTTGGACTTCAACGAAAATTTAAAAAAAAGAATTGGCCAAATTGGTTCAGGCGTTGTTGAGTTATGCGCTTACCAACACATTTTGCGATTCATTTTTATATTATAGATTAAAACACTTATTGTTCCATATTTGAAAATGTAATATAGCCTATAACCTTCCTCGATAAATGGACTATCCAACAGTGAAAGAATTTTCAAAATCAGATCAGCGGTTCCTGAGAGTAGCGCGTTCAAACAAACAAACAAACAAACAAACAAACAAACTCTTCAGCTTTATAATATTAGTATAGATAGAGGTATACCTAAGCGAAGCGAGGGCAGGTCGCTAGTCAACCTATAAATTTAACAATTTACGCGATTGTACGTTTGCTGTAATTCTCTGTTCTCATGATAATAATAATCGTGATGACAGCGTTGGCGATAAAAACTCCAAGGTGGCTTGACTTTTTCACTAACTATCGTCACATTTCAAGCAATTTATTCAAAACGTTTATGTTATATATGTTACCGGAAATGTATGAAATCAAGGAATTGTATACAATTCCTAGGAAATGTGTACAATTCCTAAACTATTTAGGAAATGTATAAAATATTGTTTGAAAAACTATTCAATGCATTAGATATCCTAGGAAATGTGTACATTTCCTCGGAATTGTATAAAATTCCTATATCGTATTAGGAAATGTGTAAAGTAAATGCTTTCTACAGTAAATACGTTATTAATTTTAAAAAAAATCCCGCTTTCATTAGGTTGACCTGTATGTATGTATGTAAGAAAATAAATTTAAACGTCGTATGTGATTTTGATGACAATACAATAATATGGTACTGTCGAGCTGATCTGATAATGGAGCCGAAAGATATGAACTGATGGATGATCGTATCATAGCCTTATTTGGACTGGTTGGAAAGGTATTTTAATACTGTGAGCAAATACTATAAAGTGTAAAATAAATTAAGTTTAAAAATACAGTATTAAACACTATATTATTGGTGCACGTAAAAATCAAAAATAAATTACGAGTCGTTCAAGTTGTCTCTATTCTGGGCTGGGGTGTAAACTATGTGCTTTTAATTATAATTTTTGATTGTAAAAGCAGGAAAGACTTTCTTGTTAACAAATACACGAATACTACAGAACTCTACATTTTGCCACTGCTGACTGGTATTTTGAACAGATTGTTTAATGTAGAGCCTCCTACTAGTCGTGCTGCAACTCTAGTTAAAGCACCGATCTCTGTAACCTGCTTCCTGAAACATCGCTTAACTTGATTTTTTAGCAAGGTATACTAAAAATCCTACCTGTTCCAGCGCCCGCTTCAAGTATAATAATTATAATAATTAAAATCAAATATAATAATTAAAAGCACATAGTTTACACCTCAGCTCAGAAATACAGACAACTTGAACGACCCTTTATTTATTTTTGACTTTTACGTGCACCAATAGAAGCATGGTTAAGTGTCTTTTTGTAAACATAGATATAATGCTGTAGCACAGCTTGTATTGCAAAGGCACTTCTTAAATCCCTGGTCGGTTCCAGTGTATTACAAGTTGGCAACTGATCGTAGTGCAATCTCGGTACTCGGTACATCGTTTGCATCAAGAAGAACTTTGGACACTCATTATTCTGAGATCGAGAATATAATTGTTTTAAGATACCGTTCTTGTTACCAATCCCATAGAGTTCATCATCAATATACAAGGAATTTCGCGATCCCCCGATCAGGCGAAGCAATACCTTCCCCTCGTCCCGCTGTCGCGTACTCACTAATATCTAAATTTTTTTACATTTCCGATTGCTAGTTAGGAAATGTATAGATTTCCTAGGAAATGTGTAATGTGTAATTTATTTCACACATTTCCGTGTGGTTTTAGGAATTACATACATTTCCTAGGAATTGTATACAATGACGGATTACATACATTTCCGGTAACATATACACTATAAACCTTTTTCATGACCCACTCTGTCATTTTTGGTGAAAACTGCATGAAAATCTGGTCAGTAATTATAGAGTTCATCGAGTAAAGACAGACAAAGAGTTTTTGTGATATATAGAGATTGATATTTAATTTGGGACTTACCGAAGTCTTCATTTCAGATTGATGTTACTAAGAGTTATGTAGATTTTTCATGCCACTGCTCTTTTATATTGAGTCGAGTTTATTAATATATCTAACTATATCTTCTCATTTAAAACCCAAAGTTGAAGGTTAACAAGAAAACTGAGAATACGTTGTGTGTTATATGCATCATAAATGTTTTTCCTAAAATGCACGCTTTATTAATAGAATCTTGTTGTTCTGAGTGTATAACGTACCTAACATCGATATTCTGTTAATCTACTTAAAGGTAATGAGTTGTGTGTTGTGCATCCTGTAGTGGTGTAACGTACCTCCCCACACATACATTGTTGGGTTAAGGTATAAATAAGCGTAGGTTAAGTAAACTGATACAGATATTATACAGAGCCTGATTATAAAAACATCTTTTATTGTATTCGCCAACGTCCCACATTACATGGCGACCCTGCCAGTGCTGCCTTGTAGGGCAGCGCTGAGCAATGAAATAATAATTCTACGCAGATAGTTCTGTTGTACGGTTACGGAAGTGCAAAAAGTGACAAATAAATGGACTAAAAAGTGACAAGTTATGGCGGTTTAAATTAATATGGTGAGGCAATGCTGGACAGTGCAGGCAGCCGGGCGATAACATGGAGTCAGATAAAGGATTCAGTTTGCTGGCTGCCGGGAGTTGTTCGTGTCGAGGAAGAATGGTCTTACTCGCTGCCGGGTGTTGTTCGTGTCCAGGGAGATGGCATGAGCCATGTAGCAGGGCGCCGGGAGAGGTCGGTGCCCAGAGCCAGTGCCTACCAAGAAAGAGTAGCAGCAGAGCAGTGCTATTTAGTTTTTTTTCATTTTTATTAGAATAGCGCGCTTAATTTTAATATAGTGGCCACTAAGCTAGGTAAACGATTATTATAATTAATATATTTCATAATGAAAACGGAGTCGAGTCAGTTATTAATTATTTTCATATAGTTTGAATCGTACATAATTAAAATGTCTAAATCTAACACTAGGCATTAAATTTGTATTTCTTTTTGAACATGGTTTTGGAATAATTTTAATTATCTTTATTAAAAAAAAGTGTTCAAGATTCACATGGTAGGTAAATATTAGGAAACATATTTTAGCAAATTTTTAATTAAATTTTGGGCGTTATTAGAGACATCCAGCAGTGGAATGTGAAAGGCTGATGAGGATGAAGAGATAGCATTACATATTTATTTATTGTAAGTGACACAGTAGAGAGACCTTGAGCTTTGAACTTGCGCTCGCGCATCTGCATTAGTCACGTTTTGCACATCTGCATTTTGCGTAATGATTTGTTTTGGAGACTCGTTAATAAACTCATTTATTTATTCCTTTTAAATCATGAATTTAATTTTATAATTGAATAAATGGCAAACATCATAATTATAAAATATTTATTCAGACATACTTTATGTTATTTAAATTATAATAGTATTTTTCAGTTCGATTATAACACTTTTTTGATTTATCATGATAGAGCAATTTGAATTTGACCTATAAAAATCTTAGGAAAATTAATTGAATTAAAAAAAAAAATCGATAATATTTTACAGTTGAAAAGAAGTATTTAATTACAACTTTTATTAATACATATTATAGCTATTCATTAATTGAAGATTTTTCCATGGGATTCGAATTCGTTACGAACTTAGTGCTTGGTGCTACGATTCTTATAAGACATGAAGAAGAGTACCTAAATTTAAATATTACATAGATCATCTATGGAGATATATTTTGTATCTTAAACTTGTACAGAAGACCATTTAATGGCTTACTATAATTAATCTCATCAACATTTTTATGCTAGACAATAAATTTTTGATAGCCTTTGTCAATACTTTCAAAGTGTGTGAATTATTACTCATTCAATTTCAACGGGGCGTTGTACGGCAAGATCTGGAATTTGTTTTTTTTTTTTAATGAAAAATTATCATAATGCTTAAATATATTTAAAATGTATATGTTACGGCTAATACACGAAGTGCGGCTACACCTAGGTTTAGCCGGCTAGAACTAGGTGTAACCACTTACTCTTGGCTAAACCTAGGTGTAGCCGATTGTTTTCGGATAAAACTAGGTCTAGCCTTCATCATGCCGGCTAGAACTAGGTCCAGCCATTCCCTGTTGGATAAAACTAGGTCTATCCGATACCATGTCGGCTAATACCAGGTTCAGAGATACCTGTTGGATAAAACTTAGATGCGTGTCCCGCCACGCCTTCCGTCCTTCCCCGTGTCACACTCAGGACTCACAGCATCTGCAGCAGCAGCGCGGGGTGGAGGGCGTAGCGAGACACGCGTCTCTGCAGGTTGTGAGCGCCAAGTGCTGCTGATCTACTGCAGGTCTACTAGCGAGTGTGACTCATAGCGTCTGTATATAGTTGTAACTGCCTCGTTGGTCTATTGGTAGCAAGCGCTGCGTAAGGACCGAGAGGTCCCCGGTTCGAGTCTGCGGTCGGATAAACGTAGGTGTAGCCGCACTTCGGGTATTATTTAATATTTCTTCAATATTAAAGATTTATTAAGGATAATAAAAAAAATGTGTGCATATTCCCCATTAGACTATATTTTGGGCTTGTCGCCCTCACCTTTGTGTTTCACGTCCCGCCTAATAAGGCCCAAAACAAGAGTGCAACTGAGGTAGGTTTAATAATAAAACAATACAAAAAATCTTCTTTTGATCGTTTAATTATACAGCATCGGTTGTAGTTTCCTGCGTCATGAAACATTCAAATGATTTTAAATCACCCACATCCTAGAGCGCTGCAGAGGATTTCATAAGGCGCGTCGTATTGAATTACTTTAGGTTTCTGGTCTATTACTTCCGGTTTTTGGTCTATTACTTCCGGTTGGTAGCCCTTATCATTGGCTTTGTATTTGACTGTGTAGTGTCTGCCGTTTGGTGCAATCCACGAGTATTGACCTGTCACGTCTAGGAATTCATTTTCCAAGCCTTTGTTTTTAATAGATCCTCCTTGGATGTGACTGCTACCATCTGCTAAAACATATCTGCAATCAATCAAATATTTTATCAATATATCTAGAAGTTTTTAGTAAATATTCAGTATATTGAGTTAGCAAACTTAATAATACATTTCTAATTTGAATGTGAATTTAAGGAGGTACAGTGTATCAAGCGAAACAATGAGCATCAACAAATTTCGTGTTTCCGAAGATAACCGACAGAAATTATGAAGAATATGATGAAGAGCTATTCTGACTACACTTATTTTTTCGATCTCACTTATATGACGTTGGGGGTTATGTAAGCTCTATAAGATTCCACAATGGTAACGCACGTCGTTTCTGCGTTCCATCAATAGTGCAATTGACTGATTTGCTGCGTTGTTTGCACAGCTTATTACAACGAATTAGCAGTTCTTTAAAATTATATTGACTCTTATTTGTTTATGATTAAGTTGAATTTATAGAGGTGTTTTACAAATACATTAATATTAGATTTTTTTTAATTCTCGATTATTTCCGATGTTTGTCACAGTTTGCAATGCCTATTCTATGAAGTATGTACTGTATAAATATATTTGTATTACATTCTGCAGTGCAGATGTAAAATGCACCAGTACGTGTGATAATAAAAAATAAATTGTTACTCGAATTTGTAATTGCCACGATCTTCGTTGTAGGGTATATTTTCATATTTGATTAGTGTTAGAGGCTGGAAAGTTGCGGCCGTGACTGTTGCAATTATGCCGCAGACTAAAATAAACTGAAAATATAACAGATTATTATTATTAGTATTTATGCACTCTTCCAATTTTGTCACGTATGTATTTAAACACATACATGATTATTGTTTGATTTTTGACGAACATATTTATGTAAATTTAAAATGTTAAGTGCTTAAGCTTGCACTAGCTGTTTTGACACATATTTTGAAAAGCGGAAAAAAATTAATTGCTCTACTGTTGACCGGGGATTTTCTCACACCCGCCCTTCGCGGGATGCAGGAAAATTCGACGGCTTCAATAAGCTGTTGGTTGGTGTAATGGTTTCGCACGTCTGGCCGCTATTCCTGGAAGATCGGGTATTCAAATACCCGGTCAATAGTGGCCCAGTTGAATTCTTTCCGTTTTTGAAAAAAATATATTGTGTAACTTACAAAAAATCAATGAACACTTAGAAAATAAAAAAATGCTTACCAAAGACTTCATTTTTCAACGAAGATAAAGCCAGGTATGAGATTTTTTTATTGTTAGCTCTTTTATATCTGCATAAAACTATCATTTAGCATTGTGATAAACTTGAAATGCATCAAACATTCAAAACAGGCTTAGACATAGACAGAATGAGTAATATAAATTTATGAGTGCCTACAATATTATTATTGTCTACATCAAATTTACATTCCGGTATCGCATATATACTTCTGCAGTGAGTAGTGAGGTGGGTACGTAAAATATTTAAAAAAGTTAAACGGAAACATCATGAAACCCTTAGATGTTTCGAAACACAAACACACCATAATGATAAATAAAAAAATTCCACATGTTAATTATTACTCATGTAATTTTTACTTTTGTTAGTTGCCCAGGACTGAATGTGGGTTGAAAGTGTTTTAGTATACTACAGATGTATTGGTTGCTGTGATTCAAGCAATTTATGCTTAGTGCAGAGTCGCTAGATATAAGGAAACCGTGTAAAATTATTATTGCTCAAATAAAGATTTACTATTATTATTATTCTGTTGTCTCGGTTGGGATGATCACTTGTTGGGAAGGATTACCGGTTCTTTTGGAAGGCCTGCGGGGGGCACATGCCCAATACGTAAAGGCCCCTTGTGACGTTTAATATAAGTGTGAAATGGATATGCAACCGGATATCTCTACTCAGTTAGCATTTATAATACCTACTATTGCGTGAAAATGGAATCTAAATATTTGGGTCTATGGTGACATGTTATGCGGACTGTATATCTAAGGTCTAGGATGAGACATCATCACCTGCCATTCCAATATCTCACAAATTGTTTCGAGTTGGCAGACAGTGACTCACCAATCACAAGATGGGCCCCCAAATCAATTAGCTCTTCTTTTTTTCTAATTTCACTCGCTGCCATGCCATCAGTCTCACCCCGGAGCACTGGAGGCGATTTTGTAATATAGGTAGTACTTGAAATAAAACTAATTTCGTCTTAACCGTGAGACTCTGGTGGTCTTAACCGTGACCACGAGCGCTGTAAAGAGCTCGAAACTTCGGATCTCTAAATAATGTTTAGAATACCAATACACGCGAGTTTAATCCGTAAAATTAGTTTTATTTCAAATGTGTAGTGCTCGCGCAAATAAAAATAGACAATACTAAAGGTAGTACTCTTAAGTTCATTTTCTGGTTTACATAAAGCATTACACCTGTACACTCTATTTGCTCTGTAGATTACGGCGCCGCTAGGTGCGTTCCACTAAAACCTACGATTTGAAAACAGCTATTATTGCTGGTTTTAAAATATTTCCAGTAAAATTTGATTAGCGCGAGCGATTGCTTGTGCTATGTTCTTGGTATTCTTCTGAAAATAAATTAAAGAATCTAAATAAAACACCATTTTTTCCCGCAATTCAAGGTAAGTATACTTTTTTTAATTAAAGAAGAGTACGAAAAGTATGTACAAAGGTATGGGGGTGACATTAATCAGTGATCAATGCTACCTACACTGGCCGATCGCCAGTTATTCATCCAAGTGAATAAATTATTCTCAATGCTACACATTATGTCTAAACCCGTGAACCTTCAATATTTTATCAAGCTTTTTAAAAACAAAGTAGCATAAATGTAGGAAACTGCAGTACTTGTGTACTCTAATAATAACTGCTACAGAGCGATTCGTGTACAATACGGCTCTTATACAGTGAAAGATTTTAGACTTTCGCGTTCCATTACATTCCATATTAGTCTTTATGGGTCTACACGCGTTGAGACCCATAAAGACTAATATTTAGTCTTATACAGTGACATAGAATGACAATCAGTGCTATACTAGTGCTAACTTACCTAACTTAACGAGGGCCACACCGAAAACATCGGTAATAGAAAAACTAACAAGTTAATACAATCGTTTTATTCTTATAGAGATGAAAGCACTATTTCTATCGATTATACCGTCTGTTGTACGTATTAGTAGTAATTCTAGTCTGAAGTGACATAGTCGAAACAGCCGATTTGATAGCATCGACTGCCACTTCTTGTCCTTGAGTTCGTTAACTACGAAGCAAATCTTTAGTTTTTTAAAGTATTCATTGGGGCTCAGGAAAGTGCTGTAAGGAAGTGAGTCTACGATGATGTTTCACAAGTTTAAAAGTGTGTCAATTCTTTCTATGCCTGACACATGGATGCCATACCTGGGCACTGAGCCAGAAACATCTTTTAAGACTGAGAACATGTCAGAGGGCTATGAAAAAGAGTATGGTAAGCGTAACAAAAAGAGATCACATAAGATCAGAAAATATACGTACCATAACCAAGGTGGATGATATAACAAAAAAGACATATAACAAGAGATAGCAGTATAAATTGGCTACGTGGCCATGAAAACCTAGAGACAGGGATGAGTGGAAAAAGCTTGAGGAGGCCCATGTGTCACAGGACACATCATCATCATCGTCATCAGCCCATTACAGTCCACTGCTGGACATAGGCCTCCCAAATGCACGCCACTTCTCTCTATCCTCGGCCACTCGCATCCAGCTCCTACCAGCCGCCCTGCGCAGATCGTCACACCACCTGGCCTGCGGGCCACACAGGACACGCTGATCACTAATTAGGATATCTGATGTGTTAGTTTATAAGTTTGATTAATTTTACTTAATGTTTAGTTTTCAGCATTAAAGGCTTATTATTATTATTATTAGGTACTTTATGACATAATTATTATATAAAAACTATAGTAGGTTATTAACGGCCCAACAGTGAATTTGCGATTTCAAGAGGCGCCGGTGCCGGAGGAGGTTTTGTAGTGCCCAATGCTCCTCCCGGGGGTTCCTCCTCTTCTTCCAGCTCTTCCTTCTCCAGTTCAGAGTTGTATCCATTCTCGTCGGCGACGTACTTCACCGTGTACCGGACGCCGTTCGGCGCAACCCAAGAGTACTCTCCGGACACAACCAAGAATTCATTTTCCAAGCCCTGGTTCCTCACTTTGCCACTCTGATAGTGTCTGGTACCGTCCGTCTGCTCGAACCTGCGTAGTATATTGTATAAATTTATTATACTCGTATCTACCATTAAATGTTTCTTCTAATTCTGTCGACAGTTTCGAGGTATTCTAAGTCACCCTAAAAATAAAACATTGTGCGTGTCAATTAGTCATGTTAGGAATAGTGTACTTGCTACATTTTATAATATTTTTTATCCCTGACGCAAAAAGGAGGGGTGTTAAAAGTTTGACAGGTGTGTGTGTGTCTGTCTGTCGCATCGTAACTCCTAAATAGGTGAACGAATTTAGATTTTGTTTCTTACGTTTAAAATATGGGTTAGTCAAGAGTGACTTATCTATGTTTCATAAAAATATCGAGTTAAATCGAATATTCACAAATATATCCGTGGTATCATAAGTTATACGTAACGATACAGCAAGTTTTATGGAAATCGGTAAAGCCATTTTTTTTAACAATAATAATGTTGATCTATTTCACCATAAACAAGAAAATAGTAACAACTAGGCACAATTTAATGTTGATAAGAACTTGTTCATGGAGACTGGTGACCCGTGATAAGTAGGAAATACTTGTGCTGCGAACCAACAGGTCTTCACCCACAGGCACTGTCCATTCTAAAAGTGTGCTTTTGCAATAATTGTAGACTTTAAGAACTTTTCAAATATGTACAGTACATAGATAATAAAGCTATTGAAACATTTATTGGCCTTGTCATATAATTTAGGTCCCTGGACACAGAAAAATCTCAGTGTGAACATTTTCATAAAAATAATGAATACTTCATACATGTATCTACGACCTGTGGCGTCAGTATGTCGGATGTATTTAACCAATTCGTACAGATAGTACCGCACTATCAACATGCAGTGATATGATTTGTAAAGTAAGGTGACCACGAGCGCTGTAAAGAGCTCGAAACGTCGGATCTCTAAATAATGTTTAGAATACCAATACACGCTAGTTTAATCCGTAAAATTCGTTTTATTTCAAATGTGTGTATTCGCGCAAATACAAATAGATAATACTAAAATTAAGTTTAATAAAATTTTCAAATTGGCAGGCAATTATCAGTGGAACTCTTAAAATTCTTTCTCGTTTAATATATTTTTGCAGGTTTGAGATTTGTGACATTTGGAATTGCAGAGTACTTGTGATTTTTGTTAGCAATGTCAACATTTACTTCAGTCGCGCGGGAGTTTTATATAATTACCGGTAAATTTGAATAATTTACTACATTTATCATGTGCGTCGGTAATTATCTATAATTACCGGTGATTATAGATAATTACCGATTGCTCACATTAACCGTAAGATATACAGTATGACAATATTGACTGTCAAATGTATAAGTAGATGAATTTTAAAGTTTTACCAGCTGTATAATGTCTTATTCATTTAAAAATATACGCTAACTTTTCAAACTTTTGTGTAAATCCCAGCACCCAAACATCCAGCGTATCTTCTAGTGTAGCACAAAGGTACTTAATGCTATGCTTTGCACCCGCTCCAGAACTTCACGAACGAAACATACTCGTATTTTGTTTTGGAGATGCTTAGTGTTACGAAGAGAGATGCTAGCCAATGACATACTAAATGAAATCCTAAATGTGCTTTACTATACACTTCTTCCCAAGTATTTCTACAATGTAAGAAAAGTGTCATATGCATACGCAATAATCTTACAATAGATACAACTTATAAAGTCGCGTAACAACAATGGAGAATGCTACTGTGTCTCAATTTTACAATTGTACATTATGTATTGGCATGATGAATATAATTATTTGTCAAAATGCAAGGTGGACGAATAATCTCCTTCGCGGACGATACTGCCCTCTTCTTCAGTGGTAAATCCTGGCCTGAGGTCTTTCGCTTGGCTCAAAATGGTTTTATGGAAGTCAGTAACTGGCTGAATGCCAACGTCCTGACCCTGAATGTTCAAAAAACCAAATACATGTCCTTTGTCCTCAGATCTGACCAACTTCCTCCCTCTTCCCTATCGATTAGAGCCCACATCCCAAACTGCGACGATCAACCCCAATGTGACTGCCCTCAGATATGCGAAACTGACTGCATAAAATATCTAGGTGTACTCATAGACCGTACCCTGAGTTTTAAGATCCACATTGAAACCCTCGTCTCAAGACTTCGAAAGCTGATCTACCTTTTTAAATGTCTCAGAAACCTGGCCGACCGCTCTGTCATTAGAATGGCATTATTCGCTCTCTGTCAGTCTCTTGTAAACTACTGCATATTAAATTGGGGAGGCTCAGCTAAAACTTTCCTCATCGAGGCTGAGAGAGCACACCGAGCAGTACTAAAAGTCAGTGCTGGCCTGCCCTTTCGATCACCTACTTTCGAACTGTACAAATTCTGGGACCTCTTAACAATCAGGCAAACGTTTATCCTTCATACCATCACCAAACAACATGCCCAGCTTGACTATAACCCTCGTGGTGTCGAAGGTAAACGGAGAAAATTTTCAGTGTGCTTCTCAAAAAAAAGAAACACCGCTCTTTGTCAAAAGACGTTTACATTCCTCGGTCCTCACCTGTACAACAAATTAAACAAAAAATTAAACATATATCCCTTAAATAAATTCCAATGTAAAAAAGAAAACCATAGCATACCTTAAAACTTTAAATTACGAAGAGACTGAGAAGATCCTAGAATTACTTAAATAATTAATTAACTAACTAAAAACATCCTGCTCTACATAACTCACTTACTCACGCAAACACATACACACATAGGGACACACCCTTGCTCACACCGACACACTCTTAACATCAAACACATTTACATACATATCCTTACACACACTCACAAACCTCACTCACACACACAACCCACAACACACCCTAGCATTTAAGAAAACCCAACTGGGTAATATCCTCTTTCTTGTTTAAACTTTTTACCTAATTGTTAATTTAACATATCTTTATTTGTCAACCACTTGTACAAGGTTAATTGCCCAACTTCCGCGGGAGGGCCCTGGTGACCAGTACTACAGGTTTTCTAAAACCTCCCACAGGCACCAGTCTCTCACAAGGATATAGACCACTAACTTGCACTGTATAATTTAGCACTAAGAACACTTGTATCAACTTGTCCTATTATTATTGTGGAGAGAAAAATAAATGATTTTTATTATTATTATTATAATTATTTGTAAAACGAATTTATATTTTAGAAAGTGTAAGTACAAAAATTTTTTTACAATGTACTGCATGTTGCCGTGTGACGTCATAGCGCTACGTTGATTTTTTATGAAAAGTGAAACGGTCAGAACATTAAAATATATTAATAAACATATACAAATATTAGTCCAGTCATTTAAGCTTAAAGGACAATGGGCATTTTGGGCTAAAATAAAAATCGAGTGGCAGTCTCAAATATCAATTGCATATCATAGTTCGTGTCATAAATAAAAACTTATTATATGGCAGTTATTTCGAGTTATGGTTAGATATAGAAATATAGAGTGATGAAGATTGTTATATTTCATAGACGTAAACTATTTTATTTTGATAATTGTGTAAAAGATGCGAGTGGCCGCGGAGAGAGAGAAGTGGCGTGCATTTGGGGAGGCCTATGTCCAGCAGTGGACTGTAATGGGCTGATGATGATGGTGATGATGATGATGTGTAAAAGTAAACAGCGGTTTTTTTCAATTTAAAATAGGATAGCATTTAAGCAGGCCTTCAGGGTGAGTGCGACAGGCTCAATATGGTCAATAGACCACAATAGTGCCTGTCGACCTCATATTTGGATCTCACTACCGCATACCATCAGGTGAATTGTGGTCATCTTGTACGCCTATTATAAAAAAAGGATAATTCGGAATTACAATAAACCTGCGCCTACGACAAGTGTCACAGACTTGTGCGAGCGAGACAGAGATCTGGTCTGGTGGATTTGGTATCTGGGATGGGCTCGTTACCAAGAAGCAATTCGATTACCTGCTGCGTTTTTAGACACAATTATTATAGATGAGTAAGTTTTTTATAAGAAAAACATTGTCTTTGGACGTTTTAATATTGTACTTAGTTTATTGTATGTATGTGTCATAAAAAAATCTTAAAAATATGGTCGGTTTTTAATTTTTTTTTTAATCTTTAAAAATATTAGAATTTTAATGTTCTTATTAACACTTAACAATAGGAATATTATAAAAATAAAAAAAATGTTAACATTAAATCATCGAAATATACAAAGACAACAAGTATTCGATATCTCCTAAACTAACCGGTACATCCTCACGATTTTTTTTTTAAATAGTGTTGTTTAATAGTACCTCCCAAGAAATACTGATTCCGGAGACTGCCACTCAATTTCAAAAATAGACCAAGCTCCATACATTTTTGCCCATTGTCCTTAGGTAAAAATCTCGGAATTCGAGATAACCAGCTGTAAGTCTGTAAATACTTGTATATTGACGTCCTAAAAGTTGCCTCAAAACCTACATATTGTAGGGTGTACGCAACTATTAAATTTTCAAGGTCAAATGTCACAAATATCAGTTTTATGAACTTTTGAGCGAAACGGGAAGTTTTATCATAAAAGTGTGTAGGAGAAAATTACTTATCATCTAATTATCTATAAAAATTGTCAGTACGTTTTATTCCTAAGATTCAGCATTTCCGAAATACAGCGATGCAAATAGTTGAAAAAGTTGTATTTTCAAAAGCTTCCAGACTCCCGTGCGATTGTGCTAGACAGTTAAAATTTTCGCGACTAATGTATTTCAGTAGCCTCTATAACATCTGATACTAGAAAAAGCTTAAAACTAATGTTTAAGTGGGTTCTCATACAAAAACTATGTTTTTTTTTTCTCACACTTGGCCGGTTTTTAACGTGGTTACCCCAGTAAAACTATTCCAGGCGACACCTTTTATAAGTAAAGAACACGAAAGCCTAGTTCAATAATTGTTTTATGTGGTTTTCAGTATATTCAAACTGCTTATTATGGGTCAAAAAGTACGAAAAAACAATTATTAGAATTTCTGTTTGAAGTATAACTGCAAAAAAACATTTTAAAAATGTTAACTGTCCATTTAACTCTATTATGAACGTGAAGATCCATTTATTATTATCCATTAACCAAATTTAATTTCATGAAACGCAGAATTCTTAAATCTTCTGAATGCTGAAAACAACACAAAACAATTATTTAACTAGGCTTTCATATAAACAACGTGTTCTTCACTTATAAAAGGTGTCGCCTGGAATAGGTTTACTGAGGTAACCACGTTAAAAACCGGCCAAGTGTGAGAAAAAAAAACCATAGTTTTTTTATTAGGACCCACTTAAACATTGGTTTTAAGCTTTTTCTAGTATTAGATGTTATAGAGGCTACTGAAATACATCAGTGGTGAAAATTTTAACTGTCTAGTACAATTGCACGTGGACCTGGAAGCTTTTGAAAATACAACTTTTTCAACTATTTGCATCTCTGTATCTCTGAAATGGTGAATCTTAGGAATAAAACGTACAGACAATTTTTGTAGACAAATAGAAGATAAGTAATTTTCTCCTACACTTTTTTATGATAAAACTTCCCGTTTCGCTCAAAAGTTCATAAAACTGATATTTGTGACATTTGACCTTGAAAATTTAATAGTTGCGTACACCCTACAATATGTAGGTTTTGAGACAACTTTTAGGACGTCAATATACAAGTATTTACAGACTTACAGCTGGGTATCTCGAATTCCGAGATTTTTTCCTAATTTGACTGGACTATATCGATTAGGTTTATCAGAGACTTTAAAGCTGCATAATTACCTAAATTTATGAAAATTCTACATTCTCACATAGGTGTTTTTTAGACATTAGAAATATACGATGTATCAGGTATATTGGATTTACCTACAACATCGCCTTACATTATGAAACTTAAATTAATGTGCAATTATGGTGCTGATAGAAAATTTAGTCTGGTAAATAGCAAGCTAGGTCTCTTATGGCTAAAAATTATGATTTAAATAAAAATAAAAATACGTGACTGCTTAAGTAAGCTGAATAGAATAAATTGTTTTGTCCTATTCTATTTCACTTGATGTCCATTGTTCTAGAATTCCTTAAGATTTATAACACAACAACGACGGACATCAAAGTGCTTGTTTTATTTTTTTTTTTAGTTTTTTAAGCAGTTGGTGTTTTAAAATTTTTGTATCTCACTCGAAACTGTATTTGCCAAGCTCATTGTCGTAAGGGTCGTTTCTGTATTCCACCAACTCAGCGGGGTTGGCGGGGGCCGCTGACACAGCCGCTACCACTAGACACAGGACACAGATCACCTGAAAAATATTATGTTTAATTAGTTTTAACATACAATAATAAATATCATGCCACCTCACAGACTTTGTTCCGATTTCGATGTAAGCACTTGGGTTATGAACACCTTTCAGAAAAATCAGTGGTAACAGTGGTGACTGGCTCATTGGAACAGTGGTTGGTGATCCAGGGTCAGTACCTACGGTTCGAAGAGTCGGAGTTCGGAGAGGAGAATATGTCTGACGAACATCAATGTTTTTTCAGTGTCTTATTAAAAAAGTGTTTTATCAAAAATATATAGTATATTTGTGAATGTACTGTTGATCCAGGTAACCTTGACACAAGTCTTTTAAATACTTACCACGGGATCAGATCAATGCATGTGATCTTGTGTACCTATATGTATTACAGTTAAATACATATTGGTTTGGTGGCACAATGGTTAGTGACCCTGGCTACGATTCCAAGAGTTGTGGTCGATTCCCACCCGGGAAAATTATTTGTGTCAGTAACATCGATATTTATCTGGGCGTTTTATTCAATAAATTTAAATAAAGAATTTGTGTTTACCATTGTTGTAACTGATATCCGTAACACATGTGCTTAAGCAACTTGATTAGGAATAAGAACGTTGTATGTGATGTTGCAAAAAAACATAACAGAAACAAAAAAGAAGAAGAAAAACAACGCAGATACGAAGCAAACACTCTTGCCCTGCTGTTAATCAACTTAATATTTGTCCCGGTGGGTTCGTACTATTCAAAATAACATTCATCACTGTACTTATTCTATTCGTGTTATGAAGTATCCACAAGTTCACGGCCTTCAGACGCCTGATTTAAAAAATGTTTATTACATTAGAGACCCTCCCACGCTTTGCCTCTGCTATAATACAGATATTATAGGCAGTATCTCGAGAATAGTGATAGCTAGTCAGTTGAAATTTTCACAGACCATGTCTATTGCCTCAATTAGAAAAAATATTTAAAACAAAATAAAAAAAATAGTTCAAGGGGGGTTCCATTCCCCAAAAATGTTTTTTTTTTCAAGATTAGATAAGAGTACGGGACCCGAGCACTTGGCTGGTTTATTTCTAATAATTGCATTATTGAGTTTATGATATCGCAAATATAATATGATTCAGTTTTAAGAATAAAGATCTCCAATAAAGTAAATAAAAGTAACAGAATGTAACTCAAAGTGATGCCACCACTTTCCACTTCGATTTTTTATATGTAGTTACGCGCCGCCATCACGCAGCCTCTACATCTATAGTACATTTTTTAGACTTATTAGGTAAACAAGAACAAACATGTGTCAGTACGAAAATTACGGAACATTGCATAATTTTTGTTCTTTATGTTCACTATGAACGTTTTTTTTATTAGGGGAAACACATAAAATACGAAATACACCAAAAGCTGTCTCAATTTAGCTATTTAAACACTTAAATTCTGGTAAAGTCGCATTATGATTAAGAGTTATTTTCAACATTGACTCTTTGTGTTTGGACAGTAGAAATGTACGGTTCTCTATTTCATCTTGTTAGTAAATATGAATATTTGGTATCAAAATAAGTTACTAGCATCTGATTAGTTACTACTAACGCCATCTAGTGAGTAAGTTTTGTACCAATGTATGTTTGTCCATTGTTCTTTTTGAATAAACGTCAGTCTGTTGCGAATAGCTAACGAGTTTTAATAGGTTATGGGCTACTACTCCCGTTTTTATCAGTTATTTTAGTTTAAAATAGATAAATTGTGCTTGTTAATTCGCGGAAACATGAACTCGAACTACATTGCTAGTGTGCCGAAGTTGAAAGGCAGGGACAATTACGATGAGTGGTGTTTTGCGGCTGAAAATTTACTGGTCCTGGATGGGACGGACAAGTACATAAAACCTCCGCCCGGATTTGAAGTAAAACAAGCAGAAGACGCAAAAACGAAGGCGAAGTTAATATTAACAATTGATCCAGCATTGTACGTGCACATAAAGAACACGGAGACGTCAGCGGCATTATGGAATAAGTTGAAAACCATGTATGACGATTCCGGTTTCTCTAGGAAAATAACCTTGCTTCGACATTTAATATCAATAAGATTGGAAAGTTGTGACTCGATGGCTACCTATGTCACACAAATAGTCGAAACAGCTCAACGGTTAAATGGCACAGGTTTTACAATAACCGATGAATGGGTGGGATCATTGTTATTGGCAGGTTTGTCTGAACGTTATTCCCCGATGATAATGGCCATCGAACATTCAGGTATTTCGATAACGGCTGATATTATCAAATCAAAGTTGCTCGACATGGAAATTTCGAATGATTCGGAGGTAGGTGGCGCTGCATTCGTTGCGAGAAATAAATATTACTCCGGCAATGGTGGCAACACCAAGCCAAGAAAAATGGCGGTTCGTTTATGTCAAACAAGAAACCGATCGCAGAGTCAATAACAAAAGAAATTGTTTGTTATAAATGCAAAAGCAGCGGACATTACCGTAATCAATGCCCGTTATTGAAGAAAACTGCAAACAAATGTGTTTTCAACGTTGTTTTTATAAACGGAAAGTTTAACAAGACGGAATGGTATGTTGACAGCGGTGCGAGTGCGCATATGACTGTAAACAAGAATTGGATTAAGAACATGAAATCATCGTCTTGCTTACCAGAAATCGTCGTTGCTAATGAATCAAAAGTGTCAGTTGATTGTTGTGGAGATGTGGACATCATTTCAGATTTGGAATGTCAAATTACAGTTAAGAATGTACTATGTGTGCCTACTTTGACAACAAATTTGTTATCAGTTAGCCAGCTTATCAGCAATGGAAACAATGTCGTGTTTAAAAAAAAGCATTGTTATATTTATGACAGAAGTAATGCTTTAGTTGGGATTGCTGATTTAACTGATGGTGTGTACAAGTTGAGATTGCAGTCGCCGAGTTATGTGTTGGCAGCTCCTGCAGTTACCGGTCACTTATGGCACAGAAGGCTAGCTCATATCAACAGTCAAGACATGAACAGAATGAAGAGTGGCATAGTAGATGGCTTGACATATGAAGGTTCTTTTGACATTACAAAAGCAGAATGTAGTACTTGTTGTGAAGGGAAACAGATGAGGTTGCCATTCACACATGTTGGTGAGAGAAGTACAGAGGCATGTCATCGGATACACAGTGATTTGTGTGGACCGATGGAGGTGAACTCCCTTAATGGAAGTAGGTATTTCATGCTATTTGTGGATGATTATAGTCGGATGACTTTCGTCTATTTCCTCAAACAAAAAAGTGAAGCTTTAAGTAAATTTAAAGAATTCAAATATATGGTTGAAAACCAACAAGGGAAGAAAATAAAGATCTTTCACACAGACAATGGCTTGGAGTACTGCAGTAAAGAATTTAAGAGTTACTTGAAGCAGTGTGGTATTATTCACCAAAAGACAAATAGTTACACGCCTGAACAAAATGGTGTCTGCGAGAGGGCTAATCGCACAGTAGTTGAAAAGGGCAAATGTCTATTATATGATGCAAAGTTGGGCAAGAGATTTTGGGCTGAAGCAGCCAACACAGCTGTTTACTTAAAAACAGGTCCATTGTATCAGGCATACCAAAAACACCTTATGAATTGTGGCATGGGTCAAAACCAGACCTTAGTCACATAAGGTTATTTGGAAGTAAGGTAATGGTACATGTTCCCAAAGAGAAGCGACTCAAGTGGGATAAAAGGCTACTCAACACATATTAGTCGGATATGGTGAGGATGTCAAAGGATATAGATTGTATAATCCTACTAAGAACACCGTTATCACCAGCAGAGACGTCATTGTGATGGAAGGCATGACAGCGGATATCGCATCCAGCAAAGAAGCCATATGGATAACAAATGAGGAGGCAGCACAGCACAATGAGGAGCCACCAGAGGTTAGTGTGGAGAAGGAGAGCAGCAATTCAGTGGGGGAATTTGATATTCCAGAAGATGTCCTTGATAACAGCTCTTCAGATTCTTCAGTATACGCAGACGGTGAAAGTAACCTTTTTTTTTTTTAGACGCGGAGAAATACGTCACGCACCGTCACTCCGGGCAGGGGGTTTTCCCGAGGCGATGTGTGGGACTCCCGGCCGCCTGAGACTGGGACTTTCGGCGGCTGCTCCTGAGAAGGTGACCCAGGGGTGTACCCACTAAAACTCCGCGGTGCAACTACAATGCCCTATGGCGGTGCGGCGGGTAATAGCGTAGCCTTCCTTCCGCTACACCACCGGCATGCCCTTTCGGGCCCTCCTAAGCCCCCCGCCGCATGGGGTGGGGGGCGGCAGGAACACTTTGCACCAGTAGTTCCCACCCTTCATGCAGAGACCGAGTACAATGCGAGCGGGGACGTCCCCACGCCCCCACCCGCCGGCCTCCGCTGGACAGACTTAAGCCAGATTTCTTGCTCCCTCTACAATGTTCGAGGTATGCACGGACCCGGCTAGCAACACGACGGCCGTATTCTCGCCCCGGCCGCCAAGGGTTCCTCTCCTTAGGCTTCCATTGGAGTGGAAGACTCTTCGCCGCGACGGTCACCCGCGCGACTCTTTTCAGGCTGGGGATCAAGTCCCCTTCTCCCTCTAGCTGGTGGGGGGCGACATGCCCGTCCCCCCATACTGTGTCCTGCGGGTAAGCCCGCCGCTGCGCAAACAACGCAGCTGGGCTCCGCAGTGCACTGGGCAGCCAGGTGTTCACGGCTGCCACAGCGGAAACAGAGTCCGCGGCGGTCTTCCACGGACGTGCACGTCGGGGCTGTGTGGCCGGTCCCCATGCACCTGTAACAGCGCAGGGGTTTCCGGTCCAGGACTTTAAGCTCGGCAGAGCTCCATCCTATCAGGGTGCGCCCCTGGGCCATAACTTCGGCCACCCTCGCGGGGCAACTCACGATAGCAGAGCTACCACCACCAGGGCTGGGTCGAATTCTCCCAACCCTCACTTCGTCAGGTGGGCAATTGGCCTTCTCAGCCAGGACTTTGGTGACGTCTTGGGCGGTGACTGACTCATCCAGCCCGTTTATTCGGAGTTGCGCCCGCATCACCGGGCGTACTACTCTGGCTGAGCCAGTGGGGAGAGCAGCCTCAATCCCCTTGGCTAGTTTCTCGGCTTCTTGGGCATGATCCGCGCCCGACAGCTCAAATAACCGAGCGCCGGTCGCAGATCTCCTCATCTTTATGTCCTCGATCCCGAGGTCCGCAAGATTAAGTTTCTTCCGGACGTGGGAGAGGACTTCGGCATATGTGCAGCCATTCTCCACCCCTTCCGGTGTCAGAGTGACCACCACGGCCTCCGACTGGAGGACGGTCTGATGTTTTCTTCTTCCCCGCTTCCGCCGCCTCGACGCTTTCGTAGCGGAGGCGGTTTTGGGGGGAGCGGTTTGCTCGGCTGTAAGGTCAGGGGCAGGGGGAGGGAAAGAGGGCCCAGCGCCAGAGACGGGGGAAGAGGCAGAGGGCCTAGAGTTGACCTTCCGTTTTTGCCTTGTCACTATAGACCAGCTACCCTCATTAGGAGCCGGGACGTGAGTCTGGGGGACGGCCTTCGGGGGTTGTCGCTGCGGTAAAGGCTGCGCAGGTGACGGCTGCAACTGAGAGGCCACATCGCCGCGGGCTCTGTCTGCCGCTAACGGAGGACGGAGTTTTAAGGCAGGGGGAAGGCGGCTCTCCAAGCCACTCAGACGGGCATCCAGGATATTCCCCACCATTATGGCAGTGGAACGCTGATGTTCCTCTAACATGTCCTTAAGACCCGCCAGGGCATCGACTCCTTGCGGGGGAGCCACACTGGTGGGGGCTGGGGAGGTCTCAGATGACTTATAGTGGGGACGCACCGGAGAAGTGGCCACATTTCGTCGGGGGACGGTCACTGGACGGAGTTTCTCCACTTCTCTCTGAAGGAAAAGCACGTCCTCCTTGGTCCTAAACCGTTTCAATTTCTCCTCACTTGCATCCATGGCCATCTGCCGGACGCAAAACCATATGTCACGGATGGCCATCCGATTCTCCAGGATATTGACCGCCGTTCTGGGTTTGTCCAGTCGGGTAAACAGCCTCTCTGCGTGAACTTGTATGCGCTGGGTCAACAGGCACAACGGCATGTCCTCCACGGACATGTCCGTGAGTTCGTGGGGGACGTATTCTGGGAGGGCATTGAACTCTTGGTATGTGATGGAGTCGATATACTCCTCCTCCCCAGGTAATTCGGCGGGGGCGTCATTAACCCTCTTTGCGGTCTTCTTGGCTTCCTTTTGGAGCGCCACCAATCTGGAGCTGGACACTCGTTGTATTGTCCGCTTGGCTGGGGGCTTATCCGAGCCCCCGCTCTCCTCTGTGCTTTGGCGAGGACGTTTCCCTGTCTTCTTCCTCGAGCCACTCTCTTCATATAATTCCGAATCAGAATCCTGCTCACGTACGCGAGCTAAATCGGTTGTCCTTAAAGATGCGCCTTGGTCGTTAGATAAATCAGATCGGTTTTTTTGGGAGAATTCAGTAACAATATCCATAAAGTTCCCACGAGTGGGGTCGCAAATAAAAGTCCACCCGGGCAGAGGCGCCTTACCCGGGTAACCCTACAAACCACACGGGGACGGGAAATCCCGCGGGGCGGGCCGTGCGCCGCCGACATACCCTGCCGACGTCCCCCTTTCGGGGGGACCGGTGTCACGAGCATCGACAACACCTGTCCTTGAGGTTTTTTATAGAGCGGGTCTGCTCGCGGGGCCGGCCAATGAAGGCAAGCCCCCCCACCCCTCCGTCTCAGTGACGGAGGAACGGGTTGCCCGACGGTGGCCGAAGCCCATCCTCTGTGCGCGACACCGCAACACAGAGGACCGGCCGCGCGGGTGCCGGAGTTTCAGCCGTGGCCACTAGCCGGCCTCGTTGTCCAGGGTACACCGCAGGGAGGTACTCCGATCTGGTACCCCGTGAAAGTAACCTTCATGAATCTCTACCAAGTGAGGTTCAGGTGCAGGAGGTGCAAACTACTTCAGTTCCAGTGCCAGATTGTGTTAGAACAAAGCGCTTGAGGAAACAACCTGAGCGGTACGGCTTTAGCAACTTGTGTGTATCCAGTTCTGGTCCAGCTTCAGAGGAGATCACAATCTCAGAGGCTCTTGAGGGGCCTGAGAAGGAGCAGTGGCGGCGTGCAATGGCTGATGAGTTGCAGTCATTCGAGGAGAATGACGCATGGGAACTCGTCAAAAACCCTGGTGATGTGTCTATTGTGAAGTGTCGTTGGGTGTTTGTGAAAAAGTTTGATGTGGACAATAATGTGCGGTTCCGGGCTAGGCTTGTGGCCAAGGGCTTTACTCAAAAGCCTGGTGTAGATTATACTCGTACTTTTGCACCTGTAATTCGTCATTCTACCCTGAGACTGTTGTTTGCTCTTAGTGTTAAAATGGGTATGAATATAACACATTTAGACGTAACCACAGCTTTTCTAAATGGTGTCTTAAAAGAAAATATATATATGTCAATACCTGAAGGTTTTGCAAACAAAAGTGGGGGAAATGTGTTGAAATTAAAGAAAGCAATTTATGGTTTAAAGCAGTCATCTCTAGCGTGGTATGAGAAAGTAAAAGATTGTCTTTGTAAGTTGGGCTTTAACAGTAGTCAATATGAACCATGTTTGTTTGCAAAAACTAAAGGTAATACAAAAATAATTATTGGGTTGTATGTGGACGATTTTCTTATATTTTCAAATAATGACCACGAGACAGTAAAATTGAAAAATGTATTAGCTTCAGAGTTTAAATTGAAGGATTTGGGTCCTGTCCGACAGTATCTTGGAATGAGAATTAATGTAAATAAAAATAAGAATGTTATTAGTATTGATCAAACACAGTATATTGAACAATTAGTTGAAAAATTCCAGATGTCTGATTGTAAAACCCAAAGTACTCTATTGAACCTAAATTGAATATAGAAAAATCTACAGAATCTTTACCTAATGTTCCATATCAAAAACTCATAGGCAGCTTAATGTATCTGGCGGTATTGACAAGGCCAGACATTGCCTATGCTGTGAGCTACCTCAGCCAATTTAATACCTGTTATAATGTAAATTGCTATAATTATGCTAAAAAGGATTTTGAGGTACTTGCATTGTACAAAAAATTATTGTCTTAAGTATACCAATAATGACATTAATTTGCAAGGGTTTGTTGATAGTGATTGGGCATCTGATGCCGTGGATAGGAAATCCTATACTGGGTTTTGTTTTATGCTGTCTGGATCTGCAATCTCCTGGCAAAGCCGTAAACAGAAGACTGTCAGTCTGTCCAGTACTGAATCTGAGTACATGGCTATGTCAGAAGCTTCCAGAGAGGCTGTTTATTTAAGAAACTTGATAAATGAAATTACTGGTCAGTTATATGTTATTAGTTTACATTGTGATAATCAGAGTGCCATAAAATTAGCTTCTAGTCAACAGTGTCATAACAGATCTAAACACATTGATGTTCGCCATCACTATATCAGGGATGTGGTTAATGATAATATTGTCAAGATTAAATATATTCCCACAGAGGAAATGCCTGCTGACCTGCTTACAAAGGGTTTGTGTCATTTAAAGCATTATAAATTCATGAACATGCTTGGTATTGTAAATGTATAAACGATAATGTTATTTTCAAATAATGTTTAGCTTATTTCGATAAGTGGGGGTGTTAGTAAATATGAATATTTGGTATCAAAATAAGTTACTAGCATCTGATTAGTTACTACTAACGCCATCTAGTGAGTAAGTTTTGTACCAATGTATGTTTGTCCATTGTTCTTTTTGAATAAACGTCAGTCTGTTGCGAATAGCTAACGAGTTTTAATACATCTCATAAAATTTTTATCCATAATTTTACATCTCATAATGTTTTATGTCCGAATCATCATTTGCCCGAATG
The DNA here is from genome assembly GCA_039566165.1 of Maruca vitrata. NCBI lineage: Eukaryota > Metazoa > Arthropoda > Insecta > Lepidoptera > Crambidae > Maruca > Maruca vitrata. The sequence continues at coordinate 9,016,619 of CM076917.1, read as the reverse complement.
ATCATTATCCCTAACTACATTTATCATAATATCACTTGCCCGAAAATCGAAATCCTAAATATTATTTACCTAAAATCTTTTTGCCATAAATATCACAATCTATAAAGTTTAAAAGACATAAAAGGCTTTTCCATAAACGTCATAAGTCCGAAAGTACTAAAGGTCCTAAAATGATTTGCTATAAATATTACAATCCATAATATGTGAAATGCACAATGCTATTCTATAATTTGTTACAAATCCTAAATATTCATTTGGCAAACGAGACATTTAACAACAGTACCATCTTACAAAAACTGACTTATTATGTGTGACGAACATCGGTATATATAAATATATTTATTTTTATTTGTGTATCCACTGTTACATAGAAATTGAACAGTAGTAAATATTTTCTGGCGCTTCGCCGGCCGCTGCCGCGGCACGCTCGCTTCGGGTTATTCCGTATTCATCCTATGTGAACTCATCCGATTTCCTTACTCATCCTAAAATAGTATTCCTAGCTCATCCTATTAGATTTTGTCTTGACACAACACTAATGCAGTCTTTCCTCATCACTAGGTGAATATTCCAATAAAAAGTATGGATAGCAAAATCAAAAGTCAAAACATTTTCAGAAAGTAAACTTTTAATAGGTTTTGGATATAAATATTATTATTATAAATAAAAAGAAATCTGTATGTTAAAACAAGAAAATAACATAATATTCAATAAAATATACTTAAAACTGAAAGCCAAACTTACACGTGCTATTAAAGAAAATAATAGTATCTAACGGTTTCATTTACATTTAATAATGAGTCACCAAGTTGTATTTTTAACTATTACCATACAAGTGAAAGAGATAGAATCTTTTGTTAGAAAGAGATAGATACATTTTGTATGCCCATGTTGCAAATTGGCTTTAATCAGTTCACCACTAACTGATATCCTGGTTCCTCCTTAATCTGTGAATTTTAATTTAAGATTATTTTTTTACATTTTATTATAAGATTTTAAAAATCATACAGTTTAGGTACATATGGAAGACGATGTTTTTGAAATCAAAGTTGATTGTGTCTTGTTTGTCAAAATTTAAAAATATTGCTGTGTTAATCATATGAAAAATATCTTATATATTATTCTTAATTTTTAAAAATAAACATACCTAACTGTTTAATAAAACATTTATAAATAAATATATTATTTTATCAGACTTTTTGCAGTTTTATTTGACAAAACGACTAAATTAAATTTTAAACTTTTATTCCAACCGTACAAAATATTCTTATTTTTAAAATGTTTTGTGATAGGATGAGCTAGGAATTATTTTGGGATGAATAAGGAACTTAAAATTGAAATATTTGCTTTGGGATGATTAAGGAACGAAATTAGGATGAGTAAGGAAAAAATATCACGTAGGATGAGATCACATAGGATGAATACGGAATAACCCCTCGCTTCGCTCGCTCGGTTCGCGCGTTTTATGGTCACCAGTTCTAACCTAACCTAACCAAAATTCTAACCTTACCTAACCAAATTTATCAAAATAATGATTTTCCAAATATTGTGTTTTAATTTGACCCGTACCATATCTATTATCAGATCGATGAATAAAAGAAACATTTGCCAAATAAAACATTTTATCAAACTTTTTAGACCAATAGTAGTTTGGTATGATAACTCAGTTGTTAAATATTCATTTTGCAAAATAATTATTTGTAAAATGAAAATTTAACTGTTGATCATTTGGTCAAAAAGTCAGTCATTTATAAAATGATGATTTGACGAAACCATTTTTTGGCCAAACATTTTTTGAATAAAACAAAATTATAAATAATCATTCATAATTCGGACTAATAATATTATGATAAAGCTCCATTCGTAGTAACGAACATTATACTATGTAACACTTCGGGCATTTAACTTTATAGCAAGTAATTTTAGGAGATTTGATTATTATAGAAATCGATATTATGACAAAAAATGATTAGAATTAAAGACAATTAGGGATTATGAAATTTCGTACATTCGTACATTATGGATTTTGATGATTATAGCAAACGTGTTAGGGATTTTGATTTTCGGACAAACGATTTTCGGATAAGAAACAGACTCCCGAAATGTACATGTAAGTAATTGCTTTTTTTTTAATGTCTGTTTTCATTTTTTTTTTTTAATATTACACAACATCACATACATTGATCTGATCCCGTGGTAAGTAGCTTAAGCACTTGTGTTACGGAAATCAGGATCAACAGTGGATATGTTACGGCTAATACCCGAAGTGCGGCTACACCTAGGTTTAGCCGGCTAGAACTAGGTGTAGCCACTTACTCTTGGCTAAACCTAGGTGTAGCCGATTGTTTTCGGCTAAAACTAGGTCTAGCCTTCATCATGCCGGCTACAACTAGGTCCAGCCATTCCATGTCGGCTAATACTAGGTTCAGAGAATCCCTGTTGGATAAAACTTAGATGCGAGTCCCGCCAAGCCTTCCGTCCTTCCCCGCGTCACACTCAGGACTCACAGCATCTGCAGCAGCAGCGCGGGGTGGAGGGCGTAGCGAGACACGCGCCTGTGCAGGTTGTGAGCACCAAGTGCTGCTGATCTACTGCAGGTCTACTAGCGAGTGTGACTCATAGCGTCTGTACATAGTTGTAACTGCCTCGTTGGTCTATTGGCAGCAAGCGCTGCGTAAGGACCGAGAGGTCCCCGGTTCGAGTCTGCGGTCGGTGAAAATTTGTGTGAGTTTTTCTGTAATGAAATTACTTAGCCCGGAGTTAGGAAGTTTGAACGCCCGTGCCTCGGAAAGCACGTTAAGCCGGTGGTCCAGCGCCCGATCTCTCATCGGTCATGTCGGATTGCTGACTCACCAAGGGTTTATGAGAGTAGGGGAAAAGAGAGTGCACTTGTGTTTGCGCGCACACTTGTGCACTATAATATGACCTACGCACTTGGCTGATCTTAATTGAGATCGGCTGCCATGGCTAAAATCGGTCGGACGCCTTATCTTACATACTTAGTTATAGCCGGCATGCTTTCGGCAGATAGATATTACAAAAACATCCAATAATTAGAAACCAAGGTAGTTTTTCATTCTTTTAAATCAAATTGTAATAAATAACACATATTGTTAGGAGTTAATTGTTAAGTACAATAGGAACATTCAGGAACATTTTTTTAACAACAGACAATAGTTGCATATTATAATTTTAAAGAATATAAATATAAATCACAGGTTTATAAAGTAACATAAACTATTTAGAACAATCTATACTTGAGTGACATTTTGAGTTGCACATAATACCAACAGCTTTGCAAAGGCACTTTATGTTGCCACATTTGGTTTTGTAGTTGCATGTTTTCTAATTAATGGATGTTTTTGTAATATCTAAAAAAGCTCTGCCGATAGCATGCCGGCTATAACTATGTAAGATAAGGCGTCCGACCGATTTCAGCCATGACAGCTCGATCTCAATTGAGATCAGCCAAGTGCGCAGGACATATTATAGTACACAAGTGTGCGTGCAAACACAAGTGCACTCTCTTTTCCCCTACTCTCATAATTTGGTGAGTCGGCAATCCGACATGACCGATGAGAGATCGGGCGCAGGACCACCGGCTTAACGTGCTTTCCGAGGCACGGGCGTTCAACCGCCAACTTCCTAACTCCGGGCTAAGTAATTTCATTACAGAAAAACTCACACAAATTTTCACCGACCGCAGACTCGAACCGGGGACCTCTCGGTCCTTACGCAGCACTTGCTGCCAATAGACCAACGAGGCAGTTACAACTATGTACAGACGCTATGAGTCACACTCGCTAGTAGACCTGCAGTAGATCAGCAGCACTTGGTGCTCACAACCTGCAGAGGCGCGTGTCTCGCTACGCCCTCCACTACGCGCTGCTGCTGCAGATGCTGTGAGTCGTGAGTGAGACGCGGGGAAGGTCGGAAGGCATGGCGGGACTCGCATCTAAGTTTTCTGCAACAGGGATTCTCTGAACCTAGTATTAGCCGACATGGAATGGCTGGACCTAGTTGTAGCCGGCATGAGGAAGGCTAGACCTAGTTTTAGCCGAAAACAATCGGCTACACCTAGGTTTAGCCAAGAGTAAGTGGCTACACCTAGTTCTAGCCGGCTAAACCTAGGTGTAGCCGCACTTCGGGTATTAGCCGTAACAGATACACAAATAAACTTAAATATATTTAATAATACACCCAGATACGGAACAAACACCGATGTTCGTCACACAAATATTTGTCCCGAGTGGGAATCGAACCCACGACTCTTAGAACCGTAGGTTTTGAACCTGAGTCACTAACCATTGTTCCACCGAGCCAGTCAAAATAAGTTCATTAAATATTATGAAAATACAGTAAAACCCGCTTAAGACAATTTCTCAAGGAACCCTATCAAAAACCCGTCTTAAGCGAGAAAGCGTATGCAGGATGTAACACGAACTATATATAATTATGTATTATTTTCAAATTTCGGTATAATAGGCATTAAATTAAATTAGCAAGGCTTTTGACAAAGTCAACCATGCCCTGCTATGTCGCAAACTATCTCACCATGGGATTCATGGATGTTTGCTGAGATGGGTAATCTCTTACTTTTTTTTTTTTTTTTTAACGCGGAGAATGCTTGATGCACCTTCACCTTGGGCAGGGGTTTACCCAAGGTGGTGTGTAGGACTCCCGGCTGCCGGTGCTGAGATGGTAAAGACCGGCAGCTGCTCCTGGGCTAAGGTGCAATGCCCAGGGGTGTACCCACTAAACTCCGCGGCATACCTCATCGCCTATTGGTGGTGTCGTGGTACCTGGCAGAGCCTCCACTCACGACACCACCGGTGGACAGCCTCCACGGGCTCCCTCAAGCCTCCCCGAGGGGGGGCGACCCGGTACGCAAGGTCGCCCCGTCCCTCAACGACGGCCGCTGGTGCAATGCCGACGGGAGTGTCCCCACACCCCCCGCCGGCCGGCCGTCGTTGGACTGCGGCATATGACGCGCATATTCGCGCCTTCTGCGCCCCGGTCTCCTTCTGCGCTGTGGTGGCGCGGAGGGGTCGTTTTCACGCTCCCTCTCCGCCGCCTCCTTTTGAGCCATGACGGACTCGCAGAAGGAGGCGGCTGCCGCCCACACATCAATATCCTCCACCATCCCCCGGAGAAGTTGGGGGAGGGAGGTTACCGGGCCGGCCACAGATGTTAGGGCCGACCTCTCTTCGAACCACGACGGACACTGAAAAAGAGTGTGGTCCGCCGTGTCTTCATATGCGCCGCACTCGCGGCACACGGGCGAGTCCTCCCGCTGGATTCGGTGCAGATACTGGCCGAAGCAACCATGCCCGGTCAGCACCTGCACCAGACGGAACGATAGGAAGCCGCCCGTCCGCTCGAGCCAGCTGTTCAACACTGGTCCGAGCGCATCCAGCAGGCGACGCCCTGCCTGCTCTTCGGCCAGGCTGTCAGCCCATGCCGCGACCAACACATCACGGGCTCCACGAACGAAATCCCCGCGCTCACTCGTAGTTGGCCGAAACCCCAGCTCCAGCTGCTCCTTCAGCCACTCGTAGCTAGTGGCCTGAAGCTGCGCTTCTAGCTCCCAAGGCGGCGTGCCTGCCAAGGCACAGGCCGCTGAGAAACCGACAGTGCGGTAGGCACGCGCCACCCGACATGCTATGGCTCGCTGGGGCCTACGGAGTAGGGCGGAGTTCCCCTGATTTTGAGAGAGTCCGCCCAGATGGGAGCTCCGTAGAGGGCCATGCTCCGGAGTATACCGGCGTAAAGATACCGGCATCTGGCCCTGGGCCCCCCCAGATTTGGGAGGAGCCACCCCAGCGAGTCCGCCGCCTTGAGGAGGCGCGGCGACAGCCCACTAAAGTGTGGGACAAACTGCCACCGCGCATCCAGGATCAGCCCCAGATACTTCATTTGGCGCTGGATCGCCACTCGGACTCCCCCAACCAAGATGTACGAGTTGGGGGGAGGTCCCTTCCGAGGCCTATGGAAATAGACGGCCTCCCTCTTCTCCAGCGCCAAACGCAGGCCCAATGAATTGATGCGCTGTGCGATCAGTGCGCTCGCCTCCGTTGCCCTTCGCGCCGCCTCTTCGAATGTCTTCCCCCGGGCAGTGACAAGTGTGTCGTCAGCGTAACATATCACGCCCATGCCCGGGAGTCGACGGCCACGTAAGACCCAATTGAACCCGATGTTCCACAGGAGGGGTCCCAGGACCGACCCCTGCGGAACACCGGACTCCACAACGCGACTATTCGTTGCGCCCGACTTGTCTGTGTACAAGATCCTCCTATTGGAGAGATAGCTTTCCAACAGGGCCCTTAGATGTTGCGGGACCCTGTGGTAGCGTAGACCCTCCGCGATCGCCAAGTGGGGTATCGAGTTGAAGGCGTTGGCGATGTCGAATGACACCGCCATCACTCCACCCCCGCTCTCCGTCGTGCCTAGCACGAGGCTCTTCAGTCGGGACAGGGCGTCGATGGTAGACCGCCCCGCCCTGAACCCAAACTGGTCCTCAGAGAGGTCCGGCCCCACGCTCCGCAGATGTTCGTTCAAGCGCGCCGCAAGGGCGCGCTCGAAAGTTTACCGGCCTCGTCCAAGAGAACAATCGGCCGGTATGCGGAAGGTGACTGTGAGGGCGGCCCTCTTTCTTCAGGAGGCACAGAAGCCCATGCTTCCAAACTTCCGGGAACCTCCCGACCGTGAGACACCGATCGAAGAGGCCCCGGAAAGACTGCTCTAGCTCCGAACACGCCAGAGCGACTACGCGGGCAGGAACACCGTCCGGACCTGGGGCGGTCTTCTTCGCCCGGAGAGGGAGGACGGCCGACTCAAACTCCTCTGGAGTGAGCGGCATTACAGTCTCCAACTCCGGGACAGCCCTCAACCGTGAGGCCATCCGTGGCGGCACAAAGTCGGGGTCTTTAGGTGGAAAGAGACCCCGAACCACCTCTTCCAGCAGCGACGGCTGGAGTGTCTCCGTGACTGGGGGACCGATTGGGCGCAGCTGATTTCGCGCAGCCCTATACGGTCTCCCCATGGATCGTCATTGAGACTCTCCAGCATCTCGGCGCGTGCGGCGTCCTTCGCCTCGCCGATGGCCTTCTTGAGGGCGCTCTGCGCCTCTCGGTAGGCCTCGTGAAGACGGACCTCTTCTCCAGGGTCCCTTCTACTGCGGCGGCGGTACCGCTGGTACGCCCGGCGGGCCGTAAAGGAAGCCGCGCGTAGGGCACCTAGTTCGCTCGACCACCAGTAGACGGCGCGGCGTGGAGTCGGTCGACGTGCCCGAGGCATGGACGAGTTACATACCTCGGTGAGCGCCTCGCGTAGTCGCGAGGCCGACACGTCGACATCCACACCGTCCACCGGGGGAGCAAACCACCCCTGGACAAAGGCGGCTTCCTTCGCGATTCCGCGATCTAGCCGCGATAGGGCCCAACGAGGAAATCGTTGGACTGTGGCCGTTGCGACGTCAGAACTTTGGGGGAGGACCTCCCACCGGATGAACCGGTGGTCTGAGAGCGTCTCCCCCAAGTCGACCCTCCAATTCGACACGCGTGCGGCGAGGGCAGGGGTCGCAAACGAAACGTCGACTACAGACCCTCCATGGTGCCGCACGCATGTTTGGACCGTTCCACGGTTCAACAGCGACAGACCAGACGATGCGGCCCATTCCGATAGGAACCTCCCGCGCACATTACATCTATTGGCGGGATTGCCCCATGACGCCGATTTGGCATTGAAATCCCCCGCCAAGATGACCTGGCGTCCCCTAGCGCGACCCAGGACCCCCGACAAAGTGTCGAGAAAGTCGACAAAGTCCTGGTAGGGGCGCGATGGCGAAAAATAGACCCCCAAGATGTAGAGGGGGCCCCACAGTACACCCACGAATCCGCTCCCCCTTTCGAGCAGCGTCAGGGAGGGCGAGTCGGTCGAGGGACGAATCCCGACAGCCACCAGGCCGTCCCGGTCACCGACCCAGTGAGGCGGCACCATGTACGGCTCGGAGACGACGACAACGTGTGCCAACCACTCCGCCATGACCTGGAACAATAGGTCCTGGGCCGAGCGGCAGTGGTTGACATTGGCCAAGATGAAAGTGGCTGGTATACTACACATTGTCCGTCGTCTCTACACCCTCCATGGCTGCCGCCGTATCGGCCTCGGGGGCCACCGGCACAGCTTCGGCATTAGGCCGGGATACCGGCCTCAGCTTTCCCTTCCGTTTGGGGGGGTTGCATTTCTTCCCCCCCATGTTGTGGTCCGATGGACGGCCACTCTCCGCACAGACGGCGCAGCGCGGCTTCCCGTTGCAAGAGGAGGCCTTGTGGCCCTCCTTCCCGCAGCGGAAGCACAGATTTCTCCGCTCATTATTCGAAGGGCACATCGCCCTCGTGTGTCCCAGTCCAAAGCACCGGAAGCAGCGGAGAGGTCCCTCCTCGATGGCCCTGACCGGCACCGAGCTAAACCCGATCAAGAGGCGGCCTCCGTCTAGAACCCTCTTTGCTGCCATAATCGGGCACTGGAGACGAATAGCCCCCATCCCGCCTCGGCCCCTCGAAATATTTCCGGCCCTTACCAACTCCGCCGGACAACCACCAACTGCAGACACCTTCTCCACCACCTCAGACCTGGACACAGAGTCATCCAGGTCCAAGAAGAAGAAGGCCTGCCATCTTCTGCGGCCTGGAGATTATAGCCACATCAGCCACTGTTGCCTTTAACTGGGCGGCGAACAGATCCGCCTGTTCAGCGCTTTGGGACCCAGGAAATTCAAATTTCCTAGCCCCGGTCGCCGTCTGGCGCACGCGAGCCGGGCCGACATGAGGCGCGACCATAAGCCCCCGCGCCCGTTGGAGGACAGACTGGTAGGTCTCGCCCTTGTCCATCGCCTCCTCAGTCAGTGTGACAACGACAGCGGCGGACTTAGGCGGGACCAGCCTCTTCGTCGTCTTCCCCTTCTTCTTCTTACCCCTGGCGGTCTTTGATGACGGTGCCGGGCCCTTGTTGGCGTCCTTCATTTTGGTCCCAGATGTCGTGGGACCGTTTGCAGGAGGGATCGTGGTGGCCGACGCAACCTTTTTGCTCCTCCTACTCTTCCTTTTGACCACCTCGGTCCAGCCCTCCCGAGCCGGAGTGGATGAGGGCAGCATGGGGTCGGCTTCTACTTCTGCCGCACCCCTGACCTCGCCTGTTTGGGCCGGCTTGGTAGCCGCTGCCGACGCCGCCGCAGAAGCTGACCGAGCGCGCGTCATTCTCGACAGGCCAGACGCAGGACTTGCAGCTGGAGCTGATGCGCATGGCCCGGAGGTCTTCTTGGTGCGCTGCGGTCGAGGCACCTCCGGCACCTTGAAGAGGTCAGCGTCCGCCGCTTCTCTCCCCCTCTTGTCGGCTTCTTCTTCTGCCCGCCTCTTATCAGCGGCGAGAGGGGGTCGGAGCCTCTTCGCCGGCAGCAGCCGATCTTCTATTCCTTCTAAAAGGGCTCGTGTGAAGTTGCGATCTTCCGCCATGTGCTTCAGCCGCTCCTCCTCACAAACCCTTCTAATGGTATCCGCCAGGGCATCTAAGGTAAAATTTAGTGCTGCTGGCGGGGTCGCTGTTACCGACACCTCCGTCTCCATTCGGTCTTCTGCCACCGGGACAAAGATCGGTGACGAGGACCGTGTATCGGGTATGGCCTGTAGTCTTGCATTAGGCGGTCTACCTGCTGCCGCCCTCTCCAGGTTCTCGACTCTGGCTTGCAGTCTAGAGAACCTGTCCACAATCTCTTTGAGGCCGTTGAGCATGCCTCTGGCTCGATCTTTGAGCCCCTTCTTAATGCCTCCCTTGATGTTTTGGGAGACAGAAGCCATCCTGCAGATCTCGTCGCAGTCCTCTTCAACCTGCTTCGTGATCTCCCAGGCCGCAAATTTTTCCAGGCCTGTCGGAGATCGGGCCCCATAGCGCTGGTTGGCTCTTGCTTCTCTGGCCTTGCGCTCACTAGCCGCCACCGACTCTTCCAGTTCGACCTGCAACGACTCTCGCTTAGCTGCGCTGAGTTCGCGGATTGCCGCTGCTCTCCCGGCATACTCTCCCGTTTTGGGAGGCCTCCCTCTTGGCCGCTTTTTGTTCGGCCGTCTGGGCTTGTCCGATCTTTCGTCGGTTTCTTTACCCGATCCGGACCCCTTCCTTTTGAGGAAGCCGGAGCGCCTAGATAGTCGGCCGCCTCCGTATTCTACAGTGGGAGGACAAACAGAATTGTCCTCGGACTCAGTGGCACTTGTGTATCCACCTGTGCCAGTACTCTCACTGAGCCCCTCCTCTTCTTGAGCCCTTTCAGACTCTTGCGCCAGCACGCTGAAGCTGTTTCTCAGCTGGACAGGTTGCAGGGTGTTGCATCTGTCGACGAGAATTCTCGCCTCCTTCAGCTCCACCCCGCAGACTACAACGCCGGACAACGACGCCGCCCTTCTTCTAACCATCGGGGTGCTACCCCCGTCTTCTCCCTCAGCACGCCTCGGGCTGCTACCCCCGGACACTCCTCCAGCTCCATCACAAACACGTGACTTGGCCCCCCCAGAATACGTGGGCCAGCCGCCACCCGAAGGCGACGGGAGGGATTCCCCTACAGCAGAGCTGTGGGAACCCTCCTGGGGTAAATTACTCTTTGTCGACGTGTTCATGATGACTTTTGGCCGAATTGAGAGGTACGGCCTGCCCTCTTAACCCCTAAAACCCCCCCCCCATGGGATTTTTTAGTGAGGTGCTCTCCTCTTGGGGCCGTCCGCGCGAGCAGACAAGCCCCCCTACCCCTAGCCGACCCACAAAACGGCGGCCCAGCTAGAAACAGGTTGCCCGACGGGACTGCAGAAAGCAAATCCCATCGCGCCGCGGAGATTCTCCGCCAGACCCACGTCAAAAGACCGCTGCCATGAAGGCCCAACAATGCGACAAGAGTCGCAAGCAGAGCGACGAAGAAACGACGCCCCGCCCCCACCACAGCGCTCAGCCTCCCTCACTCCAAAACCGGAGGGAAGGCGCAAAAGCGCGCGCCACTATGAACGGCGGTGACGCCGCAAAAGGGAGATGAACGTTCTCCCCCCTGCTGGGTTTCTGTCCGCGCCGGCACAAGACCGGCCCCCATATCTGGGGGGCCTTCCCCTATCCGCAACCTGGGGATGCGTCCGATAGCAGATCCCATGCTGCCACGGAAGGGTAATCTCTTACTTGGACAACCGAACTCAACTGGTTACTGTGAAGGGCTATTCTTCATCACCGGTGCAGATCACGTCTGGGGTTCCACAAGGGTCGCACCTTGGTCCTCTACTGTTTATTGTTTTTATAGATGACCTAATACGCCGTTTAAACTGTCCTGCTCTTTTGTATGCTGACGACCTCAAAGTTTTTGCCCACATTAAGGACGTAAGCCAATGCGCGATTCTCCAAAGCGACCTTAAAACCATCACTGATTGGTGCACACATAATAAAATGAGCCTTAATGTTGATAAGTGTTGTGTTATATCGTTTACGAGAAAGAAAAATAAAATAATTTACCCATACCAGATACACGATTCAACATTAAGTAGGAAAGATGTCGTGAAGGATTTGGGCGTACTAATGGACGAGCAGTTGACTTTCCGCCCTCATTACGATAATATCGTAAAGAGAGGCAATAAGTTACTGGGCTTTATAATAAGGTCTACAAGAGATTTTAAACGACCTCAAAGTACGCTGTGTCTCTTTTATAGCCTGGTGAGAAGTGTTCTGGAGTACTGTTGCCCAGTATGGTCGCCTTATTATCGTGTTCACGTTGACAATGTGGAGAAAGTCCAAAAACGTTGCTTGAGATATCTGTCACGTAAACACGATCTCGGGCGTTCCCTTAACGGTTACAGTGATAGGTTGTCTAAGTTTCGAGCTACTCCATTATATGTTCGGCGTAAGCGTTACGATTTATTATATCTACATAAAATAATTCATTCCTCTATCGATTCTCCGGAACTTCTTTCGTCATTGACTATTAACACCCGATATAAGTCGCGATCACCAAATGTCTTTGCAGTTCAAGTGTTCAAGAATAACACTTCATTTTACAATCCCATCGTAAGAATGAGTCGAACTTACAACGAATTGTCTCGTGGTTGCAGTGAGGTGGATATTTTCAATAAATTTTCTGTATTTAAGAAAAATATCACAAACATCCTCAAGGCCGAAATGTCCTCGGCCTTGCTCGAATAAATAAAAGTTATTTTTTTTAATGTATCTGTAATTTTGTTTTGTATTGTATTTTGTTGTTCTAGTACGTAAGCATGTTGTGTGCACTATTTATAGGTTATGGTCTAGTATGTAAGTTAGTTTTATAAATTATACCATTGTCACGATCATAATCTGTTTGTGTACCTAAATTAAATAAATAAATAAATAAATAAATTATACGTATAAATTACACATACGTAGTGTAATTAAAATTAAATTCACATTGGTTGATAAATCAGTCATAAGCCCGAATTAGTGGACTTCCCTCAGTCGAAATAAGACATTCGGGGACTTCTTCCCATACGTAGCACCTCAGTCATTAGACCCTATGGCATGTGTTACAGAAAGTCTACGAAACGAGCCCTGCAGCATGTGTTTCAAAAATAAAAATGCGCTTTTAGAGCGCTCGATCTGGGGTTTTGGGCGTATTAACCAGGATGACAATCGTATCAAGCGTTAAGAAATGTATGAAAATATATCTTAAGTTGCTGGGACTGGCGTAAAGTGGCGTATTATGCGGGAAATCGTATTAAGCGTGATCGTCTTAAACGGGTTCTACTGTATTATTATACATTTAATTAATAAAATTGATGTTAAGACCTATTAAGAAGAAATGTTCTATTTTTTTCGATCTCTCAAAATGAAACGAACATGGCCAAATGTTTCCAACAATGAATGAGGAATTTTAATCATTAATAAACAGTTCAATGAAATAAATGTGACTTATATAGATAAACAGATTATGCTATGATGACATTTTAGTTCACAATCTACAATATTAAGACAACATTAAATGTTAGAATATCCATAGTCTCTCTATGGTCACGAGAACGTCATAATTGTTTACAAAATAAGTCTGGACTATACAAACGGACTTTGTTTTATAGATGTGGCAGCTCGGTTGCGGCATCTTGTGCAGGGCCGCTAAATCAACTTATAAATTTTACAATTTACGCGATTGTACGTTTGTACCGTTTCCATGATAATGATAATCGTGATGACAGCGTTCCGACCTCCTCGACAATGGAGAATGTTAAGCACTTTGTCACAATTTCAGAATGGTACATTATTTATTGGCACGCCGAATATATTTGTAAAATTAATATATAATTTTGAACGTGAAATTGCGGAAAAAACAATTTTTATCAATGTATTGCATGTCATAGTTAGACGTTATATCACAACGTTTATTTTGTATGTAAAGTGCAATAAGTCAAAACTTCAAATATGTATAACGCATACAATATTGAATGTATGATGAAACGAATAACACATTTTGATTCAGTTTATCGAAGGCTTTATAAAAAGCTAAAATCATTAACATCCTACACTTATTTCTACCAATTTATTCAAAACGTTAATGTAACATTACAAACCTTTCCCATGAACCACTCCGTAATTTGGTAATAACCGCATGAAAAATCTGTAGGTCTGTCGTCAGCAGATACTGAGTTCATCGCGTTCAGACAGACAGACGCAGCCGGGGACTTTGTTTTTGTGATAAATGATTGAGATATATAGATAGTTTAGGACTCACCGAAGTCTTCATTTTAGAATGATGTTGCTAAGAGTTATGTAGATTTTACATGCCACTGCTCTTTTATATTGAGTCGTTATTATTATTATATCGAACTGTAGGTATCTCTCATTTAAAACCAAAAGTTGAAGGTCAACACGAATACTGAGGATTGTTGTTTTTAACCGACTTCAAAAAAAGGAGGAGGTTCTCAATTCGTCTGTATGTATAATATTTTTTTTTCTTTTATGTATGTTCACCGATATTTTCGTCAATTATAGACGGATTTTAAAAATTTTTTTTTGGTTGGATAGAGTTCACTTCCGAGGTGGTCCCATTTTCACCAGTCTCGGATCTGATGATGGGATCCAGGAGAAATCGAGGGCAACCCTCAAATTTTATAGGGACATGTACCGCGTTTTGCATATTATCTGAAGTCATATTGGCATTTGCTTCTGGCTATCATAATCTTATGATGCTGAGCTGATGATGGAAGGTCAACTCCTTAATAGTTATGAGTAAAAGAATAATTATTTCAATACTGTATACATATTAAGACTACTAGTTATAATATCAGTAGCATTACAGGTGAGCTAAACTATTAGGTTGACCAGTCTAGGATCTGATGATGGGATCCAGGAGAAATCGAGGGCAACCCTCAAATTTTATAGGCACATGTACCGCGTTTTACATATTTTCTGAAGTTATATTGGCATTGCTTCTTGCAATCATAATGTTATGATGCTGAGCTGATGATGGAAGGTCAACTCCTTAATTGTTTGGAGTAAAAGGATAATTCTTTCAATACTGTATACATATTAAGACTACTAGTTATAATATCAGTAGTATTACAGGTGAGCTGAACTGATAGGGTGAAAAAAAATATGTAACACTAAAAAGTATGAAAAAAAATTGTAAACAAAAAAAAAACCGCCTTCAAAAACCCGACTCACTAAAAATTACGGCGGTGCCGTTTATATTTCATACAGACAAGCACAGAGTGCTTTATTTTCCTCAAAATTTTGATCGGCACCGCCTTCAACAACATATAAAATTCATACCCAGATGATTATTATAAATGTTCGTATTATATTATTTTGTAATTTTTAGTGAGTCGGGTTTTTGAAGGCGGTTTTTTTTTGTTTACAATTTTTTAAAATGATACATTTAAAATTTTAAATTCCCAAAAATGCACACTTTATTAATAGAATCTCAGTGTTATGTGTGTATTATGTTCCAACTTATAGAACATCGATATTCTGTAAGCTCTTCAGTCGCTGTGTGCGCTTTTTAACATTCGATCATGTTTCCCCTATCGTCATCTTTGTACGGCAATGTGATTCCTTAAGAACGTGATGTCCGTTACTTAGGTATTCAGTTAGACGACTGCCGGACTGACCTTCGGCAAACATACGAAAATGGTGCGCGATCGCGCCTATTTCACTCTCGGCAGGCTTCACTGTCTCCAGAACAAGCGTAGTAAACTAACCCTTGCTAGCAAGGTGCGCATTTACACGACTTGTATTAGGCCCATCATGTCGTATGCTAGCGTTGTCTTCGAGCGCGCTAGTAATTGTCATTTATGCTGAATGTTAAATTTCAAGCGTCTAAATTAAGCAGTTTAGATTTTTCATACAAAAGGATTTTCCCACTAATTCCCGTTTCCTTGTGAATTTCGGGAATTTCTTACTTAGTGCACCTCTACGTTTCTTAAGCTACGTCTCATATAAATTTCAAGTGCTTACGTTTAGCTGTTTAGGCTGTGGGTTGATATGTCAGTCAGTCAGTTAGTTTATCCTTTAGTAAGTTTTATCTCGTTTAAGTCGTTATGACCTATGAGTGCGTAGTAAACATCAAAAAAGTTTTTTAGACGACTGATAAAAACAAAATATTTTTTTGGTTCATTTTACTCTTTTGCAAATACAATACGTAAACAAACATTAGTTAGTTAGTTACCAGTGACTGTAGTGTATTTTATGGTAATAATATTATAACATCATAGGTTTGTGAAATTATGATTATCACTCATAATTAGGTACCTAATTATTTAATTGATAACTTACATAAACTTCACCTATACTAACCGTATATTAAAATTAATATCTCATTTCCGTTTTTAGTCTTTTTTTAACACTCAGTATGACCTCACTCCACCTGATGCTAAGCGGTCGTGAGGTCTCTATGAGGCCAACAAGGTCAAAGGCCACAAAAGACCTTTTTAAGCCTGTCGCACTCATTCCGAAGGTCTACTTGTCCCGTTTCACGCCCCGCCTGAAAAGCCCGGGATTATAGGTAAGAGCGAAAACATGAACTGTAAGGGTATTCCATGCCTTAATGGCACGGGGCAGAAAAGAGGAACTGAAGGTCTTGCTCCGAGCTAGTAATCCCTATGTGGTATGCGGATGGTAGCGCTTTCCAGCATGTGTTGTTCGGTAGTGGAAAGGGGGGGAGGGACTTTTCAAATTGATCTTCAGAGCATGTTACGGACACGGTAGAGAACCCTTAACCAGCAATGTTTCTACGTAACTTTGGAGGTTCAAGGGTTTCAGGCACCTCTTGATCACCAATAATACCGTTAAGGATGTAGCTTGGGACTTATACGAAGAATATATAGAATTGTAAAAAAAAAATTGTCTTACGTGTATCATCACAACATAGTATAAAACAAAGTCGCTTTATTTGTACCTGTATCCCTATGTATGCTTCAATTTCCCTAAGAAGGGGAATTCCTCCATTTCCTTAATGAATTCCTCGTCGCCCGTACCTAGGTTGGCTTGAGACAAGAGATTGAGTAAAAAAGAGTGCTGGTTATGTTCCTAAGAAGTTCCCAAATTCCTTGGTAAGCTTGCTTGTAATTTTACTGAACTATACCGCTGTGCTTTTTGTACACCCAAGCACGGATTACATTCAAATGTTAATCACAAAGTTCACTTTTATTTTTTTTTCGCGTTTGTTAATACCTATTGATATTATGGATAATTAATACCATAAGTTGCATGTTTATGTTTATTTCAAGGAACTAAAGTTTATTTCTGCTAAGCGAATAATATTGATATTATTCATACGTACGTTTATATTAACTTAAATTCTTATATTGCAATGTTACTATTACCCACATACATATTTGGAGTCTTATCAAAACACAGGTGTATCGAACATCATTTATTTCTATATTTAATTTTGTAACTAAGGTTTCGGTAGGTATCACATTCAAACTAGAGTAAGTTATTAACGGCCCAATAAGGCGTTGGCGATCTCAAGAGGTGCGCCTGGAGGTCCCTCCTCCAGTTCAGAGTTGTATCCGTTGTCGTCAGCGACATACTTCACAATGTACCGGACGCCGTTCGGCGCAACCCAAGAGTACTCTCCGGACACAGCCAAGAACTCATTTTCCAATCCCTGGTTCCTCACTACGGCTCTCTGTTCGTGTCTGTTACCGTCCGTCTGCTCGAACCTGCGTAGCATAATATGTATGTTTTATTATATTTCACATTTAGGCAAATTTGAATAAAAAATAAAAAACATAATGTTAAAGTAATACCCTTTACGCTATTCCGTTAAACTATTTTTACTTTTACTTTCAAAGCTTATTATTAAACAGTTTGAAAGATGGATCCTTTTCCATTGTTTTTAAATTTACTTATTATTTAGAAGAATATTTTAAGATCTTACCCGAAACTGTATTTTCCATGCTCATTGTCGTAAGGGTCGTAGCTGTATCTCACCAACTCAGCGGGGCTGGCGGGGGCCGCTGACACAGCCGCTACCACAAGACACAGGACACAGATCACCTGCAAAATATTATGTTTTATTAGTTTTTCCATAAAATAATAATATCACATTACATCACGTTCTTTGTTCAGGACTTGTTTGTTGTTATTGGTATTGTCTATTTTTATTTGCGCGAGCACTACATATTTGAAATAAAACTAATTTTACGGATTAAACTCGCGTGTATTGGTATTCTAAACATTATTTAGAGATCCGACGTTTCGAGCTCTTTACAGCGCTCGTGGTCACGGTTTAGTCTTAACAACGTAAAATTAGTTTTATTACAAATGTTGTTTGTTGTTGCTTAAGCACTTGGGTTACGGTTGCCAGATTTTACACTAAAATACCTATCTGGGAGGATGAACATCGACAAATTTTTACAACTTCTTTTTTGGGCTCTTGTCATAAACTTTTGGACAAGTAAAAACTTCCTCATAGTATTTTTTTCATCTCTATAGTTATTCGATCCTTGTTATGAAGGATCGATAAGTTCACGGCCTTTAACGCCGAATGGTAAGGAATTTTATATCAATGAATATTATTTTAATTTGGCACTCACCGAAGTCTTCATTTTCGTTTCAAGTCACTGTGAACTATGTAGATTTGTCATGGCACTGCTCTTTTATATTGAGTCGAGTTATTAATAATCAAATTGTATCTTCTCAATTCTAAACATGATCAAGTTGAAGGTTAACAAGAAAACTGAGACTAATAGTTATATTTTATTTAATAAATTATAGTCTTTAATTATGAAATACAGCGTCGATGGCCGAGTGGTTACGGTTGTTGCTTGCCATGCGAGAGGTCTCCAGTTCAAACCCCGCCACGTACCACTGTGTTTTTCAAATTTGAAATTCATATGTATGATTTTATTATTTGACGTTTTAAAGGTGAAGGAAAACATCGTGAGGAAACCTGCACACCTACGAAGAAATTCTTAGGTTGTGTAGTCAACCAAACCGCACTTGGCAAGCGTGGTTGACTAAAGCCTTATCGCCCTAGTTTAGGATACGCCCGTGCCCCAGCAGTGGGGACGTATGTGGGCTGATGATGACTTATGAAATTGCGTATCGTATTGCGTTCTGTCGTAGAGGCCATTTCAAATCAAAATATTAATTTTCTTCTAATTTTTATTAAATTTTCAAAACATGGTATAGAGGAAGATCCCAGAGCTGCCAGACATCACTTATTTTCTAATGGACAAAATATATACGATTGAGTAGTGGTGGGGTGTACTATCATCATATGACTAGTTGCTACCTTGACCAGACGGCCATTTTTCAGGTATCAATCAATCAAGGTACATAGAAACACTGCTCACCTCACTTAAATTCTGATGGCTGATTTTGACATATATTTTTACACAATATCATTAAAAATCAGGATTCATCCAGACACATGCGGTCGGCGGTTTTACCTTACAGACGCTTTAAAGCTATGAAAAAATTAATTAAGGTTACTTATTTTCTGATGCTTGATTTTTATATATGTTATTCTCTAAATCAGGAAACATTTATTTTTTTATGTTTTTGTATATTTTTTTCAAACTTTTGATTTATTTTTGCCTGGAGCCCTTGAATTTATAATTGCAACCAATTTTTTTCTACTTACTTACTTCGCTAGTCTCATCGCTTTTTTTATTACTTCTCCACGCTTTATCGACTAAGAGTATGGTTACCCATACTCTAAAATGTGTATGAAGTAGCCTTCTACTATAATATCGTATCGTATCGTCCTTACGTAGGGTATATTTTATCCTGGTAAATTTAACGCGGGTTTATGTACGAAATGTAATGATATCCCATCAAAATCATAAATGTGAAAATGGGTGCCAAATTCTGTAGATATTCTTGAAATTATTCCTAAGAACAAACAACATTCTAACATAAAATCAAGACACAAACCTTATAACTAAGTATAAATAGAAGCTCCAAATTTGACTTGGCTAGTTTTCACTAGCAAACAATTTTTTTACTGTAATGAAACTAGGTTTACGGATTGAACTCGCGTGTATTAGGTAGTTATATTATAAATACACTTGACATCTGTCCCGAGTGGGAATTGAACCCACGACTCTTGGAACCGCCAGCCAGGGTCACTAACCACTGTTCCACCGAGCCAGTCAAAATACTACGTGTTGTTATAAGGTCATTATTTGTTCGTTGAGTACTTGTGTATGACGTTTATAATAAATATTTCTATTTTATTTTAATTTATTCGATATATTTGATTTATGTTACATAGCTCGACCTTTTTAATGATCTCTAGAGGAAATTAAAAAAAGAACACAAATAAGTTTAATAATTATTTAATAGAATTCGACTAGTATTGATCTAATTGAGAACGCTTCATCCCAGGAGGGAAGCGACTACGCCTGGGGGGACGGCTCCGCCGGGTCCCTGGTCGATGGTGGGCTGGAAACCGTTCTCATCTGCCACGTACTTGACCACGTACGTGACGCCGTCGGGCCCGACCCAAGAGTATGAGCCCTTCACGGAGAGCGATTCGTTTTCTGAGCCAGCATTCAAGAGCTCGCCTTGTTCTTCTCTGATTTGGCCATCGTCTTGTTCGAATCTATAAATAATTTATTAAATTACAGTATAAATGAAGACATAACAAAAAAAAATATATCAAACTGAACACATACATACATATGATGGGTACTTTTGATTTGACTCTTGTTCAAAATTTGACCTATTTGGTCATGAAAGGTCTTTCTTGGCCTTCCATGATCAAACTGAACACTATAGAAAAAGTATTGTTGTAGCAGTCGTTGTATTAAATCTACGAAAACATTAGCTTTTATCGAACTAGACACAACAGGAAATATTTACACTTGACCAAGCATGCCTTTATAGGGTTTTAAGAACGATTTCAATTGATTACTTATAAACAAGCGGCGGCTTGTAAAATATACAATATTTTACAATCTGCAAATGGATTTAAGAGGCTCTAAAAATGCAATAAATAATGTTAAAAAGATAAAGGTGTTGCTATATCGACGTTATGTTGAACAGCTAAATTTAATTTCTTGGTGCATTTGGTAGTATGTTACGTACCAACTTATTAACCTGCCACATGTAAATAAGTTTATTGATTACCGAAAGTGTAGTTATGTAACTGCTTTAATTATTACTACTGGATGTTTATCTTTCACTGGAACTCGTGAGGTACCGAGGTCAATTTGTAACTCAAGTTCTCGTAAAACGAATGCGATGATACCTCTTAGACAAGTTTACCTATTGCATCATACGCCTTAGGTGAGATGGGGTCAATCATGAACCTACTTGTTGTGAAAATGTTGCTAGCTAATATCGTTACTGTGACATTTTGAACGCCTATTGTTTGCTATGCCATTGATGACAAGAGATAAATGCATGTCGGTATTGTCACAAATTACACTTGAAGTTTTTGTCACTTACGGGTCACGGAGACGGAGGTGGCGGAGAGTCATAATGTTTTATAATAAGATGATTTATAACGTTTAAAAACAGTTTTCTAAACTACCTTGTAAATCAGGTATTATTGTCTCGAAGGTTTGTTCAGGTTCCATTATTTAAAATATAAAATTACTTCATACACTCATTGAAACTTGAAACTGATATACTTACACAAACTTAAACATTAGTTAAAAAATTATAATAATTTAAAAATATCCAAGATTAGATCAGTGGTTATAATAAAAATCAGCAATTGTTCTTGTTAAAAATCCATCTTATCCTAAAAAGTTATACATATTATTAGGTAAGTCAGGTGGGTTATTGAGACCTCTCTTCTAGTTTGCATTTTTTCTTGCATGTTCAATAGAGCAGATAAATCAGGCAAGAAAGATATTTCATTGCCTGATATTACCTATATCTACTAATGATTTGACTTTGTCGTATTGAGAATTAATGAAGTTCTCAATGTATCTATGATACTTACGCGTATCTGAAGGTGCCGAGACCGTCGTTGTCACTTTCGAATCGGACTAATTGAGCTTCTTGCGATGATCTCGCCTGAGGCGCCGCCGCGGCCACCGCTACCAAAGCAAGAACTACGAACTGTAATTAAAAAACAAACAATATAATTAAAAAAACATAATATAATAGAGAAAGAAATATCGCAAACATTTCCAAAATCATGTTTGTCTTTCAGTTTATTAGAAAAATGGCAAGTTAACGCATACTCTTAGCGTAAGCACGTATGTATCAATATACATGTCGTGGCCAAATCGATGAATTGATCATTTCATGAAATGGTTGGCCATTTCATGAAGTGTTCACGTTTCATGAAGTGGCCAATCAATGGTGACCAAATCATTAAACGATAAACGTTTAACGATTTGGCCACCCACGTTTGACCATATCGTAAAAAGAGGGCGACTATAAAATATTTAATGAAAACCAGGATCAATTTTGATACGTATTTGTTTATTTTTAGTTGTTACATACTTTCAAAATAAAAAGGTTTAAAATTTTATAACAATTAAAAAAATCATTATTGTTATAAAAAATTTACATTTAGTGAAATTTGCAAGTATTTTAGTACAAGCAGTATAAAAGTCACGTAAACAATAAAAAAATTAAACAAGGTAACAGTCACTTGCTAGCGCAAGAAAAATTTATTAATAATAAGGTGCATTAAGGCGATTAAAACACGGCACCGCGCACAAAGTCACATGAACAACAAAAATCATAGGATAGTCGGCGCTTTTTCCTTGAATATAAGATATTCCTCCCTCTTCGACAGTTTCCATAATATCATATTTCGATAACCAGTACCTAGTAGTCCATGGATTTCTTTTTCGTGTCACCCTACTACTCCTTTATTTGCTGTATAACCTGAAAAAGAAATTAAATTAGCTATCAGTCTTTTGACAATCAATATAATAACAGATAAATAAAAAAATATTTTGATAAAACACGTTATTTAGTTAGGTGCATAAAATTATAATATGAAGTAAGTAAAATATTACTAACCTTAGAAATCCAAACTCCACGGTTATTTCACATTTTGCTCGGAGCCTTCCATGACTTGCATACTCTAATACGTTTTCATCGAATTATTTAACGAATAATTTAACTTTCTTCCGTGTTTAATAAAGAATTATTCGCATTTTTTCTGAGAGAAAATTCGTCTTTGTTTACAAGGGCCGCCATTTTTACACAAACTGCACAAAAACAACCAGTGTTGCCAAATAAGTGTATTTACTGCCTAAAATAGGCAAACTTCCGACAATTTTGTCCAAATTAAAATTAAATGTACCTACTTTAAAAATAACATTAATTTTATAAAAAAAAAATGTTTTGCTAAAAATATGCTATTCTAAAATAAAAGATAAAATAATATGCTAAACAGGAAGAAAATTTAGCACATTGTGCAAATTTAGCATATTTGCACAAAGTGCTTAATTGGTATGGCAACTCTGGCACTCTACCGGTAAAGTCAACGAAACAATTCCACGATATGATCGATTGAGATTGATCGTTTCATGAAATGGCAGTGCATCTAGTTGGCCCAATCGTCAAACGATTTCTTATCATTGATCTGACCTGGCCACATCATGATATGGCCAATGTGTGATTGGCCATTTCATGAAATGCAACCATTTCATGAAATGGCCAATCATTTCATGAAATGGCCAATTCTACGATGTGGCCACGACATACATAAGTACTATATTATTGTTGGTGCCGGAATCGAACCCACGCCCTCATAAATTTTAATTGATTCAACCAATTCATTAAAAATACACTAATAACATCTTCCATGCTTATGGAATATCGGATACATTAACACAACCACTTCAGTACACTATTGTAAGTTCACTATTAAATTCCACTGTAACTTATTAACTCATTTTATGTACACGTTGCACTACCCACCAGTTTCATGATGCAAATCTCTTAAACGATCAGCTCGAGATACCTTGATAATGTGTTTGCGAGAGTTAACTTAACTCATGTTTTATACTATTGGGAATATTGTGTTACAACACACTTATTAGTTGACGTACGCAGCTCGTTACTATGTTTTGTGTTTGACCACTCCTCGACACCGCGAAGGTTACCGTGCATCATCACTAGCAGAGGACACCCATCGCAGAGGTTTTCGCAACCACACTTTTAATTACATACCCATATGATTTGATAACTATAGCTTCGATTGACGGACGGCAATTATGGTTTCTTCTCGCGACGATAATGATGAAGAATTAGATTTAAATTAACTGTTTGTTTAGCTCAGAGTGTTTATAGATTTAAATGCACTATTATTAGTTTTGGTTGCAAGCCGTCACACGGGTAAGTACTTATGTTACATACATTTGCATAAGTGTGTCTTATGAATGTGATTTTAGATGTACTTGCCTGCCCGATGTCGTTAAACTTTGCATGTGTGCAATACAGTTTTATAAATGTAAATTTGATCGACAGGACAGGCCCTTAGGAGTTGAGTGGGTACTTTACCTACTCTGGGCATTTTGTTTTTAATTTTAGGAATTTGCTGTTTATGTTTTGATTTGTGGGACATCTTTTTATATATAGAATTTTATGCTTATGTATTATGTAAGTAGGTAATTTCTAGTAAATAGGTAAATTAATTTAAAAAATTGCAACTAACGGATGGTTTAGTTAACAATGGCCTGTTATTTCGTACTTTTTGTTTTACATTTCCATAAACCACTATCTATAAATAAAATTATTATAAAAATCAATTATGATATGGAGCATTTCCAACATTCATAAATCGCTGTGCCATTTTAGTCTAGACAGACATATTGTATATTAATAAATGCCTTTTATTCATTATAATACTAGTATAAGATGATACATTATGTAAAATGTGTGCCATCGGAATACTTAATTGACTAATGAAGGTATGCTAATGAAAGACGCAGATTGTATTTAAAAAAACTTTATAACAATAAAAAATTAAAGTATTTACAAAAAATATTTGGTTAGTAACAACAACTAATACGTTCTAGCCTAGTAGCGAGGCGACGACGCCTGGGGGGACACCGCCGCCGGGTCCCTGTTCGATTTCCGGCTGGTACCCGTTCTCGTCAGCCAAGTACTTGACGATGTAGGTGACGCCGTCGGGCCCCACCCACGCGTAGCTCCCGCTGATGGACAGGGACTCGTCCTCCCTACCCTCATTCTTCAGCTCACCCCTGCTTTCGTGCTTAGTACCGTCCGAAAGCTCGTAACTGGAATTGAACAGTTTTATAAATAAGTTTACCAAGAGCTATAATAATGATGGGAAATGAAAATTAATGGCACTACACTTTGACAGTATTTTGATTTCCTTCGAACTTGGGGTCTCCCTGAGCGGCCTCACATTTGTATTGTTGCGTATATAATAAATCTAGATACATTTATACTATAGATAATATACTAATTGTATTGCAAGAATAAAGACGGTTAAACAATTATTTCTTATTAAATAGGAAAAAAAGGATGTAAAAAAATTTTAGTCTATATTTATAGGGCTATTTAACTAACCTATATCTGAAACCACCGACTCCAATGTTGTCGTTGTCATAGCGCAGGAGCTGGACATCCACAGGGCTGGCAGCAGCCGCAGCAACCAAGCACAATACTACGAACTGAAAATAAATATAAAATAACTTAAAAAAATTTATAAACTATTAATATATTCAAGACTAGCGACCCGCCCTCGCTTCGCTTCGGGGATATCTCTATCTCTATGTAATATATTTTAACCCCGTAAGAGAAATCTATTTTTTTTTATCTAAAAAAAGCCTATGACACTCAGGGATAGTGTAGCTTTCCAACAGTGAAAGATTTTTTCAAATCGGTACAGTTGTTTCGGAGCCTATTCGAAACAAACAAACAAACAAAAAATCAAACCTTTCCTCTTTATAATATTATTATATT
This sequence comes from Maruca vitrata, assembly GCA_039566165.1. NCBI lineage: Eukaryota > Metazoa > Arthropoda > Insecta > Lepidoptera > Crambidae > Maruca > Maruca vitrata. The sequence goes on along the minus strand of CM076917.1, from coordinate 8,991,215 downwards.
ACATATTAAATTGACCCCCCGTACCCCAGTGCCGCTTACATGGAGCCTACATCGCATGCTGGCTAGCTGAGCGCGGTGGCGGCACCCAGGCGGCTTGTTCTTAATACTGGCATTTTTAACCTCGTGATATCTTCCGAATTAAATGTCCGAATTGAATAATTCAAAAAGTAATAAAAAGGTATTGAAGCCGTCTTGAATATAAAGTAATTTATTTTGATAAGGATTAATACCAAGGTACAAATAAAGAGCCCTTTCAAGCGGCGGCATATAAATTAAATTTTTAGAATAAAAAACCGCTTGCTGTGACATAACTATAATATTTAGACATATGCTGTCGCGACACTTTTTGTAGATAATGATGAGTTCTGCAAAGTCTTAGTAAATAGTTTTGTTCTATCTTCAATAGTTTTCGCAGCGCAGGCGACGTAAGGAATTTTTCAAGTCTATTTTTTACACCTTGGGTTACATTATTGGAGTTTTAGTAAGGATCCCTAATTTTTTTAAAAATATAATAAAGCCTATGTAACTTCTGAATAATGCAGCTTTCTAATGGTGAAAAAATTATTGCAATCGGTCCAGTAGTTTTTGAGTTTATTCATTACAAACATAAAAAAATACAAAAATACAAAAATACAAAAATACAAATCTTTCCTCTTTATAATATTAGTATAGACTACGTAGCAATAATTAAAATGTCTTGTCTATAAATTAAAGGACTAGCGATACTTTAAGTCTAAGTTTTTTGATTTTATATCAATTAAAACAATACAATTCTGAGGTTGTGTAGTCTTGCCAACCCGCACTTGGCCAGCGTGGCTGACTAAGGCCTTATCTCCCTAATTTTGGGTAGGCCCGTGCCCCAGCAGTCGGGACGTATATGAGCTGATGATTAACACAATACATCATCATCAGCTTATAGGTACGTCCACTGCTGGACATAGGCCACATTAAAACAATACGTTTATCGTAAGGACCCGTTTTCGTGCACTTTATGAAATACCAGTTCGTTAAAAATAATGACTACATAAGCTTTACCGCAAATCATAAGTTAAAAAATAAGTATCTAATAAAGTTAGTAGTTACGAATGAAACGATAATCACTATCGTATGGAATGTTGGCAAAATGAGTGGTCAACAAAATTTAATATTTTTCACCTTGACACTTAAAAGTCAAAAGATCATTTGGTGGCAGGTTATAGGTTATATATAATACCGCGAGTTCAAGATGTTTTTTACCCGAAGCTATTGTAAAAATAAAGTAGTGATTTGTATACGGCAAAGCATATACAATCCTGAATGTTAACTTCTATTGCTTTTATGGACTCAAGTAAATATTGATATCACTCGTATATTGAAGCACTCGTTGCTTAGGTAATTTGTTTATTAATTATACGCGTCTTCTTATTATGTTCTACAGACTATTATTTGGTAACATTAGACAGCACTATTTAATGTCATTTTAATCTTATAGACGTAATTATTTACACTGCACTGTACACTTTTGCACTAGAACCTTAAAAAAAGGTACCACACATTTATTTATATAAAATATACTGACCAATTTCATTTTTGTTGTGTGTTTGTGGTACGTCTATCAAAAAAGAAGAGAATACTAGAATGGATGACAGTAGGAGGCTCTCATGTGGTTTATATTTGGTGGATTTCCCAATTTTATTATAATTCTGAATACTTAACCAATACCCAAGCGGTAAAGGTCAACTGGTTAAAGTATTCATATCATTAGGTCGCAGAGGATCAAATTTGGTAGAAATTTTGGCAAATATGTGCATATGTAAATGAAAGGTTGATCATTGATTTAATTTGATTGTGTAAACATTTTATTCATACGGCTCGCCCATCGGTGCGTTACCTATTATTGATGTATGTACGTGTCATAAATACTAAACTGCTAAGTACTAATAAAGTCCAAGTCCAGTCCTTCCAGATTTTTTCCGTACGAAAGTTACTTGAACAATACAAACGTATATAATTATACCCTACTTATTTATTTGTAGGTATGTATCGTCCGATGCGTTAATTTGATGTTGCATAGATGAAAGGTTCAATTTATTCGACCTGTGTATTAAAGTTTAATAGTCCAGTCAAAATAGACAAAAATAAGTGCTAACTTAGACAAAATTCGCATAGAGCTGAAAATTGCCAGAGACGTTAAATACATCATAATAAACGAAATATCAAAAATCCCCATCAATCCTACTTCTGCAAAAAAAATTATTCAAGGTCAAAAGTATAAAATTAAGGATTTTTCCATTTTTCTCGAAAATAGTAAGTATTATCGTAAAAATAGGTCAAACAAAAGTTGTAGATCATACAATTTTCTACAAAAATGGTCCAGTCACTTTTTCTTTTGGTTGGTGGTGGCTGGTGGTTTTAATCATTAGAAAATTCATATTTTACATATTATGCATTCATCTGTTGATATCGTTTTTGATCAATATATGACCTGGAATAGGTTCACTAGGGTAACCACGTTAAAAACCGCCCAAGTGTGAGAAAAAAAAACATAGGTTTTGTATGAGAACCCACTTTACACGTTGGTTTCATGTTGTTTCTAGTATTAGATGTTATAGAGGCAACTGAGATACATCATTCGTTAAAATTTTAACTGTCTAGCACAATCCCATGGGGGCCTGGAAGCGTTTGAAAATGCAACTTTTTCAACTTTGTGCATCGCTATATCTTTGAAATGGTGAATCTTAGGAACAAAGTGTTTAGACATTTTTTATAGATAATTACGTGATAAGTAATTTTGTCATACATACTTTTATGATTAAACTTACCGTTTCGCTCAAAAGTGCATAAAACTGATATTTGTGACATTTGACCTTGATTATTTTTTTGCAGACGTGGGATCGATGGGGACTTTTGACAGATTATTTGTAATAGTGTTCCCAACATTCATGCCAATTTTCAGCTCTATGCGAATTTTTCCTAGGTTAAATGTCTATTTTGACCTGACTATAAGGATTCTGTAAGTTTTGTAATACCTAATAGCCAATGTATTATTAAATTATGGTTAGAATGAAGATTATTTTCACTAATATCGTTCCAGTTTACTTTTCATTTTAAAAAGCGAACGATCTAATGAAATATTATTGTAAACCAGGAAATATATGTAATTAAGCCATATAATAGCTACATTTACAGTAAATATAAAATGTTTGGTTCCCACGCTGGAAAATCCCGTGATATATTAAACATATTATACCCTTATCTTTAAAGATGTTTTTGACTTGTATAATATTCTCGATTATAGAGAGATCGAGTTTTTAGCCAACACAAATGAACGAATTATACCTTTGCGAATCATACACTACAGCATGGTGACACAGACCAAATGTGTAGGTTGGCTAAATAATTTTTAACACACCGCTAAGGAAGTGCTAAATATTTGCTTAATGTTATTTTACTAATTCAATCCATATTATGTAGGTACTTGGTTTTGAACTATAGACCTCTAAATCAAAGGTCAAGATTCCTTAACCAAAACAGTTATCGTAGAGTCAGAGAAATAGAGTATTAAATATTAATTTATGCTGATTCTTTTTTACATTAACGGCCTACATAATTTGTTATACATACTTGAATATGTAAGAAAATAACAACTCCAATATTCATAGAATTATTTGCGAACTTTGTATATGTATTAATTTTTTATTTGAACTAAGATATTGCCTTTTTCATTTTCTAATATCTTTTTTAATTATACTACTCGCCAGCTGATCGAAATTGTCAAAAATGTTTTAATATTTTCAAATTATTTGAAAGCAGAGCCGAGAAAAGAAAATCACATCGCTAGTCCTTTAATCAAAGCACCCTAAAAATTTTCTTCAGAGCTATGAGAACTTATCACCATCCAAAAGACCAAAAATTGTTTGTAGTTTTAATACTTTTCCCTACTTTTATTTGGTGATAGAATACGATTGTTTACTTATGCCTATTATTTCCTTTACTTGTGTTTTATGAAGTTCTTTAATGCCAAATTTCACTTATGCAGTACAAGGAGCCTTATATGTATGTTTCGATTCTGTATTCCAGTCATGTTAAATGCTAGAAAATTTAGTTTCAATTGGCCATAGCTATCCATTGATCTGAATCCTTGATTAATTCACAGTTTTAAGGGTGTAAGTATAATATAAAAATAGGCATTGCCTTAAACTTGATCCGCAGATCGCTATTAAATATAACTATATGCTTGTATGTATGCTTTAAGAGAGTGGATTCTCCGGTCACTAGTGTGAAATAGTTACAAGAAGGAGGGAATGCATGCTAATCACTTTTGTGAAGGAAAGGATTTATAGTGAAAAGTTAAACTGTTCGTTTACTTTCATTTATTCATACATGACATTTTTGTTACCTATCAAAGCTTGATTGAATTAGGGAACCTGTTTCTGAGACTACAAAATATGATGCAATAAACTGCATAAAATTGATAATTGTGTTAAATTCCAAAGAGCGTTGTGTATTTCATAGATTTCGGTTCCACTAAGATGTTTATAATTAAAATAATATCAAATTAGATGTGAAAATGATACGACTTTTGGCTTTCGTGAATATATAATTAGAATTTTAGTATCCAGTTTACGCATATTAATGCGGTAGTAAGCAGTTGCAGCATTTGTTGTGTAAAAATATTCTGACCTTTGACTTCTTAAGAAGATTAAACTTTTATGATTACATACAAACATCAGCCATTAATTGTGTTTCGGTATTTGAATAGAACCACATATTTTCCTACCAAGAGATTCTATTCATTATTTTGTTTCTGTAATGGAATTTTTGCAAGTGTAAATCTTATATCACAATTTTTTTTCTCTAAACAGTCATGTCGAGCCAAGTTATTCGTTTTATCAGCTAAAGTTTCATTGTAGAGTACCGCGTTCGTAAATTTTGGGAATAAATTGGAAGTCAAATGTATATTTGAGCAGCATTGATCATACAAGCAGTTATATTTTAAAACTTTGAAAATATTGTATTATTTTTAATGATTACCAAATGTGTAAGTAATATTCTTCCGCCTATAAACTCTTGACACTGAGTTTAAATGAATTAGCCACAAATAATGACAGCAACAGTACACAACAAGGAAATAGCAACATCTTCATTTTTTGTCAATACTCGTTGCCTTGTGGGCCTTCGAGTCATATTTTGTGGAACTCGTCCGTAACCGCAAATGAAGCCGCAGCAGTGTTATTATTTTATTATTCTTTGTAATTTAACGCAATTGATTTTTTGATGAACAATAAATTTAAGCTGTCTTAAAATAATGACGAGTAAATGTTTATGAATTTTTGATAGTAGCATGCAATAAGTTTCAGTTATTGTAAATGTTGGTCCCTATAACAATTTTTTTTAAATTTTCTACACTTTGTTTGTAGGTTGGCCTTTTTTAATTTTTAATCAGTGTAATATTGGGGGAGTTGGGTTTATCATTAATTCAGGAAAAGAAAATAACAAACAAACAAATCTGTTTCAGACTTTTAATATTTCATTTTCTAAAATATCCTCGTAAACACTGAAATTCAGTCCTCAGAAAACAATGAGAACTCACTGCGACTGACTATGCCTCTATTTGGTAAAAAATAATACAATAGATACTCAATATTATATCGTTAACTATCCTAAGTAGCCGTATATAAATATTATATACAGCCTTAACATTGTGCTATTTACAGATGTTTAATCTTTATAGAGGAATTGTTCAACCTAAAAGCGAAGCTACCACGGCGGGAGGGACGGCGCCTCCTGGGCCTTGCTCAATCGTGGGCTGGAATCCGTTCTCGTCAGCGATGTAAGTAACGACGTACTTCACGTTGTCAGGGCCCACCCAGGTGTATTGCCCCTGGACGGCAATGCCTTCGTTCTCTGTTCCCTGGTTCTTCAGTTGACCTTGTTCTTCGTGTTTGCTTCCATCAGACAGCTCCCACCTTCAAAAAAACGAGTTCAGTTATTGAAACAGGAAAAACATGAGGATACCTTTGATAAATGTCAGGAGAAAGAATCAGTTCCTTACGCAAAACTGTAAGAGTCCAGGCCGCCGTTGTTGATGTCATATCGAAGGAGTTGGACGTCCTGAGGGTTCTGTTGGGGAGCAGCGTGAGCGACCGCGACCAGAGCGAGGACAACGAACTGAAACAAGACCCGCAGCTTAATCCACTAGCACACATCCACAGCAGCGCAATCACTATTCACAAAACACTTCACGGTTCGTAACTTCACTCATGTACTGACCAGTTTCATTTTTGTTTTTGTTTTTTACTTGCGACTGTCCTCTTGAAAGAACTCTTAGTTTGTGGGATGATTACGTATCTATGCGGTTGTTCTTATATATTTCTTCTAATACATGGTTGCAACACGGCGGTTGGTCGGGCCGTCTCGTTGCGCCGGGGCAGACGCTGCACCTCCCGAGTGAACGTTCAGACACGCACGCCGACACGCAAAGGGTGCATGTGTTCGTAAACATCTAACAACACTCCATGCAATTTTTGGTAAATGGTATAAACGCAGAACAAATGTCAATGTTAATTGACATTTCAAAAGCCAATAATCATCTCTTCTACGCAGACAATGCATCGTTATTAAACTTTACTGGACAATGATTTACGCGGGTGTAATATGACAGATACTGTTGTTTACTATCGTAATTCTGTATTGGCTAACACAATCATGTAATAGATGAATTCAAGTGTATTATCCGAGAACAATAACAATTTAGTGAGCTCATTGCGATGAAAGTGGATTCCTTATGATATTTCCTATAGAAGCTCAGTCACGTGGATAAGTACCACTGTTGTATTTGAGATGTTTGATTGATGAGGCCATTGTAAATGAATATACATTATTTGTAAACGGCAACTTGACCGTTAAGCGTCGGTAATACGATTCGCCTAATTTCTTACAGGAAGCCGCGATCTTAAAAGTCGGTTTCGTAATAAAGATTACGTTTGCTTTCTTTTGTAGTGACTGGACATTGATAGGGTCGAGCATCTCTGACAAACACTGTTTATGCAATGATACCACCACACAGTTGAACTACTTTGTCTAGGATAGACTATTGTTTGATCGTTAAAAAGCAAATGTAAGACGAGTCTGTCTAAGCCTGTAGAGTAATTAATAATACTCTTACCGCTTGTATCCTATTAATCATTATTATTTATTTATTTATTTATTATTGTACACAAACAGAAGACTGTCATTACACGTATTATAATATAAAAGAGGAAAGTACTATGTCTGGTATACTGAAGATGACTATGTGTAGAATTTAATTACAGCTATAATATTTTTATCTATTCTCAGTTTTTTAAAATAATCAAGCTGGAAAAAAAAACAGGAAGACCAAATTATAGTTAACATGCGCCACATAATGGCCAAGGGTCTTTAAATGTACTTTCAATAAATTCTGATAAACATATCTACCAAGGAAATAACATACAACAAACAACCATAATTCTAAAAGTATCAATGAACATTCTTGTACGGTTATGGGAACATCAATCAGTCCAGCCGAACGACTCGGCCTTTAGCATTTTCAATAGCTTTACGTTATTAGGAAGATGATGCACTTTATTACTTCGTAGATTGCATTAAAATCACTCTTACATGCATATAATTTAAGTGCAATATTGCTTAAACACACGTGTCGTATGTTAATAACAGTACTAACCACGGAGTCAACAATCATGCGAAAAGGTCAAGGTTTCACATTTTGCGCTGGATTATTTTGTGTCCAATTGATTTCTGATGAGTGCTTAGTTGAGAATATTCTCACAGAATCGCCAGGTGTAGGACAATAAGCGCATATTTTTCAGTGTTCACAGTATAGTCTAACTTAATTAGGAGATCTGATCATAATCTTCTGTAGCCTGTTGTTTCACACACATTACAAAATTAATCTTAAAACAAATCGCCTTGTCCTTTGCTTGTAGGAGCCAAATGATCTTATTTCTATTTTAAGACAAGTTCAAAAGACAAGTATGAAGAAATAATGAATGAAATTAATGTAATTGTAATGATATTGTATGTTTATACATTATATGTACGCTCATATCAGAATAATCTAGAGTTTTAGGTTTAAATAAGACAATTATAAGCATACTTTTTACTCTACAAAACTGATACTTCTAACGTAGAGTAGGACCCTTCTCACAGTAACTGCGCCTACATTAGGCTATCGAATTGATACATCGCTTAGTAAGTATGTACTGTATATGTACTGGTAATAACATAAGGAGGTATAATTTTGCTGCACAAAAACGATATCGGACTTGAATAAACCGCCATCAAAGTTCATATTACGGGGATCTATGATGGAGCTGAATTTTTTACAATAAATTCTTGGTAAGTGACCGACGTTGAAGCTGATATGACATTATGTCATGGAACACGTGGACGTAACCGACAGCATCAAGATAGAAGTTTTGTAGATAAACCATTGCTTATTTCGTAGCGTTACAAAATTCAGTGAATACATTAGATTTATAGCCACAATAGCTGGTTGCAGCTCCGTTCCCAACCTGCTTACGTCACGAACTCACGATATGGTTGCCAGCATGCATAGAAAATGGAGCAGGTAATCCTGTGCATCGATTTGGATATTATTAAGGAGTTTAAAGCTACTATCGACATATTCTTAATACTTATAGCATCATATGTATAACAATGGGTTAACCATGAGTAAGGTACATATATACATACAGTAAACACTTCATCGTCCTTCAGGTATTTTCCTTTTGTTAGGTACCAAATTGTATCATTACAATTTGGCACTTAGTAAATGTTATTCGAATTGCACCATATCAAATTGACAATTCACGGAGGCAAATTGGCGTCCTGGAATTACAACACAAAATAGACGATGATTATTCAGCCTTGCATTCCATCAAAGTATGACGTATTAGAAAATATTTATGGAGAATTTGCAGAAAATGACTATTGCATATCAATATCGAAATGTAAATTTCTTAAGAGATAATTTTTTAAGCAATCTACTGTAGAATTATCTAACATATCTAACTTGGGTGGCAGATTAAATGCATCATACTGACTCTAATATATTTTAATTAAAATAACTTTGAAAGCATCGAGTGCCGATAAATTACTTACCTTTCAAATTTAAGAGTGATGAACGATATTTGTTTTAGTTCATTCCATAATGTGAACTCTGCCTCGTTGGACTGTCGGTAGCAATCGTTGCCTTTATACTTTACACATTTGTGGCTGCTATATCATGGGACAAATTGTTACGTCGACTCAGAGAAACTCCACCGAGTCTAAACCTCATTTTTAGCGACTAGTATGTACGCCCTTTTTTGCTGGTTGCGACATCAAAACCTCATCATCATCATATAAGTTATTTGTCTACAGACGATTCAATGCCACCTGTATTCAAGGGGTCCCATTTGCTTGTTTCGTCTTTGTTATCAAGAATTAGAAACACATAGTAAGTTGAATTTACATTATGAAGTAGTTAAAATTCAGATTATGGCTTAAAATCCGGACTGAAGACCAGGCATGTATGTCTATCAAGCTAATTTTGCCGTAGGTACTTTCAGTTCAACACATTTGACTGTGTTGTTGAAAAAGTTATATTCCAAAATTATAGATAAGCTCTGTTGACTTTTGTGATCTCCTTGAACTAGCAACCCTAGTCACGATTTGAACCGGCGACGCGCCTCTGACCTGCGACACCCATCACTTTCCTTGCAATAAGTCACCATTTTTGGGTCAATATTTGTAAAGAATCACGACGATCTTAAAGCATCCCGCTGCTATGAATAATTAAATCATATCCAGTACAAGGTTATCAAGTGACATAACGTTTTGTTAGATGTCATCGCAACTTATGCTTATGTAACGTTTGTTGTGGTGCAGTGACCGATGTTTTTTTTCCATTTAATTGTATGGGTACGATTGTTGATTGTAATTAACAATCTTCAGAGTAGTCACATTGACGCGTGCCTGTGTAATTACAAATTAGTTGCGCTTGACACATGGGACTTAATTTCTACCTTATTTTTATTTTGTGGGATTGATTTAGGTATTCTTTTACATATTGACAGCACGCTGTGGTAGGTGCCTTTAATAATATTTGTTAATATTGGTTTTATCGTGATATAGTGCTAAAGATATACTACACATTAAAGCTACCTTTGTTCCACTTTGAAAATGTACGATAGATATACTAGCATACTTAGTTTTATTTGAAACCTCTTGGCACCAAGAAAAAAACGCTGAAACAATTGACAATTTACATAATTAATGCTTGTTTCCTCCAAATTCAAATTTGAATGCAGGTAGATAATAATTTAGACTTCATTGATACGTGGGTACGTTCATTGTTCTTAAGATATTAAAAAGGTCAATGTCTTTACGCCAGATGAAAGCGAAAGCTAAGTTTCATTAAAAAAGGAATAGGGAAAATGAATCTAGTACATGTGCAATGAGTCACGGTTTATCGTTATAAGCGCTGGGTTACTGCGTAACTAAACTATGCGAGTGATGTACGAGCAAGACGAATGACCTTTTACCTAATACATGTCATATTGCTCGTTTTTATGGATTCAATTTGAGGTGTTAAGAGTAACCGGTTTCAACTAACTTTTCTTTTTAATTAAACTTAAATATTACTCATTTAGATATAACGTTTTTATTTAACTGCTGACCTACATTGACCGGTTGCATGACCACAATTTACTTTACAATATAATTTTAATTATATATTTATATTAGTTCGTGTACAATTGTCTTCAAAAAAGAAACTACTTAATAATATCTGCCAATTAACTTCACTGTGATAATTTTACTGGTATTTACTTGTTTGACCTTTGCAGATCTTTCTCTTCAACGTCTAAAATTAACTCCTACGTTATGTACTTACGGTGTTTCACGGTCTACTAAGTGACTCTCCGTAATTCTATTCATATTTAAATTAGTACAGGTTATTAGTATTTCGGTATGAAACATCACTCCTTAACTCTATGGAATGTAATTACAGAATAACAGATTTAATCTGTCTTTTAATTATTTCCCGCAAGTAAATAAACATTATTAGCCTGCCAATGATATTAATGCCATTGACTTACGTGGTCAAAGTCATTACTCGAGGTTCTTAGTTATTGTTCTGAGACCTCTATAAAAATGTTTATGTATCTTTAGACATTATCATAAGACGGATACTATACCTACAAATTATTGAATCCTTATTATTATTGATGAATCGGCTAAATAGCCGGGTATATATTGTTCATAAATCAAAAACAGTAGGTATATTTTGATCAGGATTTACTCTACGTGATTTTTAAAAAGAAAAATCGTGTTGTTGTAATTGCTAATTGCGTACATCTCCAAATCCAGCCAATTGATTTGACAATGAATAATAAAATTCTACGCGCATTCTTCTATTTCCATTAAGAGTTGATGGTAACGATCTCAATATCAATAGACGTTGCGTTTATGGAACAACGTGTTTTGTACCGGAGGTTTTGCGTAATCTTTAATCTTTTATTTTTGTCGATAGTTCTTCCGTTGTTTCAAGCTTACACCTGCTATTTTCAATAGCTGTAGTTAACACATAGTGTGCGTACTCTTAGTTAATTGAAAAATGTATGGCCATGTGAACCACAGAATTATAAGTCACTTTGACTGCTCTGCCTTTGTGTATGGTAAAGCTCCTGAGCTAACTTCCAGGTGAAACTTAACTTAACTCAGTTAACGTTATGCAATATCTATCGAAGATCATACATCAATTGGGCACGAACAATGTACGTGTGAACATTAACAGAATGGTAAATAAAAATGAGAGACAGTTTGGACACGCAAGTTTAATGTAATCGCTTGTAGAGATGCCGTGTAATCAAATTACCTGTACAAATAGTATGTTATACAACTGAAATGACAATTAATTTATCGTTTCTCACAGGAATAATACGTTGCTGTCTTTCCTGGTAAATACAATGAAACTTAATACTCGGTTACGTAGATAAAGGGCAAAAATTATAAATTAACATTTTTATTTTATAATTTTTTTTTATTAGTTCTATCTTTGTGATTAGCCAGTATTAAGTTAAATCTTAAGGCAGCTACATTGTCTCCAAATATAAGACGACGTTTCACCGTGCATTGTTTTGGTGTTTTATTTTTTTTATTAAGTACACGTAGTTAGAAGGAAGCGGTAACTCTGTCAAGTTCATCTTCAGTAAAACATAATAATAATAAGCAGTATACTCGACGTCTATCCGTGTGATTCTCTTCATTTTGGGACATGTAATAATTATCTTCATCTGGTGAGTAACGATCCAAATCTATTTTGCAAAGCTGCAAAAGAGCACGAAATATCATCAGAATATGTAATGATTTGTGAATAGGTATCTATATTGTTATTAGCTATACGCCCAGTTTTCCTAGCTGAGCGTATTAATTGATGAATAATATAAAAAACCGGCCAAGTCCGAGTCGGGAGTTCGGAATAAACTTGTTTGCTACGGTGTATTATTCCATCGAAGAAGTCCATTCAAATTTGACATTTTAGAATAGAATACTTCCACAAAGCAGAATATGACAGAGGCCTTGTATTCATCATCAGAAAATAAAGTGTCAGCAATACCCACCAAAAACAATTAAAAAAATATTATATGGGTAATCAAAAATATCATTATTATTACTTTTTAATTCTTGACTTACCTTCTTCTTCCCCTCTTCATAACATTCTAGCTCTTCAAAATGACTATTTAGTTGAGCTTTGGGATATTTAAAATATCTTTTTAGTTCGTTATATCTCCCTAAATGCTGAAAAAAAATCATACACTTAATTAAATTGTGTCCATAAAAGGTTACTTTACGGATCACGTACAAGGTAGGCCATCCTTTCATTAAACTGTCAATTTATTAGTGCCCATATTAGTTGATCCAACCATATTTGTCTTTCGAACGGCACTTAATCAAATGCGTTATTTCCTTTTAATTATGTCGCAGATAATTAAAATACCTCAGGGTCTAAGGAGCCACTCCTCCGAATGGTGTCTTGTGGGAATTCTTTTGGAAATATCCGCCTCAGCTCGACGTCTTCACTGAAATCGCAAATCCTAGCATGAAAAAGATAATTGAGGAATATCTACGGTAATGTCGGCATCACTCACTATGTATATATTACGCCATTGCATCTTTCAATTAGGCATTGAAGGACCTGGAAGTTTATTGCATGTTAAATTATGTTTTGGTATTTAAGAATAGACATTGTCGTGTAGGTACGTCTACTTACAATACAGGGTAAAAAATATATAATTTTCAACATATTTAAAAATATGTTTTATATAAAATGGTAACTATGTACGAAATATATTTCAAATCTGCATTGTATGATATTTTTATTCTTTTGGAATTGATTCAATAAATCGTTACGTATTACTAACGTTTTATTGAGTGTAGGGTTTTCAACGAGCATTTCATTTTATTTAAAAAGGTATTTACTTTTGTAGTGAATTCTTTTTGTTCGTTTTGTGAAGAAAAACATTAACAATATTTTGTATAAGCAATGATTAAATACCTTAAGAAACATTTACTTTTGTTAGCTTTGACTAGAAAATTACTAACGAACCATTACCAACCATAAATTCATTATTCATTGAATAGCAGTAAAATTTATTTATAATCTTGACCGAGACCTAGGTCTCCTATCGAGGTCGTTTTTTAATATTATTCTTAAATTTAAGATGCTTTTTTCACAAAAAACGTACACGATATAACTATTTTTATTTTTTATAAGTAATAATATTTTCAAGACCTTAATGCTCTTGAAAATTTCAAGAGCTTAATGCGCTTATTTTTGTTTGTTGTTTAAATGCAATTGAAAGATATTCAATGTACCCAAGCACTATTTCAGAGGAGGTTCCTATTATTTAAATACATATAGTGAAATAATAATTATAATACTGTATATCCTAATTCTTTATAATAAGTTAATAATTATAATAGGCTATTTTTTATTTCGATATAGTTGGATGGACCACTCGAACACAAAGGCACTGTTGAAAGTATCACTTTGATATCTCGATAACTCGACGAGATATTACAATTTTAATTGCATATTATTTGGGCGACCTCAAATACAAACGTCCACTATCTTATGACGTCACAACGATAGTTCTTTGTATGCAGCGCTAAGGAAATTTTAGACTTTCGCGTTCCATCACACTAAATATTTGTCTTTATGGGTCTACACGCGTTATTAGAAGTAGCAAATTACATAGCTAACACCAATCGTGGTCGCGAGGTTCGCTCGCGACCACGATTGGTGTAACCCAGTCGAAACGTCGGGCAGTAAGTAGCTATGTAATTTCTACTCCTAATAAGGCGTGTAGACCCATAAAGACAAATATTTAGTCTAAGGAAATTTGTTCGGCAGGTTCATCAAAAGTTGCGTTGTTGTTTATGGATATATTTTCATAATGAAAGATGTTATAAGTCCAGTCAAATTAGGTAAAAATCTCGGAATTCGTGACACCCAGCTGTAAGTCTGTAAATACTTGGATATTGACACCCTAAACGCGGTCTCAAAACCTACGTACGGTAGGGTGTACGCAACTATTAAATTTTCAGGGACAAATGTCACAAATATCAGTTTTATGAACTTTTGAGCGAAACGGGAAGTTTTATCATAAAAGTGTGTAGGAGAAAATTACTTATCATCTATTTATCTATAAAAATTGTCTGTAGTCGTTTTATTCCTAAGATTCACCATTTCAGAGATACAGCGATGTAAATAGTTGAAAAAGTTGTATTTTCAAAAGCTTCCAGACCCCCGTGGGATTGTGCTAGACAGTCAAAATTTTCACGACTGATGTATTTCAGTAGCCTCTATAACATCTAATACTAGAAAAAGCTTAAAACCAATGTTTAAGTTGGTTCTCATACAAAAACGATGGTTTTTTTTTCTCACCGTTGGCCAGTTTTTAACGTGGTTACCCCAGTAAACCTCTTCCAGACGACACCTTTTATACATGAAGAACACGTTGTTTATATGGAAGCCTAGTTAAATAATTGTTTTGTGTTGTTTTCAGTATTCAGAAGATTTAAGATTTCTGCGTTTCATTATATTAAATTTGGTTAATAGGGATCTTTACGTTCATAATAGATTTAGTTGGACAGTTAACATTTTTAAAATGTTTTTTTTCAGTTATACTTCAAACAGAAATTGGTTATTTCGTACTTTTTAACCCATAATAAGCAGTTTAATTGTACGGAAACGCGAAAGACTTATAACTAAAAACAACATAAAACGATTATTTAAGGGGCTCCCATAAGAACAACGTGTTCTTCATGTATAAAAGGTGTCGTCTGGACGAGGTTTACTGGGGTAACCACGTTAAAAACTGGCCAACGGTGAGAAAAAAAAACACCATCGTTTTTTGTATGAGAACCCACTTTAACATTAGTTTTGAGCTTTTTCTAGTATAAGATGTTATAGAGGCTACTGAAATACATCAGTCGTGAAAATTTTGACTGTCTAGCACAATCCCACGGGGGTCTGGAAGCTTTTGAAAATACAACTTTTTCAACTATTTACATCGCTGTATCTCTGAAATGGTGAATCTTAGGAATAAAACGTACAGACAATTTTTATAGATAAATAGATGATAAGTAATTTTCTCCTACACACTTTTATGATAAAACTTCCCGTTTCGCTCAAAAGTTCATAAAACTGATATTTGTGACATTTGTCCCTGAAAATTTAATAGTTGCGTACACCCTACCATATGTAGGTTTTGAGACCACTTTTAGGGGGTCAATATCCAAGTATTTACAGACTTACAGCTGGGTATCTCGAATTCCGAGATTCTTACCTAATTTAAGCTTAATTGACTGGACTAGTTAGTAATTCTGTTATTTTTAAGATGACAACGAAATTTTAATATTTTCGCACTTTTGAAATGACACATTTCGCCAAAAAAATTTAGTTTCGATTTCATTAATAATTTTGATTTACTTAAATATTACTGCTTATCATAAAAATGGCAAGCAAAACAACCACAGTAAAATACCCTATTGTACCAAAGAATTTGCTCATCCTTTTGTAAATAAACCACGTTAAGCCTTTTGCACTTTAATTTGCCATTTATTCATCAGCCTCAGTACCATGACACGCACGTTGATCTTAAGAGTTTAAACTATAAGTAAGCGGGAGTTTGGTGTTCATCGACCCGTGTAGTTTTATATGGTCATGAATGTTATTAAGTAGAGCAACTGTTTCGTAATATAAAAGTAAAAACTTTTTGAATTATTCAAAGAGCATACTGTTTAAAATATCTTAAATTGATCAAGTATTATGTAAAATTACGACTTATATATCCGATTTAATACCTTTATATTTTTGTTGTGC
The DNA here is from genome assembly GCA_039566165.1 of Maruca vitrata. Classification (NCBI taxonomy): domain Eukaryota; kingdom Metazoa; phylum Arthropoda; class Insecta; order Lepidoptera; family Crambidae; genus Maruca; species Maruca vitrata. The sequence goes on along the minus strand of CM076917.1, from coordinate 8,974,819 downwards.
GTCTGTTGGTTTATTAATAAACTTGCCGGAAGGTACTATTTCTGTTATTATTTAGGCAGGGGAGCAAGCGCTAAGATATTATTGTAGCTCCAGTAATAAATGCCTTATTACCGTTTTCTGCTAGAATTTTTCAAACGAAATTCTTTTTCTAATTCATGTTAATATAGATGACTGCTAATATTTGACTATGAATAAAAAATCAGATGTTATCAACACACGATAGTATAATTATGTATTCAAATAATATTTCTATCGTTAAATCTTGTATCTTCTTCAGTCAGTGGCTGGTAGCCATTTTGATCTGCGATATATTGTAGTGAATACAGCTTTCCGTTGGGGGCTACGTAGCTGAATTCACCTCTCACGACCAAATTGTTGGAGTCTGGGCTTAGCCCGCCTTCTTCTCTTCTGTATGTGCCGTCTGATGTCTCATATCTGAAGAAATTAAACACTAATGTTTACTGTTTATTTAAAATACGACTGTAATTATAATCAAAACAAATATTTTGTGAAATATATTGGTATGTTATGAACTTTACTAGGTTAAACAAACTAACGAGATTTCTTCACGTTGTTGCAACTTAAGTTTCAATGTTATTATATAGTAAACATTAGCATATCAATAAATTAGCATACACCGATCTTTGAAAGCTTTTAAAAATCAATGATTTGTTTGCGTTCGTTGATGTCTTTTAAACTAAAATAGAGGATTAGATAAAATTAAATTTATGTTTACTGCCGCATTCCATCCCCATTTATAAACTTTTTATTAGAGAGTTTCATAACATATATCGACAATACTTACTCAAAACTATAAACTCCGAGGCCATTATTGTTATAAACATACTTGTGAATTTGTGTGTTATCGCTGTATACTAGATGCATTGCAACAAGCATTGCAAAAATCACAATCAGGGTTGGCTGAAGATTTCTGGCCTGTGAATGAAGAAGTGGTATATAAATGCCATGTTTTTAATCTTAAAACAATAAACCTATTGCTAAATTTAAAATGTTCCCAAACGAAACAATCAGTCTTGTAAACATATTTTAGTTTTTGGTTTGGGAGACACTAAAACATCATTATTTAGCCTAAATGGCTTTTATTAGTAGATTTAGTAGATCATCTCACATTTATGTGAATGTGATAAAGTAATTATAGCTTCAAGGGCATAGATACCATGACAATGTACTAACTACTAATAACTGTTTATCAAAAACATATTCCTATGAAAATTAATTATGCAAATTTTGACGCAAACATCTTACGCACCTTTGCTTTATTATAGTTAATCGATAACCGGTTGTACAACTCACCATGATTGTCAATGTTCCTCACCAATGGGTATCTAAGTGGACTGCGGCACGGGTCCGCAACCCACACTATATATCCAGTTCCTCAAGAATGTCAGGTCTGGACTTCATTCCATATATAACAATGAGTCGTCAAGGACCTGTCTTGAGTCAATGACATCGTAATTTATTTTAAGCAGAAGTCAAATTTTAATATCAAGTGGATACGCACGCTATGCGCAGAAGCGCTAGTTATCCCTTGTAACTGACCGTGCCCACACACAGCTATATAAAACTGTATACCAGGGTTCCCACCAAAGTAAGCCCTAAGCAAAAGAGTCTGTATCTCGTTTTTTTTCTTTATTTTAATTTATATTTACTCCAGTACACAATCGTTGAAAGGATTAAAAATGTTTGATTGAGCTGTCAAATTTGTTTTAATTTATTTTAATTGTAACTTACCTACAAAAAAATCCGATAATAATCAAAATACTTTTTTATCTGTTATAATATTTAACACTGAGCTCTTTGACATAAGCATGACAAATACTTATATTACCCTGTAAGGACGACGAATAACTTTTTTTTATTTTTTTATGATGTATTTCCTTATGGATAAATCATCATCATCATCATCAGCCCATATACGTCCCCACTGCTGGGGCACGGGCCTACCCTAAACTAGGGCGATAAGGCCTTAGTCGACCACGCTGGCCAAGTGCGGGTTGGTCGACTACACAACCTTAGAATTTCTTCTTAGGTGTGCAGGTTTCCTTATATTTACTCCAGTACACAATCGTTGAAAGGCTTTAAAATGTTTGATTGAGCTGCCAAATTTGTTTTAATTTATTTTAATTGTAACTTACCTACAAAAATCCGATAATAATCAGAATACTATTTTATCTGTTATAATATAAAACACTGAGCTCTTTAACAAAGCATGACAAATACTTATATTACCCTGTAAGGACGACGGATAATGAAAGCACAAAAATCAAACACATAATCATATGTAAACCTTAATAAATGTAAATAGTTACAGACACAACGACCAAAACCATGTCTCATAGCAATACGGCAAAAACCCTATAAAATCGTTAGATTGTATGATTCTGAACCCGACTAGGTATATAGTAACGGTCGAAAGTGTAGTAACTGCATGGGAGGCCATTTCTGCTGTGTCAAAAAGGCAGTCGGTATTATAGCAATACGTCTGATAGTGAAAATGTACATAGATTTTATAATTATATTACGAAAAAGTTTGTTTTCAGACATTTTGTGCGTAACACATAGCCTGAGCGCATTTTTTGAAAATGTCAACAAATTTAGCCGACCTATAGCAATACGGATAATTTTTTTTTAACTTTTCGTATTGCTGCCATGATTACCAAAAACTTGTTTTCAGACACTTTAAGTGTAGCATATACTCCCAAAAACGAAAATAACAAGTGTGCTTTAAATAAAACCAAAACTATGAAATCAATCAGTAATTAATTTCAACTGCTTCAGCGATTGTTACGCCCCTGCCCCTTTCTTACTATTATTCATTGGTTTGTAATAAAGAATTCAAAATGTCTCAATACGATTCTTAAATGATATCTGAGAATCGAAAAGTTGTCTGATAGAGAAGATGCTACCCTTCATTTGTCTGATATAATTTTTTTGCACATGTGGACAACTTATTCTATCATGTCTAACAATTTTCAGACATATTGCTATGATACCGCTCGGTAAAATTAGTTTACATTTTCAAAACGGTCTCAAAAGTTTATGCGTCCACATTTCCGTCTGAAAATTGTTTTGTTCGCATCAAATAACCAAAATTTACTAATAAAAAGATTTTCAGACGTATTGCTATGAGACATTTTTTTGTCTCATTTTTAATCTTTTTAAGTGATTTTACGGCATTGCGCTACACCACTATCGTCTGAAAAATATGTTTCCGGTATCTCAGAATCATCATTCAACTACAGTCTGCAAATCAGACATATTGCTATCAGATCAAACGCTACGCGGAAGATGTCTGATGTTGGTATTTTCGAGATCAGAATACTGTCATTTATCGAGTTGCTGCGGTTTTGCGTGTATCGCTGTGAGACAAAAATTTTGGTCTGTAACTAAAAGGTGTTTTTGACACCTGCTACAATAATGACAGGTCTTCTGTACTTTGCAGTTTTCTTAAACATCCTACATCATTCATATTTCATACTTAGTTTCGCATGCAAAGACACACAATTTCCGCAAATAATTATTCATTAAGATTGTTATTATACAGTTCCTGAAATATGTACGGAGTTAAAATGATGTTCTTTATATGCAAATGTGCAACGAGTCTGAGAATGGGTTGAGTCTAATTAAACTGGCCATTGGGCAGATTATGTAAGGAATAGCTAAGGTAGTTCGCCTTGGAGGCTGGGCTGGTTGCCTATAGCTTCACAATGTGTCATCCGTCGGTTACACAACTGCGGTCATCGTGATCAGCTTTCGCCATGTTTGTGACGGACCATAAATCAGTTGTTAAATGTGCCGCGCGATATTGGATTTTAACGAAACAATGCGTCTGAACTTTACGATGTATTGTATAATAATGCTGGCAGTGACTTCGATTTAATCAGGCTAGGTTTTCTTACATAATAACTGTAACGAATACGACGAGAATAGTGCTTGCAAATATTCATAATCTGAGATTAGATTTACTGTGAGATATTAAATGTTCGACGTCTTGAAAGGGTCAAGAGAAATAAAACATGACTATCTCTTTCCCACGCGGCCTTTAATATAAGATAACCTCATGACACAATTGAGAAATAATAATAATAATTATCATTTTTTCCGAACGATTTTAGGTAAGATAGATCTCAAAGTGATCCGACAATGCTTAGATGCATTATAGGGAAAAAAGTCTATTCCCAAAAACAGGCGATGATAATCATATAACTGATGCGAAATCAAACAGCGTAATGGACAATATTAAAATGATAATAATAATGATAAAAGGTTTGAAATAAAAATCATTTATAAGCTATTACATTATTTAATAATTACTATTTATTTATTTTTTTACTCTTTATTTCTTGCTGATATGAATGTCCCAATTCGTAGTTATATGTAATAACTCATTTTTATCCTACTAATGCTGCTACCAAACTAGGATCATGATATCCGGATGCCTAAAAATAAAGTAAAAATAGTCAATCACTGCCCACTGCCGTTTTATCCCAAAATATCAAATTAAACGGGTTATCTATTACTGGTATAACATTTTTTATCCTGATGATAGTCTGACTGAAATTGCGGTTTTAAGCTTTGACGTATGTATACAATTTGTGATACTTATTATTTTAATTTAAGTATTCCACCCACTGTTTTCGTTTTTGAAGGAAATAACTATGAAATAATCTAAAAACATGGTCATAAAAATATGGATTACTTATAAACAAAATGTTATTCCCTGTACATACATACTTACCCGAAAAACAAAATTAAAAAAAAATAAAACGTACCCCAACTGAAACTGGCAATGGTTTGTAGCTCATTGAAACTTTCGGATGGTATCCATTTTCATCTGAGCTATATTCGACGACATAAACACTATTGCCGATTACGAATGAATATCGCCCAGAGACAACATATTTTCCTTCCCTGTCAAATGAGCCGGATTCGACTTTGTCTGCCAGATCCTCCTTGTACCTTTTCAAAAAGTGTCGTTTTAAAACGTGAAAAATATTTGCGTAAAGCGAATTAACCTGGGGGCTTAGACAAAGTAACAATATCGAAACGATAACGAAGTTCGATAAGAACAAAATGTATGGGATTGACCACGTGATTTATCGCGTCTAATGTCAATCCCATACATTTGATTCTTTTCGAACTTCGTTATCGTTTCGATATTGTTATTATGTCTACGGGGCCTGATCTGAGTAGGTAAATGATACTTGATTTTTGCACAGCATAAGCAAAAAAGAAATGATTGGAAGTAAGATGAGTAAAGCTAGTCACGATTATTGTTAACTGGTTGGCCGCATACAATGTATTATAGTTAAATACTTATTTTGTAGTAATGGGTATAGCTACGTCAAATGTAACTCACGAATAGTAATATTCTCCATTCGCAATTTTGGTTGTGTCAAAATCATATTCTTGTGAATATATGATTTGTACTAAGGTGATAGCTGTTATCAGGATGATTTTCTTCATCTGAAAAATTAAAATAACGTGATGAAAATGCAAGGCAAGCACATAAATTATTTGCACAACTCACTGGTGTCCCAACTTTGAAATATAAATTATAAATAAGAAAAATAAAGAATAACATTTAAACTCATATAATATACAGATACATTTTTACATCAGACAAATTAAATTTTCATATTCATAGATTAAGCACAAAATAATGAATAAAGCCTGCAATGAGACTGTAATGTTTTAAACTACGAATAAAATGTCAAAACGATTGGTGCATAACCCATTATACCAGAGCCGCTCTAAGTTGGCCGATTTGCTACATGTCAGACTGATGCACTAGTGAGGGACAACGGTAAAATTGCCGAATTATACAGGGTGTAACAGGGGGGGGTGGATCATCGTAAGTCAATCGATGGGGGACTTCAATACCTATCGATATAACCCCCATGTATGTTCAGCGATTTTCAATAGTTCCAAAGGTATTGAGGTTTTTGTGAAATTTTGTAAGAAGCCGGAATTCAGTATAAAAGTCTTCACTGTAGCTTAACTACTGGACCTGCTTGCATGATTTTTTTCTAGAAGTAGTTCAATAGTGGTTCTTTATAATTACGATACCGATTTGAGTCATAACCCTATCATATTGGAGTAAAAAATATTTCTTCACAAAGTTTTACGAATCGAGTTGTGTCTACTAACTTTCAAAGCCTCCAGTGAAAAAAAAAGTACCTGTGTTTTTTTCTAGAACTTATTTTAAAACTACCTACATTCATGGATAGTATACCTGAAAATTTCATACCGCTACTGCCAGAGCGTCAAAACGAAAAATGTGCGTGAATGGCACAGGTGCCAAAATCAGTGTTTTTATTTTTCATGTAAAACTTTAAGTTAAAAATAAATCGATATGTTTCAGCAAATTTATGCTATGTTAGTAACATTAGTAGCAGTAATTTTACAGAATTGCAAATTGAAGGGGTGAAAATCAAACAAAGAAAATTAACATAATTTTTGTTAATTATTTTTTTTATAGTAAGTGTTCATAATGGGCATTATTATTGACTATGCATAACTTAGACCTTCTTAAAAAGCTTTTTTGGAGGTTGTGGAATGCTTCTTTTTTGTAAAATTTTTCAGGGGCCCAAATTGTGACAAGGCAAAATGTAGTAGTAGCATTTTGCAACATCCGAAAAAGGTGTAGTACTCGTATGTATGCATAGCCAATAATGGTGCCCATTATGAACACTTACTGTAAAAAAAAATAATTAACAAAAATTATGTAAATTTTCTTTGTTTGATTTTCACCCCTGTAATTTGCGATTTTGTAAAATTACTGCTACTAATGTTACTAACATAGCATACATTTTTCTGAAACATATCGATTTATTTTTAAATTAAAGTTTTGATGATGAAAAATAAAACACTGATTTATGGCACCTGTGCCATTCGCGTTCAATTTTCGTTTTGATGCTCAGGCAGTAGCGGTATGAAATTTTCAGGGTAAACTATCCATAAATGTAGGTAGTTTTAAAATAAGTTCTAGAAAAAACACAGGCACTTTTTTTCACTGGAGGCTTTGAAGTTGGTAGACACAATTCGATTCCTAAAACTTTTGTGAAGGTTTATTTTTTACTCCAATATGATAGGGTTATGACTCAAATTGGTATCGTAATTATAATGACCCACTATTGAACTATTTCTAGAAAAAATCATGCAAGCAGGTCCAGTAGTTAAGCTACAGTGAAGACTTTATACTGAATTCCGGCTTTTTAATTAATTTTCACAAAAATGTCAATAACTTTGGAACTATTGAAAGTCGCGGAACATACATGGGGGTTATATCGATAGGTTTTGAAGTCCCCCATCGATTGACTAACAATAATCCACCCCCTGTTACACCTGTATAAGTAACAGTTATTTCCACTTTCTAACCAAGCAAGGTCTAATTATACCAAATTTTTATTAAAAACATTTATTCATATCCAAATGATTGAATTTATTTTCCTTATTTATAAATATATTTATTCTTAAAATACAATACTTATTAAATGCTTCATCCTATTTAAAAAAAATACCTGGTGAGTATTACCCACTACGTCACTATAAAAACGTGTCAAACGGCGTAACCTTGTAAAAGCGTAATACAGAGTGGAAATTTTACCTTTTTCTTTTTATAATTCAATTATTTTAGGTAATAAAAGACAAATAATTAGATAATTAGGTGCATTTTGACATTTTGAAATAACGTCTTATTTTTAAATGTTGTTCTTTATGATTCATAAATATGTTCCTCTTAACAAGGATAAATGCAAAATATAAAATAAAAAGTGTCAAATCAGTCTTCTAAGAACGGCTCCGGTATAGTAAAAATACACCATCCGTAAATCAATCTAAATCAAATACGGGATTACTTGCATTTTTTTTCTATTACCTTCCTATCAAAGGCTTCGCTGGCTGCAAACTGTTAAAGTTATTGATGCGTATGAATTTATATAAGTTCATAATCATAGCGTAACGATAATTCACAATGCAAGATGGAATAACTATGGTTTAATAACCAGTTTTATCTTTGAGCTATGAATATATTTTTTTCAATCATTTCTTGCTAACCTGATGATGTTTAAGTGCCCACGATATGTTTAGATCCAAAATTATGAGTAATCATACCAGCCATGGCAGATTATAGCCATTCATTATACAAATTCAAAACAAGGCACGGAAGGTCTCTAATTTCTTAGTAACACCATACTGTTAAAATGACAAGATTATAATCACAAGATTTTTGAAACAAATTAAGAAATAGTAGATTTTACTCTGCCCCGTCACAGGTTAGTTATTACTAAAGGCAAATCGTTCTGATACGGGAAAACAACCACTCAAATTTCACGGTGTATAGTTCGGCAATCCAACATGACCAACGAGGGATAAGATGCAGGAACCCCGGGTTTACATGCCTTTCTAGGTACGTGCTATGCGTCAACTTCCTGTGACGGGGCAGAGTAAAATCTACTATTTTTTAATTTGTTTCAAAAATCTTGTGATTATAATCTTTTAATTCTATCTTTATATCTATCGACTCATGCAAATTACTCCTCGAAAAAAAATTTTTTTGGTTTTTCAGAATAATAATTTTCCAACTTGAAAACGAGAGAAGCTATCCCCGTTATTTTTTAGGCAGATGTGACGTATTCAGGTACTGCTTGCCGCATGAAATCGATGCTTAAAGCTAAAGAAGCTACCTTAGTCATAAAGCAGTTCGAACGTGCTTTCGAGTTACGGTTAAAGCTTTGTATGTAAAACCGGCAGTTATTGATTTTACCAAAAAAGAACTGCACACATCTTTTGTACTACTAAGATAGAATCATTTTACTGCGGGAAAACAACCACTAAAATTTCACGGTGTATAAGCATACTGCACTTTGATAAGTCCTGTGCTGGGTAACTGGTCGATCTTCATTAATATTGGTCGCCATAAACCATGGGTTAGACGACATGTGAGCTTAAATTATTAAGCTCATGGTGCATTAGTAACTTTAGAATGTGTTGATAAAATCACTCCACGAAATTATGAAAAATTTGTTTATTTACTGGAGATGGTCACGACTTTTGAGCATAGTAACAACGATAGGTACGCGAAATCCGTTTACGGAGTCGTATCTACAATATATAACTACGAAGTTATAATTTAAAACTACATATATTTTTACATAATTATTATTGATCTGACAAGTGACTCCATCTGTCGTAAAAATCTCATTTAAACTCCTATACATCGTGTGCTGTGAGAAGTTTGTATACCATAGTGAATGTTAGGTAATATAATATTTAATTCTCTCTATAATGTGTAGATGGCGTACCTTCAATATAACTGTTTAGGTAAGGACACATAAATTACATGTAAGATGACGTGTGTCGGACAAATGTGGGTACCTGTACAAATGACATAAGTGCTGGTTAGGGGGTGGATAATGGAGCGAGAGCTGGCTGCAAAAATACGGGCCGATCAGTTAATAGAATGCAATGTTTTTTAAAAGTTAGTACTTATATCTAGAATGACAAATATCATTGTGTGCCTGGGCGGAACTTGTGCATAAGTTTTATATGTGTTGTCTCTTGAGCTTTTATTTGTACAATAACTGTACCAATGGAGTAACACTTTCAAATTATTTTCAAAAGTAAGTTTTCAAAAATTACAATTATTTCACCAAATTTAAAAAAATGTTTTTTATTCATTTGTGTACCTATCGTGTAACAACCTCAAACTAGTACCAAAATAAAAATTAAACATTCCTTTATTATAAAATATGTGTGCCACGCCTATGCCGGTGACAAATACATGGCACACACCATTTCATGGTCTTATACTATCACTAATATAATCTTTTGAGGAAATATTGAGGAATGAGGAATCAAAATTATTAAAAACAAAACTTTTCATTTATTTTGATTCCTCATCCCTCAATATTTTACTTATACAATAAAAACAAATATTTTATTAGATTATTAATCTTCATAAACACCTAAGTACGTGTAAATCTTGTGACTTTTTTCAGACTGAGTTTACAGGCATAAGTGTCGTAGAACGTTTGGTTCATTACATTACATAAGTATTAGAAAGGTATCGATTTTCAAAGAAACAACGATAATTTAATAAGCTACTTAGTCTCAATTTGCTTTTGACTTGTTCTGAATTCATATTCTATTTATTTTACTTTTACAAATTTATGCCCTTACTCATAATAAAAAGAAAAATTTACATTATGGTGTACATTATTGACATGCTCAGGCATATTGCCGTGTTGTCTATGGTGCAATAATCTGTGCACAATAACAATGACGGTTTTCGTGTATTATAAATTCACTAGATGGCAATACGTGGGTTTACCAAAAATCCATTAACGCTTTTGGGCACCTTTCAACATGCCACATGATGTCAGGTAAATGATACCTTGTCATTGTATTGTTACCGTAATAACGAAGACATACAAATTTTAGCGCAATTGGACCACAGGAATCGAAGTTTGTATGGTAACCTTTTAACATCATTTTAGGCAGCTCCATAGTACTTACCATATTATTGTATTGTCATCCAAATTACGTGGGTATACCAAGATTTAGCTCAATCGGTCCATTAGAAGTGGTTCAAATCTTCCTTGCCTAATTTTTAAACATACAAACATGCATACATACATACATACATGCATACAAAATTGAAGTTAAATATAAGCTTGTAATAATAATAAACTAATTGAACCGTTTAAAAAATGTTCGTTTCTTAAACGTCCACTACTAGAAGGTATAGGTAGCAATTTATTGTCATCAAATGACCTTGAACTTACAACTCACGAGTCACAACGATAATTGTCATTCTACTTAAATAAAGTGTTAACTTTAGCTTCTTGGTTATTGGCCCGACCCCGACTGATATATTTTGGAGTTCGTCGGGCCGAAAAAAAGTTGAGATTTTCTTAGTTAAGTTTGACGGCGTGTTGGAGCGACTCCGTACCTGGGAATGCCTTCTGGATCCAATCGCTCATCGGTCATGTCGGTTTTATTAAGTTATTTGACTGGCTCGATGGAACAGTGGTTAGTGACCCAGGTTCACTACCTACGGTTCCAAGAGTCGTGGGTTCGATTCCTACTCGGGACAAATATTTGTGTGACGAACATCGGTGTTTGTTCCGTGTCTGGGTGTGTTATTAAATATATTTAAGTATATTCGTGTATCCACTGTCGTTTCTGATTTCCGTAACACAAGTGCTTAAGGTACTTACCACAGCATCAGATCGATGTAGGTATGTGATGTTGTGAAATATTTATTTATTATTTATTTATTTATTTACAAATGCACACAACAAACTGACTCGCAATTCCATCTATCGTAAAAACCAGGTATAAACTACTTTACATCGCGTGCTGAGCGAAGTTTGCATCGATCTATGTAAATATTATAGTGAACAGTAGATAATATTATGTTTAATTTTCTCCATACTGTGTAGATGGCGTACAAATTAAAACTAATGTTAGTAACAAATTATCTTTAATAGAACTTGACATGAACTCTAGAGAATTATACATGTTGTAATAATAATGAGGTAAATAAAAAGTTCGATCGGCGGTAATCACTGGGGTTTGATTATCACCACAACTTTTTGCGAACAATAATAAATTGAACTATTTATTTTTACATTCTTGTGAGAACCCCTTCTCAGCGTCCCAATGCAGCCTAGTCTATGTAGTTTCTTAGGTATTGCGGCCGGAGCCAAGCCTTCTGTAATAATTATTTTGTTCCATTCCATAGGTAGAGTTGTAAAGGTCGGAGCCAAGTCTACTGTAAAAAAATTCTATCCATTTTATCCCATCAGGTAAATGCAAAGGACTCTAGCCTGTACAGACTAGTCTTAAGTAGTTTTTTAGTAACAGTACAGTAAGTCTTTAGAAAAAGTAACCTTTACCAAGTATTTTGGTGTTTATCTTGACCAGCAATTAAACTGGCAAAAACAAATTGACATGTGTACTCCGAGTTAGAAAAATGCTGTGGTTGTTCAAAAACATAAGGCACGTCTCAGATAAACAACTTATATCCTAAATTTACATTTCCATGGTTCAATCAGTGATATTGTTTTGCCTACCCCTGTGTGGTGGGCTAACAAAACAAAAATGCCCGACCTTTAAGGTCGAAAGGGCCCAGTGATCTCTCCTTAAAATCATGACTTTCAAAGATATTAGATCCCGAACCTCTGACCTATAGAGACTGTAATGTAGAAACTGTGAGACAACTTTATATTTTGAAATGTATTTTGAAAACTCATAAAACAGTAATTCTCGACTCCACAACCATAAATAAAAGAAACCCCCATTCCGTTATCTTTCATCCAACCGTGAAAACTAAATTTGCCTCCATACTGTTTAATCCCCAATCGAATTTCAAATTTCAAATTTTCAAATTTAGTACAACAAAATAAATAGGAAACTTAAGTTCTATAGAGTGTACTACTTCGAATGTAAAAAAAGTCACTTCCTGGCTAAAAGAACTCGACTATGAGAGTACCGAAACTTTACTCAGACGTGTCATGTAATGGCAATAACACTTTTGCGAGTAATGGACAGTTTAAATGAATATAAGTTAATTTATTTATTTATATTGATCTACAACATAATTATATCTAATAATGGTAAATATATGTATCAAATGTGTTTATAAAATATGAATACACTATAAATATTCATAAAATAGTACCTAAATCTTTAGACATAATACTTTTATAATAATTAATTATTTTTTAATAATTTAAGACTTTTTGTAACTATCATCTGGAGGAGCGTTCTTATTCTACTACAGGTTCTAGATACTTACCAGGATGAGATCCATACCCTTTTGTAAAATGAGACTTTTGTTATGAATAAAGATTTTTGTATTTTTTTGTAAAATAAATGTTTATAGGTATTTCAATCTTTCTGGGAGATTTTCTCAAATTTTTTTTTCTTTAAGAAACTTCTACAGAGTATTAGAAATCTACAAAAAAAAAACAGCCAAATTGGTCTAGCTGATTTCATGTTACGGCGTGACAACGGGACCAGCCACTTGCTATGAAAAATCCCGCATTTTCACTCTCCAAAATAAATAAGGTAAATGAATGAGGTTTGAAATAAGAAGCATTATGAAAATGTATTAATCAGTATTTAATTATTTCACTTACTCTCACTAACTTTTAATCCTTTCTTTTTTTTCTGATGAGTATTCCACAATATTGTTAAGCATTAATATAATATAATGAAAGCAAAATATATGTTTCTTCGAACATTTTTATTAATAGTGTACTTAGCTAGCCCAATAATGCTTCCGCCACGCCGATTCTATGTCCTCCAAGAACTTGGAATCCCTAAAAATTAAATATAATTAAATATAAAAACACTCTGTTTGTTAACCTCAAAATATCTACATAAAAAGTTGTTATTCACTTAAATGAGAAGTTTTATGCACTTGCCTATAATAAAATAGAGTACTAGCTGTGTCCGCGAATTCGTTCGCGTGGACTACAGGACTTTACATACAGAAGTTTTTTCCCAATAGCTCCCGTTCCCCTGGGATTTTTTTAATATCGCGGTGCAAGTAAGCTTTAAATTTATTAAGGTACCTGCATGCCAAATTTCAAGCGTCTAACTTTTGCAGTTAAGGTTTTTCATACAAAAGGATTTTCCCGTTAATTCCCGGTCCCGTGAAAATTTCGGGAAATCCTTTCTTAGCGGATGCCTACGTCATAACATCTACCTGCATGACCAAATATCATCTCAATCCGTTCAGTGGTTTGGTCTGTGCGTTAATATGTCACTATGTCAGTCAGTCAGTCAGTCAGTCGCCTTTGAGTTATATATGTTACTGTAAAAGCTTGAAGTACGGTAAGTCTTAGGATTTACCGATACGTGTAGTTATATGTAAGTATTTCTTAAAATACAACGACTTATTCGAGCTTTTACCATTCAAATTCAATATATCTTAGGTTTTTCTGCTGTCAGCTGGTAGATGTTGGTTTTAGAATTATGATACAATGATTAATTCTTAATTAACTTTTATGAAGTATTGGACAAAACCGGTAAAAGTATTATATAGGTTGGCACGCTCCCCTGGTCCTTAATTCTGACTATGCTTGTACGATTTTAACATCCTAGAGCATAATTTTTCAATTATTTATAGAACGATGTATAATATAAGATAACGAAATTCCCGGCTATTATGAGAATGAGGGGTGTTCGGCGCTCCAAAAGTGGTAAAATATCCAAAAGATGATATGCGACTTCAGTGGCGCGTTTAATTTGAAATGCAGGCAATGCAAAAGATCTCGAGTTAAGTGAGATAGCATAGTTTCTAATATGTCATGATAGTCTTTGAGAATCCTCGTTCTTCCATCGGGTCTACCAGCAAAATACGTTTCATAGAGAATGTGAAATAAATCGTAAAATATAACACCTTGATTTCTCCATTATCTTCCATCATCGGCGCAATTAGCTTTTTTGCCGCATATTATCTATATTAATAATTTCGTCAAGGGGTACGGTAGACTCGATTAAAACCTTACATGAATAATAAAACATCAAAAAATAATGATTTTGGGTCGACAACATAATATATCCGCAAAATTCGGATTGTCAAGTATTTTCTTAAATTCTAAATGTTTTGACAGATGAATCACAGTCACCATCTTGCCGGAATTATTGAGTGAATTTTATCGAAACTATTTTTCTTCAGTCATTGACGTTTCGTGGAAATATTGTTTTTGACACATTTTTTTATGATATATACTCTTTTAGGGCGATAAAAGACAGTGATGAAGAATAGACATTATAATTTTATAAGTACCTTTGCCAAATTCTCATTGCAATTTGTTTTGTTGATGTTCCCTAATTTTAAATGTTAAATATTAATTGTGTAAAAATTTTGGCTGTTTTTATTCACAAGATTTATTAAACACAATGAAAGAATCTATGTCCTGTTTATACCTTTAGTATTCCTTTAGAACCGATGACTACATAAATAATATATCTTTGTAGTTTCTATTACTAATTTTAAATGCTTAATTGTGTATTTCATAATATCCATAATAAAATCATTTTTGTTAACATATACCGTGCTGTTAATGTAAAGATCTACCAACTGAATGGTGGTAAAAGTTCGAATCGCAATTTTTTTCAGACATTTGCCATTAGAATTGGTAGATCTTAAGTTTTACTGGAAGATTTACTGCAGTTCGAGCTTTTACAGTAACATATATATTTAATTAGATATGGAAAAGAATTGCCAGAAATTGCAACTCTGACATAGGTATGAAATCTATAATATTTATTAAAATTTCAGCTATTGAATGGTTTGAGAAAAAAAAAATGATGAATTAATCGTAAATAACACTAAGAATTTTGAATAAATATTCTATGTATATTCTAAGGTTGTGTACACGACCAACCCACACGCTGGTCACAGCGTGGTTGACTAAAGCCTGATCGCCCTAGTTTTGGGTAGTGTATCCTTTCCTTTCCCATCCTACTCTTCAGAGCACCCCTTTGCCAATACAGGATATCCTTAGCATCCTTGGCATCGATTTTCGCCGCGACCTGAACCAGCGGGATCACATCGAGAGCGTTATCAGAATAGGGGAGGCAAACTGGGGATCCTGAACAGAGTGCGGCAATTTTTCTCCCCGGTGCAGCTCTGCTTTTTGTATAAGGCACAAGTTCGCGAATTTGTGGATTATTGCTCTCACCTCTGAGATGGCACTGCAAAATACTTGCTTGATACCCTCGACAGGTTACAGCGACGTGCTATCCGTATTGTCGGTTATCTAGAGGTGTCCGAAACCCTGCAGGACGTTTCCCTCCCTCCTATGATCCCGGGCTCTTCAGGCGGTGAAACGGTATTTAAGCTGGCCTTCAGGGTGAGTGTGTGGTGACTTAATATGGTCTAATGTGCCTGTCGACCTCATATGTGGATCTCACTACTGCTTACCATCAGGTGGAGTGAGGTCATCTTGTTCACCTTTTATAAAAAAAGCCCGATGCCACACTGCCGGGGCACTGATATGGGCTGAAGATGATGATACAGAATTAGAATAGAATAATTGCTTATTTAGAACAGATATCTTAAAATATGGTAACAATTGTCTATTGACCTCTTCTCAATTTAGTTTATAGGGAAGGTTACATTGTTTTTGCAAGTGATTTCACGTTTATTAGCGGGAATTATATTTAGAACTATTTGTGAGGTGTGTCATTTTCAAGCTATTGCATAGCTTTTATCGCGGGCCTTGAGCGCGGCGACCGAACCAAGAAATTCCGTAACGAAAAAACCTCACAATCGTCTAACGTCGTTTCAGTTCGGTAAACTTCGGCACGGTGTTTGTGTGCGTGCAATTAGACGTATTGTACGACTCTATGAAACTCGCACGAATCAAGACGAGCTGCTCCGAAATCGGACGATGCTATGCTGCACTCGTCTTTTTTTTATTTGGTTATTAAGACGACTTACGTTAACAGTTGGACGGGCGTATCCATTATAAAATCTCAAAAATTATTAAAATAATTATAATAACATGATTCAAATTATAAAATTAATAACAACTTTTGCTATGAAACCATTTCCACAATGCAATATTATACTTGCCGAACAAATAACTGACGCGTTGCATACAAATATCATAAAAGTGATCACTTTTGTCACTTTTTGCTTGCCCAAATGATGTGCTCTTCAAACAGTAAAATCTCGGCGAGGCCTTGAGGTTATGACAATAAATTTTGTTTTTTAAATGATGTGTGGCCCACCTATCTTCATCAAAATAAAAAAGCTTCACCATCCTATTATCAGTTGAAGTAAATATTATAAATAAATAAATAAATATCTGGAACATTTCCACACACGGTTATCTGACCCCAAACTAAGCAGAGCTTGTACTATGGGCGTCAGAGACTGATATACATACATATATATTTATAAATACATACTTAAATACATAATCACACCCAGACACGAACAAATAAAAACTAACCTCTTTATATATTTTCGGATGGTATCCATTTTCATCTGCGGTATATTCGACGATATATTTGATATAATCAAGATCTCCGTGTTTGAATGAATAACGCCCAGTGACAACATACTTTCCTTCCTTGTCGAAAGCACCGGATTCCTCTTTGTCCGCAAAACGTTCCTTATACCTTTCAAGAAAATATCAATTTAAAATGTGTACAATAGGGTATTTGACTGTGGTTGTTATGTTTGCCATTTTTGTGATAATCAGTAAGATTTAAGTAAAACAATATTATTAATGAAATCGAAACTTAAATTTTTGGCGAAATAAGACAGCAGAAGACATTAATGTTGGGTGGGCAAGTCCATTTCAAAATTGCGAAAATCATTTAAAATTTCGTTGTCATCTTATAAATAACAGAATTAGTAACATCTTTCATTATGAAAACATATCCATAAACGCAACTTTTGATGAACCTGCCGAACAAACTTCCTAGGCGCTGCATACAAGGAACAGGCGTGTGACGTCACACGCCTGTGGACGTTTGTATGGAGCGTTTTTGAACTCACCCAAATAATGTGCAATTAAAATTGTAATATCTCGTCGAGTTATCGAGATATCAAAGTGATACTTTCAACAGTGTCTTTGTGTTCGAGTGGTCCATCCAACTATATCAAAATAAAAAATAGTCAAATACCCTATTTTAGGCTTAAGGTAATTTAAATCGATTCAAAGTAAAAGAGTAAAGCTGGTCACGATTATTGTTGACTGCTGGTTGAATGCAGTTATCTAGTAAAACATTATATAACATATTAGTGTACTCCATTGATTTTGTGCGTGCGATAAATGTAAACAAACTATAAAAAGATAAAATGTATATAGCTGTAATATACATAGCTCGTCTTTGCGAAGAATATTTAAAAAATAATATTTTTACAGTAATAACAGTGAACCTTATTGTGGAAAAAGTGAAAGTTCTCAAACTAGTTTGTCCACTGTTAGACATAGGCCTCCTCAGAACTTCGCCAATCCCGCTTTTCGGCCATTCGCATCCAGCTCCTACCAGCTGTCTTGCGCAGATCTTCACTCCTCCTTGTCTGAGGGCGTCCCACACTACGTTTGCCCAGACGCGATATCAACTCCAAAACTCGTTTATCCTAACGGTTGTCGATTCTACGGCTAATATGGCCAGTCCTTCTTATTTTGTGTTATCAAAGTTACGTGTTTACATTTTTTTCGCACGCCAATATAAATAGAGTAGGTATAGCAATGGTCCAAAGGTATAAATTTATCAAATGTGATGAAAACTGATTCTTGACTTACGAATAGTGATATTCTCCGTTAGCAATTTTGGTTGTGTCAAAATCATATTCTTGTGAATATATGATTTGCACCAAAGAGATTGTCGATAGCAAAATGATGTTTTTCATCTGAAAAATCAGAAGCAAGATAAGTTCACCCAATACGTACATAATACAAAGTAGGCACAAAGACAACGTCTATTTTCTAATTGGCGATGCAAAGATTATCCGCGCGCCTCAATGGGCGAAAATCAAAGTGTCTATGTACTGTCGTACTACTGGGCAAAAGCCTCCCCCCATACACAGCATAGCGATATTACTCTAGGCTTCTAAATTAAGGTTGAGTTGGGCGGAGCACGTCCGTCGGAAAAAACCTTAATGATGGGCCAAAATATTCACATAATGGCAACCGCTAGATGGGCGTCGTCAAAGAGTAAGGCCGAAAAAGACATGGCGCGACGGTCTATCACAGGATTACAATTTTTAAAACAATTTTTTTTATATCTATAATTAAAATTTTTTATTTTAATGAATATTATTTTAGTAACAATTTGAGACTAGCCCCCAGAAAAATAAATGATAGTCATGAAAACAGCTTTCTGACGACATACGTTTGGTCTTTATTGTAACGTAAATAAAAAGAATAATATTTTATCGATAAACTGTCAGTGTATTTCTAAGACAGCTTATTTTTTGTTGTCACTTGACCAACTAGCGCCAGTTAGAATTTTTGCTTCACCAATAGTGTTTTAAACACTTTCACTTTCAGTCTTGTTTTAACCGCGAATGTTAGGAGATGATACCATTTGATGGAGTGGAGTATACACAAAACCCGTGATACCTCAAACCAAACACACGCTTAAATGCAATTTTTGCCTATTTACCTTCCTATCGTTTGCTACGCCGCCTTTAAACTATTACAGTTATTGATGTGTATGAACTTATATTAAAGGTAAGGCGGAACAATTGTTCACATTGCATCAACAGTTTTTTGTATTAACTATGAATATTATTAGGGTTCCGTAACCAAATGGCAAAAAACTTTCTGTCCGTTTGTCAGTATTAACAGATTTTGTCCGTAACCATTAGATCCATACGAGAGTTGAAACTCAGTAAGTAGATGTATTCTTTGAACCGCTTTAAAATTTATACAAAAATACGAAAACTGTATGTTTTGCATGTAGCCCATGCTTGCTAAAACACTACCAACCCATTACAACCGAAACTCAAAAAAAAATTATAAGAAAAAATATTTTGAAGTTTCGAATATAATCTTTTTCAAAACCAAATTGTTTGAAAGATAGGCACTTCCAAAGTGGTAAATGTGTGTGTTCCGTGTATAACTTCTAAAATAAAGAAATTACATAACTATAATATAAACAAATAAGTACCCGCAGGTAGAAAAAAAACTCTAACAGAATGGTGACCCAGGTTCAGTGAACGCAAAAAAGGACGGCCTCTGACCAGTAGCGGTACCATGAGTTAGCTATCAAAAACTTACGTATATAATTTTAAACTGTCATGGTTGCACACATTAGAATACTGAAAATCAGTTCACTCGTGATCATGGCGCTTGCAACAGTGCCGAAATATCGGAGCTCATTAAAACAAAACCAACATGGTAAATATCCCGGACACTTTCAAAAACATACGTAGGTACTACGTTAAAAACCTATCGATAGGTTTTTTTTATACTAAGAATTTTAGTTCTTAGCGTAACCGCTAGGGGCGCTGTACAAGTTTTTCATAGACATATTTATGTAAATATGTCTATGTAGGCGATATCGAGTCTGTCACTTTTAAACTCATGATAGCGCTACAGATGCCCATCTGGCCGTCCCCTTGCGTGAATAGTGATTTAAAGAAAGCCGCGGAGGGCTCTGTATTGACTGGTGCACAACCGTAGTGCATGGCGTTCTACGGAGGAGGCCTATACCCTACATATATAATGAAATGATATAATTAAAAGCTGATGATGATGATGGTGACAAATAAAATATATGATTATATACACCGTGAAATTTTAGTTGTTGTTTTCCCGTGGCAGAACGATTTTTTGTAGTAATATGTACTATGGAAACATGCAAATTATTTTTTGAAAAAAAGAAATATTTTCAAAATAATAATTTTCCAACTTGAAAACTAGAGTAGCTATCGTTCTTTTAAAAGATATTACATAATCAGGTACAGCTTGCCGCATGAAATCGATGTTTAAAGCTATAGAATTTCTACGCCCTGTAGTCCAGTCATTTAAGCTTAAATTAGGTAAGAATCTCGGAATTCGAGATAACCAGCTGTAAGTCTGTGAATACTTAGATATTAACACCCTAAAAGTGGTTTCAAAACCTACATATGGTAGGGTGTACGCAACTATTAAATTTTCAAGGTCAAATGTCACAAATATTAGTTTTATGAACTTTTGAGCGAAACAGGAAAGTTTTATCATAAAAGTGTGTAGGAGAAAATTGCTTATCATCTAATTATCTATAAAAATTGTCTCTACGTTTTATTCCTAAGATTCACCATTTCAGAGATACAGCGATGCAAATAGTTAAAAAAGTTGTATTTTCAAAAGCTTCCAGACCCCCGTGCGATTATGCTAGACAGTTAAAATTTTCACAACTGATGTATTTCAGTAGCTTCTATAACATCTAATACTAGAAAAAGCTTAAAACCAAAGTTTCAGTGGGTTCTCATACAAAAACTATATTTTTTTTTTCTCACACTTGGCCGGTTTTTAACGTAGTTACCCCAGTAAACCTATTCCAGAAGATACCTTTTATACGTGAAAAACACGTTGTTCATATGGAAGCCTAGTTAAATAATGTTTTTTGCTGGCAACACTGGCCAAAGTAAACGTCAAATGTCTCAGCTGATTTAAATTTATTGAAATAAATTGTTTTAAATAGAAAATAATTAGTAAATTCGACGTAAATATACTTATTGTACGTTAATTTATAAGTGACAGTGTTCGCAACGATATAGTGCAAGTTTTACGTAATCATCGTCTAAGTTCAAAATTTAACGGCGATCCAGTGGCCAAACAGCGGACTTCTACACACTCAAACCGGGGGAGTACTTGTTTTTTATTCCATTTGACCTGTTATACACAACATTAAATAACAGACCTACACACTACAGACAAGTGATATTGTGTTTTTCGCCCATACGCGAGATTCGCCTAATATCAAGACACCGGCATTGTTGTACCTCTCTTTACTTGACGAAAGTCAATAAAAGTTGAGATTAACCAACTCCCTGCCTTACACATACATAACACGACCAATAACAAGACCATAAGTCATAAAGTAACTTGCCTTAAGCATACCTTTTGTGTAATTTAATCTTTAATACAGGTTAGGTACACATTTTATAACTTACTTCTTAAGCTTAGTTTATAACTTATTTAAATCTAACAATTTCAGGAAAGATAACATACAGAGGAAACTAAAATGATGACCCGAAAGCCCTCTACCCAAGATTTGGAGTTGAAATTAAGACGGGCTCTTAAAGAAATTGAACAACTAAAAAAAGGAAACCAGCAACTTCTTCGGGAGCGGGAAGACAATGAGGAGGAATCTTTAAAGATTCTCAACTGTAACAAACAGCTAAAGAGTGAACTCTCAAAACTGCATGAGCAATTGGTGGATGTAGCGGATCACCGGGACCAGCTCCTTGGCACGGTCAGGAACTTTGACCAGTGCAGTGATGAGTATGAGCGGACCCTGGAGCGCATCCACGACCTCGAGGTGGATCTCCGTGATGCCAACAGGACCATACAGCAGTATGAAGAGGACATCCGGAGTCAAGAGATGACTCATACACAGAGCCTATATGAAGAGTTGGTTGGGTCTCCGGCAGCCCACACAGTCTGTAACCCTCCTGATGCAGATTGTTCAGGTTTAGTGATTAGTGTGCCTAGATTAAGTAGTAGGAATAAATTAAGGAAATATATTAAAATTAATAACTTTATTAAAAAAAACTGACAAATTAATTAAACGTGAGAAATGTTTATAAAAAAATGTGGTCTTGAGGAAACAACGGGCAGATTTGGTAGATAGCCTAGAATTATATAGTAAAAAATTAGATGAATGTAGATGTAAGTATGACATTGACACAGCAGAGTTGAATGCAAATATTTCACGGTTGCACAACAATCTTGAAAGTTTGACTGACAAATATAAGTCTGCTCAGGCACAAATCCATGAGCACATATTAGCAGCAAATGTGCTCATTCAACAAAATAGTTGTGTATTAGAGTCGGGTCCATCTGACCAGTCAATTATTTGTAAGGAAAATGGAAAAGAAGACAGTGTCATAACCACATGCACATCTGTCTCTAATAATACTAAAACAAAACAAAGAGACAGTGTATTACTTTTCTCAGACCAATTAGGGGTTGGTTATGGTACATTATTAAGTAATCAATTAATTAATTATAGTGTCATAAACCATTGTTACCCTCATAGTTCATTGAACAAAATTACTAAACATATTGAGAATTCCAATTATAATGATAACTCCATAATTATACTTATGATAGGTAATGGCCAAAATCTTTGTAAAAAAGATATACTGTTCGCTTTTTTCTAAACTTCTGGCACTAAATGTTAAAAGGTGATTATGTGTGCTATTCCATTCTCAAAATGTTACACATATGAACAAAATAACAGTATTCACATATTGAATACACAAATGTATAATTTATCATATAGTCATAGCGACAAATTTGTGTTTTTTGACACAAACAAATTTATAGATAATAAGTTTTTATTGACTGGTAAAACCTTTTATTTGCCTACAAAAATTAAAAAACAGCTAACAGCATTGTTAGCATATAATATAAATAATTTATTTATTAAGACTTTGGAATTCGTTCCAAATAATTTAAATTTAATTATAAGACAATAGAGGACGTCTCTAGCCATTCCATGACAAAGGAAAAACCTACCAATCTTATTATTATTCACCAAAATATACAGGGTCTATCCGGCAAAGAATTAGAATTAGAATTGTTTTTAAATGAAAAGAATGTCCATGTGTTATGTCTCACTGAACATTGGTTGAGACAACATGAATTAATTATTAGTATTAATGATTATATACTAAGTAGTTCTTTTACTAGAAGATCTCTAATAAGAGGGGGTCACTCATTTTATTAAAAAATCCCTTAAATATAAAGAGCGTCGAGACATTGTCTCATTGTCCATGGAAAGGACAATTGAGCTGTCTTGTGTTGAAATAGAACAATATATTATAATTTGTGTATATAGGCCACCATTAGCTAACTATTTCCTATTTGAGGCCCCTATGGAGGAAGCTTTAAGGAAAGCATGTGCCAGCAATAAACAGGTGATTGTATGTGGGGACTTTAATATAAATATCCTAGAAAATTCGTTGAACTCCTTAAGGTTCATAAATCTTTTAAATCGTTTAATTTATCTCACATTTTTAATGAACCAACTCGCATCACTCCTACCTCGGCCACATGTATAGATAATATTTTTGTAACTGTTCTGTAGAAAATAAATCTATAGTTAATTTTATTAACTCTGACCACTGTGGTCAAATGGCAGCTTTTGAGCATCATTGGACTCCAATGCCATCTATCATAACATGCAGACCAATAACTACAAGTCGAATAGAAAAGTTTAAAAATAATATTAGCTATAAAGTTTCTGTAATGGACTTTCAAGCAAACCTTAACAGTAATGAGTTATATAAGAAATTGTTTAATGTTGTAGAAAAAGAGTTTAACGGAATATTTACCAAAAAAGAAATTAAAATTAATAACACTAAAAATAAAAATTTAGTAATTGGGCTACAACAGGG
This sequence comes from Maruca vitrata, assembly GCA_039566165.1. Lineage (NCBI taxonomy): Eukaryota > Metazoa > Arthropoda > Insecta > Lepidoptera > Crambidae > Maruca > Maruca vitrata. Next base: position 8,950,701 of record CM076917.1, on the reverse strand, counting down.
ATATATACAAGTAGACGGAGACTTTTTGAACTGTATGATCTCAAAGCCAACTCTAAAGACCCGGCCCTTACAGATTATATTAGAAACTATTCTAAAATTTTTAAAAAATCGTGTGCAATAGCTAAATCACTCTATCTGAAAAATAAAATACACAATGCTACTAACAAAAGCAAGGCCATCTGGCAAATCATTAATAAAGAGACTTGTAAAAACAATACTCAAAATCACAAGATTTCTCTTAAAGTAGATGATGTAATATTAGATTCTGATGCTGATATAGCTAATGCATTTCAATCATATTTCTCAAATATAGCTGTTACAACGACAAGTAGTTTGTCTTCTAGTCCGATTCTTGCTCAATCGCTTTTAAAGACTCATGTAAGTGAATGCGCGTCTTCCTTCAAGTTTGACTACATCAATGCGCAAGTAGTTGTGAAAACCTTTAAAGAACTTAACTTAAAAAAGTCAGAGGACTTATGGGGACTCTCAGTATAATATACACAGTTGCTCCACTTTTAGCAAAAACATTCAACAAATGTGTTAATGAAGGCTGTTTTCCTGATTTGATGAAGTTAAGCAAAATCATTCCTTTGTTTAAATCAGGTGATGATAGTGACCCATCTAATTTCAGACCTATATCCTTACTACCAGCATTTAGTAAAATTTTTGAAAAAGTTGTATTTAGTCAACTGCTAAGCCATTTTAATTTAAACAATTTATTACATAGCAATCAATATGGATTCTCTAAAGGGAAATCCACAACAGATGCTGGAGTAGCTCTTATTAAACATATTTTTGATACATGGGAAAATAAGCAGGATGCCATAGGCATTTTCTGCGACCTATCCAAGGCGTTTGATTGTGTTAACCATCAAACCCTGCTACTTAAATTACGCCATTATGGCATCTCGGGTAACGCACTTAGTCTAATTCAATCATACCTGACAGGCAGGACCCAAAAGTTAATGTAAATGGGACTAGTTCTTCTGGCGCCCCATTAGTTATGGGAGTGCCACAGGGCTCGATATTGGGGCCTCTATTATTTATCATTTATATTAACGATCTCCCTTTCTTTACCAAAGACACATGTGAGATAGTTTTGTTTGCAGATGATACATCACTTCTATTTAAGATGGACAGACAGCAAGAAAATGTTGACGACGTAAACAAGGCTCTCTCACGAGTTCTGCACTGGTTTACTACTAACAATCTAATGTTGAATGCCAAAAAACTAAATGTGTCAAGTTTTCAATGCCCAATGTAAGACAAGGCAGCACCATTATCAAAATGAACAATGAACCCATTGAAGCCCTAAACTCAACGGTGTTCCTTGGAATCACTCTAGATTCTAAATTGCAATGGGGACCCCATATTGGTACCCTGGCAGGAAGACTTAGCTCTGCGGCATATGCTGTTAGAAAAATTCGACAATTAACTGATGTTGAAACGGCAAGATTAGTTTATTTCAGTTACTTTCACAGCGTTTTGTCCTATGGTTTGCTTTTATGGGGATCAGCTGCTGATATCTATAGTATATTTGTATTGCAAAAAAGAGCAGTAAGAGCCATATATAATCTCAAACGACGTGATTCTCTCAGAGATCGGTTCAAAGAGTATAATATTCTCACAGTGGCCTCCCAATACATTCTTGACTGCTTAATGTATGTGTATAAAAATATACAATACATTTCTAAAAAATCTGATAATCACCAATTCAATACAAGAAATAAACATAAACTTGCTATTTCACATTTTAGACTAAGTAAAGTTAATAGCTCCTTTGTTGGACTAGGTGTTAAAATGTTCAATAAATTACCTGATTGTGTTACTAAACTACCTATACAGCAATTCAAATCATGTATTAAGAATGGTCTTCTTAAAAAAGGCTACTATAAAGTAGAAGATTATCTCAATGATAAATATGCATGGACTAATAGTTTAAATTAAATTTTTGACATTAATTATGATTTGTTTTTTTTCTTATGAATTAAGTTTTTGACATTAAATATGACATTCTATTGTTATTAATTTTTGACATTTATCATGAACTTTTTGTTCCTATTATTATATTAGTCTTATTTTTAATAAGGCAATGGCTGTAATTAATAAAATTCTACCTATGTAAGCTTTGTCATGCAGACTGGATTTGTTATGGTATTCTGAACATTGTTATCTTTGCTCTGTTGCTTTTTATTTTAATTACCGTTATTTTTTAAGGTAGTAAATATTGAACTGGTACTTTTTGCTATGGCACACCCAGACTGTATGACTTGGCTCATTTACATTTTGTAACATGATTGTCGTTAAAAAGAGCAACTATCGAGTTTCTTGCCGGAGTCTTCTCGGTAGAATCGGCGTTCCGAACCGGTGGTAGAATCTTATTATTAGTAATATGACGATTTATAAGTGCATGTAATTGCCTATATGAATAAAGACATTTTTGATTTTGAATTGTTTTTGGTTGTTTTTAGTACTATACATATACGTTTCAGTACATTTAATCTGCTTATTATGGGTCAAAAAGTACGAAATAACCAATTATTAGAATTTCTGTTTGAAGCATAACTGAAAAAAATACATTTTAAAAAATGTTAATTGTCCATCTAACTCTATTATGAACGTGAAGATCCATATTAACCAAATTTAATTTAATGAAACGCAGAAATCTTGAATCTTCTGAATACTGAAAACAACACAAAACAATTATTTAACTAGGCTTCCTTATAAACAACGTGTTCTTCATGTATAAAAGGTGTCGTCTGGAATAGGTTTACTGGGGTAACCACGTTAAAAACCGGCCAAGTGTGAGAAAAAAACTATAGGTTTTGTATGAGAACCCACTTAAACATTGGTTTTAAGCTTTTTTCTAGTTGATTGAGCTAGATGTTATAGAGGCTACTAAAATACATCATTCGTGAAAATTTTAACTGTCTAGCACAATCGCACGTGGGCCTGGAAGCTTTTGAAAATACAACTTTTTCAACTATTTGCATCGCTGTATCTCTGAAATGGTGAATCTTAGGAATAAAACGTACAGACAATTTTTATAGATAAATAGAAGATAAGTAATTTTCTCCTACACACTTTTATGATAAAACTTCCCGTTTCGCTCAAAAGTTCATAAAACTGATATTTGTGACATTTGACCTTGAAAATTTTATAGTTGCGTACACCCTACAATATGTAGGTTTTGAGACAACTTTTAGGACGTCAATATACAAGTATTTACAGACTTACAGCTGGGTATCTCGAATTCCGAGATTTTTACCTAATTTGACTGGACTACTGAGTAATAAAGCGATTCGAACGTGCTTACGAGTTTCGGTTAAACCTTTCGTAAAACTGGCATTTATTGATTTTAATAAAAAAGAACTGCTCAAAACTATTGTGTTACTAAGCTAGAATCATTTTACTGCGGGAAAACAACCACTAAAATACCCGCCCTCGCCACGCTTGGGGTGAATTTTACATAAAAACCTTCCTCTTTAATCCCTCTATTTATTTAAAAACAGCATCAAAATTAGATGCGTAGTTTAAAAGATTTAACCATAGATAGGGATATAAGGACAGATAAAGCGACTTTGTTTTATACTATGTAGTGATTTTCATGTAAACTTCCACCGAAAATTTGTTTGAACGAGATCTAGTATGTTTTTATTCTTAAGTAGTGGTCCCGGCGAATTTAATACCGCCAAAACTGATTCTTTTTCTAAATTTTTTCATTGAAACCTTCCCTGGACTACGACGAACATTTTAGAACCAAAATTACCTAAATCGGTCCGGGCGTTCTCGAGTTTTAGTCAGACTAACGAACAGCAATTCATTTTTATTTATAAGAAGAAGATTACGTCATAAATCGTAAACTGCAATGTACCTATTACAATCGATCAAAGTTACAGCAAACTACCTTCAAGAACTTTTATATTACCTACATTACGTTGTTGTTACGGAACTTCTTCTCCCTATCGTATGGTTGACGAACAACCTGATGTCAGAGTTTTTAAACCGCCCGTAGGCCCGTAGGTTACGGAACTGTTCATGGGTGAGTACAACTCGCACTTGACCGTTTTAATTCAACAAATTCTTGCTTAAATAATGCACTGCAGTTTGGAAATCTAAATAATTGAACAATTATCCAGTTTTCTAGGTATTTATATATTTAATAATTGGCACGCCAACAATATTGTAGCCTTGCATGCAAATCTAATAAATGCTAAAATTACCAAAAAATACCATTGGTATATCGAATTATTGGCAGACACTACTTAGGTATACATCAAGTTTCGCGCAACGCAGTGCTACGGAGCGCACTTACACGGCCGTAAATAAAATAGTATCTATTTTATTAACAATTCTTAAGGGGGTGATTGTTTACAACTCTCTCTTCTTTTACTAAAAGTTGAAAAAAGAACACTCAGTGCAGATGCACATGATAATATTATGTTTAATTTTCTCCACACTGTATAGATGGCGTACAAATTAAAACTAATGTTAGTAGCAAATCGACGGTCCCTACGTATAAAGCGACATGTCAAAAACATAGGTTTACAGGAGAGCGTATTAAAGGTTCAAACCTCTCTACAAATTATGGTATGAACAATTTTAATAATATTTTTACTCCAAAGTTTTATTAGTTTGAGGGAGTTTGTAATGGTATTGGTACATATTAATTTTTTATCGATTTTCTTTATAAAACTGACAGTTGACCGTTTCTACATTGTTATCAAAATGAAAAAATAAAAGACAAATCTAAGATACCTGTATATACTTGGGTAATACCAACTCAATAAATTAAATTATTTTTCAAGTCAATGTTAATGAAAATATAAATTACTGTCATTAATTTCAAAATCATACCTTAAAAATTTCAAGAATGCCATCCTTAAGTATAAATTATACATTAATGCAGACATGTCTGTTTTTACGTTGCTTCTGTTTAATACAACACAAGTATAGAGCGAAACGTAAAAAAAGACGAGTCCATAGTAAAATTAATTCTGAGACACCGGTTCTTAAATAAAACAAGACTGTACAAGTTTTTTATATTAAAGAGTTATTTATTTTAAATGACAATCATCTAACTAATCAACATTTTTTTATATTTATTTGTAATCTCATCGTAAATCACAGTTTCTCTATCATCTATGATCTGTTGTATCATTAATAATTATTAAGTAATTTCAGTATGTGTAACAAAAAATTATCACAGCTTTATTCAGACGGAGTGCTGCACACCTTTGTGAACAGTCAGGAAGTGTCCAAAAAGGCACCTCTGGCGGTTCATAGGGGAGTGTTGATCCCGACACTAATGTACGGAAGCGAAAGTTGGGTATGGCAGAAGAAGCACGACAAACGCTGTGGAGATGCGAGCACTTAGAAGTATGCTAGGAGTGAAACTGTGTGATAGAATTAGAAACGAAATAATTAGATAACGTTAAGGTGTGAAAGAAGATGTAGTGACTAAGGTTGAGAAAGGTATGCTTAGATGGTTTGGTCATGTTGAGACGATGAATGAGGGACGATTAACGAAAGGGATAAATAGACGAAGCATAAATGGAAATGTCAACAGGGAAAGGACAAGAAAGACCTTCCATGACCAAACAGGCCAAATTTTGAAGAAGGGTCAAATCAAAAGTACCCGTAATCGACGAGCATGCATGAAGAGATTGATGGATGTGAAAGAAGCGAAAGTAGTGTGCCAGGACCGTAGCACATGGCAGCAAGTGATCTCTACCTACCCCTCTGGGAAAATGGCGTGATTTTATGTATGTATTTATTCAGACTATAATAATAATAAAGATGATTATTATTATTACTATTATAGTCTCAGCGTAAATCACAGTTTCTCTTATCATTAATAATTATTAAGTAACGTGTAACAAAAAATAATCACAGGTTTATTCAGACTAATTGAATAATTAAGTCAAAAATCGAAAACAATTTTTATAAATGAAGCAAGACGTAATTTATTTCTAATCATCTTCATCCTGTCCTTCCTCTTCTTCACCATGATTAAGGTTTTTATAAAAAATATGATACTTTTTTGGAATAATCATTGTATCACATAAATGTATTAGGTCTTTGTATTTCACTTCAGTGATAGGAATTGCCTCTTTGTATAATTTGTCTAGAATCAGATCTTCCTTCTTCTTTCTTCCCCTAGTATTTTTTATGTTGTGTTCGCAGTTTAGAGTGCTATAGCTTTCTTCGGAGAAGTTGTATTTAAATTTAATAATGTCTGGATGAGCCCCTTCAATTTTTACTTCTCTTATTTTATTCCATGAAATTTTATCAGAACTTGTATCTTTTTACCGCATGAACACGAATCAACACGTTTATTGGGGAGTCTCCTGTAAATGACGTTATGTGTGACATGACCGCGCTCGCTACATTTGGCGAGCATTTTAAAACAGAGTACAAAAGGATATGTATAGATATCCGCATCTACGACATTGCTTCTTTGTAATTATCACACTTGTTCTCTTATACGTTCCATAAATTGGCAAAAGTATTAATATTTAGAAAAAAATTATATATGGGTGTATGCGTAAAGATAAATAATTGCGAAAAATGCAATAAAAAAAAACCTCTTTTTTTACATGTCCTTATATACGTAGGGGCCGTCGAAATTATCTTTAATAGAAGTTGACATGAAGACTAGAGAATTATACATGTTGTAATAATAATGAGGTAAATAAATAGTTCGATCGGCGGTAATCACTGGGGTTTGATTATCACCACAACTTTTTGCGAACAATAATAAATTGAACTATTTATTTTTACATTCCTGTGAGAACCCCTGCTCCAGCGTCCCAATGCAGCTCTAGTCTTTGTAGTTTCTTAGGTATTGCGGCCGGAGCCAAGCCTTCTGGAATTATTTTGTTCCATTCCATAGGTAGAGTTGTAAAGGTCGGAGCCAAGTCTACTGTAAAAAAATTCTATCCATTTTATCCCCATCAGGTAAATGCAAAGGGATCTACCCTGTACACTGTACAGCCTAGTCTCAAGTAGTTTTTTAGTAACAGTACAGTAAGTCTTTAGAAAAAAGTGACCTTTACCAAGTATTTTGGTGTTTATCTTGACCAGCAATTAAACTGGCAAAAACAAATTGACATGTGTACACTCCGAGTTAGAAAAATGCTTAGTCCAGTCATTTAAGCTTAAATTAGGTAAGAATCTCGGAATTCGAGATACCCAGTTGTAAGTCTGTAAATACTTAGATATTAACACCCTAAAAGTGGTCTCAAAACCTACATATGGTAGGGTGTACGCAACTATAAAATTTTCAAGGTCAAATGTCACAAATATCAGTTTTATGAACTTTTGAGCGAAACGAGAAGTTTTATCATAAAAGTGTGTAGGAAAAAATTGCTTATCATCTAATTATCTATAAAAATTGTCTGTACGTTTTATTCCTAAGATTCACCATTTCAGAGATACAGCGATGCAAATAGTTGAAAAAGTTGTATTTTCAAAAGCTTCCAGACCCCCGTGCGATTGTGCTAGACAGTTAAAATTTTCACAACTGATGTATTTCAGTAGCCTCTATAACATCTAATACTAGAAAAAGCTTAAAACCAATATTTAAGTGGGTTCTCATACAAAACTATGGTTTTTTTTTTTCTCGTACTTGGCCGGTTTTTAACGTGGTTACCCCAGTAAACCTATTCCAGACGACACCTTTTATACGTGAAAAACACGTTGTTTATATGGAAGCCTAGTTAAATAATTGTTACAAGCTTTTATTTAACTTGCAATGTATGTATGTATGTATGTATGTTTGTGTGTTCGGTGGAATTTTATAACTCAATTTTAAGGCACTTGCCCTCAACCGATTGAGCTGAAATTTTGCATGCACGTGTATATCCGATGACAATGCAATATTATTATGACATGGAGCTGATCTGATGATGAAGTCGGAAGATAGCCATAGCAACTCAGTAATTAAATAACATAACCACATCGAGTTTGGGCTCATTTCATTCGACTAGATGAGTACTTTGGTGCTAGATAGTAACCAAGGTCTGATGATGGAGCCGGAAGACAGCCAAAGGAACTCAGTACTTAAACGACACAACCAAATCGAGTTTGGGCTCGTTTGATTCGCCTAGATGAGTACTTAGATGCTAGATGGTAACCAGGGTCTGATGATGGAGCCGGAAGACAGCCAAAGGAACTCAGTACTTAAACGACACAACCCCATCGAGTTTGGGCTCGTTTGATTCGCCTAGATGAGTACTTAGATGCTAGATGGTAACCAGGGTCTAATTGAAGAGTTGGATTGTTCAAAATTAACTGGCAAACGACCTTGCAATAATGATGCGTTGAATGAGATGAACAGACTTAGGAACTTACAAGGTGAAAACTAAAAAGTATAAAATAAATTAAGGTAAAAAAATCTTTAAAAACAAGCTTTTATTTAAATGCGCTAATAAGAAAAAAATAAACTTTTACACTATAACTTTACTGTCAACTTATAACATTTCAAATTCAACATATTTGACACAATTTATATGTTTTAAAAGCTTGTCGCGAGATTTAAGTACCTACTCGTAATTTTAAAAGCAAGTTTTAAAATACCTGCCTATTAAAAATTTTAAACTAAGAAAGTAAATACGAGTACTTAAATCTCGCGACAAGCTTTTAAAACATATAAATTGTGTCAAATATGTTGAATTTGAAATGTTATAAGTTGACAGTAAAGTTATAGTGTAAAAGTTTATTTTTTCTTTTTAGCGCATTTAAATAAAAGCTTGTTTTTAAAGATTTTTTTACCTTAATTTTTTTATGTTGTTTTTAGTACTATACATATAAGTTTTTAGTACATTTAAACTGCTTATTATGGGTCAAAAAGTACGAAATAACCAATTATTAGAATTTTTGTTTGAAGTATAACTGAAAAAATACATTTTGAAAATGTTAACTGTCCATTTAACTCGATTATGAACGTGAAGATCCATATTAACCAAATTTAATTTAATGAAACGCAGAAATCTTAAATCTTCTGAATACTGAAAACAACACAAAACAATTATTTAACTAGGCTTCCTTATAAACAACGTGTTCGTCATGTATAAAAGGTGTCGTCTGGAATAGGTTTACTGGGGTAACCACGTTAAAAACCGGCCAAGTGTGAGAAAAAAAAAAAACCATAGTTTTTGTATGAGAACCCACTTAAACATTGGTTTTAAGGTTTTTCTTGTATTAGATGTTATAGAGGCTACTAAAATACATCATTCGTGAAAATTTTAACTGTCTAGCACAATCGCACGTGGGCCTGGAAGCTTTTGAAAATAAAACTTTTTCAACTATTTGCATCGCTGTATCTGTGAAATGGTGACTCTTAGTAACAAAACGTAGAGACAATTTTTTATAGATAATTAGATGATAAGCAATTTTCTCTTACACACTTTTATGATAAAACTTGCCGTTTCGCTCAAAAGTTCATAAAACTGATATTTGTGACATTTGACCTTGAAAATTTAATAGTTGCGTACACCCTACAATATGTAGGTTTTGAGACCACTTTTAGGGTGTCAATATCTAAGTATTTACAGACTTACAGCTGGGTATCGCGAATTCCGAGATTTTCACCTTATTTGACTGGACTAGCTGTGGTTGTTCAAAAACATAAGGCACGTCTCAGATAAACAACTTATATCCTAAATTTACATTTCCATGGTTCAATCAGTGATACTGTTTTGCCTACCCCTGTGGGGGTGGGCTCACAAAACAAAATGTTAAAGGTCGAGAGGGCCCAGCGATCTCTCCTTAAAATCATGACTTTCAAAGATATTAGATCCCGAACCTCTGACCTATAGAGACTGTAATGTAGTAACTGTGAGAAAACTTTATATTTTGAAATGTATTTTAAAAACTCATAAAACAGTAATTCTCGACTCCACAACCATAAAAAATAAAAAGAAACCCCCATTCCGTTATCTTTCATCCAACCGTAAAAACTAAATTTTCCTCCATACTGTTTAATCCCCAATCGAATTTCTTGTACAACAAAAATAAATAGGAAACTTAAGTTCTACAGAGTGTACTACTTCGAATGTAAAAAAGTCACTTCCTGGGTAAAAGAGCTCGGCTATGAGAGTACCGGAACTTTACTCAGACGTGTCATGTAATGGCAATAACACTTTTGCGAGTAATGGACAGGTTAAATGAATAAAAGTTAATTTATTTATATATTGATCTACAACATAATTATATCTAATAATGGTAAATATATGTATCAAATGTGTTTATAAAATATGAATACACTATAAATATTCATAAAATAGTACCTAAATCTTTAGATGTGCATCTGCACTGAGTGTTCTTTTTTTCAACTTTTAGTAAAAGAAGAGAGATTTATAGGATATTTAGTAAAAAATAGTAAAATTTTATAGCATGAGGTCACAAATTTCTAAAACTTGATTTAAATTAGTTATGACCAAAAAACTGGAACACTCAATCCAGACGTTTCAGTAAATGTGCATATTCTCAATCTCAGAAAGTACTAACTCTGAGATAATGATTTTTATGTTAGAATTTAGTAAGGAATTTCTTAAAACTTTTAAGAAATTTCCAATTGCTAGGGTGTCAGATTTCAGATAGTCATAGCATTTTCTAATTTAACTAACGGTATTTTATTAAACATTATAAATTGTGGTCACCCTACAACATAACCTCCTTTACAAAAACAAAAAATTGATTTTCTCTTAAGATATAGTTTATAGCGACGGAAGATATTACATGTTTTAGTAAAAATAACATTTCAAATTCAACATATTTGACACAATTTATATGTTTTAAAAGCTTGTCGCGAGATTTAAGTACTCGTATTTACTTTCTTAGTTTAAAATTTTTAATAGGCAGGTATTTTAAAACTTGCTTTTAAAATTACGAGTAGGTACTTAAATCTCGCGACAAGCTTTTAAAACATATAAATTGTGTCAAATATGTTGAATTTGAAATGTTATAAGTTGACAGTAAAGTTATAGTGTAAAAGTTTATTTTTTTCTTTTTAGCGCATTTAAATAAAAGCTTGTTTTTAAAGATTTTTTTACCTTAATTTATTTTATACTTTTTAGTTTTCACCTTGTAAGTTCCTAAGTCTGTTCATCTCATTCAACGCATCATTATTGCAAGGTCGTTTGCCAGTTAATTTTGAACAATCCAACTCTTCAATTAGACCCTGGTTACCATCTAGCATCTAAGTACTCATCTAGGCGAATCAAACGAGCCCAAACTCGATGGGGTTGTGTCGTTTAAGTACTGAGTTCCTTTGGCTGTCTTCCGGCTCCATCATCAGACCCTGGTTACCATCTAGCATCTAAGTACTCATCTAGGCGAATCAAACGAGCCCAAACTCGATTTGGTTGTGTCGTTTAAGTACTGAGTTCCTTTGGCTGTCTTCCGGCTCCATCATCAGACCTTGGTTACTATCTAGCACCAAAGTACTCATCTAGTCAAATGAAATGAGCCCAAACTCGATGTGGTTATGTTATTTAATTACTGAGTTGCTATGGCTATCTTCCGACTTCATCATCAGATCAGCTCCATGTCATAATAATATTGCATTGTCATCGGATATACACGTGCATGCAAAATTTCAGCTCAATCGGTTGAGGGCAAGTGCCTTAAAATTGAGTTATAAAATTCCACCCGAACACACAAACATACATACATACATACATACATTGCAAGTTAAATAAAAGCTTGTAAAAATTGCAAAAACCATTTATCTAAACTGCTTCAATGGAAGAGGGTTATATCAGTCTGTAGAGCCGCATATAAGGAACACTCAGTTCAAACGTTTCAAAAAAATCTCCTTTTGTTTATTTTTCAAGGTAAAGCTTTTTGAGCCGTTATTTCTATTTTACGAATTCGCGAAAGAGTCAAACTACAAGATAAAATTGTTACATTTAAGTAATTCTCCAATTATACGCACATTTTGAAGATCACTCAGTTCAGACAAGTGCTGAACTGAGTGATCCTTTTAGACCGCCACTAATCTGCAATCTGACACCCTAGCGAATTGGTAATTTCTTAAAACATTTAAGAAATTCTTTACTAAATTCTAACATAAAAAATATTATCTCAGAGTTAGTACTTTCTGAGATTGAGAATATGCACATTTACTGAAACGTCTGGATTGAGTGTTCCAGTTTTTTGGTCATTCATAACTAATTTAAATCAAGTTTTAGAAATTTGTGACCCCATTCTATAAAATTTTACTATTTTTTACTAAATATCCTATAAATATCTCTTCTTTTATTAAAAGTTGAAAAAAAGAACACTCAGTGCAGATGCACATAATCTTTAGACATAATACTTTTATAATAATTAATACTTTTTTTAATAATTTAAGACTTTTTGTAACTATCATCTGGAGGAGCGTTCTTATTCTACTACAGGTTCTAGAAACTGACTAAGATGAGATCCATACCCTTTTGTAAAATCAGACTTTTGGTATGAATAAAGATTTTTGTATTTTTTTGTAAAATAAATGTTTATAGGTATTTCAATCTTTCTGGGAGATTTTCTCAAATTTTTTTTTCTTTAAGAAACTTCTACAGAGTATTAGAAATCTACAAAAAAAAAACAGCCAAATTGGTCTAGCTGATTTCATGTTACGGCGTGACAACGGGACCAGACACTTGCTATGAAAAATCTAGCATTTTTCACTCTCTAAAATAAATAAGGTAAATAATTGAGGTTTGAAATAAAAAGCATTATGAAAATGTATTAATCAGTATTTAATTACTTCTCTTACTCTCACTAACCTTTAATCCTTTCTTTTTTTTCTGATATGAGTATTCCACAATATTGTTAAGCATTAATATAATATAATTAGAGCAAAATATATGTTACTTCTAACATTTTCATTAATATTGTACTTAGCTAGCCCAATAATGATGCCACCACGCCGATTCTATGATCGTCAAAAACACGGATTCCCTAAAAATTAAATATAATAAAATATAAAAATACTTTTTGTTTGTAAACCTCAAAATATCAACATAAAAGTGGTTTTTACTTAAATGAGAAGTTTTATGCACTTGCCTATAATAAAATAGAGTACTAGCTGTGCCCGCGAATTTGTTTGCGTGGACTAAAGGATTTTACATACAGAAGTTTTTTGCCGATAGCTCCCGTTCCCCTGGGATGTTTTTTAATATCACGATGCAAGTAAGCTTTAAATTTATTAAGGTACCTGCATGCCATATTTCAAGCGTCTAACTTATGCAGTTAAGATTTTTCATACAAAAGGATTTTCCCGTTAATTCCCGTTCCCGTAGAAATTTCGGGAAATCCTTTCTTAGCGAATGCCTACGTTATAACATCTACCTGCATGCCAAATTTCATCTCGATCCGTTCAGTGTTTGGGCTGTACGTTGATATGTCACTATGTCAGCCAGTCAGTCAGTCAGTCAGTCGCCTTTGAGTTATACAGGGTGTAACAGGAGGTGGATCATCGTAAGTCAATCGATGGGGGACTTCAATACCTATCGATATAACCCCACGTATGTTCAGCGATTTTCAGTAGTTCCAAAGTTATTGAGATTTTTGTGAAATTGTAAGAAGTCGGAATTCAGTATAAAAGTCTTCACTGTAGCGTAACTACTGGACCTGCTTGTATGATTTTTTTTCTAGAAGTAGTTCAATAGTGGGTCTTTATAATTACGATACCGATTTGAGTCATAACCCTATCATATTGGAGTAAAAAAATAATTCTTGACAAAAGTTTCACGAATCGAAGTGTGTCTACCAACTGTCAAAGCCTCCAGTGAAAAAAAAGTGCCTATGTTTTTTAGAACTTATTTTAAAAACTACCTACATTTACGGGTAGTATACCCTAAAAATTTCATACCGCTACTGCCAGAGCATCAAAACGAAAATTGAACGCGAATGGCACAGGTGCCATGAATCAGTGTTATTATTTTTCATGTAAAACTTTAATTTAAAAAATAAATCGATATGTTTCAGAAAATTTATGCTATGTTAGTAACATTAGTAGCAGTAATTTTACAGAATTGCATATTAAAGGGGTGAAAATCAAACAAAGAAAATTTACATAATTTTTGTTAATTATTTTTATTATAGTATATATACGATAACAGACAGTGATGAAGAATAGAGAATATAATTTTATAAGTACTTTTGCCAAATTCTAGGATGAGTACTCATTGCAGTTTGTTTTGTTGATTGATGTTCCTTAATTTTAAATGTTAAAAATGTGTGTGAATAAAACAGCAAAAGGTTTTAAACGATTACGTTTAAAACCTTTTGCTGTTTTTATTCACAAGATTTATTAAACACAATGAAAGAATCTATGTCCTGTTTATACCTTTAGTATTCCTTTAGAACCGATGACTACATAAATATTAACATATGTATATTTCGATCCTCGATGTTTATTATTAATCACATCTTACCCGAGCCAAGCCGGGTTCTTATCTAGTTATAGTAATAATATCGCTACCTTAAATCTCAAATGGCGTAACCACCAATTTGGTCAAAATGACTTTTTAATGCAGTTTTATTCAGTTTTTTTTTTCTATCGATCTGTATATTTAAAATCCTCAAATTCGCAAAAAAAAGGTTATTACGACCCAATGTTTTTTATAGATTTGAACACTTTTCATAAGGTAAACAGGTCGTAAAAGGCTTAGTCTAATTTACTTGGTGTTTACGCCCCTAGAAATTATTGTGACGTGAAAAAAATGTCAAAAAAAAAAAGGGTGTAAGTGACATAATTTTCTGGCGTAACTCGTAAGACACGCTATTTTTCGAAATTGCAATACAAAAGAAAGGCGTTTACACCCAACATCGCTGAACACATGATTGTCATTATTATTGTTAGTATTGATGCCCGGGGGGATTAAGATTGCGGAGACATTGGCTATTTATTGCTTTTCCTTGTTTCGGCATTTTAAATCAATTAAGACCAATAACGCGCCAAAGTCAACGTAACGGTCACAAAAAATAATAAATACACGGAGGAACGTAATCTATGCGCACAAGTACGCAAATGGCTGAATACATAGATAAATGTATGGTGAATACACATCAGCGGGGGTTTCAAATGACAAAATTAATCGATTTAGATACGTAAAAATCTTAGTGAAGTTTCTCACAAAATTTTTCATCCAATTCTAAAAATTACGCGTTGAGTCACTATGAAAAAGTGTCAAACGGCGTAACTTCGTAAAAGCGTAATACAGAGTGAATATTTTACGTTTTCTTTTATTATTAAATGAGTTTAAAGCACAAGAAACATTTTTTTATTGGAGATACGACCTTCACCTCTTAAAAATCGTGATTTTTATGGGGCGTAAACGTCTTTTTGTAATATTTTCACAAGTCGTAACCGACGGGTGCTGTCGCAAATATAAGATTAAGGTACATAGATTTGTTATTGAAGCGTTTATCTCAAAATTTTAAGAAATTTGATGTATAAAACATTTTCATTGTATTAAAATTGATAAAGTTATGAATTTAAAAAACTTTTTTTTTGTTTTTCTGCTCTCCTGAAAAGTAGTGTTTTGGTGGTTACGCCATTTGAGATTTAAAGTATCGATATGATAGCGGTTTATAGGTACACCTGTGTGTAAAGGTCCCTCGTTTGATGTTCTTTATAGTTTTTATTACTAATTTTAAATGCTTAATTGCGTATTTCATAATATCCATCATTTAATAAAATCATTTTTGTTAACATATACCGTGCTGTTAATGTAAAGATCTACCAACTGAATGGTGGTAAAAGTTCGAATCGCAATTTTTTTCAGACATTTGCCATTAGAATTGGTAGATCTTAAGTTCTACTGGAAGATTTACTGCAGTTCGAGCTTTTGCAGTAACATATATATTTAGATAGATATGGAAAAGAATTGCCAGAAATTGCAACTCTGACATAGGTATGAAATCTATAATACTTATTACAATTTCAGCAATTGAATGGTTTGAGTAAAGAAATAATGATGAATTAATCGAAAAAACCACAACGAATTTTGAATAAATATTCTATCTATATTGTAAGGTATTCTAAGGTTGTGAACACGACCAACAGGCACGCTGGTCACAGCGTGGTTGACTAAGGCCTGATCACCCTAGTTTTGGGTAGTGTTTACTTTCCTTTCCCATCCTACTCTTCAGAGCACCCCTTTGCCAATACAGGATAGCCTTAGCATCCTTGGCATCGATGTTCGCCGCGACCTGAACCAGCGGGATCACATCGAGAGCATTATCAGAATAGGGGGAGGCAAACTGGGGATCCTGAACAGAGTGCGGCAATTTTTCTCCCCGGTGCAGCTCTGCTTTTTGTATAAGGCACAAGTTCGCGCATGTGTGGATTATTGCTCTCACCTCTGGAATGGCACTGCAAAATACTTGCTTGATACCCTCGACAGGTTGCAGCGACGTGATATCCGTATTGTCGGTTATCTAGAGGTGTCCGAAACCCTGCAGGACGTTTCCCTCCCTCCTATAATCCCGGGCTCTTCAGGCGGTGAAACGGTATTTGAGCAGGCCTTCAGGGTGAGTGCGACAGGCTTAATATGGTCTATTGTGCCTGTCGACCTCATATGTGGATCTCACAACTGCTTACCATCAGGTGGAGTGAGGTCATCTTGTTCACCTTTTATAAAAAAAAGCCCGGTGCCACACTGATATGGGCTGAAGATGATGTTACAGAATAGAATAGAATAATTGCTTATTTAGAACAGATATCTTAAAATATGGTAACAATTGTCTATTGACCTCTTCTCAATTTGGTTTATAGGGAAGGTTACAGTGTTTTTGCAAGTGATTTCACGTTTATCAGCGGGAATTATATTTAGAACTATTTGTGAAGGTGTGTCATTTTCAAGCTATTGCATAGCTTTTATCGCGGGCCTTGAGCGCGGCGACCGAACCAAGAAATTCCGTAACGAAAAAACCTCACAATCGTCTAACGTCGTTTCAGTTCGGTAAACTTCGGCACGGTGTTTGTGTGCGTGCAATTAGACGTATTGTACGACTCTATGAAACTCGCACGAATCAAGACGAGCTGCTCCGAAATCGGACGATGCTATGCTGCACTCGTCTTTTTTTTATTTGGTTATTAAAACGGCTTACCTGAACAGATGGACGGGCGAATCCAGTATAAAATCTCAAAAATTATTAAAATAATTATAATAACATGATTTAAATTATAAAATTAATAACAACTTTTGCTATGAAACCATTTTCACAATGCAATTGTAAGGTTAATTTTAGAATAACATTTGCAACTTCCGGTTGTATATGAAAAGGTATGTTGAACTGTAATAATTTAATTTAAACAAAATACATCTAGCTATAAAAACAGACGACACAATATCATTTTATTATTACATGTGCGAAAAAGGTCAATTTTAAAATATTTAAGCGAACATGTTTAATATTAACGTAACTTCCTGTTTGATTGATACTTAATGCAAGTTGATGGCTTAATTAATTTCATATTATATAACTTATTTTAAAATAGCTGAATTATTATGTATTCGAGTGAATGATTTACGAAAATGTAATTGTAACCTAAAATTATTATTATACCAGAGCCGCTCTAAGTTGGCCGATTTGCTACATGTCAGACTGACTGCACTAGTCTTTGAGTATAAAGCCACTGGAGATGCCTTACACTGGCGACCCTCCGGCAAAGTACATTGGTAAACTGTTCAAACACGTTTAATAAAACTACTTGTCGCTGCACCACCGCCATTTTGCATTGATCCCTGTCGCGTGACGTTACTCTTGAAAAATGGTTAGTTGTGCAGTATTCTCATGTAAAAGGCGATCGAGAGCTCAAATTCGCAACAAGAGCGAGTTTAGTATCATATCTAAGTGTTTTTATTAACTTTTAAACGTGTATTTAAGAAGAATTGCCATTTAAATAAAAAGTCGTTGCGATACGTAAACGACAGAAAAAAATAAACAAGAAT
The DNA here is from genome assembly GCA_039566165.1 of Maruca vitrata. NCBI lineage: Eukaryota > Metazoa > Arthropoda > Insecta > Lepidoptera > Crambidae > Maruca > Maruca vitrata. The sequence continues at coordinate 8,932,747 of CM076917.1, read as the reverse complement.
ACAGTGGTACGGGGGCTAGTGATGTCACAAAGTCAAAAAGCGACTCGACATTTGAATGAATCATTCACTCCCTGCAGTCAGTTGTATAATCCGTTTTTTACTTTAATTTTGAATTAAATAAAAGGTCTAAACATATGTTATATTTAAATCTTGTAAGATGAATTAGAAAAATTACTTTTCTTTCCTCTGGTCATACGATATTGAAATTTAGTCTGAAAATGAAAAGAAATTCTGTGACTCCCTTAGAGATATTTTTAAAGACATAGATATTTTAACCGTATCCTCTCAGTACATTTTGGACTGTATCTTATATGTTTACAAGAACAAACAATCATTTAATATCGGATCCTCACCATTTTAACACCAGTAATAAACATAAGTTTGCCGTTTCAAGGCTCAGGCTTCAAAAGACTGGAAAGTCGTTCTTGGGTTTAAGCACAAAATTGTTTAATAAGATCCCACAAAATGTTATTGAATTACAATAATCAGTACAAGATAGTTCAGTTCATTCACCAAACTGATTTTATTTTATTCTTTGTGTCATCACTATTTTTTCGTATGTGTGTTGCGTAGTTACGTGAAAACTTTGTTTGTGTGCGTGTATTGTTTGAAGTGTTGAACATTTTTGTAGTGTGCGTTTATCGTTACAGCAAAATTTGTGTCTGTTGAGTTATTAATTTTTTGGTGGTGTGCTGTACGTGTTTACCTCGCCCCCAGCTAAAAGTGGCGAAAAAATTTGTTAGAAGCGTTGACGTTATGGCATCTCCAGTGGCTTTATACTCAAAGGCACTAGTGAGGGACAACGGTAAAATTGCCGAAGTATATAAGTAACAGTTATTTCCACTTTATAACCAAGCAAGGTCTAATTATATCAAATTTTTATTAAAAACATTAATTCACATCCAAAAGATTGAATTTAAGTTCCTTATTTATAAATATATTTATTTTTAAAATACAATACTTATTAAATCCTTCATCCTATTTTTAAAAATACCTGGTGAGTATTACCCACTATGTCACTATGAAAACGTGTCAAACGGCGTAACCTTGTAAAAGCGTAATACAGAGTGGAAATTTTACGTTTTCTTTTTATAATTCAATTATTTTAGGTAATAAAAGACAAATAACTAGATAATTATACCGGAGCCGTTCTTAGAAGACTGATTTGACACTTTTTTATTTTATATTTTGCATTTATCCTTGTTAAGAGGAACATATTTACGCGAATCATAAAGAACAACTTTTAAAAATAATACGTTATTTCAAAATTTCAAATGCACATAATTATATAATTACTAGCTGTGCCCGCGACTTCGTTCGCGTGGACTACAGGATTTAACATATAAAAGTTTATCCTGCTAACTCTCGTTCCCGTAAGAATTTTTCAATATCCTGTTCCAACTAAGCTTTAAGTTTACTATGGTACCTGCATGCCAAATTTACAGCATCTAACTTCAGCGGTTTAGATTTTTCATACAAAAGGATTTTCCCGATTATTCCCGTTCCCGTGAGAATTTCGAGAATTCCTTTCTTAGTGCACCTCTACGGTACCTAAGCTACGTCCAGTCCAAATTTCAAGTGCCTACGTTTAGCCGTTTAGGCTGTGCGTCGATATGTCAGTCAGTCAGTCAGTCAGTTTCTCCTTTTATATATTTAGATAAGAACCCGGCTTGGCTCGGGTAAGATGTGATTCATAATAAACATCGAGGAGCAAAATATAGGTAAATATTTCCGTAGTCATCGGTTCTTCAAGGAATACTAAAGGATTAAACAGGACATAGATTCTTTCATTGAGTTTAATAAATCTAGTGAATAAAAATTGCAAAAGTTTTTATACAATAAATTTTTAACATTTAAAATTAAGGAACATCAATCAACAAAACAAATTGCAATGAGTACTAATCCTAGAATTTGGCAAAGGTCCTTATAAAATTATATTATCTATTCTTCATCAGTATCTGTTATCGCCCTGAAAGAGTATATCATAAAAAATGTGTCAAAAACAATGTTTCCGCGAAACGTCAATGACTGAAGAAAAATAGTTTTGATAATATTCACTCAATTCCGGCAAGATGGTGACTGTGATTCGTCTGTCAACACATTTTGAATTTAGCAAAATACTCGACAATCCGAATTTTGCGGATATATGTTGTCGACTCGAAATCATTATTTTTTGATGTTTTATTATTCATGTAAGGTTTTAATCGAGTCTACCGTACCCCTTGACGAAATTATTAATATAGAAGATTACTTTGGAGCAAACATCTAAATCATTAAAACGATTGTTATGGGTAAACTATAAAAGGTAGACATATGCTCTCGCGGACATTTTTAAAGATAATGTTAAGATGAACAATTCATCCATAGAGCATTTTTGTATAACTTTAACTATATGCTCAGCGCACGCCACGGAAGGCCTCAGAAACGATACTTTCCCCCGTTTTTGAAACATTTTCGGTTACTGCTCCACAACTATAGGACCTAGCGTGATATTATATAGCCTTTGTAACTTCTGAATAATGCAGCTTTCTAATGGTGAAAAAAATATTGCAATCGGTCCAGTAGTTTTTGAGTTTATTCATTACAAACATACAAAAATACAAATCTTTCCTCTTTATAATATTAGTATAGATTAGTATAGATTTGTCTGTTGTTTTTTGTTTTCTTTTATTACCTAAAATAATTGAATTATAAAAAGAAAACGTAAAATTTCCACTCTGTATTACGCTTTTACAAGGTTACGCCGTTTGACACGTTTTCATAGTGACGTAGTGGGTAATACTCACCAGGTATTTTTTTAAAATAGGATGAAGGATTTAATAAGTATTGTATTTTAAAAATAAATATATTTATAAATAAGGAGCTTAAATTCAATCTTTTGGATGTGAATTAATGTTTTTAATAAAAATTTGTTATAATTAGACCTTGCTTGGTTATAAAGTGGAAATAACTGTTACTTATATACTTCGGCAATTTTACCGTTGTCCCTCACTAGTGCAGTCAGTCTGACATGTAGCAAATCGGCCAACTTAGAGCGGCTTTGGTATAAACTAACAATAATTTTAAATAATCATGGCATTTCCGGTATGCTGTTTGAATTTCTGTCTGTAACATAAAACAATACTTCAATTACTTTGGTCTTAAATTTATAAAAGTAAGCTCTAAAATATTAAATGGAGATTTTAGGGCTAGCTTGGATATTTAGATTAATTAGATAAATATTTTTATTAATGTGAGCCAGTAAAATCATATTATTAGTTCGTCGATACTGTTTCCGGTCACATGCAATATATAAAGGCACGTTTTTGAAAAACGGCATTCATTCTCTTCTCGATCAACGAACCAGTGTGTTTTAGTTGTATAAGGTTTCCAAGGTTACTAAATTGGTGAAATGTAAAAGTGCAAATAAAGTGTTTTAATTTGAATATTGTGTTTGAACTCTGGCTTACGCCAACACAATATTATACTTGCCGAACAAATTACTGACGCGTTGCATACAAATATAATAAAAGTGATCACTTTTGTCACTTTTTCTATGGAGCGTTATGAGCTTGCCCAAATGATGTGCTATTCAAACAGTAAAATCTCGGCGAGGCCTTAAAGTTATGACAATAAATCTTTTTTTTTTCAATGTTGTGTGACCCACCAATCTTCATCAAAATAAAAAAGCTTCACCATCCAATTATCAGTTTAAGTAAATACCCTTACTAATATTATAAATGCGAAAGAAACTCTGTCTGTCTGTTTGTCTGTTACGCTTTCACGCTTAACGAAAACGAAATTTGGTACAGATATAGTCCAGAGCCTAGAAAAGGTAATAGGCTACTTTTTAACCGACTGCGCTATAAAGAAGTAATGTTTTACCCGTTAAACATCTCTACGCGGACAAAGTCGTCACAGCCACTGGACGGATCGAGAGGAAATTTAGCATGCACGTAGATGTTATGACGTAGGCAAGTTAAGAAAGTGTTTCCCGAAATTCCCACGGGAACGGGAATAAACGGGAAAATCATTCTGTATGAAAAATATCAACCGCATAAGTTAGACGCTTGAAATTTGGCATGCAGGTACCTTAATAAATTTAAAGCATAGTTCATCATCATCATCATCATCAGCCCATTTCTGTCCACTGCTGGAAATAGGCCTCTCCAAATGCACGCCACTTCTCTGTCCTCGGCCACTCGCATCCAGCTCCTACCAGCCGTCCTGCGCAGATCGTCACACCACCTGGCCTGCGGGCGTCCTACACTACGTTTGCCGAGACGCGGTATCCATTCCAGAACCCGTCTACCCCACGGTTTTCGGTTCTACGGCTGATAGCATAGTTAGCAACAGGATATTGTGAAATTCCCACAAGAACGGAAGTAATAGGAAAAGATTTTTTGTATGAAAAAATCTAAACAGCGTAAGATAGATGATTGAAATTTGGCATGCAGGTACCCTAATGAACGTAAAGCTTACTTCCAAAAATTCCCATGGGAACGGAAGTTATTGGGAAACAACTTCTGTATGTAAAATCCCTTACGGGGTGGAAATTTATTATATAGAGATAGAGATATACCCGAGGCGAAGCGAGGGCGGGTCGCTAGTTATAAATAAAATATCTGGGACATTTCCACACACGATCATCTGACCTCAAACTAAGCAGAGCTTTTACTTTGGGCGCCAGAGACTGATTTATATACATACATATGTATTTATAAAAAACAAACTTAAATACATAATCACACCCAGACACGAACAAATAAAAACTAACCTCTTTATTTATTTTCGGATGGTATCCATTTTCATCTACGGTATATCTGACGGTATATGTGGTTTCACCGAGTCCATCGGTAAATTCACCTTCAATTTTGAATGAATAGCGCCCAGTGACAACATACTTTCCTTCCTTGTCGAAAGCACCGGATTCCTCTTGGGTCCCATCCGCCCAATGGCCCTGATACCTTTCAAAAAAATATCAATTTAAAGTGTGTACAGTTTTAGTGCTTAAGGTTATTTAAATCATTTCAAAGTAAAAAAAGTAAAGCTGGTTACGACTATTGTTAACTGCTGGTTGAATGCAGTACATACATACATACATACAATCACGCCTTTTTCCCAGAGGGGTAGGCAGAGATCACTTCCAGCGATCCACTTTTCACCTCTGTGGGAAACGTGACGTGACGGGTTGTGGACCACGTCGCCGCCATTCTGCCTTGTACATTGTTTTAACAAGGTCATTGCGTTCCCACGAGTATATGACGGGGGAAGGAAAAGGGGAGGAAGGATACTATCGGCTCGGATGATTTGGACTGAGTCGATAGTAGCTCGAGGAGCCGGGGTCGCTTACCCGTATACCGTTCACCAACCACCGGACAGATAGTTGTGACTGGTATCCCCTGACTTACCCTTGAATGCAGTTATCTAGTGAAACATTATATAACATATTTGTGTACTCCATTGATTTTGTGCGTGCAATAAATATAAACAAACTATAAAAAGATAAAATATATATAGCTGTAATATATATAGCTGGCCTTTGCGTAGATTATTAATTAAATAGTATTTTTACAGTAACAACAGTCAAACCTTTTGTAAAAAAGTTAAAGTTCTCAAACTAAGATGTATTCATCTACATTAGCCTATAAGTTGGTCCACTGTTAGACATAGGCCTCCCCACAACTTCGCCAATCCCGCTTCTCGGCCATTCGCATCCAACTCCTACCTTTTCTGAAGGTGTCCTACACTACGTTTGCCCAGACGCGGTATCAACTCCAAAACTCGTTTACCCCAACGGTTGTCGATTCTACGGCTAATATGGCCAGTCCTCCTTATTTTATGTAATCAAAGAACATTTTTTTCGTACGCCAATGTAAATAGAGAGTATAGCAATGGTCCAAAGGTATAAATTTATCAAATGTGATGAAAACTGATTATTGACTCACGAATAGTGATATTGTCCGTTAGCAATTTTCGATGTGTCAAAATCTATTTGATTAAAATAATCTTGTGAATACGAGTATATGATTTGCACCAAGGAAATTGTCGATAGCAATATGATGCTTTTCATCTGAAAAATCAAAAATGCAAGATAAGTCACCCAAAGCCTACATAATACGAAGTAGGCACAGAGACAACGTCTATTTTCCAATTGGCGATGCAAAGATTATTTATCAGCGCGCCTCTATGGGCGAAAATCAAAGTGTCTAAATTCTGTCGCACTACTAGGCAAAAGCCTCCCCCAATACACAGCACAGCGATATTACTCTAGGCTCCAAAATTAGGGTGGAGCTGGGCGGGGCACGTTTGTCGGATGAAACCTTAATGATGGGCTAAAATGTTCACGTAATGGCAACCGCTAGATGGGCGCCGTCAAAGAGTAAGGCCGAAAAAGACATGGTGCGATGGTCTATCATAAGATTAAAATTTTTAAAACATTTTTTTTATATCTGAAATTAAAAACTTTTATTTTAATGAATATTATTTTAGTAACAATTTGTGACTAGCCCCCAGAAAAACAATTGATAGACATGAAAACAGCTTTCTGACATACGTTTGGTCGTTATTGTAACGTAAATAAAAAAAAATTATATTGCATCGATAAACTGTCAGTGTATTTCTAAGACAGCTTTTTTTTGTCACTTGACTAACTAGGGTCGGTTAGAATCTTTGCTTCACCAATAGTGTTTTAAACACTTTCACTTTCAGTCTTGTTTTAACCGCGAATGTTAGGAGATGATACCTTTTGATGGAGTGGAGTATACACAAGATCCGTGACCCGTTGGTCAAACCAAACACGCACTTAAATGCACTTTTTGCCTATTACCTTCCTATGGTATGCTACGCCGCCTTCAAACTAATACAGTTATTGATGTGTATGAACTTATATATTGTATAAGTTCAAGGTAAAGTAAGGCGGAACAACTTTTCACATTGCATCGATAGTTAAAACAACATCTTTTTTGTATAAACTATGAATATTATTAGGGTTCCGTAGCTTAATGGCAAAAAAATTTCTGTCCGTTTGTCAGTATAGTATAACAGATTTTGTCCGTAACCATAAGATCCATACGAGAGTTGAAACTCGGTAAGTAGATGTATTCTTTGAACCGCTTTAAAATGTATACAAAAATACGAAAACTGTATGTTTTGTATGTAACCCATGCTTGCTAAAACACTACCAACCCATTACAACCGAAACTCAAAAAAAAATTATAAGAAAAAATATTTTGAAGTTTCGAATATAATCTTTTTCAAAACCAAATTGTTTGAAAGATAGGCACTTCCAAAGTGGTAAATGTGTGTGTTCCGTGTATAACTTCTAAAATAAAGGAATGACATAACTATAATACAAACAACCGTAACCGCACGTGGAAAAAATCTCTAACAGAATGGTGGCCCAGGTTCAGTAAACGCAAAAAGGACGGCCTCTGACCAGTAGCGGTACCATGAATTAGCTATCGAAAACTTACGTACGTTGAAAACCTATCGAAAGCTTTTTTTTCATACAAAGAATTTTAGTTCTTAGCGTAACCTCTAGGGGCGCTGTACAAGTTTTTCGCTCCAAACTATTTACGCGCGGTAATTACGCGCTTACCCACGAAAAACTAAAAAACTGCACTTCGACAAAAACTCAAATAATCAAAATTTACATATAAATTCATAAAAAAAAATACATTTTGGTAAAAAAACTATGAACTAAGATAATATTTGTGACACACATCAAGTTTGTGTTCGCCACACAATGATTTATTGCACTTGTAGCAACTAGACTGCGTCATCCTTTGTTTGGCTGACAGGCATTTGCCACAATTTTTTAGTTTTTTCGCTATAGAACTATTTACAGCTTCCCTTTCTTCAGTCTTAAGTTTCAAACTCGATCTAATACTTCCTGGCATATTCAAAATGTGTGTAAGAGAATCGCGCAGGCCACTTTGAAGTGTGGGCATAAGAATTCGTTTTTGTATATGTTGCTCGACTACCTTATGATGCTAGCTTTTTTAAATATTCACGCCTCAGGTTATTTATTTGCCTCCTATTTGATTATTTGATATTGTTACTTACGTATACAACTATTTATGAAAGTGTAGGAAGCGGGGATATGTAACTACATAATTAATAATGAATAATACATCAGGTATGTAAAAACCGATCTAATACTTTATTACTTTTCTTAATGAGAACCATATCCATCACTTATCACATTTATCAAAGTATAACCATAGCAATTGTAGCAAATGCCTAAGACATAAACTACAATTAGAGTTTGATTTATTAATTACAAATTGCACAGCAGCAGTTTTATAATTAACGATAATAATTAATTCGACAATCGAATTAATTATCCAAAGGTGTCTAGGATAAGCTATTGCAACGGTACAACGAGTGTTCCGTGCCACGCCAGAGCCAAGACTGCCTGCACTGTTCAAAGTGAGCGCCTTTTATAGTCGAATCGAGCGGCGAGGGGGAGTGACTAACGACGCAGCTGGTCGGTGACGTGACCCGTGCACGTGCAGCTTGTTAGTCATTCTATAATGAAGGCAAGCGATGACTCCTGCCGACAAATGCTATATTGAGTTGTAGCTGCCTGCAATACATAGAAAATATCGCGCGCGCCAACGCCGCGCGCCGCGCCACGCCCGTCCGTCGCTCGCGCGGGCCGCGCCCAAATGGCTCGCGCGCGAGCGACGATAAAAATTGCATAAAGGCCAACGTCGAGTATTGCGGCTGCAAAAAGCAATGGAGCACATCTGGTCCAACGTATCTACTCCACCTTTAGTTTGGTTATGTATTCATTGTTACCAATTGATGGAGCTGCATGATCATTTACTTGGACGTCTTGACCTGGAGGTGGATGTAGTGTCACAGAAGAGAACTCATCCTCATTAGCTGACTCATAAGCGGGATCAACCTCGATGTGGTCTTAAATAAATAAATAAATATAAATAAAGATTACAAATACAAAATATTAGAAACACAATAGTATAAAATATAACGTTAACACTAACCTTCGTTGATGCGACGAGTCATGGTTGCTGATCTGGCGCACACAGGCCTCTCGCACAAAAAACACTACAATCCGTCCCGGGGGCAAGGGGTCAACTGAGATTACAGGGGAGCTGAAATAGGTGCGACCGCGCACTCAAATTGTACGACACTTTTTTCGGATTCGCGTCGTTGTTTCGACGAAGCTTAGTGATCTAGGGTTAAACTTATGGTAGCGTTACAAATGCCCATCAGAGGGCCTACCATGAGTTGGCTATCGTAAACTTACGTACGTTAAAAACATATCGAGTTGTTTTTTTCATATGGCCGATTGTAGTTCTTCGCGTAACCACCAGCCGGCGCTGTACATGTTTTTCATAGACATATTTAAATTTTAAACTCATGGTAGCCCCACTGGCCGTCCTCTTTTGCGTGAATAGTGATATAAAAAAAGCCGCAGAGGTCTCTGTATTGACTGGTGCACGACCGAAGAGCATGGCGTTCTACGGAGGAGGCATAAACCCTTCCTCGTATATAATGAAATGATATAATTAAAGGTGATGATGATGACAAATAAAATATATGATTATATACACCGTGAAATTTTAGTGGTTGTTTTCCCGTGGCAGAACGATTTGCCTTTAGTAAAACTATCGAATCATGCAAATTATTTCTTGAAAAAAAAAATTCTTGAAAACTAGAGTAACTATCGTTCTTTTAAAAAATGTGACGTAATCAGGTACTGCTTACCGCATGAAATCGATGTTTAAAGCTATAGAATTTCTACGCCCTGAGTAATAAAACGATTCGATCGTGCTTACGAGTTTCGGTTAAACCTTTCGTAAATCCAGCATTTATTGATTTTAATAAAAAAGAACTGCACAAGTCTATTGTGCTACTAAGCTAGAATCATTTTACTGCGGGAAAACAACCACTTAAATACCCGCCTTCGCCACGCTTGGGGTGAATTTTACATTACAACCTTCCGTTTGAATACCTCTATTTATTTAAAAACAGCATTAAAATTAGATGCAGTTTAAAAAAATTAACCAAAGATAAGGATATAAAGACAGAGAAAACGACTTTGTTTTATACTTTGTAGTGATTCTCATGTAAACTTCCACCGAAAATTAGTTTGAACGTGATCTAGTATGTTTTAATTCTTAATTACGTCATAAATTGTAAGCTGCAATGTACCTATTACAATTGATCAAAGTTACAACAAACTACCTTCAAGAACTTTTATATTACACTATACTCTATTCCATTTATGAAGTCCTTTTTGACATTTCGAAGAACGTAACTCTGCACGTTTCAAATAAATCCAATTTAATATCACTTTTTGTGTTTAGTAGGAAATCGTTATTTAAAAAATATACAATTATGCAAAAACACCCTACAATTAATTAACAAGCAAAATTAACTTATTGTTTTTGATTTAACTATTGTTTCTATATCTGAACTTCAAAATAAAATAATATTTTTTTGAGTTTTTCAGTTACGTACTATGGTTTATGTTTTACTTTTAAACGTAGTGACGTGCCTCGAGTATTCGGTTAGTTAAACCGATCATTCGCGAATGAAAATGAATCTAGCGGCAATGGGACTGCTTATCACTTCAATGCATTTTACAATAAAACGTAATAATTAGTGCAGTCCTTTGCAGGTAATATGTAAACTGATTAAATAACAAAATAAATGATTAATCAAGCAGTGATGATTAATAACTATAAAATCAAATATAAAATGTTAAATGAATTATTTGTTTTTATTTTAATCTGATGCACAGTTACTATGAACTGTTGAGTTACTTCATTACGTGATACAATTCGTATAATTAATTTAGGGTTGCAACTACAGGTACTCGGTGCAAACACTCCTGGCAGCAAACGGTGTCAAACATTCGTTGCCATTAATTAACGAGTCTTTGACGCGAGCCTATAACTGTTATGATCCTTTAAACTCAGTGTAAATTTTAAATAACTTAATAATGATAGCATTATTCATTATTATTATACTAAACATCCAATCGTGTAATTCTTTTTTCGACAAAAAATAAGTTTGGAAGTTTTGCATGTCTAAAATTGTTCTTTCGATAATTTTTATTAACCTTGGTTTTTGAAAGTTAGTTCGATTAAATTTGTTACAAATCGAGAATCGTTGCCGCTGAATATCGATTTCTAAGGGTACTTCCCTAGTACTGTACTATTGACATCTGTCAAAAAGGACTTCATAATTGGAATAGAGTATAGCTGTGCCCGCGACTTCGTTTGCGTAGACTACAGGACTTTACACTAAAAGTTTTTTAACAATGAATGTTCCCGTATGAATTTGGCAATATCACGAAGTAAGTAAGCTTGATGTTCATCAAGCTTACTTAATTAGGGGATAATCATCTGCCTTACGCGGTTTAGATTTTTTCATAGAAACATTTTTTCCGGTAACTCCCGTTCTTGTGGGAATTATGCAATATTCTGTTGCAACTAAGCTTTAAGTTTACTAAGAGTCCTGTATGCCAAATTTCAAGCGTCTATCTTAAGCGGTTTAGATTTTTCATACAAACTACCCCCCCCCCCCCCTCCATTTTATTACCCCCTTAAAGAGCGTATTTCCAAAAAAAGATAGCCTATATAGTAGCGAGGAATAATATCTGTATAACAAAAAAAGTTTCTTCAAAATCCGTCCAGTAGTTTTTGCGTCAAAAGCGGACAAGACAACAAACAGACAGAATTTTTATAAATAATATTTTCAGCTTCTATTGGTTGTATGAAGATCCTCCATCTTAGTTTTCTTTAATATCTTTAGTGGACAGACATAAGGTTGTTATAATTTTATTATATGTATAGATAATTGTTATTGTAACACTATGAAGTGTTATGTTTTTAGGTAAGTATAGTATGAATGGAACTATTTAGTTAAGTGTTTTGTGTATTGTACAGTACTTTCGAGTTTAGGATGTGTGCTAGGTGTGGTAGTAGAGCTTCTAGCTTGATCCTAATTAGGCAGGGCTTCAGCGAGGTGGCGAAATGAAACAGCAGGTTCAGTGATGTGTCTTGATCGGAAGTCCGAGACGATGTATATTAAAATTAGGAAAAATGAGACCTTAAGTACTATTTACAGACTTAGAACTAGCGATGGGTGACATGAGTATATTTACAATAAACATTAACTAAAATGACGGTAGAGGGCTGTAGTGGTGTGACACACCTCCCCACACATAGGTAGGTTAAGTACTATATAAGTAGAGTGTAAGTCTAAATTAAGTTAGTCACAATATATAATCTACAAGTGAAACATCTTTTACTGACGTCTCCCGGTCCCATCCTTACATGGCGACCCTGCCAGTGCTGCCTTGTCGGCAGCGCTGCGCAAGAGTAAAGTTATAAAATATTTTTGGTGCTAACGTTCCTTTTGGAAGTCGAGCGTTAAGTTGTAAAATGGACAAAAGTGCGAATAAATAAACGGAACAATAAGTGAATAAGTGAAGAAGGCGATCAAGAAATGGAGCTGGCTGCCGGGCGCTGATGGCGCCAGATGGAGTTTTTTTTATTATTGCTGGGCGCCGGGAGATGATGGCGTCCAGATGTTGGTATGAGCTGGCTGCCGGGAGAATGTTGGAGTCCAGGATAGATGTGGACTCCGCCGGTGCCGGGTGAATTTCCAGCCTCGTCACCCAAGTTTTGATTTAATATTTTTTTATAATTTTAATTGTACCTACATGGGGTAGGTAAATATATATATTTTCCTATTTTTTTTATTAAGTATGTGCAATATAAAAGGTACTATTTTTAGTGGTTAATTTTTATTTTACGTAGACGAGTCGATACAAATTTCAATTTTATTTTGAAGGCTCATTTTTGATTGCATTTGTTCTGTCGTAAATATATTAAATAAATCCAATTTAAAATCGTTATTGTCATAAAATTTTGAGAAATACTTAATTTTATTTATGTTTGGGAATACAAACAATTCTAAACTTACAAATTTTTTTTAAAGTCTTTTAAAACAACATTATTGTGTTATTTTACAAGTTTATTTAACTAAATTATTAATTTGAATTTTATTTCTTTTCAAAAATTTCTGATAATTATTTAATTTTATGTTTGATGCGACAAATATTTGACAAATTTTTTTTTCCTATTCTAAAATGATTTTATTCATTGGTCTTATACATTTGACTATGATTTTAAAGAATTTGAGTAGATATTATTTTATATCATTTACATGATGTGTTTTATTGTTGAATGAAGAAATTACGAAGGAAATTTTTCGAAATAAATAATCAATTTGTTACATTGTTAAAAAGTCGGTAGGTATTGCATACCCAAATATGTAATCTGTATCATTTGTAAAGAAGCTAACAATAAGTGATGCGCTTACGCGTCAGCAGTATTTGATACGGTGTCATGTCTTGCTTAGAATTCTTTTCGTTGCGGAGAAATGTGTTAGATGTTATTGAATAAACAAGAAGATTAAATTCGATCCGTTTGTTTGTTGTTCTAGTTAAATCAAGAGCGAATTAGTCAGATGTTTTGAATAGGATGATATGATAACTATTTGAAAAGGTAAAGACTGTGTACTTAAGATTTTTTATAAACTGTAAACGGATAAGAGACAATTTAATGCTGGGAATTATTTGGAATTTGGAAATAATATTTAGTGAAGATTGATAATGTTAGTATACAGAATGATGTAGAGTAAATGAATGTTTTATTGTATGTTAAATTAAATAGCCTTTGTTGACAATTAGAGTAGCATTACAACTAAAATGCGTGGAAGATTGAATACTTGGAAGGATAGTAAGTAAATGTTTTATGTTAGGTATGGTTTGGATTTCGGAAAGTTTTTATGAGAGTGAGAGTACTTTAATTATTTATGTTTTGTATGCATTGGATTGATCACCCAAAAGTATGCAAGCATTTATAATAAAGAATTCTAGGATTGTTTGATACTGTTATAGCGAGTTGAAAGAAGGTTGACTGAATGTCAAAATAATAATGATATTGACGATTATACCGGATTGACGTTAGGTTAGGTATTAAACTCGGTCTCAAATCCTTCCTCTGATCATGGTGTAACTGCTCGTTCTCTGTGAAGACGGTTGGAGATATTTGTACAATCTTAAAATATAGAGCCGTAGTTATTATCAAGTAAATGATACTTTAGGGCATAAATCCTTCATATTTGAACATAGTGTAGACGAGCTCTCTCAGTGTAAATTGTTGGACAAATTATGACCCTGTATAAAGAGAATAAGATGATATGAAATGTAAAATGTGAAGAAGAATATATGATGAATAAATATAATGATGAAGAAAATGAATAATGATGATAAATAATATAAATGAAATGTCGACATAAAGTGATGTATGAATAAATAAATAATATGAGAATAAATGCGACCAAATGGCGCGAGGTACCCAAAGGGATAATTTAAATGATATACGAAATATGAGTCATGTGTGTGACCAATGATTGTGATTTTTATAGTTGAATGTAGAGGTGACTAATGGATTTGACATTACCTTAGAGATAGGGACAAAGTACCAGTTTTTAAAAGGAAATGAAAGGTTATTATGGAAGAGAAATGGATAAAATGTTATTGGTATTGGTATAAAAACTATTAATTGTTTTCATATTCAGATATATTTTTCTGTAAAGTTGTTATTAAATGGTTTAAACAAGTTTTTTTTTATTGTAATGACAATGATTTTTTGTTTGTTTTTGTTGTTAAATTTAACTTAAATTTAAAATGTGATGTAAAATTATACTAATTGAAAAGAATGACATGACACCAGGATATAGACATATAGACGACAGGATACAGATACAGAATAGCTGATACTGAAAGAAAATATTTTTAAAATTTTTATGTTATGTTTTGTATTGAATAAATTATTTCATTGTTTTTACCACTATGACTCGTCTACAACCTAGAAATACGTAATGTTTATGTTATTAAGTTCAGTTTGTTTTTACTAATTCTTTTTTTTATTTTTTATTAATGAATATTTTTTCCACATGTTTTCATTGTGAATTCATTTTGATCTTTGCAAAATTAATGTGAAAAATGATTTTTTTTTTTCCATTGTAAAAAATACAACAAAATTGACGATTTTTTTTTTTCAAAAATAAGGGGGGTGGTGTAGTGTGTGACACACCTCCCCACACATAGGTAGGTTAAGTATTATATAAGTAGAATGTAAGCCAATATAAGTTAGTTACAATATACAGATCACCCATGAAACATCTTTTATTATCGTCTCCCGGTCCCATCCATACAGGGCGAACGGGCCTCGCGCGCGAGCCATTTGGGCGCGGCCCGCGCGAGCGACGGACGGGTGTGGCGCGGCGCGCGGCGTCGGCGCGCGCGATGTATTTCGATGAATTGCAGGCAGCTACAGGACTCCCCCTCAAGCGAAGCGTACGGGCGTGTTGACACGGCGTCCGGATCGTGTTGTCCTCTCTGGAGCTGCTGCAGGTGCTGGCACGTCGCGTCGTTCCGCAGATACCGCTTGTGGTATGGCGGGCGAATTTGAATCGGCGGCAGTGATAAGCGGCGTTGTGTTGATAGTGTACGCCGGTTTCAGTCTGTCAATTGAGACTGTAGCGCTTCTGCCGGGTAGTTGTAGCTCGAAGGTCTTCTCGTTGCGCTTGATGACAGGGTACGGGCCTTCATACGGTGGTTGTAGAGGCTTCCGTACGGCGTCGGTGCGGAGAAACACGGAGTTGCACGTCGCTAGGTCGGTGTGCACGAACATACTTCGCTTGTTACTGTGCGGTAGGTATGTCGGCGTGAGCGCGGTGATTGCGCTGTGGAGGCGACGCACGAAGTCTTCGTCCATGTAGCTCGGTGATGATGATGATGATGATGATGACGGTGAGATGAAGTCACCAGGCAGGCGGAGTGATTGCCCATAGGTGAGCTGCGCTGCGCTGGTGTTTGTGTCGGTGCGGATCGCTGCGCGTAGTCCCATGAGCACGGTGGATAACTCGTCGATCCACTTGGAGTTTGATTCCAGGCGGGTCATCAAAGCGGCTTTTAGTGATCGATGCCAGCGTTCGACGATCCCGTTTGATTGCGGATGATAGGCGGTGGTGCGAGTTTTCTCAGCGCCAAGTAGGTATGTAAGAGAGCGGAACAGCTGACTCTCGAATTGGCGGCCTTGGTCGGTAGTTATCGTTTTCGGGCAGCCAAATCTGGTTATCCATGACTCGTAGATCTTCTTAGCGACGACTTCGCTGGTCATCTCCCTGATAGGTATAGCTTCGGGCCAGCGCGTCGTACGGTCGATCATAGTGAGTAGGTATCGATGTCCGCGCTCGCTGGTCGCGAGCGGTCCAACGATATCGACGTGTAGGTGGTCGAATCGGTCGCAGGCGGCGAATGTTGAAGTGTTGCTTTGTGTGTGTCGGTGAATTTTCGCACGTTGACATGACACACACGTCTTCGCCCAGTTGCCGATGTCGGAGTTCATGGATGGCCAAAAGAATCGCTGTTGTATGAGTTTTCTTGAAGTTCGCGTTCCGGGGTGACTGACCTTGTGCACGGCGTCGAATGCTATGCGACGAAAGTCAGTAGGTAGATACGGTCGAATGTTGCTTGTTGTTGTTTCGCAGTAGACATCGCAGTTGGTGTTAGGTATTCTTATTTTCTTAAATTGTAGGTTTGGTTGTTGAAGTAATGTGGGTAATTCAATATCTTCTTTTTGTGCTGTGGCGAGTTGCTCGTAGTCTATTGTTGTTGGACAGCTGATTGTTTCGACTCTTGATAAGGCGTCGGCTACAACGTTGTCTTTCCCGCTGATATGGCGAATATCGGTTGTGAATTCGCCGATAAATAATAATTGTCTTGCGCGGCGGGGTGTTTCGCTATCGGATGATGTCTTCGTAAGTGCGTAGGTAAGCGGCTTGTGATCGGTGAATATTGTGAGTTCTCTTCCTTCGAACATTTTTCTGAAGTGTTTCATCGCCATGTAGATAGAAAGTAGTTCCCTGTCGTAGGTACTGTACTTCTGTTGCGTAGCGGAGAATTTCTTCGAGTAGTAGCCAAGCGGTTGCCATGCGTTGCGTAGGTATTGTTGCAGAACGGCACCGGCGCACGTGTTGGACGCGTCGCAGAACAGTGCGAGCGGAGCGGAGCTGTGCGGGTGCGCGAGTAGTGCGGCGTTCTGTAGGCATGTTTTGGCGTCTTCGTAGGCTTGTTGCGCTTCGGTCGTCCATTCGATTTCGGTCTTGTCTTTTTTCTTCGAATTATGTAGGTATGCGTTGAGTGGAGCTTGAAGAGATGCGGCGTTCGGTATGTGTTCTCGGTAATAGTTGATCATACCGAGGAATGTTCGAAGTTGTTGAATGGTTTTCGGTCTTGGGTATTCGGATATTGCTGTGACTTTTTCAGTAGGCGGTGTGATTCCGGCTTCGGATACTTCATAGCCGAGAAACTTGACGGTTTTCTTGCCGAGGTTGCACTTGGATGGGTTGATGGTGATACCCGCGTCTTCAAGTCGCTGGAGTACCAGGCGTAGGTGTTCTCGGTGAAGATCTTCATCATCTGAGGCTAACAATAAATCGTCCACGAAAGGAAACACGAAGTTTAGGCCTCTCAGAACGTCATGGATGAAGCGTTGAAAGGTTTGGCCTGCATTCTTCAGTCCCGGGCACATACGGGTGAATTCGTATAGCCCGAATGGTGTGATGAGGGCTGTCTTCTCTATGTCTTCGTCTTTGTTAGGTATTTGATTGTAAGCTCTGTTCAGATCTATTGTTGAGAAGATTTTCTTGCCGGCGAGTTGGTATGTGAAGTCCTTGATGCGAGGAATCGGGTAGCGGTCTGGCTTGGTGATGGTATTCAGGCGACGGTAGTCACCGCAGACTCGCAGGTCACCATTTTTCTTCGGCACGACGTGGAGAGGGCTGGACCATGGGCTTTTGCTTGGTCTGCATAGGCCTTGTTGTATCATGGTCTCGAACTCTCTTCTGACCTGTTCATACCGGTGAGGTGGTATAGGTCGAGCTCGGCAGTGTAGTGGTGGTCCGCTGGTTTCGATGTGATGTTCCACGCGATGCTTCGGTGATAACTTCATGGAGGTGAGTCTTGTGATGCCGGGGAATTCGTTCAGGATGTCGTGATAAGATTGATCTGGATCTATGCTGCGTATTGTAGGTATAGATGTGTAGCAGCCGGGAGCGTGAATCGATAACTTGGTGACGTTATCGACTAGTTTTCTGTTCTTCAGGTCTACCAGGAGTTCGTGGTGGCAGAGGAAGTCGGCTCCGATGATGGGCTTGCTGACGTCGGCGATGATAAATTTCCACTTGTACGGTCTTCGTAAGTTGAGATTCAGTTCAAGTGTTTGTTCGCCGTAGGTATTTATCGTCGTGTTGTTCGCAGCGTACAAGTTGAATGGTAATGGCTTCATTGGTGTCCCTCTTCTTCGTGGAATGACTGATACGTTGGCACCAGTGTCGATGAGAAACGTCAGTCTTGTTTTCTTGTCAGTCACGAAGAGACGGTAGGATTTGCATTGAACGTCGGACCCCGCCTCGTCTAACGTTCTTGTTAGTTTAACGAGGCGTCATTCTTCTTGTCTTGCGTATTGAATGAACACGGCGACTGGCATCTTCTTGCATTTCTTCCAAAACGACGATGGTAATAGCAATAATCGTTGCCGGGCGACTCACTGCGGTGATAGCGGCGAGAGCGGGATGCAGAACGTGCGTTAGAGCGAGAACGCTGCACGGGCGTGGCGCCATACGAAGATCGGCCGCGGCGATAACGCGGTGGGCCGTTACGCAGCGCCGAAACTTCGAGAGATAGTCGTCGGATTTCTTTAAGGAGAAATTGCATGTCTTGCGGTTGAACGGATGATGATGCTTGCTGTGGTTGCGGTTGTGGTTGAGGTGGTGCTTGAGGTGATGATACTGCGTTGACGGTGTTGATCTCTTGCGTCTGTTCGAGCATCTTGTCGGCGAGCAGGGCGAGTTCGTCAAGTGCGGCGGTCTTGCTAATTGTGTCGCTGACGACGAGTACGGATCTTACGTGGGGAGGTAGGTGGTTCATCCACATGAGCCGTAGGGTTGTATCTGGCACCCTGTCTCGTGCCAGGTCGCGCATTTTTCGCAGCAGCTGTGACGGGCGCTGGTCTCCGAGTTGCATTTCGGATAACAGCTTCTGGAATTGCCGTCCTTCGGATTCTTCGTACACGGAGATTAGGCGTTGCTTGAGTGCGTTGTAGTAGTTCTCAGCTGGCGGGTTGTATAGAAGATCGCTGATGTTCTCGATGTCTTGCTTTTCTAGTTGTGCGAGAACGATTTGTGCGAGTTCGCTCTGCCCCTTGTTTGTTGGCAATTCGAATGGCGGTTTCAAAGGTCATAAACCACAGACCTGGTTTATCGCGCCAAAAAGGCGGTACGCGCATTGTAAGCGCAATACCGGCGACTTCAGTTGTTGCTGTCGGGCTTGAAATTACTTGCTGTTGGCTTGACTCCATTGTTGCAGTTTCTTCGTTCTTCTGAAGGTTGTTGGTTCAGTCGTGGGTCACCACTTTAGGATGTGTGCTAGGTGTGGTAGTAGAGCTTCTAGCTTGATCCTAATTAGGCAGGGCTTCAGCGAGGTGGCGAAATGAAACAGCAGGTTCAGTGATGTGTCTTGATCGGAAGTCCGAGACGATGTATATTAAAATTAGGAAAAATGAGACCTTAAGTACTATTTACAGACTTAGAACTAGCGATGGGTGACATGAGTATATTTACAATAAACATTAACTAAAATGACGGTAGAGGGCGCGCGTGCGCGCTCTGCGCGGGTCGGCCGTGCGTCGGCGCACGGCCGTTACGTATAAGAGGCGAACGGGCCTCGCGCGCGAGCCATTTGAGTCAGAGTCAGCGCTTGAGTTTCGTGGCGGCCACACGTGCTCAGCAGCGCCCCGGTCCGGTTCGGTACTTTCGAATCGTCCGTCTTCGCTCTCGCTCTTACGCGTAGAGGCGTCCCTCTCGCTTCCGCGTAAGTGGTTTTCGAAGTTTTTAGGCACTGTATTTGCCTTTTTCAAGGCGAATTACACGGCCCTCACTGTTTCTGTGTTGCGGGCGTCTTTTTCAAGGCGTCACCAACCAATAAACAAGCACAACTGAGAGAGTTCGTCGCGATTTTAAAACCACTGTTTGGTGGTCGTGCGGTTGATACCTTGCGGTGTTAACGAAGCCGTACGGGGTGGGGACCCGGTCCACCCGCTTTGCTCCTTCAGAGTAAAGCAGTAACCGGACGGGACTTGAACCACCGGCCTTGGGGGGTCTCCTAGCCGACGCAAGTCATCGCCCTCCCGCCCTCTCCTCCCTCCCTTTCCATTCTCCGCGCACTGTTTGGGCGCTTAGGGTCCGCCCGAAGCTACCCTCTGTGCGCAGAGCAGTTAGGAACCCCTTTGCACAATAAGATTGGCAAAGGGGAAGACAAGCTTAGGGCTCACTCCTAGGTACTCACCCTCCCCACTGCCCCGGTGGGGAGGCAAACAAGCTACACACCCCCGGGTACTCCCGCCCGGGGCGAATTTCTCTAGGTAGCGCGACTGCCACAAGGTTTTTTGTTGGTTTTTCCTTGTGGAACGCGACGCGAGGAAACCAATATAGTTTTCGTTATTTAGATAGGAAGTAGTTGGTCGGGCGCCATGGAGCGTCCCGACCGGGAAGCCATGGAGGCTCTGTACAGGGACTTCATGGCTGATCCTAGCACGTACCTGGCCGCCAACCCCCAGATCAGGGACATTCTCCGCAGTGTCCAACGCCCTAAAAGAGATGGCGATATCTCGCCTCTCTCTCCCGCGGCTCCGTCCGTGGCTCCGCCCCCCGCCCCCGTCGTATCGTTTCTCGCGGATTCGCCCGAGTCCCCCGCTCAGCCTACGCAGGAGGAAGAAAACTCGATGGACGTCTGTCCATCCGACGCAGAGTCTGAAGCAGGATCGGCGTCGTCAACTTCGTCGTCGTCTACGTCGGCCTCAGCCGACGAGTCCGAATCTGATTCACAGGACGGGTTTCAGGTAGTAGGTAAGAAGCGGAAACGCCGTGCCACAAAGACGGTCTCAGCGCCGTCCACCGTTGCCGCCGACGTCAAGAAGGTGAGTTCGCCCAGGCCTAAAAGGCCTGCCCACCGGGTCTCCAACGACCCCCCCTCACCCCCGGCCTCTCAACCGGCCAAGGGACCGACCCCGCCTCCCCTGTACATCCAGGATAAGGGGAAATGGACCGACGTGTCCAAGCGCTGCGCAGTTCAGCGCGTCAATTACACGTCCGCTCGGACGACACAGGTAGGTATCCGGGTCCAGGTGCCCACATCCAACGACCATAGGCAACTAACTACCTTACTTAAGGGGATGCAAATCCCCTTCTTTACGTACGCTCTCCCAGAGGAGCGCCTCCTCCGTGCCGTAGTGCGCGGTGTCCCAAAGGAGTTTTCGTGCTCCGATGTCTTGGCCGACCTCCAGGCCCAGTCGTTCCCGGCCAAAGAGGTGCATAGGATGCACCGCGGCCGCGGCTCCAAACCATTCGACATGGTCCTTGTCGTGCTCGAACGCACCGACGCCGGCAAGGCCATTTTTAATAACCTAAAGACGGTGTGCTCCCTGTCGGGCATAACCGTTGAGACCCCTCGTAAAGGAGGCCCCCCCGGGCAGTGTCATCGCTGCCAAACTTATGGCCATGCAGCTCTGTGCTGCTTTTCAACCCCCCGTTGCGTCAAGTGCCTGGGTGACCACGGCACCTCTGACTGTCCGCGTCCCAAGGACAGGACGCTCTGCACAGAGCCGCCGAGCTGTGTTCTGTGCGGAGAGTCCGGTCACCCCGCCAACTACCGCGGGTGCCCCAAGGCCCCCAAGGGCAAAAAGACTGCGGTTAGGCGGGCGGCGGCTGCCAATGGCGCCCCGCCGGCGAATGCCCCTCGCGCCCCCCGCAAGACGTCTCAGGATTTCCCGTCCCTACCTCCGAAGGCCCCTTCGCAGGCGAAACCGGCCCCGTGGGCGGCTAAGCCCGCCCCTGTGGCCAACCCCCCGCGCCCCTCGCCGCCTGTGACCCCCAAGCCTGCGCCGGTCGCGAAGCCGCGCGCGCCGCCGACCGCCGCGCAAAGCAACGGGCTCTCAGACGACGTAGCGCTCGTCTCGCGCTTCTTTTTAGAGATCGACCTGGACGAGGTCTGCCGTATGGCGGCCGACATCCGGGCCGCAGAAGGCAACCCCGTCGCTATGATGGGCGTTGCCGTGCAATATCGGGAGCTTAGCTCCACCCTTAAAAACTTCCGCGTAAAATAATGGATTTAAACCCAAACAGGAGCAGAGTCAAACCGACGTCGTTGAAAGTAGGTTGTTTTAACGCCAACGGGCTCAAGGCCCAGCGGCAAGAAGTAGCCACTTTTCTTACAGATCATCAATTAGACGTTCTTCTCGTACAGGAGTCCTTTCTTAAGCCCAGTATGAGGGACCCTAGGATCGCTAATTATAAGCTTGTTAGGAACGATAGGACCTCGTCTGCCAAAGGCGGCACTGTTATATATTATAAATCGTCTTTGTATTGTATGCCTATGGACCCTCCAGAACTCGATCATATGGAGGTTTCAGTGTGTCGGGTCGGCATGTCCGGCCACCTGCCTATCACACTAGTCTCGGCGTATCTTTCACCCGTTTGTTCCGGCCCTAAAGCGAGGTCGCTCACCGCACATGACATCTCGGCTCTACTTAGCCTAGGCGACTCCGTCCTAGTGGCGGGGGACCTGAACGCTAAGCATCCCAGCTGGTGTAGTCACAAAGCTAACCCTCGTGGTAAGCAGCTTCTCGATCTCTCTATTCATCTAAATTTCGACGTCGTTGCGCCCATGTCTCCCACGCATTTTCCCAACTTGGTGGATCATAGACCGGACGTATTAGATATAGCACTTATGAAAAATGTTAACCTCCGTTTGCACTCTATAGAAGTGCTCCATGAACTAGAGTCAGACCATAGACCGGTCATTATCGAACTGACCCCCAGAGTAGGTCCCCCGGGAGAGAGCCCACCATCAGCTCCGTCCATCCTCAAAATGGACTGGGTAAAAATGAGCGATAAGCTCAAATCTACCACCTCCCCGCTTCTAGACCGAATTCCATCCGACATAGTTTCTGTTTCCGACACCATTACCGCTATCGACTCCCTAACCGGTCACGTGCAACAAGTCGTCTCAGACTGCTCGCGACAGGTCCCATCGACGCTCCATCGTCGATGGAACTTGCCGCGGGACGTGCGTGCCTTGTTAACGGAGAAGAACGCGGCCATTAGGGCCTACGATGCCTACCCCACCGAAGCAAACCGGGTTCGCATGCGGCGTTTGCAGCGCGCTGTCAAACACCGCATAAAGAAACTTCGGGAGAGTCGGTGGGATAAGTTTCTAGGCGAACTCCACCCGGATCAGTTTGCGTTTTGGAAACTGGTTCGCGGCCTCAAATCCGATCGCTGCGCTTCGACGCCTCCCCTCAATCGTCCCGGCGGTCCGCCCGCGTTCGACGACGAGGAAAAGTCGGAATGTCTCGCCGACAGCTTAGAATCGCAATGCACTCCCAGCACTCAGCCGGTCGACCCAGACCACCTCACAAATGTCGAGGCGGAGGTCGTACGCAGAGTCGCCCTTCCGACAGCTTCCCCTGCCCTAGACCCAGTCACGATCGACGAGGTTCAGTCCATCGTCAAACGTCTTAACCCGCGCAAAGCCCCCGGCCGCGACGGGATCACGAATAAAGTGCTTAAGCGCTTTCCCCTTCATCTCATCATGTTGCTCACCGCTATTTTTAACGCGGCTTTGAACAACAATTACTTCCCTCAGGTGTGGAAAGAGGCTATAGTTATAGGTATACCGAAACCCGGAAAGCCGAAGACCGAGCCCTCGAGCTATCGTCCTATTAGTCTCCTATGCACTTTAGGTAAAATATACGAACGCATCATTTATACGCGTCTCAGAAATTTCGCTAACGCAAATCAGCTTATCCCAGACTATCAATTTGGTTTTCGTGCTAGACACTCGTGCGTACAACAAGTGCATCGCATTGTTGAGCACGTCATCGAGTCTTTCCATCGCCCCCGGCCCCGCAAGACCGGCGCGATCTTCCTCGACGTCGCGAAAGCTTTTGACAAGGTCTGGCACGAGGGCTTAATCTTTAAGCTATATCAACTCAATGTGCCTGACCGTCTCGTGCTCATCATACGGGACTTTTTGTTAAATCGTACTTTCCGCTATCGTATCGATGGGGCGCTTTCCGCCCCGCACGCCATAAGAGCAGGGGTGCCTCAAGGCTCCGTTCTGTCTCCCATTCTGTTCACGCTTTTCACAAGCGACATGCCGGCTTTTCCACCTTCGCCGGCTCAAGTACATGTCGCACTGTTCGCTGACGACACCGCTCTGTATAGCACGTCCCGCACGATCGGCCCGATCTTGCGCTCCCTCCAACGCTCCGTCGACTCGCTCGGCGAGTGGTTCCACAGGTGGCGAATCGAGGTAAACCCGGATAAGAGTGCGGCCCTGCTTTTCAGTCGCGGTGCGCGCTCGCGTTTCGATCAGGTGTCTCCTATTACAATGTACGGCAAAGCGATCCCTTGGGAGCGCGATGTCCGTTACTTAGGTGTTCAGTTAGACGCCGGACTGACCTTCGGCAAACATACGAAAATGGTGCGCGATCGCGCCTATTTCGCTCTAGGCAGGCTTCATTATCTCCTGAACAAGCGTAGTAAACTAACCCTTGCTAGCAAGGTGCGCATTTACACGACTTGTATCAGGCCCATCATGTCGTACGCTAGCGTGGTTTTCGCGCACGCTAGCAAAAGTCATATCTATCGATTACAGGTGATCCAGAACCGCTTCATGCGGATGGCAACGGGTGCTCCTTGGTTCCTACGCAACGAACAGCTTCACGTTGACTTGAAACTGCCTACCATCGCGCAGTACTTTAAGCAATGTTCCACACGGTTTTTCGATTCTGCTCCTCACCACCCCAACGTTCTCGCGGTACATGCCGCTGACTATGTCCCTTCCGTCGTTCGTCAGTCGAAACGCAGGCCCAGAAACGTGCTTCTGGATCCCGACGATCCCATCACGCTCGCCCAACTACTCGCGACACAGAGTAACACATCAAACCGTCCATTATTCCGACCCCGCCGGCGGGGTCCTAGAACGCCGCGAACCCGCCCCTTAGCTTCCGCGACTCTTACTACTTGACACCGGCATGTGCCGGGTCGTTTCTCTCCCCAAACCTACGTCCGCATTAAGGACCGCCCAACGACGCCCTGAGCCGAGGTCGAGCCCCGAGTTGTTTAAATTTATTTAGGGGTGAGAGCCATCCGCTCCCCTGCAAGTCCGGTGATGATGACAAGGCTACTCCAAGCCATCATCGTCAGTCAGTTAGGAAAAAAAAAAAGCGCGAGCCATTTGGGCGCGGCCCGCGCGAGCGACGGACGGGTGTGGCGCGGCGCGCGGCGTCGGCGCGCGCGATGTATTTCGATGAATTGCAGGCAGCTACACGAGTATAAAAAATGTGTTCTCATAATTTGGGTTTCATATACCTACTAATCAGAATAGGTATGGACCCTGTTATTTTTACTGTTACGCAGTTATTCAAAAAAATCATACCTATTTTATTAATTTTTGACAATTGAATTCACAATTAATATTTATAAAATTTGTGAACAAAATTGTCAACATCTTAAAAATACTATTATTATAATAAAAAGTTAATACACCATTTTTTTACGATCATAAAAGTGAATCAATCTTAAACCTACTTTCGTTTAAAGACGTTATTTTAATAGGCGCTGACTGAGTCCCCGTACCAAGCATGACGCCTTACCGAACGGGCGGGTTTATTTAAACTCTGATATCTTTCGAATGGAATGTCCGAATTGAATAATACAAAAATTTTTTTAGAGATATTGAAAATATATTCGTTATTACAATCTAATTTACTTTGATAATGTTTTATTTGA
The DNA here is from genome assembly GCA_039566165.1 of Maruca vitrata. Classification (NCBI taxonomy): domain Eukaryota; kingdom Metazoa; phylum Arthropoda; class Insecta; order Lepidoptera; family Crambidae; genus Maruca; species Maruca vitrata. The sequence goes on along the minus strand of CM076917.1, from coordinate 8,906,797 downwards.
AAATACAAATTAAATATAGAGCTTTTTTTAGCGGCGGCATGTAAATTAATTACATATATTGAAAATAAAAACACTTATTGTGACATAACTATAATAGTTAGATATATGCTGTCGCGACATTTTTTGTAGATATTAATGTGTTCTACGAATTTGTAGTATATTGTATATTTCTAAAATAAATACTTTTCGCAGCGCATGCGATATAAGGATTTTTTTTACATCTTTAGTGACATATTTGGGATTTCCGTACGGATCCCTACTTTTTTTGAAAATTTTATATAGCCTATTCCTTTTCCAATAAACCTTTCTCAATAAATAGACTTTCCAATACTGAAAGAGTTTTAAATCGGACCAGCGGTTCCTGAGATTAGCGCGTTCAAACAAACAAACAAACTCTTGAGCTTTATAGATTACTAGCCGTGCCAGCGACTTCGTTCGCGTTTCCCCCGTTTTTTACACATTTTCCATTGTATCTTTGCTCCTATTGGTCGCAGCGTGATGTTATATAGCTTAAAGCCTTCCTCGATAAATGGTCTATACAACGCAAAAAGATTTTTTCAAATCGAACCAGTAGTTCCTGAGATTAGCGCGTTCAAACAAACAAACATACAAACAAACTCTTCAGCTTTATAATATTAGTATAGATAGATTACGTTGTTGTTACGGAACTGTTCATGGGTGAGTACAACTCGCACTTGACCGTTTTAATTCAACAAATTCATGCTAAAATTATCCAGTTATCCAGTTTTCCAGGTATTTATATGGATATTTAATAATAATATATTGGCCCGCTAACAATTTTGTAGCCTTGCATGCAAATTTAAAATTACCAAAAAAGACCATTGGTGTATCGAATTATTAGCAGACACTACTTAGGTATACATCAAGTGTCGCGCAACGCAGTGCTATGGAGCGTACTTACACGGCCGTAAATAAAATAGTATCTATTTTATTAACAGTTCTTAAGGGGGTAATTGTTCACAATGTGTTGAAATACAAACTATTTGTCAAATTACAATATAAATATTTGCGCAGTTCCTCAGGGGAGTATCCTAGGTCCGCTCCTATTTTTGTTATATATTAATAATATTCCTGACATCACAAGACACAAATGTATCTTATTTGCGGATGACATATCCATAATTGTTACAGATAATGACCTTACTAATTTTGACGTAGAAATAAATATGACAATTCAATTGGTGCTACAATGGATGACAAATAATAATTTGAATGCAAATTTCAACAAGACTTATTTTATGGAATTCAAATATAGAGATAATGACAAAATTAATATAATTATTTATTTATTTGTGGGATAGCGGAAGCGCCGCTTTTGAATAAGTGTCTATGATCTTCACTAGATGGTGCTATGTAACAAGGAGTTAAGCTTAGCTTGATTTATGAAACACTGTTTGTTGAATTCGAATAATACTGGCCGGTCACTCAAACGCGACTGTCAAAAGTGACAGTCGAATTCGTTTGGACATGGGCCGAGACATTTTGTTTTACGATTTGGATTCTGTTTGACCTCATGAAACAATGGAATTGAGAAGACAGTTACGATTTGGATTGAGATTCGATAGGTCGTCTCCGGGACTTGTCTAGTAGCCGGGCAGTATTTGGTTATCGTGATTATACCGACCATAATGTTATTTCGTTGATGTTAACCTACGATCGCGATTATTTTCCAGAAGGGATCGTTAAAAATATCCAGAACTCGAAGTTTATATACATATTATGTTAGTAAATAAGCTTTATACTCGTATGTATATGATCCAATCAAAAACATAAATGTGAAATGAGAGCCAAGTTCAATATTGCCTTGGTTGTTGACTTCAGCGACAAAAGAAGTGAGATCTAAATGGGTGCCAAGTTCAATGGTCAACCCAGAAATTTATTTATAAGTAACACTATAACATACCTATCATATCTTCTTATAACATAAGATAACGTATGGTGGTAGCCTATGAAGGTCTGTCTTGGCCGTTAGGTATTAGGCACTAATTAGGTATTTATGTTTAGCGTTCATAATAGAACCTAACCTAATTATTAAAAAATTGCCAGTTTTTTATTTTCTCCTTTGTATTCATGTAATTACCTATCTGCATACCAAATTTTAACTCTCTAAGTCATTTGGAACTGGGTTAGAATTTTGATCTGTCAGTCAGTCAATGATAAAAATGAGGATTTTTGAGCTTATGAAATTTAGAACACATATTTATCTTGCAAGTCACAATATATGAGCCAAATTTGATACGTTTATGTGAAATAGTTTTTGATTTATGAGGGGTTCAAAAAGTGGTTCCAAATGGTTTGTGTAATATTACACACGGTGCGGCTCGCCAGTTCTGTTTCTTGAACCTTGGCTTGACACGCTACCGCGTGTCTAGATCTGGGTTAATATGGTTTACTTTAAAATTAGACCTTATTTCGCCTAAGATTGAAGTAAGATAATGTTATTATGCACAAAATATATTATTTAGTTGGAAATATCTCGATGATTGATGGCTTAGACTGCAAAAACTCTCAACAATTATGACACTTTAGCCTGAAGCCTTTGACGACAGACATAATTTATTGGATAAACAGATCAAATGCACTTGAGAGAAGGTAAGGAATGTTAAAGATAGTCTCTAAAAGTATTAAAAAACAAAAATCATATTGAGAGGCATTAACACGATTGATATTGCACAGTAATTGTAGTGACAAGTATTGAAAAAAATATGTTAATATAAAATATATTTTTATAATCTCATCACCGCGTCGATGGCCAAGTGGTTAAGGGCGTTGCTATCCGAGCGAGAGGTAGCCAGTTCAAACTCTGCTTAAGGAAAACATCGTGAGCACACCAGCATATAATTCAAAGGTTATGTGAAGGCGACCAACTTACACTTGGTCATAGAGAGTGGATGAGACTAAGGCTTGATCGCTCGTTTAGGGTAGCGTCGGGCTGATGATTAGCGAATCTCATATATTTCTTCATCATTATCATCAGCCCCACTGTTGGGCGAGCGCCAACAGTGGGGCCTACCCTAAACTAGGGCGATCAGGCCTTAGTCAATTAATTATAGTACATAAGTGAAAACTCTTGCCTATTCACACTAGCGATTTCTCAGCGCGGCGATATCGCGGCGTATCCGCCGTGAGCCCGCAGCGATATCGCCTCGCAGTGAAATCGCGCTAATGTGAACACGCTGTTAGGACACTTATTCTTTATCTACATCAGTTCACTTTCAGCAATCGTGGGGGGATAGTCCTAGGAAAGTTTGGAACGAAGACTAGCCGCGCTTAGTAAAAAAGGATTATGTATAAATTTTCTTTATTAATCTCATATTGTTCTTAATTAAAATAAATCACAGTAAGTAACAAACTCTTATGACACTTATTCTACGTCCACATCAGTTCACTTTCAGGGATCGTGGGGGGAAGGGTGTCCCAGGATCATCGTAGGGGTTCTAGGATTACCATGGGGGTCCCGAGATGGTTGGGGGGGAGGTCTTAACCGCGGAAAGGCTGGGGCTGGTACTGCTGTTGCTGTTGAGGCTGCGACTGGATGTACTGGAGGGCGCGGGCGATGGCCTCGGGGATCGGGGGAGGGGTGGGGAGATGGGCACCTTCAGCACGGAAACCTGGAAGAATTTGTTTCATTGTTACTCGATGATTAAACATAATTAAGTACTGATACTCCTAATGTTTCATCTTGCCCCAGACAATGCAAAAACAGAAAACAACAGACAATACGCTCCTTACATTCACTGGTAAATTGGTTATCAGCAGCAAACTAAATCATTCGTTCAGTCAAAGCTGCAGGAAACACGGTTTGGATACAAAAACAAATATTAAGAACAGGTTTACCAAGGAAATTACTGGTCACTTCATAATTTTATTATTTAAAATTTAGATTGAATTCAATTAAAGAAGATAATCTATCAAACTGCCACAGGAAGCGCTCTATTAACGACTAAAATATTTTGATTTATACCAAATGAAATTTATAAGTTAACAAACACGGTAAACCGGTTTATAGCTTACGCGAGGTGTCATCTTGGATATTCTAAATTAGGTCAGACTGGTACAATCTTTGCATCTATGCAAGTAATAAGATTTAAGATAATGAAAATTACATAAGATACGGCTACTGGTCTAAGATCTTGATTTTGTAGTTACATTCCATGGATGTGCCAGTGATATGCCAGTAGGCACAGTAATTAGTCATGTCATACAAAATTATATTTTCATTGGATTGTCACGAGATTGTTTCACTGTATAAAGCTTGAAAGAAGTCTTCAAAAGAACAAATCCATTAACTAAAATAGTTTTTAAAGTTATTCATAAAGATTGCGTATTCGAAATAATTCTTAAAGCGATCCACACCCCTGTTGAGTAAGAAATGTTTTGTAAGAAATCTTGCATCTATCCTGTAATTGTATAATCAGGTAGTATTTTTCAAGTTACCGTTCTCATCGGCGATGTAGGTGATGGTGATGGGAACACCCTCGGGGGATGTGTAAGCGAAGGATCCCTGGGCAACCTGGGCCTCGGCATCCTTCACACCAGCGTTCTTGAGGTAACCCTGCTCCTGAGCGGCGATGCCATTGCCGGTCTCGTAACTAAAATAATAACGTTTCTTAACAAAGATTCTAAATGTAATGTGTTCATTATGTAGGTTGTATCTTAGTGCTGGCCCAGTGAACACAAGATTGCTCTCACCGCAAACATCTACATGAAACACTGCAATAATTTTCTCAAATAATGTTTTATTGAACAATGAAGAACTTTTGAGGCTAGCAGCGCCATGTTAACTTAACTTATTGCTATTCATAAAGTGCAAATGTAATTGACGTTTGGATTTCATAGACATTTTATGCAACAATGCTTACTATTTTATCTCATATGAGGCCACAGCATGAGTATTTAGATCTCGTCTATTATGCAAACGAAGATACCTTATCTCTTCGTAATTTGTAAGTAAATGCTCCGTAAATCACAGAGGCTCTATAACAAACGAGGTCCTTATATACAGCTCGGGGCGGACTTCCACACGCCCGCAAAGATCAAATCTAATGAGAGGTTCCGCCAAACTGTTTTCGGGTCGCGCAATGACGCATTGTCAATGTATTGCTCTTGGGAATCTTTTGTTTTCTGTATGCAGTTAACTGCATTGCAAAATGCACTGTTTCCACTGTTTTGGACACAAGGGTGTACGGTCCCGTACAAAACACTAAGGAATCTGTAGCATGTCTTTCCTTCGTGGGTGTGTCTGTGAGAAAACTTAAGCGGCTAATAGAAAGAAACAAATACAAATTAATAAATCATTCAAACAAATAATGACCATGTAAAATTTTATGAATGCCAGCCAATTAATATCGATATAGATAAGATCAGTTAATTCCCGCATTGAATCAGAGCCATTTAATTGTGCAACGAGGTCTGGGCAACTGGCGTTTACGTCGCGCACAAATTCATGTTTATTAGTATTGACACATGAACAATACTATTTATGACCTTACTGAACTTTCCTTGTTTCACAATTCGCCAAACTGATATTCGTACAAAAAACCCAATCTTCACATTCATATGACAATTGAAACGATTGTGAACTGCAAAAAGTCTTGTCTTAGCATTAGGAAAAATATCCTGAAAAGTATTACTATTCAGCGGAATACGTTAGTAGGGCCTCGCTCTAATAGTACCTATGGTCTTAGCATTCTGAATAAATATATGGAATTAATATGTGGTTTAGTCATTATAGTTTTGCAAAATAATGTATGATTTATGTTTTGAGAAATGTTAGTATGTATTTTTGTTATGTAAAGTTTGTTTAGTGTTTTTATGATACCTTATTTCATATTATTAATCTATTTTCACCTGTACTGGTATGAACCATCGAAGTTGACTTCTTGGGATTGCTTAATGATGGGGATGACTTGTCCTGACTGGTACTGCGGCTGAGGCTGGTATTGGAACTGGGGAGCAGCGTAGGTCATAGCCACCAGGGCAGATAAAACCACGAACTGTAAAACAAAATTATATGTGTAATATTATTTTATTTTTAATGTAACAAATGTAGTAGTAGTTGAAGTAATTTGAAAATTATGTTGTAATTTTTCTACAAATGTAAGTATAGAATTCCATCCATAGTAACAATTCTATGAGATGATTTTAAGATTACCGTCTCAGTTACACATTTTTAAATTTAATTTCATAATATTGATCGAATTTGTCACCAAATATCTTCCGATGCGATTTATTTCAATTCACAAGTGTACATATGACCTCCATATTGCAAAATGTATCACTCAGAGATCTGGAGATGTAAATGCCAGGTCATTTACATTTTTATGCCCACACATCCGAATATTGCGGTTTAGTAGGCAATAACGATCTATCACCTTTCGCAACGCCCGTTATCACAATGATGAGAATTGACATTTCTGGAAATTGATTGACTGGGTAGCCTTGATCTGTGGATAAGGGTCACTTTCGTTTAAAATTAATTTATGTACTAATTTAAATAAAGAGGTATTTCAGGTATGAGTAACCCTGTATTATAAGTGGTAAAAAAAAAGGTATTAAACAAATTAAGAAGTCAAGAGGTTTGATTACAGATTATTAACTTTTATCGTGTAAAATTATTTTTCGTGCTATTTATATTATAATATTGTAATTTCCATGATGAGGCCGGTTGCTTCACATTAGTTTCCCGGTCATTAAGACGAAGTTACACATTATGGCGTGTATGTATATCGTCAAATTACCTCAACCTTATTAACTTTACTGAATAATTAGTGGATGTCTCAAAATTACGAAAATAATGACAGACTACTTATTGAAAGGATAAACGATAAGCATCGCGTTACACGTCTCAGCAATGCAAACAAAAATGCATTGTTCCTAGCGGGCAGTAGTCAAAAACTAATGTATGTGGGAAAACTAAACAAGTGTCTGTACGTTGATCCTTTGTTGGGCGTATCGTAGCATCGCTATTGTTCGAAGTTCATGAGCTGGCCGGGAATGGAGGCTTTGACGGCGCGAGGTGACAGCCGGTAGCCTATCGCGACCACACAATGGATTACAACATTATTAGTACTCTTATGATATTGAGATATCTGTCATCGCTTTACAATTATGTTTTTTGACTAATATGAATAGAAAACTGAGATTTCAGAAAAAAAGTCTTAATAGTAATATAATTCGGAACTAACTCAGTTTATTTGTCGCGCTTTCAAACCAATACTGAAGAACCGATTGAAATGAAATTTTGAACTTAGATAGTTAAGGGCTTAAGAAAGGACAAAGGTTCCTTTGTGACCGACTTTCCTATAAGGGAGTGAAATTATATGCGACAAACGATTTAACGCGGCTGAGGAGGAGACGGGACGGAACGGCTGATTGTGTATTATAAATTATATTTGTTTTAAAAATAATATCCCAAAAATAAAAAAGAACAAGAGTTGTCACTTAAAAGAATATTCTCAAAAGAATAAATGTTAATTATAGAAAATTATTATTAACCAGGAGGTTTAAACACTTTCTGGATATTTTACACACAAATAATTAGTTAAAATGGTATTAAAAATATGAATTATTATTTAGATGCAAATACCACTAATAATCACAAAACCGATAAAACTATATTTACTCAAAATATCCTTAACAATTTTAACTGTTTACTTAGTAATGATAAACTGTAACACTACTTCACTCACCGATTTCATTGTAATGTTTGTAAAGTGTGAATGGAGGAGCTGATGATCTTCGGTGGATGTGTATGGCGTGAATGATTTTTCAGATCGGCGGCTGCGGCTTTTATACGGCCTAGTGGCGGTGCAACACATGAAATTGGAGTATGCAGACGCGGGCAGACTTCAAAGCCGACGAAGCTCGCCGCCCGCCCGCGCTTCGCTCGCGCTAATAATTCAATTAAATTATGTATATGTACCATACTTCAATTTATCACTGTAAGTGTCAACGAAAAGAGTAACACCCTATCTCATGGGCTCAAATAAATTTTAACACAAAAGTTCTCTTCGGAACCTTGAAATGTATGCGCAGATTTATTCAAAAGGATTAACCTGAAAATAAAACGCACTCATAAAGGTTGCGCGGCTTGAAACTTTATTTGTGATCCTTATGTTTGACTGGCTCTGTGAAACATTGGTTAGTGACCCAGGTTCACTACCTACGGTTCCAAAAGTCGTAAGTTCGATTCCCACTCGGGACAAATATTTGTGTGATGAACATCGGTGTTTGTTCTGTGTCTGGGTGTGTTATCTATACTTCTATATCTATACATACTAATATTATAAAGAGGAAAGATTTGTATTTTTGTATGTTTGTAATGAATAAACTCAAAAACTACTGGACCGATTGCAATAATTTTTTCACCATTAGAAAGCTGCATTATTCAGAAGTAACATAGGCTATATTATAGTTTTAAAAAAAATAGGGATCCTTACTAAAACTCCAATAATGTAACCCAAGGTGTAAAAAATAGACCTGAAAAATTCCTTACGTCGCCTGCGCTGCGAAAACTATTGAAGATAGAACAAAACCATTTACTAAGACTTTGCAGAACTCATCATTATCTACAAAAAGTGTCGCGACAGCATATGTCTAAATATTATAGTTATGTCACAGCAAGCGGTTTTTTATTCTAAAAATTTAATTTATATGCCGCCGCTTGAAAGGGCTCTTTATTTGTACCTTGGTATTAATCCTTATCAAAATAAGTTTGTATATATTCAAGACGGCTTCAATACCTTTTTATAACTTTTTGAATTATTCAATTCGGACATTTAATTCGGAAGATATCACGAGTTTAAAAATGCAAGTATTAGAAAAAAGTCGCGTGGTTGCCGCCACCGCGTTCAGCTAGCCAGCATGCGATGTAGGCTCCATGTAAGCGTCACTGGGGTACGGGGGAGTCAATGTAATATAATAATATTATAAAGAGGAAAGGTTTGATTTTTTTTTGTTTGTTTGTTTCGAATAGGCTCCGAAACTACTGCACCGATTTGAAAAAATCTTTCACTGTTGGAAAGCTACACTATCCCTGAGTGTCATAGGCTTTTTTTAGATAAAAATAGATTTCTCTTACGGGGTTAAAATATATTACATAGAGATAGAGATATCCCCGAAGCGAAGCGAGGGCGGGTCGCTAGTTAAATATATTTAAGTATATTTGTGTATCCACTGTTGATTCTGATATCTGTAACACAAGTGCTTAAGCTACTTACCACGGGATCATATCAATGTATGTGATGTTGTGCAATATTTATTTAATATTTAATGGGAATAGTTGCTATTTACACAATAATTTATTGTATTGTTTATATATTGCTGTTACAATGAGTGTTGTATGCTTGTTTGGCTTTAAAACTTAAAATTAATAAAAGATACTATACTTAAATTAGTACTAAGTATGATGACAATATTACTTCAATGAATCAATATAAACCTAAACAAGGCCCAAAAAATAAAAATGCATCGTTGAATATACATTAACACGTTAAAGTTTATACTTACTACACTATCGTGCTAGTTTAGTAATCTAGGTTTTGAACATTTGAAGTATGATGCTCGTTGGTATAATAAGAAACCATTAAACAAAATGTTAGGGCAACTATAGTTAATGGGATGATATTATCTGCACTCTATGCCTGAATTTATCGTATACGTAAGTAATTATATTACCTACCTACTATTAATATGAACTGATTGCCTCGTTGGTCTATTGGAGGCAGGCGCCGCGTATAGACCAAGGTCGGGGGTTGGAATCCTGGGTCATAATTTTAATATTAGAATACAATATTGCTTACATTACTTTATGCCTAAATGTTACGAGGTGGAGGCGATATGTGATGGGTCATTAAAATCCTGCTGAAACAATCTCGGGAAAACCGGCATTTCAAACGGATATGGTTCAATAATTATAGTGCTATTATTAATTTTTTATTTGTGTTTTGTACCTACATATACTTACACTAATTATAATGTGCTTAATAAATTAATTTGTCCGTTGTTTAAGGATTGCTAGTATTATAACATTATCAAACTATTAGCGACTGCTATAAAATTTACCTAATGCTGACTTCACAACAAAGCCAGCAATTATAATAAAATGTGCGTAATGTCTACGTAACTTAAGAAGACTGTTAGGTGTGGTTAATGGGATGACGCGTTGGCAAGTAGTACTTATGAATTTTAATATTTCGTTCCAAATCTCTCGGTTCATGGTTTTATTTATCAATCGAGTTGTTACAATGAGGTGAATCTTTTTGAATGTGAATGAGCTGAGGTTTCGATTCGAATATGTTTTTAGGAATAACAATTTAGAGATTACTTTTTATTTGTTGTTTTTATTGCTATTAAAGCTTAATGTACATAAATATATAATTTGAAAAAAATCGCATTCATATCCCCGCCTGAACGGGGAGTTGAACCACTGGACCTTCCGATATCGCGTCTGATGCTCTTCCAACTGAGCTACACAGGTGTTCAGAGATTACTGAAAATAAATACCTTATCATACACTTCACGTTTATTTTATTACTAGTGACCCGCCCTCGCTTCGCTTCGGGTAAATTTTACATACAAACCTTCCTTAAGAATCACTCTATCTATTAAAAAAACCGCATCAAAATCCGTTGCGTAGTTTTAAAGATCTAAGCATACATACGGACATACAGCGAAAGCGACTTTGTTTTATACTATGTATTGACATATGCATTTTACACACATATTATAAGATTTTAGCAAATAAGTCTTGCAAGTGACCACGAGCGCTGTAAAGAGCTCGAAACGTCGAATCTCTCAGTTTGGATTAACAATACATGCAAGCTTGATCCTTAAAATTAGTTTTACTTTAAATATGTTAAAAACAAACAGTTGTAAGCCCTGTGAAAGCAAAATTTATGGACTATTACTGAATGTGTTGTATATTCTGGTTTATGCTTTGAATTTACTATGTACTGAAATTTTAAGTTATCGACGTAGTACATAAACACATTCCCATTCGCTTATTTGTGGACTAACTAATAGTCATTCTTAATCTTTAGGACTAATATTAATCACGTTAATGCTAATCCCGACGGAGCGATTAATATTATAAACATATTATATATACCTTATACGCCTTAAATGCACAACTTCAACAATATTGTTATTTACATAATTACGTTTATATTACATATTTCCCATGACATCGCGTCGGAAGTTAAACATTGCCTTGGATTGTATCAAAATTGTCGTTTTATACGTTAATTTATAAATTGATAATTAGTCACCCTCTGCAGCTCTTACAATCAAAGACATTCATTGTTTAATATTGTTCAAGTATGTAGGTAAGTGAAATAAAATATGATTTTGCAACAGTTTTTGCCATCGACGTTTTACTGGACATAAAAATATATGTATCAGACGTCAATAAAAAATTTTTTTGTCGATGACTGCCAGCTAACAAAGAATACTCATACGTAGGCAACCTTCTGAAATAACCATAAAGATTAAATACATTTGCCGTGAAGTTCACAAATTGCCAATCATGTCAGTCTCAAAGTGCCTGCCGGCAATATTAACTTGAAAATGATTCTTAGCTTGATCCCCAGCATAAACCTACAATACCACCTAATTAGGAACAGATTTTTAATGCTTATTCACAAAAGCCAGATCTCTAGTTTCGTAAGTAGGTAATCTTTATTAAATTTTAGATCTCAGGGTTTGCATTAATATATGTGGGTAAACAACGACCTATTTAGCAATGCGGATCTCAGATCGGATCGAACGATTTACTTAAATTATCGATGAACTTTGACAAAAGTGATAAAGGAAAAATGGTGCCTGGGTTACTATGTTCTTTAAACGTTTTAGTAGTCATCATCAAGACATGAAAATGTAGCGTATACCATAAAGGAAGATACAAAAAGATCACGTGAGAGCATAATATACCCTAAGCTCAGAAAAATAAAAATTACACTAAAATTAGACTTTATGGGTCTACACGCGATATTAGGAGTAGCAAATTACATAGCTACTTACTGCCCGACGTTTCGACTGGGTTACACCAATCGGGGTCGCGAGCGAACCCTTAAATAAAAATTAATTGGGCCGAAATATTTCACAAATGATAATAGGTATTCGTATAATAGCAACACTTTGTCAGTCTCAAAGCTATATTGCTACTCAGGTAAAGCAATTATTGGTGAGTCCATTTAATTACATCAGTCAAGGTATGTGACATTAAATAACAAATTTGCTTCTATGTTAATAAATAACTCAACTATTATGTAAGCCTTGTACAGCTTTGCTCATCAGACTGCAATACATCGATGTTATAGTATCCAATGCTCGTGCAGTCTTACAATTATGTTCCTGATTGTACATTTTGACATCAATAGATCTACAGGATTTTGCAGCAAATAAGATTAATAGCAGTACTCATTGGCTTATTATAAGTTTACTATACTCCGATGATCTTTAATGCAAGTATTTGACTACGTAGGCGTTTGTATGAGAATCACTGAAATGTTCCGACTAAAATCATATCAGATCCATCATACAATGCCTTAGGATAAATGTTTAGAGATTGGAGATCGTTTTATTACTAAGTTTCCATAGCATACTTAAATGAGCTACCTATAAAATATGGCTAAATCCGACTTTCGGACTAAATGTCATGTAATTTGTTATCGTTGAACACCGTTTACAGGCATGTCGTTGATGTCTTTTCGTTAGAAGAAAGCGTTACGAGTGCATTTTATTATTATTTCAAAATATTGTAGTATTATAAAAGTTGTTGAGTATATCTGACAGCATCTAATTAATCAAACATGTCTTGCAACATTACATATCTTTTTTATATTAATTATCTACTCACATGATTGACTTAGAATCTGATTCTTTTTAATACTCCTAATTTATTGTCTGTTAGTAATCTCCACGTGTAAAATGTGGATATACATTATGATAGATATTACTATCATAATGTATATCCACATTTTTACTAAAATAAAAAAAATACTGCAAATACACTTCATGTTTTTAATAGGTCAAATGTCTGTAAGATGTAAGTTCTACTTGCCATAATTGATATCATTGTTTAAAATCAATTTCCGTGTTAAAGTGCCCTTCAACTTGTAGTTTGATGAACAGCGTCTTTATCCGTACTGATTCTTTGTATTTCCAATATAATGTATGTTTACTTCTGACCTTTCCTCTGTTTTGTTTTTGAACGAACATGAATGATGATCGCATTATAGAGCACATTGTATGTATCGGCGTCGGGGGTGGCCGGCGGCGACATCAGAGGGTTAACACTATCGTTAGGTTCACTACTCTTCACTCTGTGGGCTGCGTAGGGTCTTCAGGCAATGAATAACACCACATACAATAGTTACAGTTTTATTCTTGTTCGGCGATCGTAAGTTACACGAACGAAATAACATTATGGTCGATATAATCACGATAACCAATACTGCCCGGTCACTAGACAAGTCCCAGGGACGACCTAATCGAATCTGAATCTAAATCGTAACCGTCTTCTCAACTCCATCATTTTAACTCAAACTAAATGTGACGGGCCATGTCCAAACGAACGACTGTCACCTTTTTGACAGTTGCGTTTGAGTGACCGGCCAGTATTATTCGAATGCAACAAACATCATTTAATCAAGTAATCATTGTTAATGACTTCCTAAAATCAAGTTAGGATTTACAATAATATTACAACATTATTTAGCACTACATAATACAATTTCATAAATCAACCTAAACGTCTTGCTACCAAGCGCCATCTAGCGAAGATCATAGACACTTATTCAAAAGCGCCGCTCCCACTACCCGCTATCCTACACGGCCATTCTGACGTTTCACCCGTCCTCGGGTGTTGTAACTGAGAACAAAATGAAACCAAAAGAGTAAACCGTTCGGCCATCCCGGCTAAAACTTATTCAAGAGCTTCTGAGCTTACAAAATTTCATTTTACTTAACATTGAAACGTTTGACCGACAAGTTCCCAAGTTCAAATCTGCAACTAAGGCTTTACTCAGCATATCCAATTCATTAATAACACAAGTCTAGACACACACCACCCCTGACGATTGCAATACTCTATTCCATGTCTCAATCTCATATCTCTCTATTCAAAGACCGGACAAATGTTTTAGCTCGATCAGCATGCAGTGATCAATTAAGACCAGCCTACTGCATCGAGCAACACCATTCCTCCCACTTTGAAATAAGTCTCATAAATTCCAACCAAGTGCGTCCCTTTAACCAGTCATGTAAGCAACTCACAGTGACCGTACAACACCAGTGTGTCCCTTCGACCAGGTTGGACCGGACGACATCTGTGTCCCTTCGACCCACAAACTCCATTGATCCTTGGTGACTTCACAATCTGGAAGAGTGCATCCCCTCAACCAGCCCCATGTGCATGGCCCGGATGACACTTTCCTCTCAACCATTTCAACAACCGAACACATGACCATCAGTCGGACCAAACGAGCGTGTCCCCTCAACCAGCCGCCTACAGCTGCATGGCCCGGACGACGCTGTCTCTTCAACCACAATTACAACTACTATCCAGTCCATCGGATACCCGTACCATCAACATGTGTCATTAAACAAACCAACAATCATCATCATCATCAAAGTAATTATCATTAGCATTGTCCAACTATTTGGGAACCTATCGTTCTATTAGAATTCAAAGATGTCAAAAAGCATCTATCGCATTTGCATAGGGAAAACCAAAACCAAAACCTCAATTACTTTAATAGGGCCTTTAAACTTAGGGTCTAACTTGGTCTGATTTCTTTCCTCATTTTCATACTGTATGTACATAAAATCACGCCTTTTTCCCAGAGGGGTAGGCAGAGATCACTTCCTGCCATGTGCTACGGTCCTGGCACACCACTTTCGCTTCATCCGCATTCATCAACCTCTTCATGCACGCTCGTCGATTACGGGTACTTTTGATTTGACCTTTCTTTAAGATTTGACCTATTTGGTCATGAAAGGTCTTTCTTGGTCTTCCCCTGTCGACATTTCCCATTACACCCTCATATACCCTTCGTTAATCGTCTTTCACCCATCCTCTCAACATGACCAAACCATCTAAGCATACCTATCTCAACCTTAGTCACTACATCTTCTTTCACACCACAACGTTCTCTAATTATTTCGTTTCTTATTCTATCATTTAGTTTTACTTCTAGCATACTTCTAAGTGATCGCATCTCCACTGCATTTATCCTACTCGTGCTGCTTCTGCCATACCGATCTTTCACTTCCGTACATTAGTGTCGGGACCAACACCCCGTATGAACCGCCAGACGTGCCTTTTTGGACACTTTCTGACTGCTCACAAAGGTGTGCAGCGCTCCGTTCACCATGTTACCAGCATTCACTCTGCTTTCAATATCGCTATCACACTTACCATCTTTTGTGAGCTGGGATCCCCAATGTACAAATTCTTTCACTTGTTCTACTTTTTCACTTCCAATCATAACTGACATTCGCATTTATTCCTTTCCCTTTTAAAGATTCATATAGAACAGTCATCATATCCTGCAACTCCGCAGCCGATGAAGCAAGAAGGACTTGATCATCAGCGTAACGGAGACACTGGACGATTGACTCATTCATTCTCAAACCTTTCTCAGACTCTCTCAGACTAATCAAGCAACTATCTAAGAATAGGTCGAACAGCCATGGTGACGCTACACATCCCTATCTAACACCTTTTTCGTGTTCATGTTCAACCAATCAGTGCATGCCCCATTCATTCCCCCGTTTATTCCCGTTTATATTCCTTTCTTGCTTCACTCATATCATCATTCGTCGCTTTTTGCATTCGGTGATTAGCTTTGATTGCTAACCAGTCTTGCCAAACCTTTCTTTCTATTTACAACATCTTATCCTACACGGCTTATCCTATACGGATCACATCTTGTACGCTTTTATCCATCCATACCTTTCTATCACTCTTTCCATTTCTCATTTTAGATTTCCCACACGCTTCTGTGGCAACATTGTCTCATTTTCAAGGACAAACATTATGTTCAGAGATCACTACATACTGTGACTCAACATCACACTACCGTTAATCGACCACGATGAATGTCTAAAGTCAAAACATAAAAACAATGCACCTGAAGTAAGATATCCTCTCAGCATCTGTCTTGCGTTCATGGTATAAGGAGTTTGTTGCTCCCCTTGCGGCTGCTCCGTAGTAGCCGTCTGTTGTCCTGCCGCTCAATTCCCAGTTATTTCCACAGATATATGAAGTACAAGGCATGGCATCTGAAACAATGATTTCTCACAGTAGACAACTGACTGGTAAAGCGTTAAGAATCACCGTTCAATTACCTATCTTAATTGAAGTGAAACCAACAATTAATTTACTTGTTCGAGAGACTAAAATTATTAATTGCTTTCTAATGACAAGCGAGCTTTTTTGCTCTGACATTTTTTTATTGTCTCATATTGGTTTAACGGCCTTGACAAATATCATACAGCCAAATCTTCAGTTTTATGATTTATTTTTACTAATTTTAACCAACACACACCCACACACACACACAGATTCACACTCCCTGTTTTTCTAAGCTGTCAGTAGCCACCACAAGTTGCCTGAGGTCTAAAACTTCAGCACTTAGTGGCATCAGGCACATAATAGGTAGGCATTTCACATAATCTTTCACACTTTTCATGTGGCTGCTAGTAATTTACCAAAACACTATTTTAGCCGTTACTCTTATTATAAGAGATATCTGCATTGAAACCGACAATAAGGCGTCTGACTGATTTCAGTGCGCAGGACATATTATAGCGCACAAGTGCGCGCGCAAACACAAGTGCACTCTCCATTCCCCCACTCCCACAATTCGGTGAGACAGCAATCCGACATGACCGATGAGAGATCGGGCGCAGGACCACCAGCTTAACTTTCCGAGGCACAGGCGTTCAACCGCCAACTTCCCAACTCTGGGCTGAGTAATTTAATTACAGAAAAACTCACACAAATTTTGCCCAACTCCGGACTCGAACCGGGGACCTCTCGGTCCCAACGCAGCACTACACATACATACACACACGCAGGCAGTTGAAACCGACTATATTGACTCATCAATAAAATCACGACAGTATGAAAAAGACTCACAATTATTCTTGCCAATCCCTGGCCG
This sequence comes from Maruca vitrata, assembly GCA_039566165.1. Lineage (NCBI taxonomy): Eukaryota > Metazoa > Arthropoda > Insecta > Lepidoptera > Crambidae > Maruca > Maruca vitrata. The sequence goes on along the minus strand of CM076917.1, from coordinate 8,889,605 downwards.
CCATTGGTTGCACGACGACGACTTGATGCTAGTGTCCCTTGCCACCACATTTAAAGCATGTCACATCCTGCTTTTCACGTCCGCAGGTAGTTGCAGGCTCCGTCGAGGGGCCGCGGTTGGTACGCTTCTTATCAGGTCGCTTGTCAATTCGCCGATAGTGAAGTCATCAGACAAGAAGCGCAAATGTCGAAGCATTCGCCCTCCTTTAGACGGTCATTTTGCAAGTTAATAAGTGTAGCAGCTGACGTCTTAATGCAGCGATACAGAGGTCAACGGTGTCATACTAAGCACGCAGGTCGTTGTTAGACTTGTCCGGGTCAAATTCGGGCAGTGAAATCTCATCCACCGATGCAGTAGGCTTGATTGCATCGATCAGGCTCATCTTATTGGGGTTCTGCGACTCCAAGTACACGCAAGAAAGATTCATCTAATCCGGGTACACTCGTGGTGTTTCTTCTAGCCCGAAGTGAATCCCACTTCTGATATCGGCGTCGGGGTGGCCGGCGGCGACATCAGAGGGTTAACACTATCGTTAGGTTCACTACTCTTCACTCTGTGGGCTGCGTAGGGTCTTCAGGCAATGAATAACACCACATACAATAGTTACAGTTTTATTCTTGTTCGGCGATCGTAAGTTACACGAACGAAATAACATTATGGTCGATATAATCACGATAACCAATACTGCCCGGTCACTAGACAAGTCCCAGGGACGACCTAATCGAATCTGAATCTAAATCGTAACCGTCTTCTCAACTCCATCATTTTAACTCAAACTAAATGTGACGGGCCATGTCCAAACGAACGACTGTCACCTTTTTGACAGTTGCGTTTGAGTGACCGGCCAGTATTATTCGAATGCAACAAACATCATTTAATCAAGTAATCATTGTTAATGACTTCCTAAAATCAAGTTAGGATTTACAATAATATTACAACATTATTTAGCACTACATAATACAATTTCATAAATCAACCTAAACGTCTTGCTACCAAGCGCCATCTAGCGAAGATCATAGACACTTATTCAAAAGCGCCGCTCCCACTACCCGCTATCCTACATATAAATGACCCAGGCATTATAGCAGCATTAACCCTTAAAGGCTACAACGGTGTTTTTACACCCGGGTGGCTTAAATTTCTGTCTCTATCTTTTTTCGTTTTTACCGCAGCGCCTTGCGATTTCGTGTATTCTCATAAGTCGACAGGAGCCCTCGAACGCGCGGGGAAATGGGTTGTGCGCGCGCGCTGGTCCCGAGATACACTCGCAACCCGGTGTTTTTACACCCGTTGTAGTTATAGTGGGCTACTGATTTACATCGTAAGTAATAAACTTTTAATGTTTTATTTTTATAATGTGTATAGAATATGTTGTTTAAATGTTTAATATTATATGTATTGTGTTTATTATTATTTATAGGTATTATTTTTAACTGTGTTATTATAATCTAATGCTATTTTTATTTTAGCTTGTGCATCGACTGAGAGACCAACAAATAGAAGATGCACTACTGGCATCAGATGAAGAGTCGGCAGAAGAGGAAGATTATGTAGAAGAAGATGTACGAAGTGTCGACGAAGATTTCATTGTATTAGAAGCTCCTTTGGATATGTTAAGTCACAAACAGTAACTTTGAAAAAGATCTCATTTTGATTTCAAAAATTTATACGATTTTTTCAATTCATAAACATAAGTTCCATGACAAATTAAAGGCTTATATGTGATCATACAGAAATATAAAGACTAATAAAAATTTATAATAAGTTTCTTTTCTTTTTGCATTTTTTCACACCTCTTCAAAAATTACTATGATCTTGAGGACCCTTGTTCACACGCAAATTAAATTGTTTTTTACTTTGAAAATCTAAACCTTTGAATCAAAATATTAAAGAGCATGATCCATGGTTAAAGCATACAAAATAAAAAAAAATAATATATACTCATTTATTTAATTTACTCCAATAATTAAATCCGGGTGTTTTTTCACCCATTGTAGTCTTAGTAGTATACAAATTCATTGTAGCCTTTAAGGGTTAAAGTTCCATCTGCTTAATTCAATAACAAAGTAAATATCTTATTTACACGGTGTATTGCTGCCACTCTAAAGCCTTATATTGACGTATCTTTTAGTTATTTGAACTTGAAATTATTTTTAATCTCTTGTAATTTTAATTGTCTTTTCATTTAATTTATCAGGTAGGTACCACTTCATATTTAGGAAGACGCAATTTCAAACATTTTGGTTTATCGGTTAATAGCACTGATAATTATCTGTCACATAAGATTCACTCTTAAATTTTTACCACGTTCTGTCGAGTCACTTTATTTGACTCATGAAGTGTAAAGGTCATTAACTTAATAAGTGGAGCTTTGCGACAATTACCACCATATATGTTAGATGGCACTAGTACCGTATGTCATTCGGTGTGGAGTCTGATAATTTTAGCACAGATGATCTTGAAACTTACCAGATTACATAAATGCATGGCCAAGCGTCTCATCCACTTACATATAAATGATTTGATTAACATATTTTAACTTTATTGTAGCATATTTTCACGTACTTTCCGAATAAAAATGAATATGAGATGTTTTTAAATTAGGAGACCAAGATCGTATACCATACATACCTACTACGATATTGTATATGCTTGATCCAGAGTATTTTGATGTAAAAAATTAAATAATATCTTTCTTACCATATTCATAAAATTAACGCAATATCACTTCAGACACATTATCAACGCAATAATAAGTGGTGATACAAAGTATAAAATATCATAAAATTTAGCTTAATAACTTCGCAAGTCTTACGTTTTTAATTTATGACGTTATTTCAGTTATCTGCCCAAAAATTAAGACGAAATACTCAATGGTAATGTTTTTTGTCCACTTTACGTGGTATAGAGGAGAATATTAATTTAAATAAAATTTTAAGGCATGAAAATCATCGATCACCTATAAAGATCTCATTGGGAAATAAAAACAAGGCCAGTCGCTAAGAGAGGATGTGCCAATAAATAACCGTTCTAGTTATGTAATAAACACCAGATTGTCACTTTTGATTACGTTAGGCCTATATGTATACGAGTTGATTCAAGCTGCCTTAGCTTTAATGTCATAATTAATATGCGCATTTTAATAGCATTTGAACCCTAAAAGACCTTTCCCTGTAATTGCCGAAGTACATACAAGAGCTACAAGATATATGATATGATGTCATTTTCTATGGAGCAAAAATGGACACTTAGAGAGTTTTATGTCCGCTAACTGTAAGTACATTTCACAATCGAATAATTACACTGAATAAGCTTGTCCACAGATCATTTTTGGATTCGTTAATTAAAGCTAAAGCCAAAAAATAAGATACTAATTAATTTGACAAAGTTATCACTTCTTAAAACAGAACTACAACACACACAGATCAAAATAAAAAATCATTTAGATGACAAAACTTTTATTAAAACTTAAAACTAATTTACATAATTTGGTTTGTATAAGCCGGAATGTAATTATTCTTTAAGGGTTTTCTTAATTTTCTTTGATGAAATCAATATGAAGAAAAAACGTCATTACCTATAGTATTTTTACTAAATTAGATAGTAGGCTAGCGCAAACCAGTGGCTTCAAGTATTTTGTCATTGATCGCGTTAAATTAATTTCCAAAGGTCAGATGATATTATTAAGTTCAAACCTATAAATTTACATCAGTATCCTATTTAAGAAGAAACTTACTACCAATGAATATTAAGTATATTTATAAGTAAGTCACAATATTTAAAGTAGCTCAGTCTAAATCTTACTTGAAAAATGTTTAACGGACATATGCCTTGATCAAAATTTTTGTTTACTTTTACAAATTAGAGCTAATCGTTTAATTTTATTGTCTACATATTCGTACCTATAATACAAAATGGTGTCAAAAGCACCGTTGGAGTTAAAGTACGATAGAGATATACTTGCAGTAGAGTTTACTAGTAATAAAAATAGTACTAAGGCTAGAACCTGCCCCTGGCTTTGAACGGGGAGGGCTGGTACTGTGGCTGAATGTTAGACGAAGCCTCGGCCGCGGCAGGAGGTAGGGTCTTCAAGTACTCCAGAGCCTTCTGGATTGCAGGCGGGATCGGCGGTGGCGTTGGCAAGTGCTCGCCCTGTAAATAGTAAATAAGTCAGACACATGATATACGTACAACACTGCTGTTTAAGTTGCTTAAGCACTTGTGTTACGGGTATCAGAAACAACAGCGGTATACACAAATATACTTAATGTATTAATAGCATAAATATTTGTCGCGAGAGAAGGTAGAAGAGACTGGGGCAATAACCAATGTGCCATCAAGCCACTCAAAAATAATGAATGAAAAACTCTTGAATGAAAATTATGACTTATTTTTCATTGAAAAGTTTTCATTCTATAAAATAGTATGTGCCTCACACTAAAATTGAAAAAATACGTAACTTCGATAGTTGTTTTAAAGACATTTCTTAAGAAGCATACGGGCAACCTTTAAAGTTCAAGATTCGATACAAAACGTACATTTTTATCCGATAATAGGCTATCGCAGATGTTCTGATTCCACGAAGTCTTAAAGTGAAACATGGATTGGCAGTAAAAATGCCACACCTGGTATCTATTGCGAAAGCTCGGAAACATTTGCATTTTTGTCAGCCGTGATATATTATACTGTCATTTAAATCAGATGTTAGAATTAAGTAAGTTACTACTGATTTCCTAATCTCGACAGTTCTGCTGCAATAAAGTTCTACTTTATTGTTGTAGACGAATAGAAGGATAAGGGCAACATGTATGACGAGAAAAAAAGTTCTAATTATAGTTTAGGTTATGGGTTAGCGGTTGATATTTTGCAGCGACATTTGTTTATATGTTAGCCAACTCGCACCAGACTGCGCTTGCTTGAAATCTTCCTTAGAGGTTTACGCAACGCAGATGATTCAGGCACCATTCAAGATACATACTTTCCGAGTAATTTGCGATATATGTCAGGACCGCTCCCACTTTAGCTCGCCATTTATCTTTTTAGAGGTGGCTCATGCAAATATTGTAGCTTAGTCTTGTATGTTATTTGTTTGGCGTCGTATCTATAATGACTTTACTAAGTAACAAACTGTTACATATGCGATTGGTCAATGTATTTTCATTAAGTATAGAAAACGAGTATGATAAGTATATTATTTTATGACAAAATAATAACTCCGCCATACTATTTAACTTAAATTTAAATATACCTAAATCAATAATTTACAAAATTGTTAACTTAGTTAGAATATATTGTAAACGTTACATGGGTAAATCTAGATTCTATACGGTTACATTCATTTGTAGCTGAATGTTGTAAGTCTGTTGTGATTGATTTGATCACTGCATTCAATACCGAACAGTTTTTGAAACCTAGGATGGACACATGGCTGTTAAACAACCTGGCATTTTACATAATCAGCCTATTGCCTAAAGGTGTCAATCAATCATAGTGTTACACAGCCTAACAATAAGATGTCATCGGTGGCCAATGCGCCGGCTTACCGATGCCCAAATTCTCTGGTGACATTTAATTACCTGCTGTTGTTAAAGGTGTGTCAACAAGGTGTAAATTTGTTGTCATTGGCGCTACCACCTTTTAAGTTACAATTAAAGAATGAGGCAACAAAGGATATTAAAATTATATTGTGATAAAATAATTGTATGATTTAGTGCCTCTCTATTAGTTGTTATTTCGGTGTTTTGGTTTTTATTTCGGTTTTTCAATACATTCGATCTGGGTTACTAAATGTAAATGTTACCAATAAATTTACTACTAAAAAATAACCAACATGTATGAAATAAAGAAAGCCACCGAAAAAAAAATAAGTAAGTGTAAATCTATCTGAAATGAGATACTAATACGAAATGAGTCAGCAACATTTTCTGTGAATGTTTGTTATTTTATGTATTTTCGCATATTTTGTGGGTCAATGCTGATTTGATTACGTTGGTATTGTCTAGAAAAAGTGATATACGTTCTTTGCGTAGTGACCTCAAGTCAAAGAATCACAGGTTTGACACTGAGAAATGTTTATATTAACATAATTATCCGATTGAAAAACTATCAATTAATTAAGCATGCATTTTACAGATTGCTGGTTTATTTAACATAAATCAAAATTGATGGAATACATATATTTATTAATCAATATCAAATTAGTATTATAATATTCAAAGAGTTATCCACATTTAGTTAATTGAACCAATACTCCAGGCTATAGATCTGCATCTTTATAGGTTATGCCTTACCCAATGTTTTTTGCCATCACATTTTCAAAATCCATGAAAAAAATAATCGGTGTCTGTTTTATGGTTATAGTTATTTATTGCTTGTATTTTATAGAACAGTGCCAAACAAAAAAGCATCTTAAGAAGTCAGGTTATACACGAACTGTTTCTTTTTAAGCAAATAATGTTGGATAGGCTTAATCAGTCAATTTGTATCGACACCAAAAGCGTTTTATTATACTTAAAATTGAAGGTATACCTATAGATTTTTCATGTAGATAACTAAATTAAAAGATTAATTTCACTGACGCTTTAACTAGTTTCATTTGCATTTTGAACCAAGGTTTCTATTAACGAGACCAGCCAAGTCTGATTGGACTCGCGCGCCAAGTGTTCCGTTCTAAAAAATGTCTACCCGTTAGAGCTTGACGGATCGATAAATAGATTCCTATACTTCAGACTTCGTGTACCATAAAAATGAAATAAAAAACTTAAGACATTTGGAATATATCCTAACAACACATTACCTAACTAACCTACATAACATCTACATAAAGATTCGCCATGCACAAATGTCAAGGTCCTCATTCAATCCGAGGGAGTGGTGAACAACCGATGCCTAGCAAGTGTTGATATGTTTTATTATCTGTGCAGTTTTACGGTCCATTACACAATTGTTGGAGTGTACTTAATAATCATCAGCCTCCTTATTTGGCGCTACACAAATAAGTACTCTGGCAATCGGAGAATTATGACCTGAGGTCGTTTCTTTGGTTTGTCCCAACGGTGTAAAGTGTAGAAAAGAAATAATATGACAAATATTATTCTTTCTTTATCCAAGTATAATACATAAATACTAGTAAGTAACTACCAGTTGTAGAATAAATACCAGTTAAAGAAGCGACAACTTCAGAACTATACATCTGGTTTTCATGTGATGACATATGTCAGCATATTTTCCTTGTCTGTAATCTCGTTTGTCTGGTCTAAATATGTAGGGTATATACTATTTAATTTTTGTACTCTACATTTTTGATATTCAATGTTAAATAGAAAATGTACTAATCTAAATATTATAGAAATTTACAAAAATTAATTAGTTACCTATCGATAACAAAAGCCTTAATATAAAATACAAACCTTTCACATTATCACAATTTCTTTAAAGCGTTATTTTCATACTTTCTCGGAACCATGGTATAATTCTGGGTCCAAAAGATTTTGTGGCCTTGTAATTAACAGATGCATGAAAAACAACCAAATACGATTTGCTGTGCAAAATTTAATGGTGCTTATCGAGGTAAAATCATGCATATAAGTGGCTTTTGCAAGAACATTGAGGATAAATAAACTATAATAAATTTATCTTCCTCTATGTGTGGGCTCTAATTTTTTATCTAAGAGCACTGTGTAATACTGCTTATTTTGGCAAAGAAGCGAGAGTAGTAATATAATGTAACCATTCCCATGTCATAAAATAAATTGAATAAAATGAACATAATAATGACTCACGATATATGACAGAAAGAAAAAACTCATCAAACAGATCGTAGTATTATTTGTTTACGAATTCTTACAAGTATGTTCACCTATCCTCATTGAACGAATCATGAGTTACATACGTACGATATGTCCGATTCGTGCGATGCTGATAGATAGACTAAGGAGAATACTGCATAACAAGGAACGCGGCTTTATTCAAAATTGGCAACAGGGAACCGCGCCTGCCTTCGCATACCGGAACGGTTTGCCTTAAAGAGAAAAAATTATATTTTTCACCTGTGGTTGGAATCCGTTCTCGTCGGCGATGTACGTGAGTGCGATGAGTTGCCCCTCCGGCGATTTGTAGCTGAACTTGCCCTCCGCCACCTGCACTTCCTCGCCCTCGCCCTTGCCGAAGTTCTTCACGTAGCCCGATTCTTCGGCATTGATCTCATTCCCTGTTTCGTATCTGAAAATATGTGTTTTTTTTTTCAACTTTATGACTTTCTTTAGTTTGAAGTATCAGCCAGTTTAGCTTTAAATCTGTTTTTTTTTTGTGAGTTCGACCAAACCGGCGTATTTTAGGTTAAGATTACCTATGTTTGACCGATCACCTTGGGACAAATGTATACTTGAAGTCTGGTACTGATTTTCATGAGGACTTTAACCAATCAATCCTAAATCTTGATTGTGTATCGGAATGTTTAATGACCCAAATGTATGTTTTAACGAAAGATTAAAAGTTCTATTCCTGATAACAATAGTAATACATATTACTATTTTGAATAGCAAATTCCATTTGCTATTCTTACGCTAAACCAAAATTATGTTTTGTAATGACACTATAATTTTTTTTTATTTAAAAAAACTTTTGCTTGTGTTGGATACATTATCTTAACATAATAAGTAAACGTCTAGTCTTTGTCAACACTCTCGTGTACTGTACAATTATTATGTCAGAAGTGAAGGCTTCTAAGAACCAGGAATATTCGTTAACAAACATCTTACAAGAAATTTACATTGAAGCTTAGGTAAAACACTTAACTGCGGTGTTTGGAAGTGGCCATAAATTATTGGTTACTGTGACTGCCTTGTTGGTCTATTGATAGCACGTGCTGCGTTAGGACCGAGAGGTCCTCGGTTCGAGTCCGGGTTCGGACAAAATGTGTGTGAGTTTTTCTGTTAAGTAATGACTCAGCCCAGAGTCAGGAAGTTGGCGGATGCACGCTCGTGTCTCGGAAAGCACGTGTTAAGGCAGTGGTTGTGCACTTTAATATTATGTCCTGCGCAGTTGGCTTATCTCCGTTAAAATGAACCGCCATGGCCGGATGGTCAGGCGGATCGGCTTTTACGTTAACTTCATTAACAGTTTAAGTTAACTTTATTTATTACAGAACGTTATTCATAGTAACGTATAACTACAACTTGCGTGATTACAAACGAAAAAAAAATATTTAGATACTTTATTAACTAACTTAATATTAACCGACCTATAAATTAGCGTTCTTTAACCAATAATGGTTGTTTATTTTACTTTAAGATTTTGATACCTTTCATAGTACCAGATGGATAATATAATGAATAAAATTATTTGTGTAAAGAGGCCAAATTTATTAAGTAAAGCGTAAAGGCACCATCGATACAGATGCTTTCTAGTATTGGTGCCACAGTATATACCCATTGTAAAGTCTATCAACACTTTAAGGCTAATCTTTTTGTAATGTAAATATTTTATTTTATGTAACTTGCCTTGTTGTTGTAATAAATATTTTATATCTTTATCCAATTTGACCTTTTTGTTTAGTTATCAAAATAATCAAAGTCGAGAAACTATTAAAGCCAGCTTATTGGCCAGCCACACACAGTCAGATTTCAGGTCGGTATAGTTTTTGACTGGCTCGGTGGAACATTGGTTAGTTACCCTTGCTGGCGGTTCCACTGGCGTGGGTTCAATTCCCACTCGGAACAAATATTTGGTATTTTTCCGTGTCTAGATGTGATTATGTATTTAAGTATGTATATAGAAATATATATGTATGTATATTAATCTCTGACGTCCATAGTACAAGCTCTGCTTAGTATGGGGTCAGGTGACCGTGTGTGGAAATGTCCCAGATATTTAGTCCCAGATATTTTCAAAGGTTCATAATGTAGAGTTCAATACTTACAGCCACTTGTATGTTCCATCGACATTTGGTCCATCCGTTTCAAAGCGGATTATCGGGATCTGCTCTCCAGGTGGGGGCTGCGGTGCCTGTGCGGCCAAGCTCGTCGCCAATACGACCACGAAGATGAATGAGATCTGAAAATTACCACGTAAAAGTTGAATAATAAATATCATACAGCCAGACATACAATGTTTTCAACGAAAGTTGTCCAAATACATGCATTAATGATATCGGAAACAACAGTCATAAACATATCCAGACATGGAATAAACACCTATGTTCATCACACAAATATTTGTTCCAAACAGGAATTGAACCCACGATTCTGTAAGAGGCGCGTGCCATCGAGAAAGTAAAATAAGTCGAAACAAAATTCACTTGTTTTGCAAATGAGCAAATCCCATGCTAAGATTATTATGGCGTGTGTTTACTTAAGGCGCTTTCTGATCCACCTGATGTTATTATTAAGGACGTAAAATATAATATGGCACATCGCAAACGCCTGTTTGACAGTAACAAGCAAATCATATAACGCGTAAACGCTTGCCGTTGAAAATGTTTTTTTCCTAACTGAGTACTATGATGACTTGGAGCAGCCTTCTCAAAATCACTATAATACGTGCGGAGAAGCAGAAGGTTCTCACCGCATTGAGGAAATTGATAATTTTAGCAGACTCACAATTATTTTGAAAAAAAAAACGATTGGTATATGTGCTAATGTCGTAAGAATCTTCATAATAATATGTAAAGAAAATTTTGTACATTAAATTTGGCTAGTTTGCCAAAATCAATATATCATGAATAAAATTCAGTTATATAAATATATGACAAAGAAGATGTACCTAAAGGTAAAATTTTCTTAAATAGTCCATTTTGTTGGCGTCCAATAACATTTTTCATGTTAGTATTTCGGCACAAACTTCCGTAGTTAAACTGTTACAATGTTACAAACTCATGATCTAATTAATCATCACAAATTACCTAAGCATTCTGGCATAATAAACTGATCGTAGCACGTAACATAGGCAACGCGCATGCGTGAACTGCACTGAGTCGAGGAAATGCACTTCTACAGAAGAGCGAAAGTTGCAGTCGGCGAACAATGCAGCACCGATAAAAGAGTCGTGCCGAAACCACACACCGCACTCGTAATTTATGTGACAACATTGAAGATATATGCAAATGCGTTTTCACGAGGTTCCCGTTGCATTCGTAAAATTATGTGAATGACAGAACTCTCTCTCTTCCTTGACTCTTACTAATCCAAAATTGTACGTATTAAACGTGAGTATACAACTGTGCATGTATCATTCAAGAGTTGTTTTCGAGTACATATTTACGGAACATATTATAAGTAAATCATAAATGAATAATTGAAAATACATATTCGTAGCTCTTCTTTTTTTCCCAATCCAGGCATCACCTAGTCCTAATCTGAAAATAGGATTTCTTAAAAGTGACGCAGTGTGTAATGACTAAGAAATCAGCTTTCGACACTTGTACACTTTGGACAGCTTTTCATTTGATGTCCTTTATCCGATCATGTCTTCGAATCTGACATCTACTAATAGGCAGTCAATACAGTTCAAATTAGCTGACATTTCCTTTGATAGCTAGAAACGCGATTACGATATTAACACGTGTGCGCTTGTAACCATTTATGTATCGTATTGAAAATTATAAACATCGCGACGCCATTGCACATCGTCATATTTATTCGCTTTATCTTGAATCGAATAGTATATAAGTACTATTTATTTTTTTAATCTCTAATTTCCCTATTAATATCTAGCACTTTTTTGATTTAACTTGTAAATTTGAAATTATTCTTTAAGATGCCGCATAAAACTGTACTTTAGTTTTAGAATTCTAGAATATTTTGTAAAGTTTTCAGTAATAGATCATTGACAAGGATGATCACGTATTACGTATCTACACTGAAGATGAAACTTCACACAACTGAGATATTGAAGATCGGATAAACCTCCACGATTATAAAAAAGATCCAAACGTAGGTACTATAATACGAGTATAAATCGTATAAATGTTCTTTATTGTTTTGGATTTCATGATGAAATTTTACATAGCGGATGAGACATGTAGCATAAAGATTTTATCTTGATTGCTATCAACCGACTCATAAGTGTGTTGAGTTGTGTTTTAATATTTTAATATGAAAACGAAATAATAATATAACAGCCGTCATATCTCAGTTGAAACGTGACGGAGCAGTGTAGAGAATACGGTGGAAACAAGAGACGAATGAATTCCGTGACCTGACAACAATCTCATTTGTGTTCGAGATGCACTGCCTTTTGCGAATGTTGAGCGTGATGGCCTTTGACCTGCGCTACCTAATGCTGATTTTACTGAAAGCAGAGAAATTTCAAACATAATTGGATTGCAGGTCGATGCATCTCCGCTTTGAAACGGCTTTGTTAGGCAATGGGCTTTATTGTACCACTAGTTGACCCGGCAGGTGTTGATCCTAAGAAATGTCAATTCGACAAGTAAAGAGTAGGACCTTACTTACGTAGATTTAATTAGCCGTCTTTAACGTATCACTTTAAAATTAATTGAAATGCAATTTAAAACGTAACGTATAAAATTATTTTTTACAAATTACATCGAACAATCCTTACTTATCCTAATATTATAAATTCGAATGTAACTCTATCTGTCTGTCGTATTTTCAGACCAAAACTACTGAACCGATTTGACTGAAATTTGGTACACGGATATTCTAGAGCCTGAGAATCATATCTTTCCTTGTACTTATACACATTGGATAATGTGTATGTACACTTACAAGTCAGTTTCAACATAAAATGGTCCCAAAATAAATATTTATTCTATGACGTTCTCTAAAAAATACTCTTTTTGATCGAAAATCATGGATTGGTGAGACGTGACAGGACTTACTGAGCACCTAACATTACTATATTATTCGTACGGCGTTATTATATTATTGTAACAAGCAACTCATACATGCGAAAACTGTTACTGTCCGGGATATTTACCATGTTGTTTTCTTTTAATGAGCTCCCGATATTTCGGCACTGTTGCAAGAGCCATGATCACGGATGAACAAGAGGGTAGACCGATATGTCTGCCCTTAGACCTACCGTCAGTCTCACAGTCCTACAGTTCATCCGTGATCATGGCGCTTGCAACAGTGCCGAAATATCGGGAGCTCATTAAAACAAAACAACATGGTAAATATCCCGGACAGTTTCAGTTTTCGAATGTGCGTAACCATGACAGTTTAAAATCATATAACTCATACATGTGATTCAAATAACTAGCTAATGACATTTAAATCATAAGGTGACATAACGATCTATTTCCCCACTTTCTGTCTACATCGCATCCACATGTCGAATAGAAAAGCTGTGCTAAATAAGGAAATTCCATGCACTAGGCAAACAGTGCAAGAAAACTTTACTAGTAGAAGAAAAGTGCAGAAACTGTTGCTTAATAATGGAACTTAAGTACTCATTAAGCTCTTAATACGCATACACATTATAACGCAGGCATAGGTATATCACATTACGTTATTTTAAAATGCATATTCCTTATGTATATGTAACCACAAAAAGCTTTAAACTTTCCGTCACAATCATTAGACTTCGATAGTAATGACTGTATAATTATTTGCGGCATTCTAAACGGTCAGAGGTCACTGGTTTCACCTTAATGGTATTTTTCAAAAAAGGATTGTGATTTGATAGATTAAAAAGTATACGTGTTTGTGTGTATGGTAAGGTCCTTACCATGATTGATGTGGTGCACTGATGTGGCAGGATGCAGTCAGAGTCGCAGGCGGTGCAGGTGTGTGCTCGGTGACACTGCATGGTGTTTATATACCGGCTTGTTTACCTATGAACTTCGTACCGTCGCAAGCGCATCCCGCCGGTGCAAATCGCACAGCACTGCGGGCCCATACGGCTGAGTTGTGGTACTACTGGGCCATCTGAACATATACGTTTTGCCTAATACAGATATTACAAGACTGGAGGATATTTATTATAACATAAAAGCAGTTTACGATTTTGCTTTTATGTCAGCATTGAAACTTTAGGCACTAACTTCTCTTTGACTGCAGGTTGATAGTAATGACAGGTGCACAACCAATGTAGAAATACTCGTAGTAACAGTTACCTACTAGTATCATAACTAATTTTATTTTATAGTTATTACAAAACAATTGTACCTAATATTTGAATGATTTGATATATTATTATACACTAGTGACTTGCCCTCACTTCGCTTTGGGTAATCCTTTTTTAGCAGATACCTACGTCATAAAACTGAGGTATCGGAAACCCTTGAACCTTTGCGATTACGTAGAGACATTGCTGGTCTAAGTATTATCTACCATTTCTATAACGGGCAATACTCTGAAGAACTATTTCAACCAGTTCGTCCCTCCCCTTTCCACTCCCGAACGACACGTGCTGTATAGCGCTGCCATCCACATATGATAATGCAAGGGGTGGTGACTCGGACCATAAGGTTCAGTTCTTATTTTTACACACATCAAAACTTTATATAACTTACTTTTCTAGGAATATAAAAATCATACTGTTTTAACTACTTTTATCAATCACAAATTAAAAGCAACTTGGAATGGTGTTTATTGTAATTAATAAGTTAGTATTTCGATAATATCATAAGTGATTCTTCAAATTTTGTCAAATATTACATCAATAAGACATACCAACAAAGTGTTAGTTATCGTGTTAATAAAGTTACTTGTTAGGCATTATCAGAAAATTCCGATTGGAAATCCAACCTAAGCTTGCAACCGTAGCAGTCCCACTCCAAGAGTAATACCTAATGTCTACGGTGGAGTAAGCCAAGCAAACATGATCTTCCACACATGTTAAACAATCCTCAGCTAATGCAAAACAAATTATAACCGTCATCTTAACAGATTGAAATTCACAGGGAATTATTTTATTCAATTATAGGTACATATTGCGAAATGCCGATGCCCTTCTGACTACTCCAACCACGTAATGTTTCAAATTTAACGTTTGTTAACTACTAATTTGTTACTTAATTTGTTTATGCATTTTTGAACTATCTATGCAATGACTATAAATTACAAAGCTCAGGCCTTACTTGATTACAGTTCGATAAAAACGTAAGTATTATCCATAATGAATCTATACATAATTAATCTAAATGTTGCATATTCTGACATGAATGTATTTTCGAAAAAAACATAAAGATTTATTGACAGACAGCTCATCTATATGCACTACTCTAGAACAAACATCTTATCATTCCCGTAGACTAGAACAAAAGACATCAACGCCATTTATGGCACAAATAGGTTCTCCACCAATGGTTGACGTCGATTGATGAGCATTTATCAATTAAATGTTTACTGGTATCCATGTCGCATATTTTCTCATGACAATCGCAGTCATGTTTACTGATTCCAACACATCTGTTTACTTTGTGTGTTTCAAGTTACATTACTATTCGAACATATATTACATAATTATATAAGAAATATTTATTTTATATGGAAGATACACACGCACATCAAGCACATTTTGCCCACCGAAGCATCGCGTGTTTTAGGGATAGATGTTAAGGTACACAGTTATATAGTAATTTTATTATATAGGTACGGGGATTGTAACTTGAGATGCCTATGTTAAACCGCAACAGGATCTGCAGACACAATACCAATATATTTCGACACACAAAACAATTAGACTCAATTAACTATAATAACTTTTAAAATTCAAGAAATTTCATAAGTTGCATAAAACTTTGCTAACATTTAAGGTAGATAAAAGGTGTCATCGCAATCTCTTATGAATGACCTCAGAATGACACATTGTTTACCAAGGATCCAGCAGGAGGTCAATTGTCTTATTTTAACATACATATTTATTTAGAAAGGTTTTACTGCCCACCTTTAAGACTCTCGAAATTTTTGTTTCACCGGCTAAATCAGCAACCGCATCATCCATGTCATGAAACATTACAACACTAAGACAGATCATATCGTTAGACTTGTATAATGTCAGAGCTACTTAATACTAAATGCAAAATATATTCTCTCTAGCCGAATACTAAAAATACTTTTTAAATATCAGGCAGTGTAAGCGATAAGCTTAAATTCAAAATATGTGTGGTTTTAAACATGGGTAGTTACGTAAATCTGCAAATCAGAGCTAACAAATATAATTATCCTTTCAGTTCTGGACCCATATCTTATAACAAGTGTCTCTTGTGCATTTATCCTGTATTTTTAGTGTCCATATTGACTCTCATAAAAATTTAAATCCTATTCTTTGTCTTCATACCGATTTGTGTTCATAATAATCACTCTTCATAATTTTATTTTTCATACTTTTTTATTCATATTTTTTTTATTACTAACAACGGAGCTCATAACAGTTAATGATCATAATTTTTTATTCATATTGTTTCTATACCAAGAATAATTTTTAAATCGATTTTTTTTCAGATTTTTTTTTCTTTATTATATGTATTGATCATATTGCTTTAATGAATAATGTTGTTACTAAGAACTTCAAATCAATACAGTTAATCAAGTAAATAATCATTATGCACCCATGCATTAGTCATCTCCTCGTTTCCGGCGCTGCGGGAAGTGCAACACTTCCGCCCTAGCGTAACGAGGCTCTGGCCCCCATAGGCCTGAACCTCGTTACAGCGAGCGAGGGCTGTCCTCCCTCTGCACCTCCGGCTTTGGAATAACACTCTAGGTGTAGGGCAGATAAGACTACGTGGAGTCGGTTTTGCAGCGATTCGTTTCTGTCACGTTAGTTTTGTAACAAAATATTGATTATTTTGGACCATTTCAAAACAACCATTTAATTTATTTATACCAAGCACTTAAGGCGTACCTCGCATTTTTACCTTACCCTTTTTATGATTCAGAGGAATATGATTAGTGATATTATGACTATCAATGATCATGTTTAGAGATATTATGAATTTCAATAATTATGATTTTCAATATGTAGGATTAAACATTTTTATGAATAATGATCATTATGGTTTTATATTTCATGAGAAATATTTTCGGACTTCCAATGTTATAACTTAAAAAATTATGTAAGAAAATGCGCCGCCGTATTTTTAATATTACAATAACAAAAACCACCAGAGTACAACACTGTAAAGACTCTTACACACCTACCGGGGCTAAGCCGCCGGGTTCATGCCGAGCGGCTACGCCGGATATGCCGCCGGGTGCACAGCTGCTTGGCCAGCGGCTATCCCGGCGGATGATCCGCCGCCACTGTGTGTGCCTTAAGGTGTTTTGGCTGTTTAGTTAACTTTTGAGATATTCATTAAAATCTATACTAAACATAGTATAATATGTAATGTAATATAATATATAATATTATAAAGAGAAATGGTTTTATTTTTTTGTTTGTCTATAATAGGCTTCGAAACTACAGCATCGATTTGAAAAATTATTTCACCGTTGGTCAGCTACACTATCCCTAAGCTTCTTGGCGCTTTATTTAGTTTAAAAAAATTCGGACACAAGGTATAAAAATCAAGCAGAAAAAGATGCTTATTTTGCGTACGCTGCCTAAAGTATAAAGATGGAATCAATTAATGTTTTGATTAATTATAGATCTTAAAAATATCTACAAAAAAAGTCTGCGACACACTATGTCCATTTATGTCGAGGTCAAGGGAGGCACAACAACCATGTTTTTAATTTAAGAGTCATACATTTTTGGACTTCATTTTAACGCTACGCATTTATTTAAAACTACGCAAATTTTTCATGCCGTTTGTTTGTTATACAAAGGTATACTTATGCATAAAACTCACGTTTTATGATATTTCCTTCATTATCGTCAGCCCATATACGTCCCCACAACTGAGGCACGGGCCTACCCTAAACTAGGGTACGCCCGTGCCTACGGCCTTAATCAACTACGCTGGCTAAGTGCGGGTTGGTTGACAACACAACATAAGAAATTCTTTGTAGATGTGCGTTGAATAATCGTACATATGAATGATGTCTTACACATAAATAAATAAAACCTTTTGTGGGTACACACGGTGATTGTTGTTACGTCAAGTCTTCTCGTTTATACGTAAAAGTATAGTAACTAAATGTGTTCACAGCGCTCTCGTAAATAAAGGAAAGAGTATTACTATGTCTTTCATCAAATCATAACTTCTTAAGGATGTACGTATGTATGCAAAAGAAAAATAATATAAATAAATATCTGGTACATTTCCACACACGGTCATCTGACCCCAAACTAAGCAGAGCTTGTACAATGGGCGCCAGAGATTGATATACATACATATATATTTTTTAAATACATACTAAAATACATAATCACACCCAGACACGGAACAAACACAGATGTTCATCACACAAATATTTGTCTCGAGTGGGAATCGACCCACGACTCTTGGAACCGCCAGCCAGGGTCACTAACTACTGTTCTACCGAGCCAGTCAAACAAACTAAAAACGTTATAGTAATGACACAAATTATACGTATGACAGCGGTTTGTTTACTTATGTGCTATTGGCGCCATGTGCAATGAGCTTTGCGTAATATCCCCTATTGAAAAAAATATAATACCTACATTTAAATAATTATACCATACACAAAGATAAGATTGAGTAATTAAGTTTGGAGGAGTATTCGTGTGGTAAGCGAGTACTTTCATGCACGTTGTTAAAGAAATAATTCAAACAAGATTCCTTTTTAGCGAACCCATCGTAGACTCTGTTGGGCAAACATAAATGTTAAATATACTGCTCTAATGAAGGTTCATATAAATGTCGCATAAAGAACTTGTAATAGGTCTCAGGATCTGTATGAGTGTAAAGTAGCAGTAACATAAATTACATTACCCTAAGCTACGTTATGATTGTATAATAATAGTAGTACCAACCTACCTAAGGTACGTAAAATTATTCTTTATACCTCAATATGCTACATGCATATTGATGTATAAAGTAATATTAACTATAAGGTATTTAATGCCCACAATGATGAAAAATAAAAACAACACAATACAGCGAAAAAGTTTAGGATGAAAATTATCTATTCACCTACTTGTAATTTTTTATGCTATCTGTTAACCGGATATTTATGTACTAACTGTAGTTCTTTTCCATAACCCAACGCAGGTCTAATACTCGTACCTTTACAGAATTCTCAATGACTTGCATTAATGAAGACGTTATTTCAAATGGGCACGGTAAACAAAACAGGAGCATGTCCATATATGTATTTAGTGACTTCAAAATATTTTATTGAAACCCAGTTGGCATTTCTGTTTTTGTATTCTTCGTGAGTTACTCAAGGCATCTGTTCCGAACAACATGACATTCTACATGTTAGAAAATGTGTTATATTTTAAAAAAAAAGTAATCATTGCCTAACCTCTATACTCGAACTACTAATTTCCATAGGAATAATAATTTTCACTTACAACTTTATTAATCGTTGAATGTTTGAGCATTTAGCCCTTCATGGTAAAAATGTTTGAATAGTCTGCTAGTGTACCGACGAGTTGTGTAGATTAACCGACAGTTTGATATCTTAGATGAAATGCAACTTAGGGTTCTTTTCTCAGTGTTTATCTGTGCCCAGGTAGCGGCCTGGGAGCAGAGGTGGACTTTCAACAGACTACATAGTACTAACAGACCATGCGGTCTGCTGAAATTCTCACTGACTGAATGCCCACTCGGCGCGCCAATCGTTTCCGGTAAAATATCTAATCTAGACAAGCGTATTCCGGCAGTGATTGCCAATTACAGAACTACACCTTCATAACAGACTTAAATTAGTTCAAACTTTGTTGAAACTCCACGACTGATATTCAATGAATCAAAATGTATTACCGTAAACTTCCATTACCAATGGGAAACTCACACATTCAGAAGCTTTAAATAAATTTAGTACGTTATTGGTGAATATTTCATTAGTTCCGTCAAATGCCACACGCAGAACTGGCTCCGCTGGGGTCAGCTTTGGTCGCGATGTGTATTTCACAACTCCCCTTTATTGGACGGGCTGTCCGGCAACTGTCAGCGAAGTAATTTTCACGGAACCTAATATTTGTTCGGTACTTAAGCGAGTTACGTAAGAATAATTACAGTGATGAACTAAATGGACTTACTATTGGATTACCAGTAAAATTGTAATTAGCCATTTTATATACGTTTTTTGGAAAGGTACTTTTTTTATTATTTTAATTTTTTCCGTCCTACTCAGACAGTTAAGGAAAGGTAAATTATTATTTGTAACCGCTTACCTATTGGATTTATAATATTAGTAAGGATGTTCGTCAGATATAAAAAAACGCAACTTTATTTTGCATTATATTTCATGGGACCCTACAGATCATAAGTTATTTCATTTCAATAAACTTAAAAAAATAACAATAACAGTATAGGTTGCCTGTTTACCGTTGACGTTTAGGTATATTGATACTTATTACTGGTAAGAATAATGTACTACATAAAACTTTGCTTCAAACGGTTTGTTTTATACGACTATCGCTAAAGTTTAACCATAGATTTTCAATGATTTTGTACTATGTAAATATTATTGTTCCCGTCGTCATTATGTTAATTTACATAATATTTAGTAAGTTTTGCTTGTATTTTGATGTCGCAAGCGGGAGTTGTATTACCCGCATCAGAGCATCAGAAATTCCCGTACACTTTTTTCAATCTATTAGAGTTTGGCCATAGCCTATTAAATTACACTTGCTTGTAAATTACGGACTCATAGAAAGATTAATTAAGGACACCAATCCAGAAATGTTGACTAAAAGGTATTTCGTAGTAGCAATGGAGAGATATGATAAGAAATTTGTCAGTGCACAACTTTCTATACATTGAAATAACAAGAAAACAGTCAAGAAGTCGCTTTGGTTTTGCGTGTATACCGTATATTAAAAATCAGGGATATCATCTCCACACAATGTTCGTTTAAGGACATTTCTGGCAAAAGATCAACTTTCACATAAGGATCTCTCTAATTATTATTCAATGATTAGAGATTAACTAGGTTTTGTTCAATAGTTTCATTGTATCTAAAGCTAATCAAAATCGTTTTAAAATGCACCGATATTTGTTCAAATCCTACTGCTATATCTGGTAATTTTCTTTACATTTAAGCTTGTAGGGCTTGCGTTTTCATTATAATATCATTTTATGAGTATTCAATAATATAATATTTAGTAAAACTAAAAAGCAAAACGTATAAAGGAAATCATAATGAATGGGTTATAGAAAAATACTTTACAAATTATAACACTTTTTATTTTTTATCAAGTAAAGGTACATAAGTTAATTAGGTATGTACAAAAGTATAGAAACAAGTACAAAAGATCACTTCGTCATACTATCACAATTTTTCCATTACTTGCTTTGACTAACAAATTGACAACGTCCCATCAGTCTGGAGTGTTTTCAAGTATGTAATAACAAATAATATCATTGATACTGTAACACTATTACTTACACTAGTCAGTATAAAACTAATAGGCATATCTTGGGCGACTGGGCTTGTATCCAGTACAAACTAAAAATTGTGACACCTTGAGTATTAGTCCGGCTACTAGAACACCTAATATTTTAAAGCCTGATGCCATTGTATGTGGAGACTACTAACTAGATATACAGGTTTTAAACTTATTCTGAGTTTCCACAACAAAATTGATCAAATGCATTTATTTCAAAAATATTAATGGGTTTTGTATTCTAGCGATCATAAAGGCTCTAAGTAGAAACCTCGTCCTATTTTTAATTAATACTGAACGTACTGTACATTATTGTTGTATGGCTACGTAAAATAAAGGAATGGTATCATAAGAAGATAATATTTCTATCAGAAATGGTCAACTGTATAGTCATTTGTTTGATTAAAACTACTGAACACAAATCACGATCATCCTAACAACACTTAAAAATAATTGCAAGAACAAGAACACACCATGGTTCGATTTACGTATTTCGTTTTTTTGTTGGACTAAACAATCATTGTATCTTTGCCATGGTTTTGATAGTAAAATTAGCTTGCACCCTCATGTCTTATTGTTGGTAGTAAAGACCTTTGTAGTCCAAAGCTGCCTTCTCTTCTTGTTGTTTGGCTGCCTCAGGGTTGTTTCTAGCTTCAATTTCAGCACGCTCCTGAAAATTAATAAAAGCATGCACTCAGTATATGATCCTGCTTTTATTAGAATGCTTTTTATAACCCTATTATCTGAATGGCAGGTGTAATATTAAGTTGTCAAAAAATAGCTTTATCTTCTCAATCCGACTTGTCTGTGAACAAGCATATGGCTTTTATGCAATCCGTTTGGAAATACCTAATACACGATGCGATGTTACAAAATGGAACTTTACGTAGGTTGTGAATTCATTATCTACCATTAGCTGACTTTTGCCATTTTGGTCAATGGGCCATATAAATGTAACATATTGTATTGCTAATCTTTAAATTAAGACATACATGATTTAGGACCAATAGAACTTTGTGGGATTTCTATAATCGCAATCATGCATGCAATAGAAATTTGCAAAACGAAATTGTGCAAAAAGGATACAGAACACGTATTTTTCAGGTACCGATATTGTGTAGTTCGAATATTTAACAACCATTTTTAATGTTAATTAAACATACGTAGATATTTAACTAACGTATGCTCAACTTGAATTAAGTTCATAGTTGTACTCAACGTAGCATAACGAAGTGTTAATATCATTTTACAACGTGTTTTTACGGCAAAGAAACAGAGCAGATCAATGTTCAAGTACCGACGTTTCGTCCGCTTCTCTAAATTCTTTCTTTTACCTATTATCGCTTAAATTGCAAATTATGATATTCTCTCCGGGGTGATAAAAGGTCAAAAGAATCTGAAAAATTCATACCTGGTTGGCTTTGATTCCAGCGTAAATGAGGTCAAGACCCTTCTGGATTTCAGGGGACACCGGGGGAGGGGTGGGGATGTGGTCACCCTTGACCCTGAATCCGAACTCATCAGCGGTGTACTCGACGGTGATGACCTGGCCGTCAGGAGCGGTGTAGGTGTACGATCCATGCTGGACAAGCGCGTCGTGGTTCTCACCAACGGACTTCAGGTAACCCTGCTCTTCGGCCTGGATGTTGTTGCCAGTCTCGTACCTGAAATCATCGATGTTGCCTCATCAACTCATTTGCATGAATGCGGATTATTACACATGTTGTGCGTTAAATATTCTGAGAATCTCGTTGGCGTATGTAACTAGTAATATATCAGCAATGCAAATTTACAATTTCATGTCGAAGAGTTTTCATAAGACTCGCTTTCTTTTAATCTTCCAACGTTGTATTTTCGGGTTATTTTTTTATACTTCTTCTTCTTATCGTATGGTTGATGAACAACCTGGTGGCAGAGTTTTTAAGCTGTCCGTAGGCCGTAGGCGTTTTTTGATATAAGTTTTAATTTTTCATTTCTTTCTTTTAATTTTTCTCATTATGATTAAAATAGATTATTATTAACTATATAGAAAAAAATATTTTTTCCTAACTGAATTCGATGATGGCTTGGAGTAACCTTGGCATCATCGGACTTGCTGGAAACGGATGACCCTTAAAATGGGTCACAACATTATTTAATACTTACGCGGTCTTGTAGCTTCCATCGGTGCCTTGTTCCTTATCGAAACGGATGATAGGAACGAAAGTGGTGGTGTCGATCTGTACTTTGGGCCTGAAGTCGTCCACGGGCTTGGGCTGTCTGTACTCCTGGGGCTGCTGCTGTCTGTAGTCGGGCTGCTGCTGTTGCTGAGGCTGGTAGTTGTTGTAGTTCTGTTCCGCCGGTTCCTGGTCATCCAACTGCTGTGGCTCTGGTTTCAGCGACAATCTTCTCTGAGGAAGAGCTGTCGTAAGAGACAACACAGCGCAGACCACGACCTTTAACAAAAGACAATCGTTCGATAACAATTAATGACCTAGACGTGTCGCCAAATTAGCAAAGAAGAATGTCAGACAGAAGAGCTTAATCATATTCGCCGTGTCGCAAGACAAGATGACGCAGATACAATAGGCCGCATCTTGTGAAACCGGCTCATTCGACACGCAGGTTGGGCGAAAGTGGGCTCCAACATAACATGGTATTGGCACTTACATGGCTACACATACACTATTGTTTTCATTGAGATCTCCTTAAGTATGGATCATGGTTCGTTAGTCCGGTAGTCAATGGAGTTTATGTAATAACTTGCTCATATCCGAAGGAAATAGTGCAATAATAGCTAATCTAACGGTAAAAGTAGACCGTCTTGAGAAACTGGGTAACCAGAACACTAATGTGTATGCAAACGGAAAATAAATCGATTGAGTTGACATGTTGACATTACATTGGCGGCTTATGTAAGCATCTCGATTTAATTATTAAAATATTTTAAGATAGGTAACAAATCATGAAACTAAAGAGTTACCATAGATTATTGGTTAAGACAATAAAGTTGTAGTTAGAATAATAAGACGTTGCACGTTTTAGCTTATTTTAAAACTATAATGTGCTGTTTTTTAGAAATCTTTATTTACAGTTCAAGTCGTAATAGGGCATGGTGCTGGATGCACCATCAAAAAAAGATCATAACAATCGTCTAGAAATACCATTATATCATAACTCTATCTAACTAAGTAACCAAACGATATAAGTAAATTGATTACTGTACATTATGTAGTTATGTTGCGCCCACACACCGTATAGCCATGACTCATGACCTACAAAAGTTATGTAATTACCAAACAAAGCTACAAAGGAGCATATAGAAAAAAAGTTCTGTAATAGACGTAATAATTATGTATTCTTGAATAGATGCAAGTAATGAATACTAGTTTGAATGTCAGTTAATCATTTGTGGTAACACAAACGCTGTAATAGCTGGTTTTTCATAGTCATTAACATAACGTTTGCTTGTATCTGGATGTAAGTCTTACGGCTATTATGAAAGCTACTAATAGCGAATGTGATTATACCGCTAGAATGAAAGCAAAAGTGTATGTAATCTAGACACTGCAGCTGAAGAGAATTCCGTTTTATATTTAAACAGGTTTGGCATAAAGAGTAATGATAGAAAAAATTAAACTGTTATCACATTAGTATTTCAATTATTTTTTAATTATTTATGACTTAAATTTAGAAAAATATTTTAAATCAAAAAGTAAATGTTAAACTAAAAAATAACTCACAATTATATTAAAAATATTTCATATCTGCTAATGATATTGAAACTTCACTATTAATCACTAAAGTGATCCCAAACTAACAACAAAAATTATGTATAGAAACATTAAGATTAAGTAAGTACATATTTTCACCTAGACTAGAAGTAGATTCTTAAGATGATGAACTACAGAAATAAGGTCATTTAAGGCGAGAAATGTCAAAGTTCAGTAACCGTAGCCTCACTGACCTGATTTAAAAGATATTCGCAATTTTTACAGGAAACTGAAGTATGTCTTCTGCGGAAAGCGTTACTAGGGTAAAGAAATGACATTGAACTCTAAATATTTTCGAGCTTTTAGTACTTACCAGGAGCTTCATTGTTGTTTGTGTGAGGTGACGTGCGACGCGTAAGCACGTGGAGTTTGTGAACTATGTCAGAGTGGTAGTACGGCGCACACTTATATACGTCACCCCTGCCACAGCGCCGATGCTCTGGCTTCATACTTTCATACTCGATCCTCCGCAACATAGGCCCGCGCCCGTCTGGCTCTCGGTCGATTTCAATTTCGATATCTCAAAATCATGACATTGTAGGATGGCAGGCATTGTTCGAGAATCCATTAAATTGCTTTATCCCATTGTCACAGTGATATCTGATACACGTCTTTCTATTAGACCGGAACCAATTCACAAGATTGATATCAAAGTAATCATAGCATCAATGATTGGTTGTGTGGTATTGCACAGAAAATTATTATTTGTCCATTCTGTCCTGATATCCCAAAGCGAGTATTATATAAGCTTACGACAAAATATAATGACAATATGTTTACTGGTTCGTGATCAACTGGACAACTTTTTATATTCTTTGTTGACAGGATATTCTTGTGTAAAAAATCTTTTTTAATCAAATTAAAACACATGACTTAGAGACCTGAAAGACAGACAGAAAAATGAACATTTACGATTTATTAATTTTTTTAAGATTTTCGATATCTGAAATATTTTCTATCGAAAAAAGAAGAAAGACGGGCAGACATTGTTATGACTATTAACATCAATTATTACAGTTGTTTCATGATGTCTTAATTACGTATCGGTTCAGTAGAGCGAAGGACAGTACGATTACTGCACTGTATCTTCTTTCTTCTAACTTGTTAGTTAGGTACATCGAAATTTAAGTAAATAAAAAAAAAAAATTTTTTTCAGTATCGTAGCCGTTTACGATATCCAATTTGAAAGCTCACGTTTCTGGTTAAATATTGGGTTCCTTTGAAAGCTGAGGCTGGCTTGCTTGTCCATTATGCCTTAGTAGAAGGAAGATGCTCTTTATAAGCCCATATGGCTGCTCGTGTGTTAAACGGTCAATGAGCTTGATCACCTCGAAGCCTAGTACCTACCAATTGCTCTAAGAAAATTTGGCATTTTTTTTAAGAACAACATATGAATACCCATAGTACTTAAACAGAAAAAAGCTCATACAATAACCTATACAAATCCTAGTGAGAAATATTTACTTTTATACATTGTTCAGTCATCACAAACGCCCCAAACGTAGACATTAATTGTTTTCCATTGTCGGCATTTTTCATAAATTAACGTCCCGTACTAAATCAATGACAACATTTGCTTAATTATTATCTGTTTGCTACGGGTATAAAGAGGTCCGTCTTTTCCAGCATTTGGTCGTTACATAAATGGTGGGCGGAGTGGCCACACGTCAGTGTAGCAATATGTTAGTATCAGTTATCAAGGCGACTTGTGCAATGAGTTCAAAAGGGTGCGCTGGCGCTTCTCTCGGCTTGACACACTTGAAGGTACATCAGTAACTTGAACTCACTGAAGATTTCCGTAGCAACGGAAAGATACTCTAATAATATCCCTTAAGAATCCTTATATCATTTACTATACATAGTGTGGCATCCATATTCATATATTTTAAACATTGTCGATTAATTTGACCCCTAACCAATTAATCTGACCTGTTATAGTCTTATGTAGATATTGTTAACTAATGTATAAACAAAATATGACTGTGTTCATAACAGTTAATAACTGATGACATAGGAGCAAGGTTGAATAGTACGTACCTAATGTACTTAATCAATCTAAATGTAATCTGCAACTCAACCAATGCGTGAGTGACATTGAAAAAACTAGTTCAGTAATAAATCCTGTTCCTAGTATGGAAAACATCCTCAACATTATCCACTGATACATTTATTCTTACACGTACAGGTGAAATTTTTGAGACTAGGTGAGTTACTGATTAACTTATCACTCCATTATTCAAATAGGTACACCTTAAACGATTAGATTTCTTATTAACTTTTTGCAACGTGATGTAATTATAAAGAAGCCGAACTTTAAAATCTTGAATATTGCATGCAATCAGAATTCGATATTAGTCATAAAACATCACGGAGCTGTTACAGCATAGAAAGCGATAGTATTTTATAATACATTATTTAAATATTGTAAAACTTCCAAACAAAGTTTTTGCTTAATACCTGATGTGACCAGGTATATGATTAACGACAGCACATACGATTGGTTATCCATTCATGTCCATCGTCTTTACTGAAAAATGAAGATCGTTGTCCTACACAAAAGTTTTTATAATCTAAAATATGCAAAATTTTACGTAATCCTAGTATTTGTTCTATATTTAAGTTTGCACAGTCCATACATAATAAGGTACCAGAGGCCACTCATCAAAATACTATTGTGCAAAACAAAAGCTTCGCTTTTGTTTCTTTGGTTCGGTCAATTCGAAACGTATTCAGGTCACTATGGCGAGTATTACATCTGCAAGTATTTACACACCTAACAAAGGAACGGAATTCGCAGATACTCGTACGTAGGAGGTTAGAACACCATGCGGCCGGCACGCGCGGTGTCAGTCACCCCGTTTACGTAAGTGGCTCATCTTGCCCGCACTGTACAGGGTAGCAGTGAGACAACAACGGTCTAATGCTCTTTAAGTTCATACTACTCACAAGTCACATGATAGGTGTTTAAGGCTCCCTCGCAAGTCCAGTGATGCTAACAAATCAACTCCAAGCCGCATTCGTAGTCAATTAAACAAAAGAATCACAATTGACATTTCAGTATGTAAACTCAGCATTACAATTTTGTTTAAGTTTTGTGCTTCGGATTTTCGCCTATTAAATATATAAAACATACAATGTTAAAAAAATAATTGTCTTTCATTCTGTAACAACTTGCAAACTGAATGCTTATAATATCAAAAAAAATAAAAACAATTTTTAATGCACTAACATTACACATTATCAAATTTGATAGTGTTAATGCTACTAAAAATTAAAAACTCACATTAAATACAATCACGTTTTAAATTCAAGCTACGCTTTAAATGTGAATTATTTAATTCTTATAACTTTGAAGCATAGCATTCACTGCAAATGCATCTACGAAATCTTCACATAATGTCTGATTAGTAAAGATACCTCACTGACATTTCCCGAATATGTGTAATGCACGCCAGCATTTAATGCAGTCAATACATAGACAACTAGTGTTGCGTCGATCACTCGACCGTGAAAGTGTTATTAATGATAATCTAATATGATCGACAGATTTCGTTAATCACGCTGTATTACTAAGGATCGTATGCAAAAATTGAATGTTGTATTTATGAAATTTAATTAGCGATTGCTTAAAGAGGAATTTATAAATAGATGGTACATCAATCTATATTTTTTTCGGGTTGATGAACATTTATTTGAGAGAATAAATATTATTTTGTGGTTAAACAGGTGTCAACAAAGGTTCATGATTTTAATCTTATTATTTTTATAAGTTCATGTGGCCCATGTGACTGTTAATAAATAAACCCTTTTGAAACCTTTAAATATCATCATTCATCATTGATACATTTATTTTATCTAATGAAACAGTTTCCCTGAGAAATTCAAAATATTCAAATGAAATCTTCGTTTGAACTATGAGGTATTTAGAAGCTCATCACTAAACGTGTTGTAATTCTTCAATACAGCTACTTAGATGCTAATGAAAGCCACGTTAACTGGAGAGACATCTTAATGACAGCACCATTTCATAGTCAGCACTCAATTATGAAATATGTTCTTACAGTAGGTAACATTTCAAGTATATACTTATGAATAGATATAACATAAAGGTACCAGAGCAGTCTTCAAAAGTTACAACTTATTCAAAATCCCCGGTATGAATTGAATTTATATAGGTATATTGAGTAGTCGAACGTAACAATAATGCTTTTATTTGTTCCCTTTCGTGAAAAAGGTTAGATTTCATTAATAGCACTTGTCGGATGTATTCGTAGTGTATTTTACCAGTAATGTGCAAAAATGCAGGTAAATATACTATTGGTAAAAATTGCCTCCGTTCGTTGTTAATCGAAAACTAGCCTTTAATAATAAAATTATATGTAATTATTGCCTAATAGAAAAAATGGAAACGAATTTCAGATAGATAAAAAAAATTTAAAGGCTATCGCCATTTAATTAGTAATGAATATTACATAGTGACAAATTATGTTACATGATCGTTCGTTCAATAGTTTTTTGCGACAATAGGTGCTAGGTCAGGTTCGCAGACAGTGCGTTATAATACCTGACTGTCTGATCTGTAAAGGCCTTTCACCTTCGGTCCTTGTCAATATCACTGCTTACTATAATTCCGTATTCACGACCAAGCCATTTGTTCGGATGTTTGTCTCGCATCATTTGCTCTTACATTGTGTATCACAATTGGTGATATTTAAGCCGTAACAAGGATTATTTAGATCTGTATTGATAACTATTTGCTTTATTAATAGCTTCGGTGTATGCTAACACACGATAATGATCTTAACTACCTACATAACAACAAAAAGTATATCTTGGGAATATCTTCATAGAGATAATCAGATAGAATGCTGTTCTGAATCAAAATTTTAACGTTTCTATAAAAAACAAAAACAAAACTGTGATGTTCTTTTAAAACTGTTTCCATACAATTACAAATTTAATGTATCAAAACATACTTAGTGGCTGCTTTACGCACGAGCAGGTACAGTAAAGAACGCATCGCCGGTTTCCTAATAAAAGTGAGAGGAGGAACGGGCGTCTTGCCGACTGCACGTTGGGGACGCGGGCTGATCTTGACATTTGCATAGATACGTATTTCAATTTGCATGAGAATCTGGAATGCGCCGGGCATCTGTTGGAATGCTTTCATTTCTATTTTCGTTGTTATTTTTCACGCATTTTAGTTTATTTGTTATTGTTTGTAGATCAAATATAAAATGAATAAATAATGTTACTCAGGGTGTAAGGAAATTGATATAACATGAAGTAGTAAATTTTTATTAAAGTAGCAAAGTTTGTTGTTTTTTTGCAGCAAGTATACCGGAAGTACGTAGTAGTAGGTACTACTAAATAGTTTCACGAACAATATACTTAATGCAATTTCTGTCATATGACTTCTGCGATATCGTAGGTAGTTATTTATAAATAGCTGGTATTTACCGGATTTTATTTATTCAAGAATTGCAACTACTTATCGTTATTAATAATCCAGGTTAAGTCATAAGTATTTAAAATAGGCTACTTTTTCAAGACATAAGACGAGTCTATCAACTTTACTGTGTGGAACTGTAATAGATCTAGATGCTCTCTGACAGCTTAACCTCGCAGATATCCACATAACTTGAGACAATGCAGTCATAATTTATGGGCTGGAAGTACGAAAGGTCACTTATAGTACTCAGGAATTGATATTCAAATTTCAATTCACCCATCTTTATATTTTTTTGCTGTTAGTACCGTGTTGAAATTCTTTACTCAGTGCTGAGATTTTAAAATAAACATTCCATCGTCTCTGTCTGAATGTACACACGTTCAAAAAATATTAAAGGATGTTGTTACAATAGTATCAGCATGTTAACGTATGATAATAGAGTTAACAACATGTATGTCTTTAAATAATATTGAATTAAACGATATAAAATAGGGCAAAAAAAGAAACAAACTTTACATGAAAATTCACATGTAATTTAAAAAAACATTAACAACAAATGCTTGACTTAGAGAAATCTCTATTCTCATGTAATATCCATTTTACCCGTAACGTAGTTTGTATAGGTAACATTTATCCAGTATATTTTTACATAGGAACATTTAACAGAAGATAGGATTTATTGAGAATAATGGCACCGATTAAATATAAATAATACTAATGCTTTTTAATTTATGCGGATGCAGTCGTGGATGCAGCAGATTCAGTAGACACTTCTGAACTGGACTCAGCAGGCGTGGAAAGTGGCTCAACAGGGGTGGATGTTGGTTCAGGTGCTTTAGGTCCTTCAGACTTTTCTTTGGGCTCTTTGGTCTCTTCAGAGGCAGGTGCTGCTGACTTTTCGGGAGCGGATTCTTTTGGTTTTTCAGACGCAGGCTCAGCGAGCGTGGTTGAAGCAGCTTCCGAGGACTCTTCATGAGCAGTTGTTGATGGCTCTGGTGCAGGCGTGGAAGAAGCCTCTGTAGTTGATGTTTGTTCCTCACTGGCCGATGTTACGCTGGTTAATTCTTGCGCAGCTACGGTTGTAGATGTTTCCTCTAGCTTAGCTTTCGGCTCAGAAGCTTCAACTACTGGCGCTTCAGGTTTCTTCGCAGCAACAGGAACTGGCGCAGATCCAGAATCGGCACTGTCGGCATTCAGGGCTTTGCCTGACTTTTCGCTGGACTTCGCTTGAATTTGCTGTGTCAGAGTGGGTACGGTAGGTATGTGGTCGCCAAAGGCCCTGAAGCCATTTTC
The DNA here is from genome assembly GCA_039566165.1 of Maruca vitrata. NCBI lineage: Eukaryota > Metazoa > Arthropoda > Insecta > Lepidoptera > Crambidae > Maruca > Maruca vitrata. Next base: position 8,857,676 of record CM076917.1, on the reverse strand, counting down.
ATCGGCTATGTATCTGAAAGTAAATTTTTAATTTAAATAAAGGATTCCTTTTAAGGTAAATTGCGTAATTTAATAATAAAGAGAAGGCACCTACAAATATTTCGTTGAGTTACATAATAACTAAAGAAACAATTCGAATTTGAATGTGTAATATTTATCCGTTTTATGTTTATCTTGGCAAATATGTATTTGAGATTTTAAATAAACTTAGGTACAGTCTAACTAATACTAATCATTGAAATTTGTCTAAGTTTGAGCAAATTATTAATGTAGCCATTGTGGCATATTGAGAGAATGCCAAGCTTGGGGTTCTTCATTGGTTTTTTGGCGTTATCTAATTTTCATAACGGACTCTTGATCATCAGAATATTCTTAAATATTGAACAAGTATTTATGTTTTAGCTAACAGTTTACAATTTACTTATACATTAATTTGAGGTATCACCTGACTTTTTTATTAATTTCTTTTAATTCCAAATTGGACAGAGTAAAAATGCTTGTTTAACTTTTTTTCACGGTCTGCGAACGTACAAAGAATTTTACAATTTATACCCCGACGTATTGAATTACAATATAGAGTTAGATGATGGGCTTACCTAACAGTAATGACGGTGCCGTCAGGCGCGGTGTAGGAGTAGGAGCCTTGCTGGACGTGGATCTCGTTGCTCTCATCGCTTTCCTCGCCGCCTTCGCCTGATGCGGCTGAGCGGCTCTCTACCTTCGGCAGAACCTTGTCGTAGGAAGATTCTTCACGCTTGATACCGTTCGCGGTCTCGTAGCTGCAGAAAAAATATTGCAGAACATTTTACAATGCTTTCCATTATACTACAATATAAATACTTAAATAATTCAAATCTGATAGAGAATATTAACTTGAATATTTATTCATAAATAAGCTTCTAAAATAAAGGCTGCCTTTTAGATTTGGAATTATTAAATGTTTAGATCTATCAAAATTAAGAAATAAGGAATTAATGAAGTTTAAAAAATAAACTGGGGAAGTTTAAAAAACAACTTGCAAAAGTATGTAAATTTAGGAACCTCTATAAGTAAGATAACCTAAGTTAAGACCTTGATTACATATATATTGTATTTTCTGTAGGCTTGATTAGCCACATTAATAATAACACCGGAAATACGACTTAGTAAGAATCACCTTATCTTTCTATACGTGTAATAATCTTCTTTTAGCTTTACTATTTAGGAAGTGGTAATCATGAACATGTTTTGCATTCTGTAATTCCAGGATACGAAAATGTTAAAGGCTCACATACCTGTATTTGTATGTTCCATTTGATTCCAACTCCTCAGACTGGGACACGATGGGAATCACTGTGGGTTGTTGTTTCTCCAACGGGACTACGTCGGTAGGGGCCGGCGCGGCAAGTGCGCTAGCTGCAAGTGAGCACAGACAAACTAATTTGAAAAACATCTTTACTGTTTCCACTCCAGAAAAACACTGATAAGTGATACTCCAGACTTGATCACCACCTATATGTAAGGCTCATCTATTTACACTACCCTCCCCCCGCCTTCCGGTGGAGTCGCAGTGGACGCTAAATACTTCAACCTTAGCGCTTGTTCGATGTGTTCTTCGGAAAATTGCACAATCGCTGAGGTGTCAACAATGAGACATGATCTGTGACGATAGGCCGTGATTAAACCTAGCCACTCAAAACAAGGTCTGCCCGCCTAGGCTGAAATCGATGCTCATCTTTTCAATAGTGCGCGACTAGACAAACGTTATGACATTATGCGTATTTGCATCTTTATCGTGACATATTTTGAACAGGTACCAGGAAATATTTGGAAAAGTTTTTTTTAAGATTGAATAGGTACATAATGATCTGTTTATCTAGTGCGTTTATTTTAACTGATACCTGAAAATACTGATTATATGTGCTGTGATCTAACGTACTTTCGTATCTGTTACTTGCAACTCGCCCAATTGACATTATACTTAGGTTCGAAACAGATCGATATTTAAATAGTCAATTTGTAAAACTGTAATTATCGAATTTAAAGGCAATGTAAGTTATGACAACATGAATATGTAAGGTTTTGGTTTTTATGATTCTAATATTTTTTTAGCCCGAGTGTACATATCTTTTTATTTGAAGATCTTCTTCCTAGTTGCAAGCCAAAGCTGATGTCATGATTAAAATAAAATCTTTCAACAATTAACATAAAAAATAATCAATTTATCTTGTCAGACTAGTGTTTTGATTAAGAATACAAATCATTTAAGAGTTAAACGTTTGAGTCATCTTCATTATGATTTTGATCGTGTCCTAGTAATGTTGTAGTTATTTGTGCTCAACAGAAAATGTTGTTGATAACGTTCGTCTCAGTTTTTTTACTAGTGAATAATGTGCGGAGTGGCTTGATTTTAAATAATGCAAACTTGAATGTGACGCGCGTTGTTCGTGATGCATACAAATATAAACATCCTCCTTCAGCAGAATATATATCAGTACCTGTGGCTGTGCTTTATGAGGAACATGAAAAGAAGGGAAAATCTATTGATGATAGTGTAAGTACCCTCAAACCAGATTTAACAACCTCCATAGATAAAAATATTACTACACAGAAACCGGACGAAGATTCTAACAACAATGATAAATTTGAAGATAAATCGACAGAAAGTCCAGTGACTATATCAGAAATCGAAAACATTACAGAAAAAGTAGAAATTTTGACAAGTACACCAGGTGAAATAGATTTGATAACAACGGCACCAGAAACTAATCATAAAAATGAAGGTGAAATATTTATGCCCCGAGATGGGCTCATTATTCCTGTCGCTGTAGTATATGATGTAGAACCTGAACATCTGAAAAGAACACACAACAAACCTCGAGTTTCAGTCAAAGCTAAAGCAGTTACAAGACAGCAAAGACACAAAAACACCAATAAAGAAAGTGAAGTTGATAGCAAAAAGAATGAAGTTATTCCGAAAAAAAATAATTTAGCTGAAAGTATTCGAACAGGCATATTTCCCAAAAGAAGTGAAGAGAAAGATCCTGTTATTCCAATAGTGCAGTCAGAGAGTTATGTCTTTTCGCACTCGGGAAACTTCCATTATAGGTAATCCTTATGTTTTAGCAAATTTTAATATAAACGTATGTAGTCATATTGTATTGAGAGCTCATTCGTTCTTTTTGTTCCAGTTATGAAGGTGGTGATGGAACCAGAGCTTTCGAAAGAGGTGGACTAGTGAAAAATGGAAAAGCTTCCGGAGAAGCTGTTGAAGGCAGCTTTTCATATATCGTACGTGACGCTTTAATATGAAAATATTTATACATACACAATTATATTATCCTAATTTAGTCCAAACATAATTTGTAAAGCATTATTTGTGGTCGACAGTCACAAACCCCATTGAATACAATGGAACTTTAAGTTAAAAGTAGTTTTGCCTTGACCTCAACTAAGTTACGGTGTACCTCTGCCATTGACTGTACATTTACGTTAATATGTGTATATTAATTATGTATCGTAAGAAAACATATTCTATTTTTCAAACAATATTATCGATGTACACATCAAAATGTGTTGATTAATAATTTCCCTTGGATCATAGTCACGACTTTGATTCCGTTCATGATGTCACTATACTTGATTCAAGCGTGTCAGGAATATTTTTTTAAAAGGTATAGATGAACTATTTTGAGAGCTGACACAGGTATATGTTCACATTAGCTACCTTGTGTACATAGGTTTCAAAATATACCTTGACGTCAACTGAAGACGTGAGTTTGTTGATTCCATTTAACACATTTCGTTTAACAAAATGTATCCTAATATTTTAATGTCGTTATAACGGCTTATCGTTTAACGCGTTATGTTGGAGGTCTTGTTTATCCTAGCCAGGTCATAATATATTGAAAAGTCTAAAGTCACTTTATGCATCTACTCTTTCATACTTATCTTAGTTTTTTGGTCGTCCTTACTCATAAAAATATCAATATAAGATCCCAAAAGAATTAAAGCTATGATGCAACTAAATAAACCGTTCCTTTATTTCATTTCAGGGTAAAGACGGCAAAGACTACAGCCTAACTTATACTGCGGATGAAAACGGATACCGCCCAGTGGGTGATCACTTGCCGACTCCTCCGCCCATACCGCCGGCCATAGCGAGAGCACTGAAGTATCTTGCCACTAAACCTACTCCGGAAAGTATAACAGAGACCTATTACTAAACACTACATAATATGTGTTTAGGCTTCATCAAATATACACAAAACCTTTTACAAAACTGTAATTATGCTTTTCCATACCTACATATACCTATGAAACCTACGCTTTATGATTCGTTCTCATTCATGACGCTTAGCCGGTTGTATGTAAATTTTAGGACCCAAAGACATTACACAAACACAGGTACGAAATCAAATTGTTCCAAAAAGCTGTTGTAGTTAACATGACGATAATTCCCTTTACGTCTATGACATAAGTTAAATACACTTTAAAGTAAAATTATTCGATGCTTCATTTAACAATTGACCATATCTTTGTCAGACGGTTGGTTCATTTATTCACACAAATTAATTAACATACATAGTGTGAATGAATTCCGTTTTCTGTGTATATTTATGTAAATAAGTACGAGGTAAGTAAACGTACATTGCCCGCCTCTACATCAAAGTTTATACAAAGTGTTGCACGTGTAACCATGCAAAACACAAAATAAGTTTAGCTTTATTCACATCAATTGTCAGCAAACTGTTAAAGTGTACTCATACAATGTAAAAGCATAGTATGAGTACACTTTGAAATGAGTTGAAATTTTCAAAAATACGCAAATACACTCGATCAAAATTCCTTATAGGTTTTATTTTTATATGCCTTTGCCCAGTATTGGGACAGTATCGGCTAGGTAAAAAAAAACATATCAATGAAGTAAAATATCATAGTAAGTAAATCCTCAATTTTAACTTAAATATAAAGTTTTTGATAAAACAACAATGTTGAATACGGATGTCGCCCAAAAAATTAAAATATTAACATTTTATATCAATAAGAATAATTTTATAGTTTTCTATGATCTAAAAGATTTATCAGAAACAAAACCAGCAAAGATCCACAACCTGATATCTAAACCATTGTTACAGCAGATTGTGTGGAAATAATGTCTTCCTACTCGTGGTAGTGAATCATTTAGATAGTACATGCCACTAAACACATAATAGCATAATCCAGTAAATCTACGGAAGAAAAATATATTCTTGAATAGATGACGAATTATTCCTATCTCATTAGTATTTACTTTGTCTGCTTCGTTGATTGAAAAATGCCTTTACTTTTTGATTCCGACATGGTGGGACTAACCACTGATGTAGCCCTATCATCGGAAGAGGTGTTAAGTATTATGACTTTCTTTGACAAGTTTAAGGTCCGATTGTATTGGGCTCACTGTCAATAACTCTATTGTGATTCGAGGATTCGAGTGCTCATCAGTGACCTTGGATAGACGCTCACTCCAAACAGGTTTCCTCGAATAATGTCGTTTGTTGGGATAACTTTTGCTTTCCAACTAAATGGTTTTGTTCGCGGAATTAGTCTGATGTCACTGGGTAGACGCAGAACTATTAGGCAAGGTTTTTGGATTCGTATTCATTTCAAGAGCATCATTAAGAAAATTAGGACACGGTAAATTATTTAAACATTATTTATATATATATATATATATAAATAATGTTAAAATAATGCTTTGTGTATATTAATATATATATATATATATATATTAATATAAATATTAATATATATATAAATATATATATATATATATATATTTTTGTAATAACCCTTGATGGTCTCTCTGCTGTTGAATACAATATCTGGGACAAATATCAGGGACATTTCCACACACGGTCATCTCACCCCAAACTAAGCAGAACTTTTACTAAGGGCGTCGGAGACTGATATACATACTTATATATTTATAAATACATACTTAAACACATATTCACACTCAGATACGGAACAAACATCGATGCTCATCACACAAATATTTGTACCGAGTGGGAATCGAACCCACGGCTCATGATAAGAGGGTACTGATGGTGTAATGATTCTAGTCTGTATTATATCTTTTGCATAAGATTTGGATATCTTATTAAATTCTGGCTAAAATTGGCAACCTCATGAACGCCCACCCATTTGGTGCCTTTATTCTGTCATAACTGAATACGTATATGCAAGTTTATATTATACTACCTTACCTTCAAGTAAAACTCACCTTTTCACTTTATAACGTGTATTCTAACGTATTGTTTTTAATAACGTGGGATCATCGACAAAATAACTTTAATTCTCTCATTGTTTTCTACGAAATCATCATCTAGGAAGTCACCAGTTTTTAACACATATGTATTCATGTGACATTTGATTGATTCAGGCGCTAATGAAAAGACAATGTCACTTTTTCATGTTATTACAATGTCATGAGTACCTTTAACAAGATTTAAGATTTTTTTAAATTTTGGTATGTTAAGAAAAGCAAGTATTACAATTATGAAATCCGATTTTATAAAAATTATGTTGCCAAATATTGAAAGTACTCAATGCAATTTAAACGATATTCAGGCAGTTCTAATTCGTTCACGTTACACTAATTAGTAGGGTGGGTAGATATCGACATGAAATAAAGTCACCAACCAAGTTATCTGCAATGCATCTTTGGCACTGAATATGCGTTTATTAATAAATAATAAATAGTACAACAAATACGTTCCTTTCGTTCTATCATTATTGTCTATCACAATTCAGTCATATTTATCATTCATTTTTATTTGATTTTTTAATTGCTTTGTTATTATTAATATTAATTGAGTAGGCACCGCTTTGCAAACAATTTTTTTTCTATTTTTACAATGATGAACTTAGTGGCCAGGTATTGACTAACATTTTTGCATTGTTTTCAAAGCGGTTTGAGCATTCGGGGGCCAGTTTCGATATTGTCATTGAGCAAGATCAGCGGGAGGTAAGTTTAGTTCCTTGAAGGAGCAGGGGGCGGCAGAGTCGCGAGGAAGTCCAAAGCTTTCTGAATTGCTGGTGGTATCGGCGGCGGTGTCGGTAAATGGGCACCCTGAAATATAAATTAGAAACTGTTAGTGTGACTAATCTAAAGACCCAAACCGAAAATTCTAAATTATAATTCGAGTTGCGAGCTAAATCGGTCTGGTTCATGCTGAATATTTGCAAGACAATCCAGTATTCGGTAATTAGTTATTTAGATAGATCGATCAGACATCAAAATCGTCGATGCCATGTCATGCGAGAGGTCGCCAGTTCAAACCCTGCCCCGTACCAATGTGCTTTTCATATTTGAAGTTTTATATACTATTATTCGATGCTTTAACGGTGAAGGAAAAAAATGTGAGGAAACCTGCACAGAGCACATCTAAGATGAAAATTCTAAGCCAGCATAGTTGACTCCGGCCTTAACGCTAGGGCGTTACCCACTGCTGAGCGTACCCAGCAGTGGGTAACGCTCTAGCTAGGGTCAAAGGCAGGCCCGTAAGCCTACATTTGACCCTAGTTAAAGGTAGGCTCGTACCCAGCAGTGGGGACGTATATGGGCTGATGGTGATGATCAGACATCAAAAATGAAATCAGACATAAAAAAAAAATTGTAAACAAAAAAAAAACCGCCTTCCAAAACCCGACTCACTAAAAATTACAAAATAATATAATACGAACATTTATAATCATCTGGGTATGAATTTTATATGTTGTTGAAGGCGGTGCCGTTTATATTTCAAACAGACAAGCACAGAGTGCTTCTTTTTCCTCAAAATTTTGATTGGCACCGCCTTCAAAAACATATAAAATTCATACCCAGATGATTATAAATGTTCGTATTATATTATTTTGTAATTTTTAGTGAGTCGGGTTTTTGGAGGCGGTTTTTTTTTTTTTTTACAATTTTTTTTCATAGTTTTTAGTGTTAAATTTTTTGTTACCCTATTAGTTCAGCTCACCTGTAATACTACTGATATTATAACTAGTAGTCTTAATATGTATACAGTATTGAAAGAATTATCCTTTTACTCCAAACAATTAAGGAGTTGACCTTCCATCATCAGCTCAGCATCATAATATTATGATTTCAAGAAGCAATGCCAATATCACTTCAGAAAATATATAAAACGCGGTACATGTGCCTATAAAATTTGAGGGTTGCCCTCGATTTCTCCTGGATCCCATCATCAGATCCTAGACTGGTCACCCTATTAGTTCAGCTCACCTATAATGCTACTGATATTATAACTAGTAGTGTTAATATGTCTACAGTATTGAAAGAGTTATCCTTTTACTCCTAAGTATTAAGGAGTTGACCTTCCATCATCAGCTCAGCATCATAACATTATGATTTCCAGAAGCAAATGCCAATATAACTTCAGATAATATGCAAAACGCGGTACATGTCCCTATAAAATTTGAGGGTTGCCCTCGATTTCTCCTGGATCCCATCATCAGATCCTAGACTGGTCACCCTATTAGTTCAGCTCACCTATAATGCTACTGATATTATAACTAGTAGTCTTAATATGTATACAGTATTGAAAGAATTATCCTTTTACTCCTAAGTATTAAGGAGTTGACCTTCCATCATCAGCTCAGCATCATAAGATTATGATTTCCAGAAGCAAATGCCAATATAACTTCAGATAATATGCAAAACGCGGTACATGTCCCTATAAAATTTGAGGATTGCCCTCGATTTCTCCTGGATCCCATCATCAGATCCGGGACTGGTGAAAATGGGACCACCTCAGAAGTAAACTCTATCAAACCAAAAAAAAATTTTTGAAATCCGTCTATAATTCACGGAAATATCGGTGAACATACATAAAAAAAAAAAAAAAAAAAATATTATACATACAGACGAATTGAGAACCTCCTCCTTTTTTTGAAGTCGGTTAAAAATCGAATTGTTTCGGATATTTGTTTCCGTATTCGTCATTCACATATTCTTCAAAAAACCTGTTAACATAACATAGTTTCTTTTTAAATTTTAATATTAATATTGAAATATTTTCTAAGGTATGAAGATAACCTTTAAAACAATACAGCACCTTTAACATTATAACAGAATGAATGATGTAATGTCACTTATGCCGCATACTCGCACATCTTTAGAGTGACGCATTTCTAAGCTTCGTGGCTAGTGAGCCCAGTGGGACATTGTACAACCTTGAACATTTATTATTAACTAAACATACCAGTGTGATAAAAATAACACGACACAGTTGTAAATGGACTACAATAGTGTTTTATGTCAACGTAGATTTTATAGACGTTCAAAGATTTTCATTTAACGTGTTTGAGCTAAAAAGTGGACGTTTTTACGGAACATTCAATTTACTAAGTAATTTGTTTAAACATCTGCTCTATCACATATAATTCATGATTTGGATGAAAGACCTGAAAAATTATAAAAATTGTGAGTCATCTGTATCAAACGAACCCTAAGAAATGGTCAAAGTTGTTTACGTTCATTACCAAGAAAGAGACGGCAGACCAAAGCAGCCTTGTTCAAAAACCAAAATTAGTCTGCTCTGTCCTCAGATCGACAAACATTGGTTGCAACGGCCGCGTAAATTCCCAGATTCGCGTCCAGGGTTGGATTAAATCGTATGAAAATTTCTGATAAAAAATAATTAGTCCAAAAATGCACACTCGTGTCTCATCTCATATCAGTTATGTCAGATCATCGCCTAACGGAACTAGGAGAGTGAAAAAGGGCTCTCTATTTCCGGATATCTCCAATGAGACTATTCTCCAGGGCCGAAATTGGTCGGACACATTATTAAAAATCGTATACTATGCATTTAGTTATATGTGTGTATGTTTTTTTTTCTTCCTAACTGATTAACGATGATGGCTTGGAGTAGCTTTTTCATCATCACCGGACTTGCGGGGGAACGGATGGCTCTCACCCCTACTTGAGCGTAGGGGTGAAAGCCATCCGTTTCCAGGGCAGCTTTCCAGGGCAGGACCACGTCTTTCAGGTTAGCTACTATAGTAACAGATAAATAGCTACGTTACCTCAGGCTTAAAGCCGTTCTCGTCATCAGCAACGTAGTTCAGGTTGATGACGGTGCCGTCGGGCGCGGTGTAGCTGAAGGCCCCCTGAGCGACGATCACGTCCGACGCGTCGGGACCGCTGGCCTTCTTCAGCGTGCCTGTCTCCTCAGCCTTGATGCCGTTCTCCGACTCATAGCTGGAAATGTAGAGTGAAGGATGTGATTCATAGTTATTTGTAAAAGAAGTTAAATGTCATGAACGAATACCTAGACTTTTTTTGAAGATGACTAACATCGAAATCCACCTACTTAAAACGTTATAATTGTGTTGAGAAATTTTGAGGGGCCTGAAGGCAAGTATCTATACACCGTGAAATTTTAGTGGTTGTTTTCCCGCAGTAAAATGATTCTATCTTAGTAGTACAATAGATTTGTGCAGTTCTTTTTTGTTAAGATCAATAAATGCCGGTTTTACGAAAGGTTTAACCGAAACTCGAAAGCACGTTCGAACCGCTTTATGACTTAGGGCGTCAAGCTTCTGTTGCTTTAAGCTTCGATTTCATGCGGCAAGCAGTACCTGATTACGTCACATCTTATAAAAGAACAATGGCTTCTCTCGTTTTCGAGTTAGAAAATTATTATTTTCAAAATTTGAAAAAAAAAAATTTTTTTTTCGCGGAATAATTTGCATGATTCGATAGTATTACTAAAGGCAAATCGTTCTGCCACGGGAAAACAACCACTAAAATTTCACGGTGTATAGGTGTAGCATGTCCCATCGAAACTTTAAAATAGTTTGCGAGAGGGTACCAAGTTGGAGTAGCTTGTTAATTATACAATACATCCTTTGTAAAAACATAAAGTTACTGCTACGTAAGTACGTATATATAAAACATACCGCTAACCTTCAAAAAGGAGGAAGTTGTTCGCATATTTTAATTCATTATCTGAGGAGGACCTTACCTATATCTGTAAGACCCATCGGGCTGTTGGTCGAAGTCCTGGTTGACGATGGCGATCACCTTCTCCGCTGCTTGTGGCGCCGAGTGCACGAGCGCCAGCAATCCAAACAAGAATAACACTTTCTGAAATAGTCCAAATAAGAAATTTTATAAACATCCTAAACAAAAGAGAGAGAGAACTTTTGAAACTGCATTTCCCTTCAATAGAATTGCAGGCAGCTTAGGTCAATTATTGTTTTGAACCCCCAAGGAAGGTATTCGAAATCTTGCCGCTATATTTGTAGCAATGTACCGATGTATAATATGGAAATAATGCTGCTTATCTCTGCAATATGAAGACGTAGCGGAATGTGGACAATATAGCATTCTATATTGAGCATTAAATACACCGTGAAATTTTAGTGGTTGTTTTCCCGCAGTAAAATGATTATATCTTAGTAGTACAATAGATTTGTGCAGTTCTTTTTTGTTAAAATCAATAAATGCCGGTTTTACGAAAGGTTTAACCGAAACTCGAAAGCACGTTCGAACCGCTTTATGACTTAGGGTGTCGAGCTTCTTCAGCTTTAAGCATCGATTTCATGCGGCAAGCAGTACCTGATTACGTTACAACTTATAAAAGAACTATAGCTGAGAAGAAAACGAGAGATCGTTTTCGAGTTGGAAAATTATTATTTTGAAAATTTGAAAAAAAACATTTTTTTTCGAGGAATTATTTGCATGATTCGATAGTATTACTAAAGGCAAATCGTTCTGCCACGGGAAAACAACCACTACAATTTCAAGGTGTATAAAGTTTTTTTATCGTAAAAAGTAAGTATTAAAGCTAATTTTCAACATGAAAATATTAAAGATTTATTACTATTAGTAATTTCCTTTATCTCGGGACTACAGAGTCCCGAATTTTTGGCAGGTGTACGTGGGGTCAAAGCCAACACTTTATTTATTATTTATTTTAGACTTCTTGCATGTAGATAGTTACATTGTTTTTGAACACAAAACAAAAATTATGGTATACTTAGGTAATCTGACTTTAGATCTATTGACAAACTTTAATGCGCATAAAACCTGAGTAAAAATTGTATACCTACTACAGCATAGTGTTCGCAAATATACCTCTAACTATGTAACTCGTAATATTAACTTAAACAATCAAGTCTGTTTTCATATTTTTGAAATTAGCATAGCTAATACTTACAAAGCGCCTGCGATATTTACGGAGCCAACATTTGGATAACACCAATCACAATACTACGTTCGACTAGGCTTTTGCACTTAACGTACAAAGGAAACCATTCAGATTGTGTTTAATGGTTCTGGAAGTTCTTTTTGTAAATTAAATTAAATAACAGTAGGCACTGAACATTGTAAACAATAGGTAAATCGTTATATTTTTGATGACAGCATTAACTCAATACTTTACTGCTTCTATAAGTATTTATAAGGTGTTGGGGTAATAATTATCGATACATTATCGACCCTGCAAGGGCACTGCAAATGAAATTGAAGAGAGTATTTTATCAATAAGTATCTGAATTTCAACTTAGGAACCTATCAAATGACTGCCATTTAAAAAAAACAGATAGAGATAGAGATAGCATAGATGATCTATTCTATTACCTACAGTCAGGTGGACTGTGGAATTAGCGACTGGAATTATTGGCGTAACCTTGAATGTTATGGTAATAATACGTACAGTTCAGAAGAGTAAAGGTACATCTACTAAATGCCATGCCCTTTGAGTGTCCCTCTCAGTAACCAATTTGGGTCAGACATGAAGTCAAACAAATACCCATTGACCAATTAATTCGCAATCGTATTGGCATCCAATCACGATGGAGTGATTCAGGATATTGAGTTTGGAGTGGAGGAAGGAGTAGAATCTGGCACTGGTAAAATATACATAGTACCTACCTACAACAGTATTGCGGCTGACTGAATGACACATTTGGCAACTAAAATCTTCTTTTTCCGGGATTATTTTCGTTATTGACGTAGTTTGCTACTCTTTTTGTCCCGTGTAGACCCATAATGAAAAGTAAAGTTTAATATAAACAAAATATTTTCAGTTCAGCTCTATCAAGTATGACGCTATTTTCTTCCCAGTCCAAATGAACCGCCATCAGAGGCATCATAACAGCAACTTAGATAACTGATATTCAGATATTTTTAAGGTGCAAAACAAATGCAGTTGCTTAAAAATTCATTTAATATGTTTAATCGTCTGAAAATGTTACTGTTCCTTTACCTTAATGTCACGCGTTACTAAATACTTTGACGATTTGAGTCAACAACGTAAGTAAACTAATACCTAATGTCCTCCCGCTAATAGTTTCCATAAAACAAACACAATTAGCTACGATATGTGCCCATATAACATTAAGTAACTAGGTATACGTCTATACAAAGAACGCAGTTGGTGCATTATTATTAAGTGTTTGTAACTTACACTTACTAAGCAATAAATTAACATTGCTCTTCACAGGTAGTAGTTTCCTGTGATCACGAGCCCTATAAAGAGCTGGAAACTTTATAAAAATATCATATCCACAAAATTATTTGAAATCTGTAGCGTTCGCGAAAATAAAGGACGACATTAACACTACCTTTTAAGCCTTTCTTAAGTTAAAACATATATTAGAAATACAATTATCGTAATCCTAGAAAAGTTTAGAAATATCTGTCTTCTTCTTTTCTTAATTAACAACGTTTTTTTTAGATGATTCTCAAGGATGTCAGTGGTATTGCCTCGCTATACCGAGAAACTCAAGCTGATGGAATGCTGTTGGGACACCAGTGACAGCAATTAATTTTTTGCCTGGTTTTGAATGCAAATTCTATTAAATATGTTGCTAGATAATTTGCATTTATGATATTTTAAATCAACTGCACCTGGAAAAAGTATAAGCTGAGTTTAAAGAAACAAGTCTTATGTAGAAACACGCTGGAAAGAAATTTAATAGAGCCTTAGGCTAATGTAATTGTACTTGTGATTTCATGTAGTAAGAAGATAAAGAATAAGTAGGTAAAGGTGTATTTTGAAAGGAATTCTCCGAACTTCCGTTTTCCTTAATTCCTCGTATTACCTACCTCTTTCTGCCAAATACCTTGCGGTAAATTGCAGTTGTTGACAAGTTGAAAGCTTGGCTTTTTATTATTTCCAACTTATGCAAACAAGCTTCGTGAAGTGAATAAAGTGACTAAGAGTTCTTTATTAATGCGTTTAAATACATGACAAACTTTAACGCCAAATTATGTTAAGACGATCTACCTGTATAGGCGAAGCTAGGAAATGTAGAGCATGTTTTCTTCTACATAAACGAAGATTATCTTTAGAGTTAACTGAGTTTTTGGCCAAAAATAATACGGTACTTATTGATTGAAAAAGATATATCTTGACATAGTACTCTATAATTCCATATTCAATTTTGCTTCTGTAATTATTAAATTTGTAGATGTTTCTTTTCAGAAAACTAACGTAACCTTATATGTGTATCTAACCGATATAGGTAAAGTTACTAAGGTTGTTACGGATCACTGTTCATTAGCGTTAAGTAACCGATAGTGTCAAGTAATAATTAAACGGCATGAACAATGTAATACGATACGCACTTGCATTGACATTTTAGCTTCATACAGTACTTAAAACAAAAATATGTATTTTTTTGGTTCATTTCATTTAAGTGACCACGAGCGCTGTAAAGAGCTCGAAACGTCGGATCTCTAAATAATGTTTAGAATATCAATACACGCGAGTTTAATCCGTAAAATTAGTTTTATTTCAAATGTGTAGTGCTCGCGCAAATAAAAATAGACAATACTATCATTTAATTAAATAAACATTATACAGGGTGTAACAGGGGGGGTGGATCATCGTAAGTCAATCGATGGGGGACTTCAATACCTATCGATTTAACCCCCATGTATGTTCAGCGATTTTCAATGGTTCCAAAGTTATTGAGATTTTTGTGAAATTTTTGTAAGAAGCCGGAATTCAGTTTAAAAGTCTTCACTGTAGCTTAACTGCTGGACCTGCTAGCATGATTTTTTTCGAGAAGTAGTTCAATAATGGGTCTTTATAATTACGATACCGATTTGAGTCATAACCCTATCATATTGAAATAAATAAATAATTCTTTACAAATTTTTTATGAATCGAATTGTGTCTACCAACTTTTAAAGCCTCTAGTGACAAAAAAGTGCTTTTGTTTTTTTTTCTAGAACTTACCTATTTTAAAAACTACTCACATTCATGGATAGTATACCCTGAAAATTTCAGACCGCTACTGCCAGAGCATCAAAACGAAAAATGAACAGGAATGGCACAGGTGCCATAAATCAGTGTTTTTATTTTTCATGTAAAACTTTAATTTAAAAAATAAATCGATATGTTTCAGCAAATTTATGCTATGTTAGTAACATTAGTAGCAGTAATTTTACAGAATTGTAAATTAAAGGGGTGAAAATCAAACAAAGAAAATTAACATAATTTTTGTTAATTATTTTTTTTACTGTAAGTGTTCATAATGGGCTCCATTATTGGCTATGCATAAACGAGTACGACACCTTTTTACTAAGGTTTTTCGGATGTTGCAAAATGCTGCTACTACATTTGCCTTGTCACAATTTGGGCCCCTGAAAGATTTTACAAAAAACAAGCATTCCACAACCTCCAAAAAAGCTTTTTAAGAAGGGGTAGCTATGCATAGCCAATAATAATGCCCATTATAACACTTACTATAAAAAATTATTAACAAAAATTATGTAAATTCTCTTTGTTTGATTTTCACCCCTTCAATTTGCAATTCTGTAAAATAACTGCTACTAATGTTACTAACATAGCATAAATTTGCTGAAACATATCGATTTATATTTTAAATTAAAGTTTTAATTGAAAAATAAACCACTGATTTATGGCACCTATGCCATTCGCGTTCATTATTCGTTTTGATGCTCTGGCAGTAGCGGTATGAAATTTTCAGGGTATACTATCCATGAATGTAGGTAGTTTTTAAAATAAGTTCTAGAAAAAAAACACAGGCACTTTTTTTTCACTGGAGGCTTTGAAAGTTGGTAGACACAATTCGATTCGTGAAACTTTTGTGAAGAATTATTTTTTTACTCCAATATGATAGGGTTATGACTCAAATCAGTATCGTAATTATAAAGACCCACTATTGAACTACTTCTAGAAAAAAAATCATACAATCAGGTCCAGTAGTTAAGCTACAGTGAAGACTTTTATACTGAATTCCGGCTTCTTACAAAAATTTCACAAAAATCTCAATAACTTTGGAACTATTGAAAATCGCTGAACATACATGGGGGTTATATCGATAGGTATTGTAGTCCCCTATCGATTCACTTACGATGATCCTCCTCCTGTTACACCCTGTATAAGTTTATGGTCGTTTTACATCTAACTGGATTATACATTTCGTAATCAAATTCTTCTGTATTTCTCTTATCTGTAATCTTGGTTAATAAAACCGCGCATAATTTTTACATCGACTTATTCCGCAGTCGTTAAATCTGTACCACGGATGGACTCTTTACAACACAATACGATATTTCAATAATTTATTTCGATCTCGTAAAGTCAGAAACTTGATTTATAGTCACAAAGTATTAAAGACTTTTTAGGAAGAGGATCACGTTACTTATAATAAATATGTAACACTTTTTAAAAACTATTAGTGATCCGTCCTCGCTTCGCTTCGGGTATATTATACAAAAAAAACCCTATATCTAATAACGAAACCTCCATTAAAATATTTAAGCATACATACATACATACAGAAAGACGCCGGAAGCGACTTTGCATTAAATTATGTAGTGATCAAATTTATTTAAACCACAGTATTGTTAAAATAATTAAAAATTGTGACATTGGCCCCCAAAATGTGTAAGGAAAAAATCTTTCTAATTCATTTTATTTTACAAATGACAATGTTTTTATACGGGGCCCGACAAGGAACGCTACGCCACTGAAAACATAAAATGTATTAAAAATAGCCTACATGCCTTGTTAAATTTGTTATTTATTAGTTAAAGTTCCGTCAACGTTCTCCCATAGTACGTGTCGTCCCCCCCCCCCCAATAACTTCCATGGGGGTCGAATTTTGAAAAAAAAGTAGCGCGGGTGTCTTTCTAGTGTGTCAGCTACCTCCATACCAAGTTTTATGAAAATCTATAAACACGTAAAAGTTCTCCCAAAACTAATTTTCACCCCCGCCCACCCCCCAATGAGGTTGAATTTAAAAAAAAATGCGCTGGTGTCTCTCCGGAGTGCCAGCTACCTCCATACCAAGTTTTGTAAAAATCGACAAACACGTAAAAATTCTCCCATACTAATTTTCAATCCCCACTTCAATTAACCCCATGGGGTTGATTTAAAAAAGTGCCTATATGTTATTCCAGAGTGCCAACCACCATACCAAATTTCATGAAAATCGGTTCAGTAGTTTGAGCGTGAAAGAGGAACAAACATCCATACATACAAACTTTCACCTTTATAATATTAGTAAGGATATGTTGCAGCTGAACGTTGTGTACATTAAGCTGCATTTGCAAAGATACTAGACTCCACTCAATGGGTTTTAACCCAATGCAGTCGGAAAACAGACGATTCTTTATATTTACAAAACATGTTCATAATTATAGAAATTCCTAAGTCATATCACGAATCATATGTGGCCAGGGCTATTAAACACTGTTAAACTGGTCACTGCTATTTGCATTTATGCAAGCGAGTTTTGAAAACTCAGTACATGCAGATGTCGGCGAGGTGACGACTATTTCGCAATATTTAGTATTGAGTTGTGGGAATACGTCGCAAATTTGCAGGTCACAAAAAGACAATGTACTTAGCACAAAAACAAAAGATATGTGACTGATTTGAGCTCGCACGCTCAAAATGAACAGAGACGCACTTGCGTACTTCAGGATTTACATCATGAAACAAAATATTACAAGAGTAATTTTTTTTTTCCTGATCTATTTTTTTCCAAACGACTATTTAAGTATTACACATTATGCCATATTTTAAAGTTTAATTTGATGGTGGCAATCAAACTATTAGCTACCAGCTTATAAAATATCAATTAGATTTATTGTACGTCGTAAAACTATATATTATGAGAACTGCTTCTGCCACGTTCATTTGATATTTATTACTTTTAAATAAATTTAACCGTAAAATTTGAATGACAATCATCAAATCTCATATTGAAATAACTAGCATTCCTAGTACAAAGTTAACAAATGTTATGAATTTCCTCATTAGGGGTAAGAATTTCACAAATTCCACTAGGAAATCTTATATCTGTTTAATATAGGCACCTAACACATGAATGACTTTACTGACTAAATTGCGGTTGATTTATCTTAACCAGCACTTGAGCGCAATATCAAAGAACAATAATCCTCATCAAGGTAAAATCGCTACACTAGATAGATTCAAACCACTTTGTTAATATATTTAGATTGCTCAAATATCTACATAAATAAACACTTTGAAGGTAACAGAGGGCAAACGATGGCACGCTTGTCACTAGGTAAACTGTCGGCAAAGGTTAGGTATTGTGGATGCAATAAATGCACGAGAGGTTGCATAAGATGAGACCTGCGACGAACCTATGCCCTATGCACCGACTATATTGGTGTCCTTAAAAACTCGATGCAAATAGTGTTGCGTATGTTCTGTAGGTATCGATAAAGTAAGTAATACATACTTCAATAGATACAAATAACATTTACTTCACTTGCTACTGAAAAATGGCAACCAGATATTAAGGTCCGGTCACATCTGATCAATCAAATAAAAACATATGCTTTCAACAACGTAGAACATTAGTCAAGTAAAAAAAGTATTTTCATTGCACGTAATACTAGCAAACGGATTACTACAGAATTAAATTTTTTCATATCAAATTAAAAGCGATCAGTTTATGTTGAATGGAAATTAAGTTCTAATTCTAGTACGTACAGTACAGATGATATCAATCATCGAATACTTAACATGAAGTTTGTACATGCATACCTACTTCTATATGACACAGATCTTAAATGGTAATTTTTGAATAATAAATAAACTTGCTCTTTTTGTAGACTAATTTCGTGTCAAAAATATTGACAAAAACCGCATTTCCTTGAGAATTTTACGTTGATTTTAATGTTCTGTTCCATCTTTGCTTGATTCCTATTTATTAGGTATCGATGTGATCGTAATTTATTGATATCGAGGTCTCTTGAATTACAAGTATATCGAAAGATTATACGTTTATGCCAGTTGAATGCGTGACTTGATGTGCAAGCAGGCTTCCGTAAAGTTCATATTTAATAATTTTATACTTCGATAATTGAATTTTCGTCGCAATAACTCAACTAAACTTTGCCCATTAGCCGACACTCAACGCTACCAATGATACAGTACTGACAGATTTAATGTATTTTGGTAATTTTATTAGAACACGAACGTAAGACATGATTTTTGCAATCCATTTCAGAAGAGTATAATTATTATATCGAAGCATTATGTTTAATCTCTTAATAAAGCCGATAAGTTATTGTGACCTTTGAAATACTATTGAGTATTGGATGACCATAAATCATGATATTTATGAAACCGAGTAGCTAACCATCTTCTTCAATAATTATGAAAGCAATTGAGAAACGGATATTGCCTAGAATGAAATTTTAGAATTGTTCAACTTGTTTAATTGGATACGCCCGGATCATATATTACGGTAATATATCCAGTTATAACCACTATGTATATGGCATACACTGATAATTGATATCACATAAATGAATACTTCATGGACCAAAACAGGCATAGGTTACCAAACAAGCCTAAGATTTTTTTTATAACTTCTATCATAACAAAAACTGTAACCCATTAGTAATATTGAATTAAGAAATCATAACATAATAGTACATAAAATGTTAAACATCATATTTGAAATAAAACTAATTTTACGGATTAAACATCATTTTAACAAAGATTTTATGTACAGCCAATTTCAACTTCTCGAAAACCTCTTAATCTATTGAGTTACTCGTATGATCTTTACATATTGTTCAACCTACCTATTGACCTACAGGTCAGTCATGTTAATCTGTATGGATTAAGTGATACCGTAGTATTAACTTGATTCACAAGTCTCACAAGTGAAAGCTTATTTAGCGTACTTACCATTATTATATTGTGACGTCACGGGATAAATAGGGGTGTGCGGGCACGTTAATATCCCATCAGCGAGTGTCGGCGGCAAGTTCGCCGGATTCTACCCAGTACTGTAATCACCTGTCCCTTTTATAGAGACGCGGATTTGTCTAGCCAATGTATGCAGTTGGGGGAACCTGCATAGCACAGGGGCGGACTTAGGCCTGCTGCGTAAATGCAACCATAATAGCTACAAACAGAAATAAATTAACCTTCATTTTTAGGGATGAAATAACTAATAGAAACCATTCTAAACGAAGAAATAACAAAACTCGGTACTTTTGAAAATCTAAAATGTATAATGGTGATGATAATTAAAAATAAAATGCGCCAAAGAAATCATGATTTTTCTGATAATCTAAGACATTTTAATACAAATTAATATAATATTATAATTGAAAGCTAAATTCTTCATTATGTTTTCCTAAAATAACAATTTTGTGATTTTTTGGCTGACCCACTTTGCTTATGTGAATCCGTAAAATTATATGAATTTTGAAAAGTCACATATTCGGAAAAGACATAGCTGTGGTCTGTGGTTTAAAGTTTAGTATAATTTTACTATATAGGAAAATCATGGACACTAACGATGAAACTTTGCTGGCATGGTACGTATTACATTCTCCAAAGTATGTTTGCCTAGATGAAGAAGTTAGCTCCTACCGGCACAATACAAAAAAAAACTGTTGTGTCTCTGCAAAAAAACTCGACTTGATACGGTCCTTTCTTGCAACATAATATGTTTCATGGTACAATAGAATACCTATCAAGAGTCTCGTAAACGGCCAGCTAACCTGTGGTTAAATGGTATGCGCAGTTTATGTCAATCCACTCCTAGCGCGCTTCAAACACGTCACTGTCCAATCCAAATGTGTTAACTATGAAACACGACAAATTAATGATTTTAAATCTTCGCTTACTTGCTAAATTTTCATATCACTATCATGGAGTAGGTAGATGCATTATAATATATTCAAAGACACGTTAATGTTTTAAACCTATCGTACGTAGCAAATGCTTATAAAAGGTAGATTGCCATTATGAATATGACGACAAATATGACAAACTTTGAAAGGTAGAATAGGAGCTTAACGGTGTCTATGGCACTGTCCGTCCATCTATCTTGGAACAGGAGTCACGGGTTCGTATCCCATCCGAGGCTAATTTGTGTGATGAGCATTTGTATTCGTTCCTTCTCTTGGTATAAATTTGTATTTAGGCCTTATTATATTTGTGACGTACCATAGATGTTGCTCGGACTAAGAGGTTTAGCTCCTCCTTTCTGCCCCGTGCCATTAAGGCATGGAATGCCCTTCCAGCTCATGTTTTCCCTCCCTCCTATGATCCCGGGCTCTTCAGGCGGGGCGTGAAACGGAATTTAAGCAGGCCTTCAGGCTAAGTGCGACAGGCTTAATATGATCTATTGTGCCTGTCGACCTCATATTTTGATCTCACTACCGCTTATCATCAGGTGGAGTGAGGTTATCTTGTTAGCCTAGGATAAAAAAAAATTAAGATAGGTACTTATCTTAAAAATATTCTTTTAATGTATCACATCAGCTTATTTGAACACACTATTTATTCTTCAATTCAAGCAGTGTCTAATGAATATAAATTATTTTAAATTCATTATGACATTATTATTCGTGCTTATTGATATATTCTTATATTAACAAGGTCGGCGTAATACACACAGTTGAATCGAAACGAATATATATCAATTATATGCGATAATAAAAATAATCCTCAGGTATCCTATTTAATTTATTAGATACTTGATCATCTTGGCCTCAAGATCTATTACTACCATTTGTAAATTGCTAAATGATGAATTCCAACCTTTACATTTAAAACTAGTGCTTGCAAATGAACTAACAGTAATTAAAGCCACAATTAGGTACCAATTACCTGCCTTTATATGAATATAGAGTAATTACAGTCGCATCTTTACATCTAAACTCAACTTTTGATTGCGTAATCGAATTGCGTGGACCGAGTTTTTATTCAGATCTACCAACTCAACGGACCACTTCAACAAGTGTCATCAGTAAAACTATGCCTAAATGATAAATTAGTTACATATACCGTTCTGTTTCATTTCGATACCTACATAAGTACATCAGAATTTCGATTTTATAGGATTTTCAAGCAAAAATTTCTATTAACTTCGAAACTGCTGTAATGTATCTCAGGTTCGTTTGTACCCTTTATAAAGAAAGAAGCTTTTAATAGAAAATGCATTAAAATCTCTTCCCCACACACAACTAAACTTGCAACATATAAACTTTTAAATGCATTACCCTCCTTTGGAGTCACGTTTTCAGGAGTACCTATTCCCGAGTATTTTACGAGTGTTCGTGCTTACACTATCTCAAACATTTTTAAAGCAATCTAAAGAATAAACACTTACTTCCAATCCCGGACGCGTTTGTCACAGTAATAAATATCAAAAACCGCCGAAAAACCGTCAACAACGAATTCTATACGAACGTTGAATAATCGTGCATGTGACAAAGATGTTATCCGCACCTATTATCCGGTTGAATAATAAGCAGATAATGACTTTCATGCGGCTGCACCTCTTACAATCTCACAGATGTGGCTCAATATAATTGCATTTTTATCTCCAAGAAAAAACGATAAAAATCGTTCACATATATGTATGTACCTACTATTACGCTTTAGTGCAACGGCAAGAAAATGCCATATTTCGTCATAGTAGCTGTCAATATGACGAATGCATAATATGAGGTTGCTTACACATATTTGTGTATTATTGTACTGTTGCGGGAACGGGGTACGTTAAATACAAGATAAGCCAAACGTCAGCAAAAGACAATTAATTTATTTAGAATATAACAATTACACAATTAAACACTTAAAAACACAATTAAAAACACTTAATTACAACACTAAACACGGAACACTAAATTACACTAAAGCACTGAATCACACTAAAACACTGAATTTCACTGACTATTCGCAGGTAACGCACTCGATCACTTCTAGTTCGCAGGAGACTGATTCGCTTCGCTTTCCAAATCGGAACTGTCCCGTCGCGTCGTACATCCCGCTTTTATACCCAGTGAGGACGCAGCTCTTCGCGTGGCGTCGAGAATCTTCTCGCGGGGATCGAAATTTCTAGAACTCGCTGGAGCTCGCTCCGACCGACCAGAGTGTGTGACGTAGTATCGTGCAAGCGAATATAGACCTTATCCATACGACGATAAGACTAATTTCGCTTGCACGGTCTCTCAAGGTCGTAATATTATTATTACTTTAGAACACTCTAGAGCTCGCTACAACCTACCAGAGTGTGTAGCGTAGTATCGTGTAAGCGAATATAGACCTTATCCATACGACGATAAGACTAATTCCGCTTGCACGGTCTCTCGTGGTCGTAACATTATCCCCCTCTTAGTCATGCTCGTCCCGAGCATCATTTGACCCATGGTAACGAGCCAATCGATCAATGTGAACAATTTTCGGCTTGCCTCTTGTCCCTTGTTTGATCCGATAGGTTAAGTCGTTCAGCCTAGTGATGATCTTGTATGGTCCTTCCCACCTTGGCTGGAACTTCGGTGATTTTCCCTTCTTCCTGAGTGGGTTGTGTAACCAAACCAGACTCCCTTCATCGAAACCATCGGTGTTGGCTTTGCGGTCGTAACGGGTTTTCATTCTTTCGCTGGATTTTAGACTGCAGTCTCTAACGAGAGCATGTACTTCATCCAGGCGCTTCTGTAGGTCAGCCGCATATTCGGTTACTGGTTTCGGAGCTTCTGGCGGTGTCCCAGTCAACGCGTCTACCGGAAGCCGCATTTCTCTACCGAAGTTTACCATTGCTGGGGTTGCGCTGGTGCTATCGTGGATCGCAGATCGGTAGGACAGCAAGAAAAGCGGTATGTACTGGTCCCAGTCTCGTTGATGCTCGTCCACAACTTTGGCCAAGTGGTTTTCCAACGTTTGGTTGAATCTCTCGACCATGCCATCGGATTGCGGGTGTGCTGGTGTAGTACGGGTCTTATGCATACCCAACAGTTGACAGACCTCCTGGAACAGTGCTGACTCAAAGTTTCTTCCTTGGTCAGAATGTATCTCAAGAGGCACACCAAATCGGCAAATTACCTCGTGGACTAACTTCTTGGCGACCGTCTTTGCTTCTTGATTAGGCGTAGCGAAGACTTCAGGCCACTTTGTGAAGTAATCTTGGACCACAATGATGTACTTGTTTCCCTCATCGGATTCTGGAAAGGGGCCAGCTACATCTACTGCGATTCTTTCCCATGGAGCGCCGACGTTGTACAGCTTGAGTTTGCCTTTACTTCTGGTTTGTGGGCCCTTTACTGATGCGCAAGTCGTACATTTCTTGCACCAGTCTTCGACATCCTCCCGACAGTGTATCCAGTAGAACCTCTGTCTCAGCTTCTCTAGGGTCTTCTTCACGCCTAAATGTCCCCCGGATACCCCATCGTGTATGTACCTCAGTAGCGAAACAACTTGTTTACGGGGTACAATCAGCTGTAGTGTCGTTTGATCCCCTTTTGGTGTTTCCCATTTCCTGAAGAGTACTCCATCCTTAATCTCCAAACTGTCCCATTGTGCCCAGTAACTTTTCGTGATGGGGCTTGATGATGCTACATGGTTCCAAGAAGGTTTTTGACCTACTTCTTTCCATTCAATTATTTTCCTCAGGTCACTATCCTCTTTTTTGACCCTTTTTGATAGCGTCTTCGCTCCATTCATTATCAAGTCCCTGGGTGGTAATCATCCGGACTTCTTCTTTAGTCTCCGTCTTAGAACAATGACTGCAGGCCACAGGACAAGGTCTCCTTGATAGGGCATCGGCATTCAAATGCGTTCTACCACTCCGATGTTCTGTTGTGAAGTTGTACTCCTGTAGTTGCTCTAGCCACCGCGCCACTTGTCCTTCAGGGTTCTTAAACTGCAAGAGCCATTTTAACGCAGCATGATCTGTCCGCAGGGTAAACTGTCTTCCAACGAGGTACTTGTTGAAATGCTGTAGAGTCTTTACTACTGCCAACAGTTCCTTACGAGTCACACAGTAGTTCCTTTCAGGTTTTGAAAGTGACTTACTGAAATAGGCGATCACCACTTCCCGTTCACCTTGCTCTTGCGACAGAACTCCGCCTATGCCAGTATTGCTGGCATCGGTGTCCACGATAAACCTTCCTTCTCTGTTCGGGTAGCCAAGTATAGGACTGGTGCAGAGGTGTTCTTTTAATCTGACGAAGGCTTGATCGCATTCCGAGTCCCAGGCGAATACTCGTTTATCTTCCGTGAGCCGATGAAGAGGTTTCGCTATATCAGAGAAGTTCTTTACAAAGCGCCGGTAGTATGCGCATAAACCCAAAAATGATCTCACGTCGGTCTTGTTAACTGGTATAGGCCATTCTTGAACAGCTTTTATCTTCTCTGGGTCTGTCTTTACACCTTTCGATGAAATAATGTGGCCTAAGTAGGCGACTTCGCCCTTGAAAAACGTGCATTTATTTGGGCTGAGTCTCAAGTTTGCTTCTCGTATTCTGGTGAAAACCTTCCTCAGGTTACTGACATGCTCTGTGAAATTTCGACCCATGACAATGATGTCATCCAGATAGACCAGGCATGCATCACCCAGAAGTCCAACCAGTACCCTTTCCATCAACCGCTCGAATGTCGCCGGAGCATTGCAAAGACCAAAGGGCATGACGTTGAACTGCCACAGCCCATTCCTAGTTCCGGTCGTAAATGCCGTCTTCTCCTTGTCTACTGGATGGATGTCTACTTGCCAGTAACCACTCTTAAGGTCCACTGTTGAGAACCACTTCATGCCGCTCAACATGTCCAGTGTGTCGTCTATATACGGGGCAGAGGGTAGCTGTCCTTCTTTCGTTGCATTATTCAACAACCGGTAGTCCACACAAAACCTGGTGCTGCCGTCCTTCTTCTTTACCAGGACTACTGGCGAAGACCACGGGCTTGTTGAAGGTTCTATGATGCGGTTCTTCTGCATCTCGGCAACCATGTCTGCTACCTCCTTCTCTTTGGCAAATGGAAGGCGTCTAGGCCGCTGCTTTATTGGTGGCGCGTCTCCCGTGTCTATTCTATGTTTAACGAGACCTGTCCTTCCCAAATCATGGTCACCCTTCGAAAATATGTCGTTGAAATCTAGCAACAACCTTTTAGCTTGCTGAAGTTCCCGCTCAGAGAGCTTGTCCTTACAATTTGCTAGGAGCGGCGTGACGTCATCTCGTTGACAGGATTCCCGGTTCCCGGGCCCTTTCAGCCTTCTGATGGATTGACCTGCATCGCACCGTCCGATGACACAGTTTCTTCGTAGCTGCACTTCATCTCCGCTAAGATTGATGACTCGCACCAGCGCTCCTTTTCCGGTCATTGCCAGAGTTCTTGCTGTGATCCAACTCGGATGGTCGCCGCAGTTTTCTATGACGACGCTTCGCCCTTGGCACGCAGTGTAAGGGAATCTAACTTTGACCAGAGTTTCAGATCTCGGCGGTAGGGTCGTATTTTTCAGGCAGTAAACTGCACATGATCTTGCTCCCTCCAGGAATACTTCTTGTTCGGGGAAACTAAGTACTCCTTTAGCGACGTCTACCACACACTTCTGGTCTCTTAAAAAGTCCAATCCGAGGATGCAATCGTCCGTGATGTCTGCTACGAGTACACCGTATTCAAAGGTCTGTTCTCCAATGGTTATCTTCGCCATCGTCTCACCGAAGACGGTAACTGGCTGGCCTGTTGCTGTTTGAAGCTGAACGGATGGTCTCTGATTCCACATAATAGTCCTTTTCAATAGCTCCGGACGCACTATTGTTCTTGAAGCACCGGTGTCAATAGTAAAATGACACGTTACGCTGTTCAGCTGTCCAACCACTGTAAGGTTGTTCCCATTACCAATCTGTGAAACAGTGACGGTAGGGGCTCGATGTTGACCAGCCAGCGCCCGCCCCACGGCCCTGGCTCCTTCTAGTTTAACGACAGCTCTTCTGCATCCACCTGTGTAGAGGACGCTACTGTCGTTCTACGTGGCCATCTTCGCTTGGGGCAACTACTCCGAATATGGCCCCTCTCGCCGCAGCCGTAGCACATCGGACCCAAAGAAGGTTTTTCCTTCACCACAACCTCCCGAAGTCGCTGAGTTCTAGCGTCTTGACGTACGGCTTCCACCTCCAAAGCATGGGCTAGAGCTTCCTGTAAGGTCTGATGATGGCTCAGTTTCACGGTATGCCTGACGTCTGCGTCTCTAATTCCATCACAGAAGGCTTGCGGGATCATTGACTCCACCATTGTCGGGCATGACACGTACGCACGTCTGACTAGCCTTTCGATTTCCGTTGCCCATTGCTGCAGACTCTCACCAGGCTTCTGCTGTCGATCGCGGAGTTGTGCTCTATACGCGTGTTCCAGGTGTTTGTCGCTGTACCTGCCCTCTAGTGCTCTTTGGAGAGCACCTAAAGTTCTGTTATCCGAAGGCAAGTTTTCCAACGTGAGCAGGGCATCTCCACGAAGAGCCAGAGTCAGAGCTATCAGGACTCTTCCTCGTTCCACCCCTTTCCTTTAGCCACCGTCTCGAACTGATACCAAAATGCTGCCCAAGACGTCGTTCCATCGAAGTGGGGTACTTCGATTTTCGGAGAATCCGACACTACCGTAGCACCCCGGGTCCCCACTCTTGCCATCTTGGTATGCAGTTGTCGCATCTCAGCATCCACCTGACTCAGACGATCCTCGTGTTGGGTGAATCGGTCTTCATGTTGGATGAATCGATCTTCATGTTGGGTGAATCGATCTTCATGTTGGATGAGTCGATCTTCGTGTTGGGTGAGTCGATCTTCGTGTTGGGTCTTGACGCTTAGCACATCATCTTTGAGAGCATCAATCTGCTTTTCTAATACTTCGTGCTTCTTCTCAATAGCCCCCAACAAACTCTTGCTTAGCTCTTCCTGGCGAAGGTCTTGCTTTTCCTGGCGAAGGGCTTGTTCTTCCCTCAGTTTAGCGAATTGTATTTCTTGAAGTCGGAGCTAGCTCCTCAAGGCGTCCGGGCTTGTTCGCGGGCTTGCTCCTCCTGGCGGCGGGTTTGCTCGCGGGCTTGCTCCTCCTGGCGGCTGGCTTGTGTCTTCAGCATTTTGAATAAGTCTGCAAGCTCAACAGGCCCAATCGGTGTTTGAATCGATCCCTCCGTTGAAGTACCTTCACCCTCTTGCAGGGCCGCGGTTTGACTCCTTGTTATTCGACCCTCACTGTCTTCTCGTGGTGTAAGAGGCATCTTGAATCCCACTTCTGACACCAATTGTTGCGGGAACGGGGTACGTTAAATTCAAGATACGCCAAAAGTCACCAAAAGACAATTAATTTATTTATCGACTAACAATTACACAATTAAACACTTAAAAACACAATTAAAAACACTTAATTACAACACTAAACACGGAACACTAAATTACACTAAAGCACTGAATCACACTAAAACACTGAATTTCACTGACTATTCGCAGGTAACGCACTCGATCACTTCTAGTTCGCAGGAGACTGATTCGCTTCGCTTTCCAAATCGGAACTGTCCCGTCGCGTCGTACATCCCGCTTTTATACCCAGTGAGGACGCAGCTCTTCGCGTGGCGTCGAGAATCTTCTCGCGGGGATCGAAATTTCTAGAACTCGCTGGAGCTCGCTCCGACCGACCAGAGTGTGTGACGTAGTATCGTGCAAGCGAATATAGACCTTATCCATACGACGATAAGACTAATTTCGCTTGCACGGTCTCTCAAGGTCGTAATATTATTATTACTTTAGAACACTCTAGAGCTCGCTACAACCTACCAGAGTGTGTAGCGTAGTATCGTGCAAGCGAATATAGACCTTATCCATACGACGATAAGACTAATTCCGCTTGCACGGTCTCTCGTGGTCGTAACAGTACTAATTTTCCTACATTCACACGACAAGTCCGTAGTAATCAATAAAGATTTTCCATTGAGTACAATACACGATAAGCCATATTATTAATAATATCATGTGTGATATTTTGACATAAATTATGAATGATCATTATTCGTACAATATTTATCAAAATTAATGAATCTACAGCATTCATGATCTTATTTTTATAGTGATTAATGTTAACTTATAGATGAAGTTTTACTAAATACTATACTTTAATTTTGTAATTGTACCTTTACAGCTTCGGTTTCTTTAACAGGTCATCGGTCCATATCTTAGACAATAAAACTATTACAGTATTGTTTTCGTACACAAAAGGCAATTATAGTAAGCGCCTATGCGAAATTCCACCGCAGAGGTTAATCTCATTAGTAGATGGGCGATTACAAGGATCTTTTGTGTGGAACCGTTTCGCACACTTGTAACAGCCTGTAAGCTCTTGTACTTTGTGCCAGCAAAATGTGCACGTTCTTATTAGGAGTGCCACATCATTAAACAAAAGTTACAAATTATTATTTAGTAACTAAGAACATACGATTTGCGTACACCCCGACAGGGACATGTCTTTTACCAAGTTCAAAAACATGTTGCAAAAAATTTATATGACAGAAAATATAAGAGATGCATGCATATCACATAATATTTTATATCAAGTAGTACGTTTTATTCATTAAATATTGGTTTTCACAAACCTAGTGGTTAGTGAGCAACATTAAGGAGTCTTGATGTATGCCGTGACGAGCTGACACTGACACAGCCTCACTCCGGTGGAAGCATGGTGGTGTGTGGGACTTCTCAGTATCTGATGTTGGCATATGCATTAAGAACAGATCTACCACAACTTTTGTAAGACCATTATTGTCGTCATGTGGCTCTAAAGTAGGCACGTTAGTAGGTGTTCCACAAAGTTCATAATTAATTTATTGATCATTGACATTCACCAGCGAATGTCAGATTTATGTTATATCCAAACTACGGATGAGGCAATTTTATTGCAGAAAATCTTATTCAGATATATATTGACTATAAATATGTTAATATATTGGATGAGTTTTATTTGTTTCATGAATTATGCATTCATCATTTTTGTCGTTAAAACAACAAAAGACGACATTGAAGTCCTCATTCCATACAATTGAGATAATATATATATAAAGTTTGAAAAATATTATCATGAGAATTATGAAAGTAACTAGGTTTTTCTTATTAAATACGGGAGGTCTATGCTGGACGGTATGTATACATGGCCAAGTAGTTACTTTCTAGCAATCTGTCCTAAAATCCTTACTTGCAGAGGATAAAAAGAACGACCATCACACATTCTTGGCGATTCACGCTGTGTATACTTTTATGACGGAAATGTATTGCCGTTAATGACTTCAAACCGATTTAGATTTAATTTCATCCATACATTTCCTTGCTTCACCGAGCTTTCGAACCTAAGCCAAGCCCCCGTTCGACTTCACACAACCCTAAAATTACTTCACAGGAGTGCTAGTTTTTTCAAAGTCCTTTCCTTCACCGTAAGAGCGAGTAAAGATACACATGAATTCCAAATTTGAAAAAACTTTGTGTGGGGTAAAATATGATTCGGTGGATATTATTAACCCTTAATAATGGTGCGGTGAATCGTATGATATTTATATGCGATAATGGAGGAGACAAGCTATGAGAGCACACGCACGATATTTAACAGTGCGCTGACATTTGAGACCGACTGCCGTCCGACCGCTGCTATGCGACCATGTGGCATTAACATTACCTACATTTGAACATCTCAGGACACATAGTGTAAAGATATACGAGAGTGATAACCGCCTCTTTTTATCAGAAAAACCGACATTAATATGTAGGGTTGAAATCAGGTGAAAATGAATTCCAAATTAGAATAAAGTTTGTACCTATGTCATACGTATGTATATTCAAAAAGGGTGTTTGTGTGAAATAGGAATAGTCAGGCAATTTATGTAAAGGTCTGAATAGGCAAGGTCAACCTATTAATGTAGGTATATAATGTATCTGAAGCATGTTTTTAAGTTACAACTTAACATCATCAACAATCTATGTACTAGCATTTTACATTTTGGTCGCACTTATGTCCTAAACATATTGAGTTAAGTATAAGTTAGGCAGCAAAGTATAAATAAGTTAAGAACACTGACCCCTGAACTTTGGCATGCACCGGCGCCACGGATGCAACTGCAGTCAAACGCGCTAAGCCGCAGCTTAGTACAGGAAAACAAGGAAATACATTATTTTTATATGCAGATAACTAATACGTATAATCTCCAATAAAAATATTGGGCTGGTTGCGGTATTTAATATAAGGCGTGGTATGAAATTGATGCAGATCTATGTATACGTATGTATGTATAGTTCCTTCATAGACATTTCAGGGTCAAATGGTTATTACAATTTAATTTTAAGAACCCAATTCACTAGATCACAGATGTTTTATCCAAAAATTAAATTATTTTGTTGTCGTAGTGGTAATGACCCAAGATTTTTTTGAAATTAGAATTAATAACATAAAATTAACTTGTTCTTCTAATGTTATTAAAGAATAGATAAATCTCACCGTCAATACACTTGCACTGTGCATCCGATTTGTCTAATTTGCCATTTTACGACTATTCTAAATACTTGTACTTTACTAGTACAAATGTTATAAAGTGTCTCTGTTAGATTGAAAAAAGACGAATGGAATATGTCACATACCGTAGTAAATTTAATTAATGACATTTGTAATCATTTATACGCCAAACTGATTTGAATAAACAGTAAATCATATCACAATTTATGCATACTATAACTATCAGTGAAAAATGAATATTAATTCGAATGTAGTTCAAAATTAAAGTATAATTAATTAAAGGCTTAATTATTTAGGGGGTCGTATATTAGTAACTACTTAATAACTCAATTTGTTAAGACGTCTATCAAATCGAATATATTGAGTCATCAATAAATGTATAGTGATGTTTGGTTTAATGTTTTACCGCATTTCATTTCAGACACGAGCGTAATTTAAGGAACTTGATTATAAACATCACAAATTTATCTGTGAAAGTTTGTCTACTTGATTTTCATTGTGAGCAGAACTAGTGACAAAAATAATTTATGCGTATCAATTAATAATATTCGCAAAAGATTTGTAAGGTTAACATAGCATCAGGGGCCTAACAGTTTTTATGTTTAAGACCTTATGTATAAGTATAATGTTAATGCTCTTTGCCTTGTACAAATTATAACTTTTATTGTACCTGTTGTGTACACATTTGCGACAGATATTGCTAAAACAACATATAACAGATTATTTAGAGTAAGGATTGGTGTTCAATTATCAATTGATGGTAACAGGCTAACACCTAATAGGCTAATTAAGTGAATTAGTAGTAAATACAATTACGAGCAGAAGTATGTTGATCTAAAATCACGCACTCTATACAAAAAATATCATATTTTCTCAAAATATAATTTGAAAAAATCCTTGGATTTTTACATTATGTAGTTTTGTATACTTGTACCGTGTATTGATAAATATTTATCGTGCTCTTGCCACAAATCAATTGTAAAGAAGGCCCTTAATATTTGAAGAATTAATACACGTCTTACACTTTAGAAATCTTGTTGGTACGTCTTTTTACACATGTTGTTAATATTATAATTTTATTATGATGTTTTGTAAAGGGAAGTGAGCTTTTAGCTTTTAAATAACTGAGACCATAGATTGAATGGCCTGTAGTATTGAATGAGGCGGTAAATGCTAAGGCCGCGATGGGTCCGCTCAGCGTCACGAGTGCCACTCACGCCTCACTCACTGAAGCTTGTATCATGCCAATCAATTAGTATTTTCAATGCATACCTTCTTCTTGTTTTCAAAGACATTTTGTTCACAATAAAAATGTTTTCTTAAAACTTAGTGTCACTATATTATTTAATACAAATTTTAAAAAAATATAAAAGATAAATAAAATATATACTGGTTTGCTCATTAGGTACACTTTAATACAAACATTCGGATTAAATAAGTTTTAGTTATATAGGGTTTCCTTACCACTAAAGGTAAATCGGAACACAGAAATTAAAAAGATCACGTATTTCATTAAACAACCAAAAGTTAACAAGAGATAACCAACATTCGTATCTCAACAGTCATAAACATAAAATGAAAAACTTTAGATGATGTTATACTATTTATACCCTGAACCCTGTTTATCAAGAAAACAATAGAGTCGAAGAGTCTCCTCCTCGCGAAAAGTAGTCTCTTCGATTGAATTATTCTATTTAAGGCAGGTTGTCAGGCACTGTTGTCGACAATCAACTTGCTAAAACTGTAAAATTAATACCATCAGGACAATTTAAGGAAGGGAACTGACATTGAACTTCTAAATTTGTTATAATTTATTGTAGTGTTCATTTATTTTAAAATCGTACTGACAAGTAAGCTTTAAAGCTTAATCTGCATCTCTAATATTGCATTAATTAACATTTTTTATTAATTAGTCATTGATGATCATAACACAATTTTAAACACTTCTAAATACTATAATTTGAGTTTGCAATTTATTTTGACAGTCAAAGACCTTTTTTAAATGCAAGTATTAATGGTACATTAATTGAATACTTTGTTTGCCTTAAATGCTAATGAAGATCATCGGCCGACCGTAAAGAAATAAGGTGAAGCTTATAAAAAGCTTATAAATTTCTATTTAACGAAACCGGTAAGGATGAATTGGAAATAGATCTTCTAAAACCAGTCGTTTATGGCATTCGATTGCGTAATTCACTTGTATGGGCCGCGCAATCGCGTGGGTAGAGACCAGCCGATGCGACACCTATAAAAATCAAGGACAATCTGCCGGGTGATGCGACTTCAGATTTATGGTGGCATTAGCAATCAAATGGCCACACTAATCACCTTAATTCGAGATCGTCAATACTCCATCCATATTAATTAAAATATGGCACTACAGGGAGAGCATACCGCTTCTACCATACAAGCTATTGTTTCCTAAATATTGGTCAAGCCACTTCGACCTTTGAGTGAATAAGACATTTGACATGACAGATAACCTTCAGTTTACCATAAAATACATCCATAATAGAATAAATTATTAGTCTATGGAATGTGTAAGCGATACAATACATTCAGTTAAAGTCATTTTACAAGAACTGGACGTAATCGATTACGAATACAAGTTGATATGTCATCTACTTACTACCGACGTTTCAATTTAGTTACACCAATCATGGAGCATGAACAGAAAACATGAAAATATACCAATTTAGAATTTATTACATTAAAAACTATATACTAAAGGTCTATTCGCGAAAAATTAGTTACAAATCCAGTCGAAACGTCGGGCAGTAAGTAGCTATTACTCACCGCCAGACGACGTTTCGTCTAGATTGCTCCAGTCATGGTCGATCACGGCCGCGTAGACCCATAATATTTTAATGTAGGAAATGTTCCAATGAAAAGCACTGATAACTAGTAAAATAAAACAATTCACTTTTTAAACGGATGAACTCTAGAAAAATCGTTTTCATAATGTACCTATGTTATTATTATGGGTGGTTGTGTGTGTTATTAAATATATTTAAGTATATGTATTTATGTATCCATTGTTATTTTTGATATCCGTAACACAAGTGCGTAAGCTACTTACAACGGGATCAGATCAATTTATGTGAAGTTGTGTAATATTTATTTATTATAATTTTATTCATGCATCATTGAGTTATAGAAAACTGAAAATTCACGGGTCTTGGAAACTCAATAAAATAGTGAAACGTGGAAAATATCTCGAACATCATCGATTTTCTAATGGGTATAATGTGTCATGGTACCAGTTTAAAGTTTAAAGTTATGGGCTCAAACTTGATTGACGACATGAGAGCAAAAATGTCTATATTATAAAAAACAGGACTAAGATAATACATTGCAACAATTATAAATTATGAATGCAACCATACACGGAATGCGAAGGTCATTTGGTCCCTCATTCTCGAGGATCGTGACTGCGACATGGTCTCATCACAATGATAAATTCATCAACAACTTCCATTATTCTAATACCTTATACTTTAATCGACTATTTAATCTGATCATGTTTTGCTACCGTTATATTCCTATTAGTATTAATTAAATTAAATATTTTATGTAATATTTGCTCGGCACATAAACAATTTTAATAGCTAAGTTTAATTTTTAAAAGTAAAAAGGTCTCCTTGTCCAACTGTTATTTAAAGTTCCAAAGTTGCGTCATTAATAATAATATAATAAATATTGTATACTGCTTGAATATATCTATTTGAATTAATCATATTTAAGTGAATCAATAAAAAATCTATGCGTATTCAATATACATCAGTAATGTGATTTGAAAAAAAATCGCATATCAATGATAACAAAACTACCAATATTTCATTCTTTAAATTATACTGGTAGATGACTAGTGATCCAATAAAAAATATTTGATTGCTTCCTGTCAAAATCTTAATTAAAAGGAGATCGCTTAAAATGTATACTTAAATTAAATTGGCGTCTAGATATTTTATAAAACAGGAATATAAAGAGTATGCACATATTATTTTAATGTTTTATCTACATCTTACCTTATATTATAAAGAGAAAAGATGTGTATTTTGTAATTATCGAATAAAATCCAAAAAATTTTTTTAAATTTTTTTCACCATTAGAAAGCTGCTATTGTAAGTACCCTGAGTAAATTAGGCTAAATTGATTAATAGAAAATATTAAAATTTATTTTTTGTGTTACACTTTTTCAGATAAACTAACCTTTACCGAGTCATTACCAATAATATTCGAGTAGTATACGTACTTTACAACTTGTTAGTAATTACGTTGTTTGTCTTATTGTTGTAGTGACGTAAGTCATTTATATTTATTGTTTATGTTATATAAAGCATTTCAAATGAAAAAAAATTATACGAGTAAAATTAGGGATATGCATAATATTAAAACAAACATATAACGGAATCATTTAAAGCTTTAATTATATACAGTTGCAGGCTAATATCTTAGCATGAGTATAATGACTGGCATCATATTTGACACATCTATTCTTCATAAGATTATGGCAGTATTTTCAGCTAGTTCTTAGGCGGATTATTGTCTGGGGGCGTTCCTGGCAATGTACTCCAGGGCGCGGGCGATCTGGGCGGGAACCGGGGGAGGAGTGGGGATGGCGTCACCCTGAAAAAAAAAGGTCCAAATAGAGCAAACGTAGACAGAATTTTGAACATACCTATTACAATACTGATAAATAGAGATACATGTAAACCGTCAAAGTTGAGATGTTTAAATAAACTTTTAACTGTCTTATTCTTTACGTGGAAACGAAACATTTTCTATTCTAATAACACGGCGATTGCATTTTAGCATAAAATGTAAAACTTTTAAAAACACAAAATTATCATTGCTATCTTTCTTGAAACCATTTTGATCGGCTGAGTAGAAGCAAAACTGTAATTATCGTTTCAGTATTCGATCGATACAATTTACAATTTCAAACCGCTGCTATTACTTTTGTTAACAGATGATTGAAGATATGAACATTGCTTACCACGGGCTGGTATCCGTTCTCATCGGCGACGTACGAGATAGAGACGGTCTTGCCCTCGGGAGAGGTCCAGGAGAAGGAGCCCTGGGCGACGTCAGCGACGACCGGGGGGTTGCCTCCGAAGTTGCGGGGGGCACCCTGAGCGTTCACCTGGATACCGTTGGTGGTGTCGAAGCTGAAAAGTCATTTTTATTTAGTAGCTATGACTTGTTTGACAGATCAAAGTCAAAGTTTTTATTGCGAACTTAGTGCTGTTACAAGTGTTATTGTTAAAACAAGATTTCAAGACTTCAATACTTAATTACCCTTGTCGGGTAATGCAATATATGGGCTTAAACTAACAATACACAATATGTACAAATTTTATTAAGGCATATACTATTTTGTAAACCTTTTCTATGCTTGTCAATTTGAATAATATGCTTCAAGTGGCCCTCAGACAGGAAACACTTGGAAAGTCTCTAAAGAACAATGACATAAACTTAGAACTTAAAACCTTTAAGTATTCTGTGATAAATATTTTTCAAAACCAAATTAATTTGAAACACAAAATAGCACGAAGTATATTAAAGTAAGGCAAAATTAAAGCAATAACAAGTAAAATCTTACTAGTAGTTGTAGCTGCCGTCAGGGTTGACCTCGTTGGCGGATTTCACGATGGCGGCATCGGGGCCGTCATGGATCGCTTTGGCGTGGAATTGGGGAGCCGCGGTGACGGGGATGGGCGCGGGGGTGTACACCTTGGGGGTGTAAACCTGGGGGGTGTACACCTGGGGCTTGTAGTACTGCGGCCGGCGGTACTGGTTCTGTTGCGGGAAACCGAAGGCGTTGCTCTGTCTGAACTGGGCGTTCGCCGCAGCCACCACGCAGGCCAATACCACAATCTGATGACAAAAGGAATTGATTTGAAATACTATGACTGTAAGGAAACTATTATAAGATAAGCTGTGGTCAAAATGCATCCCCATCGATGCTTCAATGGAAATTTAATTGAAACCGATTTTTAAAAAGTCAGAGTCGTAAAAGAACGACCTAATTTTTTTTTTATTCTTATGTAGATAATTGTTTTAGTGTCTGATGTTGATTAGATTTATGATACCTCTTCCTATTTAGAGTTGGAACTATCCATTTTTGATTTTTATACTACCTACATATTTCTAATCGAATTTAAGACTTCGATTTATTTTAATTAAAGTCATGGATTGGATATCGATTACTTACGGCGAATTTCATTTTGGATTGATATGGTAAGCTTCGATGAACTAGTTCGAATGCGGGAAAAAATGTGTGCTAGCTTTTTATATTGCGGATCAGAACCACCCACTTTAGGCCGCGAACTGCAATAACATTTAAATAATTTGACGCTGCCGCTAAGAAAATAATGTTATAAAAATAACACTTGGTCTATCTATGGCATTGCCCATAACATAGCAGAAGGTCATTTGCCGACCTATTAATCATTGTGAGTTAATGTTGAAAGGATTACCTGTTCTTTATTTCCAGAAAAAAAAATTTGCTATTTGGGAATCCGTCATAATTTTATATTCATATTTTATACATACAATAAAATAACAAGTTAGGTTTTAATAATAATATAATGAGCGTATTCGAGTTTGTTTCAGGATTCAACTAGGAAATATTTTCTCAACTATGCACAATTCTATAACCTTTCTCTTCATCAAAAATTTCGGGGAATGCGCTTATGATAACTATAATGCTAATTCATCATCATCATCATCATCATCAGCCCATATACGTCCCCACTGCTGGGGCACGGGCCTATCCTAAACTAGAGCGATAAGGCCTTAGTCGACCACGCCAAGTGCGGGTTGGTCGACTACACAACCTTAAAATTTCTTCATAGGCGTGCAGGTTACTCACGATGCTAATTATTAGAATAATATTTTACTTTTATCCAAATAAGATATTTTTTTACATTATTTTTGAAATTTATAATAGTTAATTGGGTCAAAAAACCCTTTGTAATATTAAACTTCAATTTGCTTTTGATAAGTACTAGTTTTATTATAACACTAGCTGTGCCCGCAACTTAGTTTGCGTAGAATAATAATTTTGGCAGCATTTCGATTTTTAGGATTTTTTTAAGATAAAAGAAAAAAATATTTAGAGACATAAATAAAGCTATACACATGAAAAGGGAAGCTAAGACCAAACTGCACCGAAATTAAACTTAATAATTTATTTGGATGAATATCCAGGAAATAACCAAAATTGATACAGATTAATGTTTAGGTAACATCAACAAAACACCTAATGTACACAATAAGGGATTCAAATAAAATCGAAAGTCTAAAATCTTAAATTTTTCATAATGTCAGGATTAATTAAAAGAAATTGCATTTTATTTTTAGTCTAATCAATGCTCTGGCCTGATGAGGGGCGTGATAGCTATTACCCACTAATTATTTATTTAATTTAAGTGCCATTAAAACTTTGAAATTCTCGATAAAAGCTTTGACTAGTTCAAAGTCAAAAGTCAAATACTTTTTATATAACTTTAAAATATAATAATGGTAATTCACATTAGAGGACTGAATATGTCCGGGATATTTACTATGTTGTTTTTTTCTATAAAAGGCTAACAAGATAACCTCACTCCACCTGATGGTAAGCGGTAGTGAGATCCAAATATGAGGTCGACAGGCACAATAGATCGTATTGAGCCTGTCGCACTCACCCTGAAGGCCTGCTAAGGCTGTTTCATTTTTATGAGCTTCCTTTATTTTTGAGCCTAATTTTTCTATTACAGTTTCAGTTCACTTGAGTTACCTCCCCTACTATGACGTTTTTCTAAATTTTTTAGTCAGCATAGTCCAAAACAGAAGGTGATTTTGGCTGATATAATTCTAACATTTTTGTTAACGATCCAATTTAGTTAGTTTTTTAACTATCCCACAAGAACTTCCGTGACTAAAAGAATTTAAGATCATGACCGGAGATGTAAGGTTCCACCATGCATATTTTCAATCCAATAGGTGTAACAGTTTCTGGGATCAGTCCCTTACATATGGTTTTTAAATATCCCACGAGAACCAGTTAATTATCCGTGATTATAACTATCCTAGGCATTTTACCGGAACTTAAGGTAAACATACTTAAGGTATGCATACTTTCATTTAAATGGGTTAAGCCGTTTCGGAGGTGAATCGAAACGAACAGACAGAGATAATTTTTTTTAAGTAAGAATTTTTCCTCTTCATCACACTTAAGATAGTAATGATGTGCTACTCAACATTGGTCACTTTATTGTCGATATTATATCTATATCTAAAAATAAATGTATGTATCTTTTAAATACACAGCAGTCTGCAGCCTTCAAGTTGCAAGACGGACTCATGCTTTCCAGTATTTTTGTAAAAGGCTTGTTGTAGTTGTCGTGTATTTATTATTACATCTCCATCCATCTACATTTTTTCTGGCCAAATTATGTTTGAGAGCTTTATTTTTTCAGATGCCGATCTACACATGACCGCCGGTCTCATATTTTAATCGTAGTGAAAACATATTATCAACGCATTTTCAACATTTTAATTAAAATAATCATTTTATTCGCCCTAGTTCAGGGTAGGCCCGTGCCTCAGCAGCGGGGACGTATATGAGCTGATGATGAAGCATTTTATTTGAATGAGTTTCCTTTATCCTGTTGCGGTTACGTGTACAAAACACTTGAAAATTTTCGTCTACATGAAATATAAATTTGGTATGTTATAGTAACAGATTTAAAAGTCGGTGTTTTATTGTCAGATCTAGCATTCTTAAGGTTACTACGGCCGTTAATCTTAGATCTACACGTAATAAAATTAGTCTCTATACTTTACAATATTGCCATTCAATCCACTGCATTCGACATTTGATTATGATTTAATACTACGATAAACCCGATGTTGTTTGACGATATTTTATAGATGCTCATTGCTCATTGCTAATGCGAGAATTTGCGTTTCTTCAGACGTATTTTAATCAAAGTTTAATAAAAATATCTACCGCGTGAGTGGATGATTTAAAACCACATTCTATTACGTAGCCCGTCGCAACTTTTTAACAATGATGTGAAACCTAAGGAAGGGTCTCAATATTAAATCGATGAAGTCTTATAATAATAATATAATAAAATTTGCTTATTTTAATAATATAACATTGAAGTATTCTGTCTCCTGTTAATATTGCTCCACTTGCATTTCATAGTATAATATACGTGGTCAAAAGTTATTATTTATTTTGTTTGGTTAAAGTGGTTAATTTCATTGAAGTTTCTTGGTTTCAAGAGGGGAAACATTTTAAATGTCGTGGTAAAATGTCAAAGTTGTCATTAAAGAAAACATTCCTTAAAATGACGTGATCTCGGGTAAAGTCATAGAACATGCAAAAATTTACCATACCAAATTTAATAAATATGTTTGACACAAATTAGTCCCAGACAAAATGCTAGCCAATCATATAAGGCAGTTGATGGTCTAATATGTGTGTAATGACATTTTTATCACCAAATTTTTCTAATATTTTTTACGTTGAGAGACGCTTCTATCTTCACATACGTGCGTGCGTACTGCCTAATAACTGCACCGAATTGGAAGATTCCGTCTTGTCATTATTTCTTAACTGACCTAAAAAATAAGGAGGTTCTCAATTCCTCGAAATCTTTTCTTTTTTCGGACAGAGATTACATAAATAAAATAAATCATATTTTATAAAATATTGCAATTGTTTCAGATTTTTAGCCTCCTTAAAGAGCCCGTGGGTCTATTTGTGCCTAGTAACATGGACAGGGCTGCTTCCATACATTCGATTATGAGATGAGATTAGGATGCTTTATTGCCTTCTAAAAAAGGAATGTATCTATTAATACACAAGTATGGATATTGATTGCAAACTTTTTATATTTACTTAAGAATAAACTGCCATATCCATTATTCTACTTTTCCCATGGTAATTAGGGGTCGGCGCAACATGTATTCTCCTTACTTTTGATTCCGACTAACCAAAAACGGTTCCATTATCAATTTAATTAATTTATTCAGTATCCATTATTAATTGCTAAATTGAATACTTATGTACAATTAAATCATAAAATAAAAAAGGACAAAGGAACTCTGAATACGTTAGACCATGATCTAGTGTGACCTTTAAGTTAGATGTTTATTGCCTCACATCATCATGAGTTATGAGATAAATATTCCAAATCTAATTTTATAACTACAAGTACAACTCGGGAGACCACTCTATTATGTTCTTGTTTATCAATTCTGCTCTAAATTTTAATTTATGTCAATTTATACGTCAATTTTAAATAAAAATCCATAAGTATTATATATTAATCTTTATTGAAGGATTAAATGTAGCATCTTGTTTTTTCGTGTTTTGTGAGCATATTTACATAATAAAGATATCTTACACTAGTCATATCACATTTGT
Source organism: Maruca vitrata (assembly GCA_039566165.1). Classification (NCBI taxonomy): domain Eukaryota; kingdom Metazoa; phylum Arthropoda; class Insecta; order Lepidoptera; family Crambidae; genus Maruca; species Maruca vitrata. The sequence continues at coordinate 8,815,469 of CM076917.1, read as the reverse complement.
ATGGAACGTTTTATTTGATGATGTTGCGATTTCATTCACTTCTGTCCGAACCTGGCGTTGTACTCCAAGGCCCTCGCGATCTGAGGGGGAATTGGGGGAGGAGTGGGAAGAGCTGAACCCTGGAATTTAAAAAAAATATAAATATAGATTGCTTGGAAATACACTCCGACAAGTACACCATAGCATACCATAATCAATGTGCCTGAATAAAAGTATTTATTCATGCACATTGATTATGCCTGCGTGCCATCACTGCATTCTTAATTATTCGCTGAAGTGGACAAAAATGTACAATGCGACTAAGTCCGCGCGAAATCCATTTATTGTGTAAAACATGACTCCCTTATAGCGTAGTAAGCTATAAAATGGCCTATGTCTCTCGAGATCTAAACTGTCCATTAAATTGCATTCAGTAGTACTCGTCGTGTACTCGCGACAGACATTGACTAACGCATTGACAATATAAGTTAAGTTGAGCAGTACCGATGGCTGGTATCCGTTCTCGTCAGCGACGTAGCTGATGACGATGGGCTCGCCCTCGGGGGAGGTCCAGCTGAAGGAGCCCTGCGCGACCACGGGCACCAGCGGGGGGTTGCCGCCGAAGTCGCGCGGCGTGCCCTGCGCTTGCGCGGCGATGCCGTTGTCGGTCTCGAAACTGTTCAAAAAAGTTAAAGTTGAATTTTTATACAAAAAGAACATGGATTAATCATCATCATCAGCCCATATACGTCCCCACTGCTGGTGCACGGGCCTACCCTAAACTTGGGCGATAAGGCCTTAGTACTTCAAAAGAGGAAAAGTTCATGTGATATGTAATTTTTATTCAAAAACCTTTATTGGACATCATTTGTTATAAACAAGACACAAGTAAGGCGTCCAATTTCGGCTAGGGCAGCCGATTTATTATGTTGCCCAAGTGCGAGCGAGCACAAATGTCCCCTTACTGTTATAGTTCAGTGAGACGGTAATCCGACATGACAGATGAGAGATCGCGCGCAGAATCACCGGCTTAATGTGCTTTATTGAGGCACGGGCGTGCATCTGCCAACTTGTCCAGGCTGATTAATTTCTTAACAGATAAACTGACACAATTTTAATCAGATCCTGGACTTAAGCCGGGAACCTCTGGGCCTTTACACAGCGCTTGCTTGCTACCAATCGACCACTAGGCAGAAACTAGTAGTGTTCATTTAATTACTGATTTAAGTACATCAACTGCTACTACTAGGCACTGCGTGCTAGCATTCACACGCGTATAGTAGCACAAGGGGAAGGGACTCTAACATGTAACCACAGATCATCCGTTCCGTAACTTCAATTGAAAACAGTAAAAGCTTTCCTGAATCGTAAATTAATTCAATCGTATAGACTAGAAAAATATTTTTACAACTGTTTTGTACTAGTGGGGTATTTCCAATTTCATGAGAAAATTGTGAGCAAATTTTGGGCTCAAAACAATTACATTCAAGTTGAAACAATTTGTGCAATTAAATCCGTTTGATATGGTAAACTTGCGTCAACAAATAAGGTATGAAAGCACATTAATGTAACAAATGGGTCAATATTCTTAAAACAAAGATGGTAGTACCGCCCACACACATTGAGCCTAAAGTCGCTGAAATTTGTCTAATGTTAGCTAATATTATATCTAAAGTACATTCACTTGTATCTGTTCAAAGTTTTATAACGCACCATTATTTATATTATTTATTTTTCATTTCTTAATCATTAAGAATGCTTTACATACGTACAAAGAGTTGAAGGTACAGAGAGGAATGGAAATGGCTCTGCCGCGCCGACAAGAGCGAAGTTTTAACCTCTAGGTTAGCCAACCCTTGGTACAGTACCACAGGCATTACTAGAACGATCATGGGGATTTTTTTAAAGTTGCAACACAAACTTACGCGTAGTTGTAGGAGCCGTCTGGGCCTACGTCGTTGTCAAATCGGACGATGTTAGCGGCGGCATCGGAGCTTGATACTCTGGCTTGGACGGGGGCGGGCGGCTGGGAGTAAGACGGGCGCGGCTGGTACCGGTTGAACTGCGCGGCAGAGACGGCCAGGACGGCGGTGAGAACAATCTGTAATGAGTTTTGAATGTTGAGAAAATTAGAAAATATAAAAATCTGCCTTTTTTCCAGAGGCAGAATTCACATCCTACCATGTGCTTCGAACCTGACACACCACTTTCGCTTCATTTGTATTAAAGTATGTATTTATAAATTATTTGTTTCATTAAAAAAACATTGAACTGAGAGCGGCTATATACAAGTCATTTTCAAGTTTGTAGTCTTGAGAACGATAATTCGCAAATGGACACTTTCATCAGTGAGCTTCGTGCAGCTGGATTGCTGTTTCAGGCAATCACGAGCTTTTAAAAATAAACTAAATCAACCCATAACTTTTCCGAACCCAGTAAATATGAAAATTCGAAAATACACAGAAAAAGACTAACTCATAGTAAAGAAACTTATTCCATTTATAATAATCATATTCTGTCTTATTACATATCTTATAATACAATATTTTTTTGATTACTGACTCACCAAAAACTTCATTCTGTTAGATTGAATGTAGACTAGCTCAGTAAATCACAAACTGATGTAGATCAAAAGAGTTTAGAACTTTTATACTGTTTCTAAACTCTAATTTGCGCAACGTGACATTGATATTGTGATATTTGCATCAATTGATTTATTTATAATGATGCGACATTTAAAATGAAAAGATTCCGTTCCATCCAATTTTCGGTGGAAGGTTTCATGGTAATTTACATCAATATTCTTTTTGGCTTTATCATTCCCTTATTTTAGAAATTACAGGTGAAATACTTCTTCCACTTTAGATTATCTCACATCTCTTAATGTGAAATTATTAGAAAATATATATTTAAGAAACCTATCATGTTTTAACACCTGTATAGCTTTTCGGAATCTCGGACTCGTCTTGAGAATCCTTACTAATATTATAAATCCGAAAGTAACTCTGTCTGTCTGTCACGCTTTCACGCAAAGAGTACCTACTAAACTGATTTAATGAAAGTTGGTACAGTACATAGGCTACTTTTTAATCGACTGCGCTATAAAGAAGTAATGTTTTAGCCGTTAAACGTCTCTACGCGGACGAAGTCGCGGGCGGAAAGCTAGTTAGAAATAACTTCACGAATGTCGGGGCTCTGAAAGCGCTTTTTGATGCGCTTATTAGAAGTAATTCAAAATGTAATGCCGTAATTTGGTCTCCCTATGAGACAAATTTCAGTTAGAGCGCATACAAAACAAATTTGTTAGGTTTCTGTATTTAAAGCAGTTAGGAGTATCATCCAGGTTATCTCTCCTTGTTTCCTCCTTTGTTCTTACGAGTTATCAAATACTTGTTGAGCGACGTCGATGCTTTTTTGTTATTATTCTATTTTTGTTTAGAAATCTTAAAGCGGTTCACAAAATACATCTACTTACCAAGTTTTGACGGTACAGAGAAAAGTAGCGGGCGTCTGCTATATGAATATGGCGGTCGCCCGCTATTTCGTACGCATGAAGTATGTATCAAAAAAATAAGCGATGACGGCGCTTTTTTTTCTGATTGACTATTCTGATGACTTGGAGTAGCCTTGTCGTCATCACCGGACTTTCAGATGGCTCTTACTCCTATAACCTTGGGGCGTGAGGACGTGAATTGACCTTTCTCCAGATTTATTTTAAGTATAGATAGTATCGGACGGAGTAAGTGGATGTGTGATACGGGTTCACAGACAGGTATTATGACGAATCTAATTAGTATGATGGTTCAGATTTTTGTCATTTGCCAAAACAACGATATTTCGTCTGTTTCTGTTTTTCTATGCATAGGTGCACGCTAATTTCTGAAAAGGCTTATCCGATCTAGGTGCGGTATTGTGTAGAATATTTTGGTAAGCTCAAGTTAAAATTTAGTGATTGAAATTTTTTATATAAAAGTACTTCTAACAGTAGTCGTAGTCTAAATCACGCAATTAGGTACTATTATATGTGTCCGGTCAATATCTTATTTTAAATGTCGCAGTAAAATGTCAAACTCATCTTAAGAAAACATTCCTAATCATGACGTGATCTCGAATAAGGTCACAGAACATGCAAAAATTTATCACATAGACAAAACTAAAGATCAAAAATTTAATTATGTTTGACTCATGTTGGTCCCTGGCAAAATGCTACCTTTTTTTTTTTTTAAATAGGCAAACAAGATGACCACACTCCACCTGGTAAGCGGTAGTGAGATCCAAATATGAGGTCGACTGGCACAATAGATCATATTGCGCCTGTCGCACTCACCCTGAAGGCCTGCTTAAATGCCGTTTCACGCCCCGCCTGAAGAGCCCGGGATCATATGAGGGAGGGAAAACATGAGCTGGAAGGGCATTCCATGCCTTAATGGCACGGGGCAGAAATGAAGAGCTGAACCTCTTAGTCCGAGCCACCAGCGACTGCATTGTATGTGGATGGCAGCGCTGTCCTGCACGTGTCGTTCGGGAGTGGAAAGGGAGGAGGGATTAGCTGAAATAGCTCTTCAGAGCATTCCCCATTAAAGAGACGGTAGAGAACACTAAGACCGGCAATGTCTCTACGTAGTTGTAGAGGCTCCAGAGTTTCGGACACCTCTACATCACCGACAATACGGATAGCACGTCGCTGCAACCTATCGAGAGCGTCGAGCAAGTATTTTGCGGAGCCATCCCAGAGGTGACAGCAATATTCCACACATGGGCGAACTTGTGCCTTATAAAGAAGGCAGAGCTGCACCGGTGTGAAAAATCGCCGCACTCTGTTCAGGATCCCCAGTTTGCGGGAGGCTGTTCTAATGACGCTCTCGATGTAATCCCGCTGGTTCAGGTCGCGGCGAACATCTATGCCAAGGATGCTAAGGCTATCCTGTATTGGTGGGGGGTGCTCTGAAGAGTAGGATGGGAAAGGAAAGGAGACACTTTACTAGAAAAAACACACACCTGTGTCTTCTTGGCATTGAACTCGACAAGATTGCATGAGCCCCATTCGGAAATGCGGTCCAAGACCCCGTCAAGCTCGGCGACAAGAAGGTTCCTCTTTTCCTCGGTTTCGGTCTGCTTTACCCCAGGTCTTCCAAAATAACGTGCGTGGACAGTGCTGTCATCTGCATAGCAATGAATGTTGCCTAGTGACAACATGTCATTGATATGCAGCAGAAACAATGTCGGCGACAGAACGGAACCTTGAGGTACACCGGAATTTATTGGGTGGAAACAGGAAGTGCGTCCGTCACAAAGGACACGAATCCTGCGCCCCTCCAAAAATCCCGCAATCCATTCGCATAAGCGAGGTGGCAGACCGTATGCCGGGAGCTTGGAGAGAAGCGAACGATGCCATACACGGTCAAACGCTTTAGCGATATCAAGGCTAACTGCCATAGATTCGCCGTGCTTCTCCATAGCCTCCCCCAGAGGTGCGAAACGTACGCTAGAAGATCACCCGTGGACCGTTTTGGTCTAAAACCGTATTGACGGCCTACCTGATCGTATATGGCAGTCAATGGTCTATTATGTTCGTTGTAGCATCTTCATCACCTGTCTCGTCTTTATTTACGTAGAGAAACGCGCTACGCATCTACACCTGAGGGCCTACCATGAGTTGGCTATCGTAAACTTACGTACGTTAAAAACCTATCGAGTTGTTTTTTTTCATATGGCCGATTGTAGTTCTTCGCGTAACCACCAGGCGGCGCTGTACATGTTTTTCATAGACATATTTACGTAGGCGATATCGAGCGCGTAAGTTTTAAACTCATGGTAGCCCCACTGTACGTACGCAAAACCGAACCACTGCACTAAATTGGACGATTTCTTCTTAATCATTGCTTGTTTATTTTAAGGACAAATGTTGCACAAAATAAAAATAAAAACAATAAAATAATTTTATTTGTTGTTTTTAATGCTATTAAAGCTGAATGTAAATTTAAAATTTGATAAAATTCGCATTCATGACCTGAACGGGGATGAATGCGAATTTTTTGAAATTTTAAATTAACAAATTATATATTGTAATTTCTTCATTGTTTTGGCTCCACTCCACTGTGAAGAACCCATGCGTCTGTACCGTGTAACATTGACAGGGCTGCTTTCATGCGTTCGATTATGAGATGTGATCAGAACTCTCTATCACCAAAATTTGAAGGTACCTACTTGACTATAATTGTATGTGTTTTTCTACTATAATTGTATGTGTACTATATAAATGGTTCCGACTTACCAAAACCGATTTTACAACAAATTAATGAATTAATTTATTCAGAATCGATTATGAATTGCTAAAAACTGAATAGTTATATACAATTACTTTAAAATAAAAATGGCAAAGGAACTCAGAATACAGACCATGATCTAGTGTGTTTTTTAAGTTTAGATGTTTATTGCCTGACATCATGAATTATAAGATTTTATAACTACAAGTACAACTCAGCAGACTACTCTATGTTTTTGTGTATCGATGCTGGTACCTTAGACAAAGTAACAATATCGAAACGATAACGAAGTTCGAAAAGAACAAAATGTATGGGATTGACTACTAGTCCAGTCAAATTAGCATCTAAATTATGGGTAAGGTTGCATTAATTCCCAACAAGCTGGATTTTTGTGCAGGCCTTGAATACGTCATTACAAATGATATGTCAAAAGTCCCCATCGATCCGACGTGTGCAAAAAAAAATATTCATGGTCAAATGTCACAAATATCAGTTTTATGCACTTTTGAGCGTAACGGTAAGTTTTATCATAAAAGTATGTATGACAAAATTACTTATCACCTAATTATCTATAAAAAATGTCTTACACTTTATTCCTAAGATTCACCATTTCAGAGATAAAGCGATGCACAAAGATGAAAAAGTTGTATTTTCAAATGCTGCCAGGCCCCCGTGCGATTGTGCTAGACAGTTAAAATTTTCACGAATGATGTATTTCAGTTGGCTCTATAAGATCTAATATTAAATACAACATTAAACTATCACTCAAGGTGGGCTCTTTTCTTTTCTCTACGAAAGCTTTTTTTTATTTGCTCGCACTTGGCTGGTTTTTAACGTGGTAACCACGTTAAGCCATGGTCACCACGTTAATGTGGAATAGGTTTACTAGGGTAACCACGATAAAAACCGGCCAAGTGCGAGCAAATAAAAAAAAGCGTTAGTATGAGAGCCCACCTTAAGTGATGGTTTTATGTTGTATTTAGTATTAGCGATAATAGAGGCAACTGAAATCCATCATTCGTAAAATTTTTATCTGTCTAGCACAATAGCACGGGGGCCTGGAAGCATTTGAAAATACAACATTTCAACTTTGTGCATCGCTGTATCTCTGAAATGGTGAATCTTAGGAACAAAGTGTAAAGACAATTTTTATAGATAATTAGATGATAAGTAATTTTGTCATACATATTTTTATGATAAAACTTACCGTTTTGCTAAAAATCGCGAAAAACTCATTTTTTACCTTTGACCTTGAATAACATTTTTTCCTTACAGGGGAAAGATGGGGAACTTTCAAATTTTGTTTTTAATGATATTTTAAGCAATCTTACCGATTTTCAGCTTGGTGGGAATTTATGTAACTTCGAATGTCTAAATTGACCGGACTATACGTGATTTATCGCGTCTAATGTCATGACATTATGACGTGAGCTCGCAACAGACAATCCCATACATTTTAATCCTTTCGAACTTCGTTTGTATGTTAAACTTTTAAAAAAACCATAAATATTTTAATCAATCTTTATTGAAGAATTGAATGTAGCATCTTGTTTTTTCGTGTTTTGAGCATATTTACATCATAAAGATATCTTACACTAGACATATCACATTTGCACGGACGTTTTATTAATTATGTTGAGGGTTCATTCACTTCTGTCCGAACCTGGCGTTGTACTCCAAGGCCCTCGCGATCTGAGGGGGAATTGGGGGAGGGGTGGGAAGAGCAGAACCCTGGAATAAAAAAAAATATAAATATAGATAAAACATCAGGCAATGGCGTAAAAAATTATCTGATCTAAGTAGTTTTATAAGATCATTGTGCCATCAAACAGTTTTGAATGTTTTGGAGACCTTAGTGCTGAAAGTATCCTGCGACTTCTGCGGAATGTCGTTTGCGTAACACATGTTTCACGGAAGTATAAAAACTAATAGGCTAGTAGGCTCTAAACTATCTGTCCATTAAATTATATTCAATAGTTATGACGTGAGCTCGCAACAGACAGTGCTTGTGACTGGCATTTACTACTTGTGACTAGAAATTAATTCCTCAGTACCGATGGCTGGTATCCGTTCTCGTCGGCGACGTAGCTGATGACGATGGGCTCGCCCTCGGGGGAGGTCCAGCTGAAGGAGCCCTGCGCGACCACGGGCACCAGCGGGGGGTTGCCGCCGAAGTCGCGCGGCGTGCCCTGCGCCTGCGCGGCGATGCCGTTGTCGGTGTCGAAACTGTTCAAAAAAAGTTAAAGTTGAATTTTTATACAAAAAGAACATGGATGGCATGGCATTAATGTAAAACTTATTATTTATACGAAAGATTTTTTTTTTTATCTGCAACACAAATTATCACCACTGGGATATAACTTACGCGTAGTTGTAGGAGCCGTCTGGGCCTACGTCGTTGTCAAATCGGACGATGTTGGCGGCGGCATCGGAGCTTGATACTCTGGCTTGGACGGGAGCGGGCGGCTGGGAGTAAGACGGGCGCGGCTGGTACCGGTTGAACTGCGCGGCAGAGACGGCCAGGACGGCGGTGAAAACAATCTGCAATTAAGTTTTGAACGTTAAAGAAATAATCCTTGGACTAGCTCTGAACAGAATTGTCTGAGCCTGGCCAGTGTTAATGACCTACTACGGTTCCAGGAGTCATAGTTGCTATCCCCAATTGGGGCAAACATTTATGTGATCAATATTTTGTGCTTGGTCTATGTCTAGGGGTGTGGAATATGTTTTAAGTATGTATTTATAAATTTATGTATGTATTTCTGTCAGTTCTTATAAAAAAAATTGTGAATAACATACATTCTATTTAAATATGTGAGTAAGTACTCGATGTTAAAGAACAATAGGTAGATATATTTAGTATTTAACGTTTTAACATCTTCACATGCTTACAAGACATTGCTGTTTCCGTTATCATGAGCTTTTAAAAAGCCAAAAGTTTTCAAAACCTCTAATAAAAATACACAGCAAATGCTAAATTCATAGTAAAAAAAACATTTGAATCAAACATATTCTTCAATTCATGGCTCTTATTATTTTTAATTGATACGATACTTTTTTGATTAATGAACTCACCAAAAACTTCATTTTGTTAGATTGAATGTAGACTAGCTCAGTAAGTCACAAACTGATGTAGATCAAAAGAGTTTAGAACTTTTATACTGTTTCTAAACCAATTTGCGCAACGTGACATTGATATTGTGATATTTGCATTAATTGATTTATTTATAAAGATGCGACATTTAAAATGACCCACATTAATATTTGAAAAGCTTTTATAGATCAAGAAATAGGTTTTTGAAATTGGTCTCACATAAAATTTAAGCAATACGAGTCGGGTTAATCGGTTTATCATGGCGTGTGTGAGCATCCAATATCGTTATTAAATTTTGTAGGTTTACGTTTATTATATTAGCAATGCTCTAAGCCTTCCTAGTTTTTAATGTCTAGGTGAATCTTTCTAACCTGTTCAATCTATTGATTTATTACGGGCATAACTTGTAATACTTTATAACTATTTTTATTTAGAAGGAAATATATTTTGTGTTATTTAAAGCTCTAATGTAAATTAAAAAAATTTGTAGAATTTGCAACAAAGCATGACACGACCAACATTATTTTATTTATTTATAGATTATTGAATAGCAGTTATTCCTATGCCTTAAATCTTATCGATCATGTAGGATCGCCTTACCGAACTACAATAGTGACTACTAGGGCATAGTGAATTAACGCACATTGAATTTTGAATTCCAACCGAAATCGGTTGGAATATACAATTATTTATAAATTTACATTTGAGCTTAAAATAACACAAAATATATTTCCTTCTAAATCCTTCAAAATGAGTTATTCCTATATCTTATTCCCGAGGCCCGGTTAACTTCACCAATAACACGAGCTCCATAACTCCGAGCTGATTTAATTTGATAAAAAAAGACTTACAATTTTTGGCCGACGCAATAGGCGTTAGAGAACTTGTTTAACATTTAATAAAGAAATACATTTGTTTCAAGATTATTATAACTAAATATGTAGTTCGATAGAATGGAACATTATATTCGTTTATATAACCCATGTATCAAACATGAGTTGTTCTATAAAACTATATTAACTAACTTTTCAAAGTGGAAATTTTTGTAGTCATTGTTGAAATGCTTTATTTATACGCTAGTTAGCATGCCATTTTTATATTAGGGCATACGAGTAAAATATCATGCAAAAATAGATTTATAACAGCGGTAAGTACATTAATGTAGTTTTAAATTTATTAACTTGGACTTTAAGGAAATTTCTGCAAAATACTTGCTCTATGCCCTCGATAGGTTGCAGCGACGTGCTGTCCGTATTATCGGTGATGTAGAGGTGTCCGAAACCCTATAGCCTCTACAACTACGTAGAGACATTACCGGTCTCAGTGTTCTCTACCGTCTCTATAATGGGGAATGCTCTGAAGAGTTATTTCACTTAGTCCCTCTATCCCCTTTCCACTCCCGAACGACACGTGCTGGACAGCGCTGCCATCCACATACTATGCAGGCGCTGGTGGCTGGGACTAAGAGGTTTAGTTCCTCATTTCTGTCATTAAGTCATGGAACGACCTTCCAGCTCATGTTTTCCCTCCCTCCTATGACCCTGGGCTCTTCAGGCGGGGCGTGAAACGGCATTTAAGCAGGCCTTCAGGGTAAGTGCGACAGGCTCAATATGATCTATTGTGCCTGTCGACCTCATATTTGGATCTCACTACCGCTTACTATCAGGTGGAATCATCTTGTTAGTCTAATATAAAAAAAATCGTGGGTATTGTACATATTATCATCGGTCATTACCGCTTAAAGAGTCATAAAAGCAAAGATCACGTGATAAAAGAAGTATAATGTATCCTCATAAGATATTGAGTGCGTGCATGTTATGGTAAAACCTTGATTCGGTTAAATCAGTTAATACTTCACATGAAGAAAATACTGTGTAATTCAAAGGAATATGCAGTTTTATAATATGTCCATTATTTTATCATTAATTTCCCTCGGTTTTCTTATAAAGACTAAATATATAAAACACGCTGTGCTGTGTAAAACTTATGTTACTTAGAACCTATATTAGTATATGTATCTAGCATCATAACATTTTCAAGACGTTTAGTAAACTTCTTAAGATAATCCCTGGCTGAGAAATGTCAATTCAAAGGCCCTCTCTTTTCACCAGCACCTGAAATTTACGGCTTTAGCTGAAAGTGAGTTTTGGGAGTCTTTAAATTTTCTTATTTTAATATAATTACGTATAACTGAATAAATGTAATAAAGAATATGTTTTAATTTCTAATTTCGCTTCTCAAGGATTTATATATGTTTCTACGAATTTAATCAAAACAAATAGATTTTAAGTTTACTTTACCAGGTGTTTATAACTAATACATTCGAATACTGATAGAAGTACATAATAATTATACAGTACCTACTTTAAAAAGATGAGCTTGTGCTCAAATACTTTTTTATAAGCAGGAATTGCATTTGTATTTTTATAACGAGCCTAACGGCATCATAAACCGTCCAGGTAAGATCATAAAACCAAAAACATTCGAAGTAAAGTGTCATGGAAAAGATAAATAAAAGTCTAAGTAGTTAAGTGTATAAAATCATTGCGGTTGCGAAATTCTTAAGTCCATTAATGACACCTTTGAGATTTTTTTTGCATATAAAGTATTTTAAAGCTTAAATTGAATCGGAGAAAGAAATAAACAGACGCGCTTAAAAATATTCGATTTTATTTAACTTAAAATAATAATACATTTGATGTAATAGCCAGGTTGTGTTGTTCGTCTATATTTTAAGGCAAGTGCGCTCCACTCGGGCGGAAACCGTTTTCGTCAGCAGTGTAGTCTACTCTGTATTTCAGGCCATCATCACCGATATACTCGTAGAATCCAGCGGCCTTGGTGCCTCCACCGTGAACGCTGTCAACAACGCCGGACTCACCGGCGTTGATACCATTCTCTGTCTCATAAGAATAGCGGTAGGAGTTAGTGTCCACATCTTGGTCCTGCTTAATGATGCGGGCGTATCCGTTCGCGTAGGATTTGGCGTAAACTGGGTAGGGTACATTGGCGGCTGCGGTGTACACGAAGGGCTTTGCAGTGGAAGCAGAGAACACAACGGCTTTAGGAGTGGAGGCGGCGTATACTACTGGTTTAGGGGTTGATGCAGCGTATATTACAGGTTTAGGGGTGGATGCAGCGTATATTACAGGTTTAGGTGTGGATGCAGTATACACGAAAGGCTTAGGAGTAGATCCAGCGAACACGATAGGGTCCACAGAGGATGCTGTGTACACGATGGGCTTGGGCGTGGAGGCGTAGACCACAGGGCTGACCGTGGACACCAGGGGCACCACTGAAGGGCGATACGTCACACCAGCTAATGACGTTCCAAACGGATCTTGGTCGAAACTGTAATAAAAAGAATAATGGCATGAACAAAAAATATTGATCATTTAATTTATCCATTCCATTTTGTTTTTATTTCTCTTAAGAAAGTGATAAACTGATAACGGCCTATTAACAACCATTTTTCTATAATATTTCGTTTAGAACGAATGTCATTATTATAAATGTATGCATATTTAATTTCTGAAAATGTAGAGTACAGTATTTTACTTTATTTGGAGTATCAATACCAGTAAATACTGAATAACTCAAACAAAAATCATTATTGTTATAACTCACCTGCTTTCGCCGCCATAGTTAACATACGGAGTCAAAAGCTGCTGTTGGTAAGGATTGTAGGCCTTAACATAAACTGGCTGCACCGTGGAATAGATCGGACTATATTTGCCGTTTCCAGCGATCAGGCTCTTGTAAGCGTTGTCGAAGGCGGTGTACACTTTGTAACCGTTCCTCACGCCCAAGTACTGGCCCTCGTTATTCCTTCGGTAGCTGCCGTCGTCGCCGCCGTATTGCCCTGGCCGGTACTGGCCATCATCTTCAGCATTACTGAAGCTGAGAACAGCTAGCGCCAAAACTGCAATCTAGAAAAAGAAAACGCCTTTAGAAACTCCAAACTCAAAAATGTTAACTAAACTCTTTTTAACCATTTTTAACTCACCACGGCGGACTTCATAGTTATCATTTACTGATCGAATGATAGACTCGAACGCCTGCGTATTCTTTTTATACAATCGTCAAAATCGAAAATGGAGTATTTATTGAACATATCGAACCAAATTGCAGAAAATGTAAATTTTATTTGTTCACTCGGCATTCAGAGCGACGTATTTGGATCGCGGTGATATATTGCTATAGACCGCGCCCAAGCCAAGAATTAGATCATTCTAGTGGACAGCCTCACATCGTCCTTCCGTCAACTAGCTCATCCACAATTTCGTAATACTACTTAACTTGTTAACTCTGAGACAATACGTTATCGCAACCAAACGTGTGGATAATGGACGTTATTTTAATGTAAATTTGACAGCGAACGGCCTTTCGAACGATTTATATCGCAAATCCATAGTGTTCGTCTGAAACGGAGAGATAATCTCGCATAAGATGATACATGGATTAGCGCATAATTATCACGCTTTTAGTTCCATATGACGATTAAATATCTTGAATGAGAATGAAAAAAAAACCTTAAAATTGTGTAATTTACTAGGTATAAAGTGGTCAAGCGTCGATGGCCGAGTGGTTAAGGTCGTCGCTTGCCATGCGAGAGGTCGCCAGTTCAAACCCCGCCAGGTACCAATGTGTTTTTCAAATTTGAAATTCATATGTACCATCATTCGACGCTTTAACGGTGAAGGAAAACATCGTGAGGAAACCAGCACACCTGAGAGATTTTTCTACGGTGTGTGAAGCCATGTCAGAGGCCTACGGGCGGCTTAAACTCTGACACCAGATTGTTCATCAACCACACGATAAGAAGAAGAAGAAGGTATAAAGTTTTATATTATTTTCGACCAACTGTACGAAACATAATATGTAACTGCTTATCCGTGAAACCTCATAACAATAATTTTCATCCTTACTTGTAGGTGTGAATAGGTAAGTGAACTACAAAAATGATTCGGTGATTGGTGATGCACCTTATTATTTAATAATTTTTTTATACATATACTTCGGTACTATTAATAGGCTCATTTTCAATTCAATATCACTTGATGACGTAGGTTTGTACATTAAAAATCCTGAAGTTATACGAGTCAGAAAAAAAACATACTTTTGTCAGGGAGTTCCACTCCTTCACGTCCATTTGGTCAGCTCTTAACATAAAAAGTTACATCCTATCCAAGCTTAATTTCTATGTTACTAAATATATTACCTACTTATTACTTATTATTTTTACACGAAACCTTATTTCAACTATCTGAAAAGGTATCAAATCTTTTCATTGTTTTTCAAGAACAAAAAAAATGAACAAAATCGTAGTTAATAAGTCAGTTATTAAGTGATTCGTAGAAAACTGTTAAAATTTAAACATCGTGAACCATCTTCTTCAACTGTCTTAACAATTTCAATAAAGTCAGCTGGAGGCTAAACACAAATTAATTCGGATAAGCCTGCCTTAAAAGATTTCAAACAAAAACATTTATCGGATAAGTATCTCCGAATCGTTAAGTAACCATATTGGTAGACTGTTGTATTCTCCCACACGTAGCTCTACATATAAATACCATTGTGCTTCGTTTCTTAGCGTTTATTTTATAATTTGGCACGTTTCCTACGATCTCGATAGCACCAACCATTGTTACCTTTCATGTGTTGAAACTATGTCGAATTTCTATTTAAAATACCAAATCTTTAAAAAATTGTTTGTGATTGACGTTTTAATCATATCATTGCATAAAGACTAATTAAAATTTAATTTAAACGACAGAAATTTTAAAAATACATTGATGTAAGTAAGTACGAAAGGGCAATTCGAAAGACTAAAACACAAATGCTTCTAAATAATTTAATATAAATTAAACGGATACAAATCAGGCTAATATTCTAAATACAATTAAGCAAACACTTTTTTTTGTGTACATAGAAATGTTTAAATAGGTGATGTATAAGTATAGTATTGTGCTAATGTTACTCATTGACTTCCACAACTCTAACAAAAACTTCATATTCTAACTTAACCTTACTTTTTAGTGCGTTATCACCTGAACTTAATTGTTTAGATCCTTTAAAACTGTAGTAGGTTCCTAGCTTTTCTGATTTATCTAATTCCAAGCGGGGTGGATATCTGAAAAAGAAAAAAGTTACAATTTTAACAAATGTTTTACTAAAATTGCTTTGCACAGATCCTATTGACTTTTGTCCTTAAAGTTTCTTTTAATGAACTCCATTTTGTAGTTTTAATTGGTAACTTACTGAGTAACAAACTCGCTACTATCCGCGGGCTTATCTTTGTCACTTGAAGACAAATAATGACATTTCACTGCTGTTTCTTTATCTGCATGTATTCTGCTATAATGGTTAGAAGTTCCTTCTGATGTGTCTCCAAAATAGTCTGTAGAAACGTATTTGTCCACTAATGCATTTATAACTTTGTGTATATAGGGATATCTCTCGGCATAAATCTTGCGACCGATGTATTCTATTCTATTTGATTCGTCTTGTTCATTGGGTCCATCCGCACCGTTGGGTCCCTCGTTAGGACCCGTACCTCCGTTAGGGCCCCGATAATCGTTATTGCTCCCTGATGGGCCTACTTGGTGTTGGTAAGGGAAAGCTGGATACAAATTATTTTTGTAGATGTACGTATACTTTCCCTCGTCTCCAGGTATGTACCTTCCCTCATCGAGTGGTCTATAATATTTACCATCGTCGTTAATCTTATATTTTTTCGGGCTGTATTTACCATCATCCCAGGCTTGGCACTGTATTGCCAAAAAGAAAGTAATCGTAAAAATCTGAAAATCGAAATTAAATTTAAATGAACATAAAAATTGAAGCACCATCAAGGCTTAGCGGAAAAAGACTTATTTAATTTCCTATATATAGAAGGATAATGTAATATTACAAAATAATCAAATTACTGCATAATGATGCACGCACATACACTCAATATAATACTAGAATGCACGACTGAACTTGAAAAACTCAGTAGCTATACATACTATTTTGTGCACAACAATGGAAGTAAAAGTCAATGTCCGTTAGTGAACCTAAGCCAGAGGTCATATCCGGATTTATCCAAAATATCGAATTCCTTTGCACGAACTCATAACTAATAACAAAAATGAAAAAGAATTTTACGGCTTGTCGACGTACCCGCACTTAAATTCTTTGTCGTAAGTGAACTGTAAAGTGATGATGTCATTTTATCAGAAATACGCGTGGTTGATATGTAGGTAGAGTTCATGGTGCATAAAAATCTAAATTCAATTTTGCGTATTTATCAATTTCTCATGTCTGTCACCTTTACACCACCACTTTTTGGGAATGATACTTTAATTTGGGTGAAACTAAATTTTGAGTTACAGCTAATTTTCAAACACCTCATCGCCGTAGATATGTTATTTTAATAATTGAAAAGTATTAAAAATGGTCACTGTGTAATGTATAGCTTTCGTAATATCTCAATTGTAAGTAATCAAAATGGTAAGAAATTATTTGCCTTCATATAAAACAAGTTAGTTTTTAATAAATCAAAGGGTACTTTTATGAGCAAATAGGTACTAAAACTTCGTACACATGCACACACATTGTTCTGATTTCGACGTAAGTTGCTTATGCACTTGTGTAACGGATATGAGAAACAGCAGTGGCATATATAAATATACTTAAATATATTTAATAACACACCCAGACTCAGAGCGAACATGACTAATCGATGTTCGTCTCACAAGTATTTGTCTCAGATAGGAATAGATCCCACGACTCTTAGAACCGTAGCAAGGGCCACTAACCACTGTTCCACCAAGCCAGTCAAATAGGTAAAATGTGAAATTTACTAATATAAATTACGTCAATACCCAAAAAATATGTGCTGATCGAACCGAATGATGGTTTGGTTGGTGATTGGTTTATAATGCTCTGACAAATTAATTGGCCAAAAAATGTTATGATCATGAAAAATGTTAGAAAAACATAAATAACTATATACCAATAACCTATTGTAATTATATTAAAAATTATTTCAGTTATCATATATAGCCGATAAACAGATCCTGAATTGACTCAATAAAAAAAAATACTAGAATTTTGCACTTAATAAATTTGGCTCAGATTTTCAAATGAAAACTTATAAAAAATATACAGCACTACATTATATAACTTATATCTTAAACGAAGGATTCAAAAAAATAAAAGCAATACTCACATGGGTTGCTTTCATCATATAAATATATATTGTTGAAATTTTCTTCTGTCCAAAATTTGCAATAGCCACAGGCACAACAATCCTTTCTCTCCAAACTGTGAATTAAATCTGAAATTAGCACAAAAAGCGTCAGTAGTTTCGACCGTTTAGAATCTTATTATTGCCTATAACAACGAATATCCGTCAAACGCAATTAAATCGTCTTTCGCATATAATTAACATTTAGATTCAATAAATTAGTTTGGGACGTACCGAAATGTGGAACAATATCCTTAAATCAAGATGCGACGAGGTCAAGTTAATGAATTTGCATACTTTTAAGTGATAGAGCTATATAGTAGGTTTCGTTGCAAGTGGATATTAGTCGATGCTACACTGAATATATTTGCACGGTGCGGTGCAGTACAGGATGCGCCCGAGACGACTGCGCAGGAGAGTCGTAACTCTCATATAGAATGCACACGGATCCGCTACACTTATCGATTTGCATAAAACAAAAATGAAGGTTCAAATGCAACAATATGTGTAGGCACCGCATTCCAAAGGCCTTATTTTATTTACATCTAAATTGAGATGACACAGGAAATTCTCGCTCCGATGAGAAGGTTCCTAGAAGCATGACATGGTGCAATAATGTAATATCCACCAACTCATCAGCATAATTAATAATATCTAATGATAATTTTTCTTCGTCTTGCCGTATACAAGAATGTTTATGTAGGTCATATCATGTAGGTAACATGTATAAGTAGCCAACATTGATATGTCAATGATTAATGCTAAATTAAATAAATGCAGATATTTAATATCAAATCCGTTCTTAACCACCATCGATGACACCAATTATTAAAATAACAAAATGTAGGCAGATGCGAAAATAAACAACTCCGAGACGGCCTTGTATTGTCTTCAGCTCCTCACATTATTGCTAAATCAATTTTAATACTATAACTCCAAAAGAGATACACATGATGTATTGTGTATCTAATGTTCGAATACATCAGTAACTTTGAATAGCTTTTTATACCTATACATATAGCTCATTATTCTTACATCACTAAACTTTACAATTTACGCTGTTGCTATTGTATGACTCACATAATATAATTTTAAGAAGCTCTTCTAGTTTTATTTGCTTATAAAAATTATAATACAATAAATCAAAATTAACATAACAAAAACCAATCGGAAGCTAAATATACGACGCGGATTCATTTCTTATGAACATTTTGTGATATAAAAAGATTCCTAATTCAAAGAAAGAAATGCTAATTCTGCTGTATTCTCCCACACGTAGCTCTACATATAAATACCATTGTGCTTAGTTTCTTTGCACTTATTCTATAGTTTGACGATACGGTCCCTACAATCTCGATTCCACCAAACATTTTATTATCTGTTACCTTTTTTTTTCCAAATAATTATCTTTAAAAATGTATGATCTACAAATGTTTGAAAATATATATATTAATTTGTGATTGTATTACTCTTTTGGAGGTTAAGTTAATCATAAAATTATTAAAGTGTCAATAAATTCTATCCTTATTAAGAATTTCATGTAAAGACATTGCTAGTAAGTATTTACCAAACTGGAATTGTAAACGCTACAAGCGTTATCCAATAGGTGTCCACCGTGAAATTTTAATGATTGTTTTCTTAGTAGTACAATAGATTAAGTGCAGTTCGAATAGCTGTTTTACTCAGTGCATAGAGCTTCTCCTGCTTTATTCATCGATTTCGTGCTACAAGTAGTACCTGATTACATCACATATCGTAAAAGAACTATCGTTTCTCTCAGTTAGGTGATTATTTTTTGATGAATTATTTTTTTTATATTTTCAAGAAATAACTAGCATGATTCGATAGGACTACTAAAGGTAAATCGTTCTGCATCGGGAAAACACCCACAAAAATTTCGGAATAAGTAATAATATCTAAAATCCAAGAATGTTTATGTAGGTCAGGCGATGTAGGTAACACATACCTACATCTGTTTACATTGATCACCTCCAAAACAGTTAAATTGAATCAGTGCAGATATTCCTTGAACATTAAGCCGTTCTGGTAATCATCGACGACAATAATTACTTCAATAACAAAATGTAGGCAGATACGAAAATGAGCCACTCCTAGACGGCCTTGTAGCGCTTCAGCTCCTCCCATTACACATAACTAAATCAATAATAATACATAAACTCATAAAATCTTCAAGCTACATAATGTGTATCTAATTCGCATAAATTAGCAACTTTAAAAAGCTTTATAATATATAGCTCTCTATTCTTACATCACTAAACTTTACAATACCTACTGTTGCTATTGTATGACTCATATAATATAAATTTATGACACTTATGGTAAGTTTTATTAATTTTGTTAAATGATACAACAATCAATTAAATTTTAAATAACAAAAACCAATCGGAAGCTAAATGTACGACGTAGGTTCATTTCCTATATCCATTATGGAATATAAAAAGATTCCTAATGAAATGCTCATCTATACTAATATTATAAAGCTGAAGAGTTTGTTTGTTTGTTTGTATGTTTGAACTCGCTAATCTCAGGAACTACTGGTTCGAATCGAAAAAATCTTTTTGTGTTGGATGGACCATTTATCGAAGAAGGATTTAGGCTATAAAATTCATAGAACATCATTAATACGCCAATTTTTTGGTCCATCATCCCTTGGAGTTACACACGCTACATCATATTGCAATAACATTTTAATAACTCGGTGTTGTACACAGAGTTGGGAAAAAATCGACTTACAATAAACTAACAAAATAATTGTAACTAACAATTTTATTGAGAACGACGACTGATCAATTTTAATTGTATAGTAGAGTGCAACTAATTTAATTTCAACTAAATTAGTTGCCGATTGATTTTGGATAACTAAATAAAATGTTGTAATCGACTAATCAGTTTAGGCTATTTTTCCGCAACTAATGTTTGGAGCTAATTTATATTACAACCTTCGTACGGCTTTGTTGACAGACTGAATAGGTAATATTAACGGATGTATAAAAATGAAATAGTCACGTATTACTTACAATGTTCTTGTTACATATTGCAAGTTACGAGTATATTATTTCTCGTATGTGTAATGCAAAAAAGAGCAACTACCGAGTTATAATAAAGATTTAATCGTTAAATTTTGTCGATTAAAGCTAAAATTAGTATATTGTCAGTCGAACATACTCACTGCTGAATAAGTTGCAACCAAAAAATTATCATTGATATTTTGAGTCGACTGATTAGTTAACTAAAACAATAATCGATTGATACCCATCTCTGTGTACAATATCGTCGATGCGCGATTCCGACTCGCACTTGACCCTTATTTTTCTACATATCTGTCCCAGATATTACGACTGATCAATTTTAATTGTATAGTAGAGTGCAACTAATTTAATTTTAACTTAATCAGTTGCCGATTGATTTTGGATAACTAAATAAAATTTTGTAATCGACTAATCAGTTTAGACTACTTTTCCGCAACTAATGTTTGGAGCTAATTGAAATGAAAACCTTTGTACGGCTATGTTGACAGACTGAATAGGAAATATTAACGGATGTATAAAAATGAAAAAGTCACGTATTACTTACAATGTTCTTGTTACATATTGCAAGTAACGAGTATGTTGTTTCTCGTATGTGTAATGCAAAAAAGAGCAACTACCGAGTTATAATAAAGATTTAATCGTTCAATTTTGTCGATTAAAACTAAAATTAAGTTTATTGTTAGTCGAACATACTCACAGCTTAATAAGTTGCAACTAAAAAATCATCATTGATATTTGAGTCGACTGATTAATTAACTAAAAAAATAATCGATTGATACCCATCTCTGTGTACAATATCCTCGGTGCGCGATTCCGACTCGCACTTGGCCCTTATTTTTCTACATAGAGGCTGCCAAATCGCCAAAGTCATTAAATCTTCTCACATTTTAGGTAATTTCCTACACGATTGCATTACCAGCTTAGACTTTGGGTCTTATGTACGTACTAAGCTAGGACCTTCTAAACTTAGACAGTAAATATTATTTAGTTACATCTTATTTCTCTGGACTAGGTACGAGTATATAACAAACGTTAATGTACGTATCCTTGACAGTCACAACTATCTGTCGGGTGGTTGGTGAACGGTATACGGATAAGAGACCCTGGTTCCTCGAGCTACTATTGACTCAGTCCAAATCATCCGAGGCGATAGTATCCTTCCTCCCCTTTTCCTTCCCCCGTTATATATCCTTGCTACTCGTGGGAACGCGACGTTCCCCGCTGCGCCGTGGTCTAGTCTAATCTTTTTCAACAGCTAAGATGTGCTAATTTAGTGATTTCATCTAAATTAGGTACCCCCTCCTTAAAATATTCAAAGAATGTAGGAGTGATTTATAGAAGCATATTTAAATTATACTGTTGAATAATTAATATCTACAAGTGGTGTGACATTTAGATAACAAGATGGACAACTCATTATTACATATATCACATATTTATAGACATGTCAGGATAGGTTTACATTTATAACAGGTCGTATCGTCACAAATATCAATTAAAAACTGGTGTTAACCTAGTTTGCATAAATACTAAACAAAGGTTAGCTTAATGTGTCATTGAGTTTTTGTTTTCAACTACTTAATCAATGGAATATTCAATGACTAGATCTTAGTTGTCTTGGATTTGACACAATAAGATTAAAAATGTAGTAAATGATGATCACATTTTAGTTATGTTTCGTCATTGCCAATGAATCCGGGTGTGGCCATTGTATAATTTAACTTCTAACCTCGGTTAGGAAAATGTCAAAATTTTAATGTGATCTATTCTATGATAAAATAATCGTCGGAAAAATATTTAATAAGTATCATGCCTCGCTTGTGCACCTTTTGGGTTCGGGTTTTCGATAAATAGGAAATATTGATAAAAACTAAACGTTAGGGAAATTATTTGAATTTATTTACATACAACTATTATTGCACGGTACAGTTTGACTACTACCCGGAGACGCTACATATACAATAAACATAGCAAATCATAAATTCATTAATTTGTAGTTCCTAGAAGATCATATTTAGGCCTCATTATTTAAACTGAACATACATAGGATGTTTCACTCTATCCTTATATCAATAGGGTTATGACTAGTTTAAACTATGAGAATTTAGGGTAAGTGAGCGCCAGTGGGCACGAATCCGTTCTCGTCAGCGGTGTAGTCCACCCTGTAGGTGACGCCGTCGGGGGCGACGAACTCGTAGAATCCCTTGACTCTGATACCATCATTCTCATTGTCAATCTTCTCGAGCTTGCCAGCTTCCTCAGCGAGGATCTTGTTCTCAGTTTCATAGAGGTAGTGGTAGCCGTCGATGTTGTGGTCGTTCTCGTAACGGATGAGGCCGAACTTGTAGTCGTAGTTGCCCTGTCCGGTGGCGGCGGCGCTGCCGTACCTGCCGGAGCCTGCACCGGCGGAGGCGCCGAGGCCGCTAGAGACGGAGGCGCCGAGGCCGCTGGAGGCGGATCCGGAGACCTTTCCGAAGCCAGACCCGACTGAGGCAGAGGCCGAAGCGCTGTTCAGGCCGGTGTAAGCGCCACCGGGACCACCCTTGCTCGCGCTGCCGGAGTAGGCACCGCCGGGACCACCCCTGCTCGCGCTGCCGGAATAGGCACCGCCGGCAGAGCCGCGGTCACCGCTATGACACAAATTAATTTTATTAACAACACATAACGCTTACGTTTCGTTCGCTAGAGCATTATCAGGAAGACCTCGCTCAAAGCATGTCAAGCTTTTTATGTAGCGTTTTTTATTTATTGATTTCATTGTTTAAATAAATTTTTATGGTAAAGAAATGTATTGAAATCATTTCATAATTTCAGTTGGTATTTTTTTCCGTACGAGTATATATTCATGGCTGTTATGATTATGATTGTGTTAGACATACAATTTAGTCATACATACGATGTAAAAGAGTCAATAGAGTTTAGAAGAGGAGATAGTAATAGATTGTTTTAATACAATATTATTGTATTCAGCTCTGGCTGATACAGAATATTAGAGATACTCACTTGAAAGATCCGCTGTTGTCGGGCCTGTAACGGCCAGCATCGTCACCGTCGGGCTTGTACGCGCCGCCGGGTCCGCCGGGGCCTCCCTTGTCGGAAGAACCCTTGTAGAAGCCACCGGGACCTCCGGGACCTCCTTTGTCGGAAGAGCCGGTGTAGAAACCGCCAGCACCGCCGCGGTCACCGCGGTCACCGCTAAAGCAAACGGTCATGTTTACTACTTGGACTATATACCCTATACTCCACGATGATAGATATGATGAAAACTTTTAGGTAGAGTAAAGTCTAAATGCAGTTTAAAAACTCATGAAAACCTAAGTAAAACAATAACTTAGGTTTTAGACTACATCACACTACTTATCGTTTGTGATTTAAATACTTGAGATTTAGCGTAGTTTTAGTTTTGAAATTAATTACGTAGGTGGACGCATTAAGCTAATACGGTACGTGGTAATTGATGTCTAGTAATATGATCCGGCATTCATTGATGTCATCTCAAATCCGCGGCGACAGTTTTTTAAGTCATCGTATAATCAAACTACCTACACTGTTAATTTATGTTAGTAAACTTGCCGAAAGATGATCTATCATGATTTCTGAAGCTATTATTATTATTAAAGGCAATATTTAATACAATATTTGATATTATGAGTTATCTTTGATATTTTGATGAATAAATATTAAATCCAATTAAAAATTCTTTAACATAAAAGTGTTCAACATTTATTTTTTCATAAGAAACTTCTGGAAAACCACGCATCTAAATAATATCCTCAAGACTCCTATGCGGCAGGCTACACAACACACGCTTGTAAAGAGATTCTAACTGTTCTAGTAAACGTAGTTTACGTATACTCGAGTTAAAGAGTTGTAAGCTACTGTACTTACTTGTAGGCACCAGAGCCGTCAGGCACGTAGCGTCCAGAGTTGTCGGCTCCGGGGTTGTAACGTCCAGAGTTGTCGTACTTTCCGGGGTTGTAACGGCTGGGGTCGTAGGTGCCCGCGGACGCCGAGGCGGAGGCGGAAGCGGCCGTCAAACGCTGGTTGTACTGACCGCTGTACGGGGTCGGTTTGAATTGGAAGGGCGTGAATCTAAAACGAAGAATTTTTGTTAATACTGTATATGTAATGTCCACAAAGAATAATCAACGGGCAAGGGCGACGAAATGCAACGGGAAGGGTACTGGATATTATCATCATCCAATTAATCCATTCTATTTTACTTATGAAGGCTTAGGGAGCCTACCGTTCTACGATCTCGTTCTGTCACATTTGAACATTTTCAAGTATAAAATATTTTTCTTCACACTATCTAGACCAATATTTTTTTCTGCCGACGTTTCTAAAAAAGGCTTGATGCTCTATGAACCATGTAGAGAGGTCCAAATATAATAGATAAGTATGTTCTAGATTTCCTTATTTTATAACAATTAAATACACATTTACTACTTACTTAAACTCAGCCGCATACGCGACCGAGAGCGCTAAACACAGAATCTGTAACAAAAAAAAATCTCATTAATAAAATCTTTGAAAAAAAACATCATTCGCATTATATATGACGTTTATTCACTCATAACTTAACGTTATTGGTAGTAAAATCCATAATACTCGGCTCATCACTTAATTCACTATTTGTTATATTCGAATTGAATTTATTAAATTAATTCAATCGATACTTTAACTGTATTAACCACGCACTCACCAAGACACCCCGCATTTCCGTTCCTTTCAAGCAAAACAACCTGAATGTGCTTTTTCAAAGATCAAAGCTTATTTATACCTTTTTTGACTTATTCAAAATATTGTTATTCTTGTATACCGCTCTTCTCATTTATAATGTGGATGTTCGACGTTTTATTCATAGACCAGCGCTTCTCAATCTTAGTAGTGTTTGATAAATTCACACCATCTGACACTTCAATGGCATGTAATTGATAACCATTTTTCATACTTACCATCTTCGTATATAAAAAAATAAACTGATATGAAACAATATGACATCAGCATAAAACTGTTTATTCAAATTAATAGGAACTTTAACTCTAGACAGGCGTAACTGGCAACACTCACAGAAGGTAATTAATGAGTTAACCGATAACAATTATTAGTGACACTCTCATTTGCATTCTACACGTTTGTTAATGTGTAAGCTCTGTGAAATTGTTAATAGTGTAGGTGGTGTCAAAGAACTTGGAACCAGTTTTTTGTTTCATAGTTGAACCTATCATTTTTCTTCTGATCAATTATCATCAGTAACTTTGTTCAGATTCAAAGCGGTAAAAAACAGTTTCTTTTAACTTAGGGCACCCACTAAATGATGTAAAATATATATTATGTGCAAGAAATTTTTTTTTGACGATGTTGATTATTGAATAACAAAAATATTATATAGCTTTTTTGTTTTAAAAGTTTGGATATACAGTTTATTAATGAGCACGAAATATAATAATAATGATATGGTGAAACCAATTTCAGCTATCAGCCAATTACGCAGGGCATATTCAATTGCACATTATGCCTTGACTCTGGAGATGTAACATTACCGACGAGAAGTTAATTTCAGGACTAACAGCTTAATGCGCTAGATTCTGGATGAGTCTGGACTCTGAACTGACTCCAACCTGGGACTCCTGCAGAATTGCGCTACCTTAAACTGCAAGTTTGTTACCATACTAAAAACGTTATAATGCATTTTTTCTGCTCGAATAGGTGTTATGTTCTTTAAAAACATCATTTAGAAACACTAAATTTTTGTGTTTTTTTTTTACCGACTTCCAGGATGTACTTCAGGTGGAGATCTGATGGTTAGCGGCCGTGAGATATACAAATGAGGTCGACAGGCACAATACAACATATTGGGCTTGTTGCACTTACCCCTGGAGGCCTGCAGAAATGCCGTTTCACACCCCGCCGCACCGAGGTTATAGAATAGAAGGTTAACAAAAGAGCGGGCAGAAATGAGCAACTAAACTTAGTAATTCTATGAATGAAAATACACAATTAATGAGATAATGTACTAGGATAGGTTCATTACTTTGTTTCATGTTAATATTATCTAGACGAGTAGCTCGTGTATAGCGTGTGATATTACATATGAATTTACAAGTAGTATCATTAATATAAATAGAATAAAGAGATATATATACTTCAAGAGTGTTATTTACGGTTAATTACAATTAATATTCTATAGGCTGAATATTTTTCATTCACTTTGTATTATTACATTTTACTCAACTTCTGATTTGATCAAATATTTACAATAATCATAAGATATTATTAAAAATGTGTTCTATAGATTCAACAACTTTTCATGTAAAATCGCATTAATGTATAATGCGATTTGAATTAATTGACTTCGGTATTTATCGACCGACTGTAATATTTGGCAGTGTAGCTGTTAGTATGTTAAACACCGAATTTTACTTTTATGTTCTTGAGATAGCGGGATTGCGGGAGTGGCGAAGACGTGGGAAGGCCTACGTCAAGCAGTGGACGATGACGATGCAATATTTTTTTTAGTTACACTCTGTTAAAAACTCTAAATCGATGGCTGATCCCGGTAGTGTTAATCGTGTCAGTCAGTCTGTTCAATGTACGAATCTTAAAACCGCTGATAAAGGGGATGGTGTTTCAGAATATACCACTTAACCAAACATTGCAATTGAGCCAATAATGCCTTACGCTGAGCAGCAATTCGAAGTCGGGGTTTGCAATTAAGTGCCAACTCACATACGATACTTTGTTCTTCTGTTATATTTAAGTACTTCAGTACAGCCTTTAAAACTAGCAGATAAATTCCTTAATAAATTTCCAGCCTAGTACTTACTAGTACTAGTTAAACTAACTTTTAAATGGGTTTCTGACGGATATTAATAAACTGTTTTAAATTGTAATGATTAATCTTTTTGCTCATAAAAAGTATCTACTCCAAAAGATGGTTTCACTATTACTGCTTGTTTAATTAAACAGTTTGAGAATAATTTTTTTTTCCACTAATTAATTATATGACGGGCCGATTGTCAGTATGTATAAAAGATGAACCCGACCAAACCATATACATATATAACACATATACCACAAGACATAGGCGAAGCCGACGGCTGTCACCAAGGTTGGCCATATTTTCTCGGTTAAATGTTATTTGGTCATTATTCCTATGTTAATCACATTTTCTAGCTGGTATATTCATAACGAAACACGTCAACATTAAGAGCATCGAGTCGATTTGAGCGATAAATTTAAATATATCCGGCAGCGACTTTGACATGAACTTTTGACTTTTTTTACTGCCATAGTTTTAGTTTTTATTCATTTAGGCTTTTAATAGTTGGGTTTATTGCTTTATTGACTTATATTTTATTCCATAACGTAGACATTTGTGTGTTAAACAAAATATATTTTAATAATAGAGACATATTAAAATCATAATAAATTATTAATGTAATAAATCTCCATGTTTTTACTTCAAATACAATTTTGATTAAGATCAGTAGCTCACACTTTTACTGTATCTAAAATGCATGTTTTCATTACAATATATACTCGAACATGTATTAGCAGGAGGTAGAAAACATCGGTGTAATAATGTTCTAACTTCGTTATAATGGTAAATATTATGGGTCTATAGTAACCTGTACGTGTACTCTACAATGAATTAAGCTTACTAAAGTATATAATATGGTTCAATTTTACAACTCACCAAAGTCAAACTATATGTCATGACTGCAACTAATTGCCTGCACAAGACCAATACAATGTAATGTACACAATATTGCTAACAGTTTGCAATTGTATACTCCTCAGTACAATCTGCTTCTTATACTGGTATTTAAATGGACCTATGTAGTATCGATAAGTATGTATGGAATTAAATTAAAACCTCAGAAGTGTCAATGCCAGAATTATGTCTTAATTTATAATCAGGTACATTACTCTCATTAGTTTTAATGACAACACAATATTTACTGTTAGATAAGTTACGCAGTCTTAGTGTTTTTATCACTTACTTATTACTTGATATAATTAGTAAATAAAATACAAGAAAATTACAAATCACACATAAATACAATACTAGTTGTTTTGGACACAAATCAGAAGGAGAACCATATTTTTCTGATTTTTTGGTAAATATACCGTAACACAAATCCTCGTCTCATTAAGATTATCTTATTGCGCAGAATACTGGATGACATTTCAAGTATCAAGTGTCTACATTGAAACTGGCTAGATAAAATTATCAGAGGTTCATAAAACACATATGTAATGAATACAAGTTTAAGTTGTATCATGTTAATTTTCACATGAAAAACAAATTAACATGTCATCTTTATTACCAGTGTAGTTGACATCCTCGAACTAAGTCATAATCTTGTATCAATGGGTAATGCGATTGCCACGTACTCCTACGTTATCATGTCAATGCGTTGGATTAAGTAACAGACAACTCATCGATACCTTATATTAATTTAGTATTAATATTGTTAAATATGTGTGTCATTAGAATGAATCATGACACATAATAAATTTATCTGATCAAACAGAAATACCAGTTTAACAATAAAAAAACATATCTGTTAAGTCATTCATCCGTCACTAACGACTATTACTGATTATATTAACGACGGATCAGTGCAAACAAAAATATACTAGTGACGTATAGTTTCCGGATCTATTTTAACATTCTCATCATTTTGTTTGATATAAAAAATAATGCTAAAGGCTTTTATGAACTTTTTTTACTTATGTAACAAGTTGATGAAATTTTTTTAGAATCAACTTGCAAAAATCAATTCGTAGCAGACAACTTTAAATACACCGTGAAATTTTAGTGGTTGTTTTCCCGTGGCAGAACGATTTGCCTTTAGTTTTTTTTTTTCGCTGAATAATTTGCATGATTTGATAGTACTATCAAATCATGCAAATTATTCAGCGAAAAAAAAAAACTTTTTTTCAAATTTTCAAAATAATAATTTTCCAATTCGAAAACGAGAGAAGCTATAGTTCTTTTATAAGATGTGACGTAATCAGGTACTGCTTGCCGCATGAAATCGATACTTAAAGCTACAGAAGCTCGACGCCCTAAGTCATAAAGCGGCTTTAAGGTGCTTTCGAGTTTCGGTTAAACCTTTCGTAAAACCGGCATTTATTGATTTTAACAAAAAAGAACTGCACATATCTATTGTACTAATAAGATAGAATCATTTTACTGCGGGAAAACAACCACTAAAATTTCACGGTGTATAATTCTTGACCCAAGCTCGTTTTTACTTTTTTACGTGACACCTTTAACTTAGATACAACTTGACTTGACATTTTTAAAATCTACACAATCATTTAAGTTCTTATGCTATTAGCATTGCATAGTTTTGCTTTTAAATCTTAAATTAAATAATAAAATTAAATATGCGATTTATGTTTCAATTGTGCACTTTAAGAATCTTAGAAAAATACTTACATTTACTTACGTATACATTTAAATTCACCGCCTTAGTTTTTACGCTCATTGGAGTATTTATTATGTTTTCTTAATTCTTTATACAAACTCTACTAGTAGACACGATCATTTACATTTTTGTGTGTATTAAATTACGTATATATTTGAATATTTAATTTTAGTAAGATATATTTATAATCCATCTGGAGGTCTATTTTAAATACGAATAATAGGTATGTAGTAATATTGTTTTGTTTGGTATCTCTATAATGAACTAGAGGCCGTTATGAATAACAAGGTGATGAGAATTTCTTATGATCAAGCTGCAAAAAGCAGTTTGATCTAAGTTAATTACAATGTGATTAGAAAAAAATCGTTTAATCGCTTTTAAAACTTTTTTACTGACTTTTGACTGATATCTAAAAAAAGCAGTTAAAAAAGCATAAGCAGACGCCAATGCAGAAACATTCAAATTAGTTTACTGCCCACAACATACACCGTGAAATTTTAGTGGTTGTTTTCCCGTGGCAGAACGATTTGCCTTTAGTAATACTATCCAATCATGCAAATTATGCGTTGAAAAAAGTTTTTTTTTTAAATTTTCAAATTATTAATTTTCCAACTTGAAAACAAGAGGTGGTCCACAATCAGTCACGTCACGTTTACCACAGAGGTGAAAAGTGGATTGCTGGGAGTGATCTCTGCCTACCCCTCTGGGAAAAAGGCGTGATTTTATGTATGTATGTATGTAAAACGAGAAAAGCTATCGTTCTTTTATCAGATGTGACGCAATCAGGCACTGCATCCCACATGAAATCAATGCTTAAAGCTAAAGAAGCTCTACGCCCTAAATAATAAAGCGGTTCAAACGTGCTTTCAAGTTTCGTTTATACCTTTCATAAAACCGGCATTTATTGATTTCAATAAAAAAGAACTGCACAAATCTATTGTACTACTAAGATAGAATCATTTTGCTGCGGGAAAACAACCACTAAAATTTCACTGTGTATTTAGACTTTGTTTTAATTTTTGGTGAAAGTACAGTCATCCATATAAAAATACAGAACATATTCGTATCGTGTATATTTTTAATTAAAGAGGCGCAAATTCTACAGAATAACATTGTACGGAGCTGGAGTTTACTGCTAACCCCTTTAAGCTAACAATTATTTAGTTCAGATAAGACTCAATCACCTGGCGCAGGACCGAAGTGCATGACGTTCTATGTAGGAGGCTTATACCCTTCAGTGGTTATATAATAAAGGGCTAGTGATGGTGAAATCACCTTAATGTGACTCAGGGATCATCTTAGGTGAAAAAGACTTTAGATATAAATTATATTTTTTCTCGTTTAAAATATATGGCCATACCTCCTTTATCTTTTGTCTGATCACCAAGCCCGCATTATAATATATTAAGAGTCTCAATGAAAATGTCAAGAATAGAGCGGGAAAATATGTATGCAGGTAAGCCACTCGTGAATACGAAATCTAGTGCTTTTTTATATAAAATGTATGATAGATATTTTGATATAATATGTCAACAAATAACCTACACAGTGACAAAGATATTAGCACCTCTATTAGTAACAGCTTTTAATCAAATAAAAAAAACTACGTAAATTAAACACTTACAATACTTCATTCAAAAATCCATTCACCCAATATACCTGTACTTATTTATATTTTTATACTAGTGGTCCCGGCGAATTTCATACCGCCAATACTGATTCTTTTTCTATATTTTCTCATTGAAACCTTCCTTGGACTACGACGAACATTTTAAAACCAAAATTACCTAAATCGGTCCGGGCGTTTTCGAGTTTTAGTCAGACTAACGAACGGCAATTCATTTTTATTTATAAGAAGATAGTATACTTTTGCGCCTGATATTTCTTAAAGTTAGTCTCTTGTTGCTATTATTATAGAAATAGCAACAAAAGAATCTATATCTAGCTTTATACTAAATCGATATTGTGGATTTAGATGTAGTAGGCGCCTAGAGCAATGTTCCTTATAGTATATTGATTTGACCACTTACATTTTAGCTATCAATAACGCCATAGGCACTTTGATCCTACGAAGTAAAAGCGAAATCGAGTTTACGGAATATATAATTAAGTTGTATAATATAAAATAAAAAGTTGATAACAAGGTTTTTCATTTTTTCATTTCAAAATATTTGCTTGTGCATATTTTTAATTTATTAAAATACAAAAGTTTTCCGTTCCATTAGATTTAATATGGATCGTCACACGATTTAAACTAAGATTTTCGATATATGTATATCGTTACGTAATTAACATTTCAATGGATTCTAATAAAATCATCATCAATTTTTTTATATTTTTTAGCGTTACTTTTTTTGCACCTTTTTTTTGGTTCAGCTGACCTGAAATAGATATTATAACTTGTCTGAATATGCATGCAGTATTGAAATAATTGTACTTTTACTTCCAAATATTAAGGAGTTGACCTTCCATCATTCATGGATGCCATTGTCAGAACTTGACCAAATTGCTATGGGACCAAGCGGGAAGCACCAGTTTTAAAATTAAAAATAAATCATCAAATCTATTCACCTTGGTGAAAGTTTTGAAGTAACAAACATAAAAAAAATACAGATGAATTGAGAACTTCTTCCTTTTTTTGAAGTCGGTTAAAAATTAAAATATATTTAACTTCAGAGAATTTTAAGTATAAAAATTAAGTATACGTGTCGGACAAATTGAAAGCATAATTCGTATTAATTTATAAAATGTATTATATAACCTCTTTCGGGAGGAATCCAGAGTTCAATTTCCACTCGGGACAAACATTTGTGACTGTGTCAGGGAAGTATTTACTAGTAATTAGAACAATGTATATGAGCGTATATTATCCTTACCTATTCATTATTTATTTTGTTCCTGGTACGTATATAACGTCAGAAAAGATATTGCATTAGTTTAAACAAGATGACATTAAACCGTGTAGCCATACCGTTTGCAATGCCGGTAGATTACGGGGTTTTATAAAGAAGGTAAAAAAAGAAAACAATTCAATATGGCACAATAAAATGTATTCACTCAACAGCAAACAATTCTATCGGCATGACAACGCCAATACTCCTCTTCATCAGAGTCCGTGTAATATTTGCCAAGTTCGTCTTAACAGTACAGAATAACCGATCAATTGTCTGAGAAGTAAAAATAAATTTAACTGTCACAGTTTGTATGTGAATTTTACCGTGATTCTAATCAAGTCACGGTTTACTTTGTATATTGCTCAATTTAGAACTTCTTGGCGAAAACCTCCTCCTTCTGGGGATGAGCAGCGATGTACTGCAGGGAGCGGAGGATGGCCTCGGGGATGGGGTGAGGCTGGGGCAAGATGGAGCTCTGCAAGACAAACAACATGGTTATTGGTTAATCTTATGTACGTCTAGCGGCCGCCCACAACTTCGTGAAATAGCCTATAATGTACCCTGTAAAATTAGCTATGTGAAAGTCCCGTCAAATTGGTCCAGCTGTTCCGGAGATTAGCGGAAACAAAAAGACCGACAAATTCCTGACTCCGGGATGAGTAATTTTTTCACAGCAAAACTTACACGAATTTTGCCTGACCGCGGACTCGACCCGGGGTTTGACTTCACTTACTACCAATAGACCAACGACCAAACTAGAACTGATAACTTGGATTTGGAATCGTAAATCGAGTTTGGGTCGATTACACATTATTCTCTAAGAAGAAATATAAATGTAGACTTACGTCGGGCTGGAAGCCGTTCTCGTTGGCGACGTAGGTGACCTGCACGGGGGTGCCGTTGGCGTCGATGTAGCGGTACTGGCCCTGCACGTTCTGGGGGAAACAGATAATAAAACACTTAATAACGGAAAATAACGAGAGACCTTTTTAATAATTTTATTTATCAATTTTTTTGGGCATATGCCCGAAGAAATGAAGGCTTTCACTGGCCTAGTTTTAGACGATAACATTGCAACAAATGTTGGAAAATGTACAAGGCTATACTTTCTAACACTTTAATTAAAGGCAAACCATAAGCTAAGTATCGTGTAAAATAGAAGCTACAGGCAATATTACTATTAATACTAAAATTTTTTGTCTTACAGAGTAGTATTTATATTTTTCTTGGAAATTACAATATCCATAGAATGTTAAGCGGAAGGTTGTAACCTTTCACAGACTACTAAGTATAATTTTTACTAACCAGGGTGGCAACGTTGTTGACGTCCTTGACGATTCCTTCAGCGTTGGCAGCGATCCCGTTGCTGGTCTCAAAGCTGCAATGATAATAAAGATACATAAATATCAAACAATTTCTCAAAATGTTATCAATGTTAGAAGCTTAATAACTTGTTTGATGTGAGATACTAGTATCAACAATTGATTTATATATCAACATGTAAGAAATGTTAACTTTAGTATATACTTTAAGTTCTACACATAAATGGTCGACTTCAATCTCGAACCCTATGCTCAAGGTGCAAAAATAGACTTCAGTGGTTACATTACCAAGCCACCGAATATTGGTGAATTGCATTTGAACTAATATTTCCATCGTTTAAGCTAAATACTACTACGGCATGTAGTTATATAGTCAACTGGATGATATTTACATAATAATATACATATCTACATGAATATTTCACAGGTTAGAGTTAGTTACCTGTGATAGATCACATATGTGAAAGGCGTATGAACTCACTTGTAAGCAAAACCTTCAGGGTGCACATCGGAGGAGGACCTCAGGACCTCAGCGTGGACATCGTCGGTGTTGACCACGGTCTTGAGCTGGGCGACCGGGACCGCGCGCGCGGGCACGACGGGCACGACGGGCACCACCTCGGGGACCACCTGCGCGTTGTACACGGGCTTGGAGACCGACGCGGTGGCGAAAGCCCTCACGTTGTTGTAGGGGTTGAAGGTGGCGGCGCTAGCGGCGCACACGCAGAGGGCAAGTACCTGGAATTGACAAAAGGTTATACAAATTCGTATTTGTTTATTTGGTGAAATCGTACTACATGAAAACTGAAACATACTTAGTATGGGGTATATTCAATAAATACTCCACTTAATAATAAGATACTGATTCGATTTATAAACCTTAATCGAATTTTAATTCTAAATTTAAGATATATGAGTACATACGAGTACATAGCCTCTAAAATACATTTAACTAATGCCAGCTGCAACAGCAGAGTCAGCTATTTAACATTACAGTACTCTCTTGTAGTTTTTTTAATGATGTCTCATTTAGATTTTAAATTGTTCAAACATTCACAACATGTTATATGTTGAATACTTAATTAAAGAATAACTGCGCACTCGTAAATAAATATTTCGAATAATCTTTAAAATTACTTTCAAACAACTCACCAAGAATTTCATTTTGAGATCTGTGTTTGTTCAACTTCCAGACAGAACAGGTAACTTTTCGAAGGAGTCTGTCCTATTTATATGAGATTCCAAATCGTTATTCTATTAAATTTTTTTCTAGGATATCATATAAAGAGGTTAATGACACAAAAGTGGTGACCTTGAGGAGCCGATATCAATTTTACGGATAAAATGGCGACGAACCCATTATGTGACATGTCACGGAAACCAGACGCCTATTAGAGAATAAAATCAACAAATTATGATATTTGGGTAAACGTTAGGTATATTTTCTTTTAATCTCGTAGTTCAATAAGACAACCAACATGCATAAATGCAGAATAAACATACTTACTGTTAATGAGTAATAGTTCTAAATTTATTGTACCAGTTTGTATTTCTCTTTTCTTTTTACAATAATACCTAAATATTTTGCCATAAAAGCTAGCATTTTATGTGTAATAAGGTTTATTCATTAAATAGTATTAGTCATAGATGCATATGTTTGTATTCCTTAACAAATAAGTACATAAAATCATACAAGTACAAAATCCTCAGCCTTACTTTGCAAGGCGCATGAGTTTACTCCTAACCTCTTCATGTGCTTGGGTTAATTTTACCTACATAAGCAATTAGATAAAACGAAATCACCTTATTGTGATTCTGCATGCCGTAATTCCTAGGATTTAATTGGCTCTCTTGCTCATATAAAAATATGTCCATACCATCTTTATCTTCTGTCAGAACGCTTTAAAATATCAGAGGTAGTGATAGTAGATGAAGAGGAAGTGACAGAAATGGCAAAACCTGAAGGAGGCACCCTCGCGGTTGAAGAGAGAAAGATAGTAGATAGTATATAAAACAAAATAAACTACATGGCTTCTGTTACTTCCATATTCGTTGTTTTTTGGGAATAAACCCGTCACAATTCATACCTTCTTTTGTTAATTATGTAATACGCAAAACGCCTGACACTTTTAACTGATTCTAGTTTCACGTATGTAACTTTTGATCATACAAATTAGTAGCGTTCATACTCGTAAACTGTTTCTTGTTATTTCACACAAAATATATGTGTTGAAAAAATTTACTTCTTTTAAGAGCAGTAATATTTTTTGTTTTTGCAGCTAATACGAGTAACCGTAGTAACTACATATATAATAAGCGATATATCGCCTACTTGTGCATTTGTGCTCATAATGTTTTTGCCTGGAAATTGTGTTTCTGTGCATTATTAAATAATTTATCAAACAAAATATTTCATTATTGTTGCATTCACTTTACTCATTTAATTAGTAATATTATTTATTGTAATTATAATTTTATTATTTTTTATTTCAAATATTTATTGCTGCCTGTTGCAGGTTGCTCCTATTACTAAAATATATGTAAAATGTATGTAGTTTTGCACCAAATCGGTATTGTAGATTTAAATGTAGTAGGCACCTAGTGTGATATTCCTTGTAGTATTATGGTTTGACCACTAACTCACTCAAGTTTTAGCCAACAATGGCACTTCGGGCTCTATGATCCTATAATACTTATATTATATTCTCGAAACTTGGCGAGGATGTACAAGTATGTAAGTATGTTTGTTGCTCTTTCACAGAAAATTTACTCAACTGATATTAATGTAATTTTATGATATTACTATGGCTTATTTATATTATTATAATGAAACTTAAATCACAAATTCGAAAGGTAATGTTGTATAGAATCCGGAATGTAATCATAAGTGATAAGAAAACTATAGAATAAACCTTTTACCACGTGGGTGCCGTAGAGCGCTGCAGCAATTAGTATGATATAACATCATTAAAACAGACTAATTATTACGATAAATATAAATAATAATAATAAGTACATTAACAAACATTCATGATTTATTAACTGGATTATAAAATAATTAATTAAATATAATACCTCACCAAAATTGCTCATTCATAATCTATCTATCTTATAAATTTCTATATATATACTCGGAACAATCAAAAACAAGAAGTCTCCCGTTTCATATAAAAGACTTCAACGCGTCAGCTATTTCTTGCCACATAATATTAAGTACTTGGAACGCTTATTCATTGATATAGAAATGGAAATATTATATGTATTATGAAATACACCTAATAAGGCAATAAATTAATTATAATTGGCAGGTCAATCAAACACTTTAATTTTAACAAAAGTTTTTATTTTAGTTCTTAAAACGTTTTTCTAAATTACTTCGTTAGACTGGCCGGTGCATTGCTAGTGTCGTTCGATTTCCAGAAACTACAAATATTTATGTGATGATCATTTGTAAGTGTATCGGGTGTGTATATTTATTTACTTATGCATATTTAATTTTTTTAGGGTCCTGTAACCAAATGCCAAAAAACGAAACCCTTATAGATTGGTCAAACTGTTGAAACTTGGTATGTTAGTGAAACGTTCTGGGAATCGATTAAGATTATCCCACAAAAATAAGAAAAATAACTATACATTTTTGGGATTCTCCATACTTAACACTTAAATTCAAAAAGAAATATTACTAGCTGTGCCAGTGACGTCGTCCGCGTTTTCACACATTTCCTACTGTCTTTTTGCTCCTGACCTCCTACCTTCTAAGCTTTCAGGAGTTACACGTGTTATTGTGAGTCAACCATAAAAGATAGACATACTTTTTTGTTATATATTTTTTAGACAATTGTATGAACAATATTTTCGTGATACATGATTTCTATGTAACTTTAACCATTGAGGCTGCACACGCGACGGAAGCTTAAAAAATGGAGTAACTTCTCCCCTTTTCCCATCATTTCCTTTCACTACTCTGCTCCTATTGATTGTAGCATTATGAAAAGTAGGTATACTATAACCTGCCCAGGAGTATGATGAATAATTGTACTAAGTTCTGTTAAAATACTTCGAGTAGTTTTTGTTTCTATAAGGAACATACAGACCGACAGACAGACAAAAATTTTACTGATTGCATTTTTGGCATCAGTATCGATCACTAATCACGCCCTGATAATTATTTTGGAAATATATTATATGTGCAGAATTTACCTCTCTACAGATTTATTATAAGTATAGATTTTCTGCTACAGTACTTTTCATGGGCGAGTGTATTATTATATATTATTTGTGTGTTAATAATTCTTGATATGTCGTAACGTCGTGGACATTAAGCGTTTTTTATATTCAAGACGTCATTGAATGCTTAATTTAAACACAGTGTACTGTGCTTTTTAAAAATAAAAAAAAAACAAATAAATATGGCACAATAAAATTTATTCACTCATCAGCAAACAATTCTATTAGCATCACAACGCCAATACTCCTCTTCTTCAGAGTCCATTTAACATTAGCCAAGCTCGTTTCAAAAGTACATGATTTAAAATGACAATTGTCCGAGAAGTAATAAAACATATTCAACTTTCACGGACTGTAATGTGCATTGTACTGTGAATCGTTTATGTCAATTTGAATCTTGTTTGATTTAGAACTTCTTGACGATGACCTCTTCCTTCTGGGGGTGAGCAGCGATGTACTGCAGGGAGCGGAGGATGGCCTCGGGGATGGGGTGGGGCTGGGGCAGGATGGAGCTCTGCAAGAAAAAACAACATGGTTATTGGTTACTCTAATGTACGATGTTATGTTCGTTGATTTTTTGGGAATATTCAAGCTATATGCCCGCTACTGCGTGCTTTCATCCCGTTAAATTGTACTTCATTATAGCCCAGATCTATTTTTTCAAGTTCAGTAGGTAGTTTTGAAAAGAAAGCGCTACTGAGAAACAAAATTATTTACTTTTGCATTTAAAATATTAGAAACGATATATCTTATTTCCTTTTTAAGGAAGGGATAGCACGCGATTGGAAATCAAGTACCTAACAATTAAGATCACTTTAGTACTCAAAAAGAAAAAAAAGTAGACTTACGTCGGGCTGGAAGCCGTTCTCGTTGGCGACGTAGGTGACCTGCACGGGGGTGCCGTTGGCGTCGATGTAGCGGTACTGGCCCTGCACGTTCTGCGGGAAAAAGACAGCAAAACATTTAATAACCTCTACGATCGTGGTTACGACTACCATGCAGCTGCAGGTAGTACCAGAAATAATACCAAGATTTCTTCTCTCACATTGATTTTTCTATATATAAAATGTTTACTCACCAAAGTGGCAGCGTTGTTGACGTTCTTGACGGTTCCCTCAGCGTTGGCGGCGATACCGTTGCTGGTCTCGAAGCTGAAATCATAATAACCATACATAAATATAACCTGACTCGAAAAGTGATAGACGCTAGATTTAACTTGATTAGAATAGGAAAGATCTTGTGTAATGTAGATAATAGGACCGTCTTATTAACTTTTTCAAACATAATTAAATATTTAGCTGTAACAGCTAAAACAACAACGAAACAAAGTCTATGATAGGCTGAATATTGAAGTGATACAAGTTGAAGTTACAGCTTTCACTGGTATGTTTGTAAACTCACTTGTAAGCGAAACCTTCAGGGTGCACATCGGAGGAGGACCTCAGGACCTCAGCGTGGACATCGTCGGTGTTGACCACGGTCTTGAGCTGGGCGACCGGGACCGCGCGCGCGGGCACGACGGGCACGACGGGCACCACCTCGGGGACCACCTGCGCGTTGTACACGGGCTTGGAGACCGACGCGGTGGCGAAAGCCCTCACGTTGTTGTAGGGGTTGAAGGTGGCGGCGCTAGCGGCGCACACGCAGAGGGCAAGTACCTGGAATTGACAACACAAATGTTACAATAATTGAATGCAATGAAGATTACATACACACATCCATAAAATCAAGCCCTTTTTCCCAGAGGGGCGGGGTGGGCAGAGATCACTTCCTGCCATGTGCTACGATGCTGGCACACCACCCTCGCTTCACCCACATCCATGAGGATTACATTTTGTGCTTATTTGGTGCAGTTGTAGGATCAGTGTAGACTGTATACGCTGATTTTGAATCCATATTCGAGGGCATATTAAGCTATATATAGCGATAATAGAGTAGATAACAATAATAGAGTGAAATACATTATAACATATTACAGTTCACTTTTACGATGTTACTATAACTATACAATATAAAATGTGAGTGTTTTGATAGTAATTTTAAATAGTTAAAGCATACACAAAGCTGACTTTAAAAATAGATAAACCGTGTATTTAAATAATGTTATATATTAAACTTAGAAATTAAACTTAGAAATAAAGACTCACTTTTGAATTGATAAATAAAATATTTCCTTATACTTTGTAAAATTCCTTCTAGTTAACTTACCAAGAATTTCATTTTGAGATCTGTGTTTGTTCAACTTCCAGACAGAACAGGTAACTTTTCGAAGGCGTCTGTCTTATTTATATGAGATACCAAATCGTTATTCTATTATTTTTTTTCTAGGATGTCATATAAAGAGGTTAATGACACAAAAATGGTGACCTTGGGGAGCCGATATCAATTTTACGGATAATATGGCGACGGACCCATTATTTGACATGTCACGGAAACCAGACGCCTATTGGAGAATAAAATTAGCAAATTATTATAGATGGGTATTTACTGGTTCTGCATATTAATAAATGCAACTCGAATTGATGAATCTGTAAGTTTTTTTAGTTTCTTTACGTTCATTAAATTCAAGTCAAATCGATGAAAATTTTCAGTAAATTTAGTTACTTTTCATTCATGAAATACTTATACAAAAAACTTATTAAATCTTTACCATGATGTTTCATTGCTTAGTACCCTTAACTTAATAAATAAATACTTTGCGTAAATTAACAAATACACAAATAAAAAAAATTTTAAAGTTGTACACTTAGACGACTTTGTATACGTATATGTTTATTTTATTTTCATTATCAGAACCAATCGTGAAAAGTATGAACTCAATGAGAACGGGGTGATCGCGAGTTTGCCTTTCTTTCATTATTTGAAATTATGATATACTTACATGTAATTTCATCAGTATTAAATAAATAAACTCTTTTTTCATTACTTATAGAAATATTACACTTACGTTATTCAAGCTTTTCGATTCACGCCATCTCTTGGCAGCCTCAGAAAACGTTTAATATTTATGCAACTTATAAATGCAAGATCTGCATATTTTAGTAAAGATTTTGCTCATCTCGATCGACCATAATATAATGCACCAAATATTTATAGATTGCGCTAGTTGCCTTCCGTATCATTTATTTACTTCTTATATTTTTTCTTCCATATTCAACCAAAGCACCCTAGTAGGTACAGTCAATTGAATACTTACTATTACTATTGAAAATTTCTGTAATTACAGTGAAAAAATATACTATACTTGTAAAAATGAATGTAATATATAGCTGAAAGCTGTCATAAACCCATGACATAGTTTTAAAATAATATATTAATTACCATTTATCCTTTATAGACACCTACATATGAATATTATCTAATGCCATATTTCTGGTCTATCTAATATCAAGTTATTTTGTTTGTATATGCCAGAGGATCCCCATTTATAGGTTGCATATATTATAAGCTGCCTAAGCTATTAAGTACAGGATGTTAAAATTTGGCCAAACATGTTTTACGTTATCTTGATATTACATTTATTTAAGCTTACAAATCTTTAAACTTATACTTTTTTCATGTGAAAAACACATTACAACGCAGTAGGTTGTAATATGATTTATTTAAAAATTATTTATCAATACTTTTAATTAAACTGTTTAGCGGGGAATTCAGTACATTGAATATTTTATTTATTAAAAATATATATTGGAAGATGATAGGTGATCGATGCTGATGCGAAAAATGCAGTTAGTAAATTGTTGGTCTGTCTGTCTATCTGTCTGTATTGTATACGCATGGGTAAAATACTACTAAAGGGTTTTTACAAAACTAAGCATCACGACGTACGACACATAGGAGATGAGCAGTAAGAAATCTGAAGCCAGTTAGATGAAAATGCGCTTTCGAGCTCCTATAAACTCACCAAAAGATCTAGAAATAGTCCTCAGTGGCTCCCCTTCCCCCGATTTGCTGGGTATAAAGTGATCCAAAAGATTTTTTTACGTGATAAACGACTTTACGAGGTCGAAGTCACTGGCACAGCTAGTACAAAAATATAGCTCATATTATATTATAAGATGACAAATTGTTTTAGGAAGAGCGGTCTCATCCTAATACATGTTTTTATACTAGAGATGAAACTGATAGCAGTTTGGCCGGATACCGGATACCGGATATTCGGCCTAACACCTGGCCGGATAGCCGGATATCCGGCCGCCGAATATCCGGCGGAACTTAGCCGTTTGGTGCAGCGCACACACACGGATTTTTATCTCAAGTCAGTGCGAATTGATCGCAATCGTGACCCTTATTCTTGGTGGGCAGCTTATGCCAAACAATACCCAAATTTATCAAAGTTTGCCAAAATCTATCTTTCAGCACCTTGCAGTAGTAGTGTACGGTGGGGTGAAAAGTTCTCGGCCTGACATAGAAATATTATTCCAATCAGTAAAAATATATTTTTCCTGCCTGGACACACTTATCTTTGCGTGCGGTCATAAAATTCTTCGTTTTGGATGGATTAACCCCTAAGGAAATTCACCCAAAGTTGACAAAAGTTTACGGGGACTCTGCTCCTTCAATATCAACTGTTAAAAAGTGGGCAGCTGAATTCAAACGTGGTCGCACATCCCTCGAAGATGACCCACGTGAAGGACGGCCAAAAACCACCACCACACCGAATTCATCGAAAAGGTGCACAATATCGTGTTGGATGATAGACGAGTGAAGGTGCATGAAATAGCTGAAGCCGTGGGGATATCGGAAGAAAAGGTATGAAACATCTTGCATTAAGAATTGGGGATGCAAAAGCTCTGCGCAAGGTGGGTGCCGCATTGGTTGAATGCTGATCAAAAGCAACTGCGCAAACGCCTTTCGCAGCAAAGGATTTGGGGTACGATTTACTCGGCCATCCCACATATTCTCCGGATATGGCACCATCAGACTTCCATCTATTCCTTAACTTGAAAAAAATTGTTTCTGGGAAGCGTTTTGCATCCAATAAAGAAGTTCAGAGAGCAGTAGACGAATATTTTGACAGCCTCTCAGAGTCGCACTTCCGGGAAGGAATTCTTAAGTTAGAAAAACGCTGGACCAAGTGTGTTGAAGTCAATGGAGAATATGTAGAAAAATAAAATCATTTTTTTCATAAAAATAAAAGTTTTTCATGGTTAGGCCGAGAATTTTTCACCCCACCCTAGTATAGCGAAAGACTTTTTCTGAAGCTGGCCTTATTTATGAAGAGAAGCGACACCGCCTGCTGCCGCTGAATGCAGAAAAATTGTTTTTTCTTGACCATAATTTGCCCTTAGTACAGAATGAGTACTAATTAATTAATTTTCTACTTTAAACAATACCTAATTATGTTTCTTAAGTCTTACTAAATAAAGTAAATATCTATTTTTTTTTTCGGCCGGATGTCTATCCGGCTGAATAGTAGTTATCCGGTATTCGGCCGGATAGTATTAAGGCCGCCGGATGGGCCGGATACCGGATAGTTACCGGATATCCGTTTCATCTCTACTTTAAACTTAAAAGGATGAGATCCATACCTACCCTGTAACACCG
The DNA here is from genome assembly GCA_039566165.1 of Maruca vitrata. Taxonomy (NCBI): domain Eukaryota; kingdom Metazoa; phylum Arthropoda; class Insecta; order Lepidoptera; family Crambidae; genus Maruca; species Maruca vitrata. The sequence continues at coordinate 8,771,411 of CM076917.1, read as the reverse complement.
ACTTGTTATAAAATAAATATTTTTGTATTTTTTGTATTTTGTATTTTGTATTTGTATTGTCAAAACAGGTGGTTAAAAAACATACATACATATATTTTTTTCACATACTGATAAGAAAAAAATGAATCAGTGGCAATAAGCCACTTCTACTTTGTATGTAAAATTGTCAGGTTTCATACAAAGTTTTATGTACTGATTATATTTTTGACCGTTCGTAACATCAACTTTTGTTTGTTCTTTCGATACTTCCAGTACAAAACCTGTGTTTCTACATCATAATTCGACCTTGAAGATAACCGTGCGAGTCTGGAAGACGGTTAATTCGCAAGTGTCGTAAATATCGAGGATCGGTCTTCACGAAACTAGTTTCCAACATCTAAATGTCAACGGCTATTATTACCACCTACTCGGGTCACCGGGGTCAGAGAGTTCCTACTGAAGTCACAAATCACGCAACACTATAATTCTGCAAAGCTTTTTCTAATAGGTGACATAAGTGTTTATCTACATTAGATTAAATAAAGCAAACGATATTGCTGAAATAGCATGCGAATCAGTTGTATATTTCATGGAAGAATCTCGATGAAAAATGTGTGGACAGATATTTATTTCAATTTTTACAAATTTAATACGACCTATGTTATCAATACTTATCTTTATTGCCTATTTATGACACAAAAACGTTTTGAGGCTAAAATGTGCCATCGGTTAAATACATTATATACTTTTTGTTATTTTCAATCAACATTGGCACTTGAAAGATGGCGCTCGCGAAACCATACTATAACATTTACTTACCTATTGTAATATTTACAGTTGTCAACGAAATAATCATAAATTAACTTCTGAATTATTGTTGAAAAAGTGTTTATACTTAACGAAGCATTATAATAGAGTTATAATTTAATTAGATATATTTTTTACAAAATTAATGAATTACATGGCGCTCGACTCAAAAGAAAAAAACAAATTCTTTTGAAATAGACTACCTATTCACAATTTTCATAGATATAACGTTATCATATAGATCACAAACACAAAATTATATTGTGTTGTTGATGATAAAAAAATAATATATATTTATCCGTATTTTCTAACTTTAAACTGATTTGGTTAAGCCCCTTTCATAATAATATAATGTTGAAAATGCGTCTGTCTTAGTAATAATATTGCTTCAGTTTACAATTAAATAAAACAAAACTTGACCTGTGTTTTGAGTATATAATATAATCAATATATTTCAATAAAATACACCTGATTGCTCAACAATGCGGCATCGATAAAGCGTTACCTACATGAAGGATGACGTGGTATGCACTGGCGTTGCAACTTGCATATTTTCCTTGACCCCACTTCACTCAGGAATTTGGGGTCAACGAAAAAGTTATAAAACAAAAATATTTATTAGCCCTGAATGCGAAGTCCTCCTGTTACTTATCATTCAAATCAGGAAAGAGAGCTATTCAATATAAATATTTACTTTACACATCCGTATCGGTAAATACCAATATACCCTTTATGTGAAGTTTATGTTAATTAAGAAACCTTTCGCGCTTAGTTGTATTTAATGATAGATTTGAATATTTATTTCATTATCATTATTAAAACGAGTTGTAATTGCTATGATTGAAATCTGCAGCCTTGAGTACGATGCCCTTTACACTTTGACCGCACAGTCGCTATGACTAAATTGCTGATTGACCTCTGGTCAGATTCACTTTTATTCTGCATATGAATACGCATAGTAAACAACAATACTTTATTAATTTATTGCATTGAGCCCTGATACTTAAAATTTGGATTTGATAAGAAATTATTAATTTTTAAAGGTCGGTCATGTAAATGCTTGTATTGAAAAACACTGAATGCGGGATAAGAAAATGATACACAGTTTTAAATCATAAAAAATATTTACATTACGTATAAAAATATGTACAAAATTGTTGTAAAAAGTCGTTTCAATAAGTATCCCTTAATGCATTTGTTTGCATAAGGAATACTATTGTATTTATTCTATTTCACATAGTGAATATGGCTGACTGGTCGATTTACCGTGAGGTATTCTCGATCAGGATTGATTTAGCGCCTTTGGTTCTCTGGCTGAGGGGGGGCGGTGGCGAGGTAGGCGAGCGCGCGCTGGATGGCCTCTGGGACCGGGGGAGCGGTGGGCAGGTGAGCGCCTTGGGGCTGGAAGCCGTTCTCGTCAGCGATGTAGGTCAGCTGGATGTTGGAGCCGTCGTCACTGGGGTACTGGAACTGGCCCTGCACAGAGATGGCGGGCTCCTCGGCGCCGACGTTCTTCAGCGCTCCCTTCTCCTCAGCGGCGATGCCGTTGCCGGTCTCATAGGCCCACGAGTACGAGCCGTCGGGGTTCACCTCGCTCTCCTGGCGCAGGATCGGAATGGGCTCCGTCTGAGCCTGGGGAGCGGCGAGGCAACTGACAGCGGCAACAGCCAGGACTCCGAAGAAAACCTGCAACGATTAATTATTTTTAAACACTTTTTTTTAATACCTTAGTATATATTTAAAACTCAATTTAAATTCACTGATAACATTGATCCGATAAAGTTAGAAAGTTCAAACTGCATCGCACTTTTATTGATTGAAAATGTTTAAAACACTATCACTGCCACTTACAATGGTCTTCATGTTTGTTGTGTTTGTTTGTCGGTGAAGGCACTAGACAATGTTTTCTAACGGTGCCATATCGGTATATATACGGATGGGTCACTGCGCCGCCTACCACCTCTGGGAGGTATTGCACCATTTGGCACGTCAGAATAAATTCGACAAAATATGTTCGGGCCTACTGTGGTCATACGTTTATGTGATGTCGACAACATCACCGTTTAATCGATTAGCACTGAGTCTCATATTTATTTAGTAAACAGCATACATTGCCAATTTATTTTCATAGTTATAATCCAGCTGAAACATACTTGAGTTCTATATTGTAATACTTAGATGCTTTTAGGTTTGTTGAAGAATTGATTTTAAAATTATACATATATTGCGGTCTAACTGATATCATTTTGTTAACTATTTTATGGCCAAAGATTATTATTTAAAAATTAACATGAGTAATATAATATTGTTAAGCGTGTAAAAGTATATGATCTGAAACTATTCAGATCATTGTAACTTCTTCAATCCTTAAACCAATTAAGGATGATATGCACAAAAGTATGAAATCTGAAATCGGCGCCAAATGAAATAAAATCGCTAGTCATAATTAAGTCTCAGAGTGGGGTAATACCGCCTTAAAATTTTATTTGTTTTGAGTTTTTCGTTTTTACCTTTTTATTTTGCCATTGTTTTTTATCTTCCATACATAATACTATTCTTCTTCTATTATAACGCTATCCTTACTACCTTACTAATATTATAAATGCGAAAGTAACTCTGTCTGTGTGTCTGTCTGTCCGTCTGTCTGTCTGTTACGCTTTCACGCATAGAGTACTGGACCGATTTAAATGAAATTTGGTACAGATATAGTCCAGACCCTAGAAAAGGTTATAGGCTACTTTTTAACCGACTGCGCTGTAAGGAAGTCATGTTTTACCCGTTAAACGTCTCTACGCGGACGAAGTCGCGGGCGGAAAACTATTTTAAATAATCTTGTTTCATCATACCACACTATTTATCAGGCCTTTTAAAATTCCAAGATCTGATATTTTTAAACCGTTATGACATAAAACATTGTATATTTTTGGAAGTGTACATTTTGAAATAGACTACTTGTATGGATTGGCTGTCATAGCTCTTTTTTGTTCACTTAAAAAGGGCTATCCAACGATGTGCATACTATTTAGTTTTCAATCAAGATCAAGATATTTGTCCTTAACCAATAACACAAAACACATCACCCTCAATACATTTTCAAATACAATTAATCATTTGCTTTTGTTAAAGATGATATGACATATAAAATACGAAGTGAAAGCTATTTAGCTAGTTAGTATATTCAACAAAGTAAAAATATATTATGGAATGTTCGGTATTCACACATGCAATGGTTCTCTCAATCGCTCATTATAAATGATTTGCGCAATTTTTCAATGATATATTTCTTAATTTCTACAAAACAATAGTTTACGAGAAAACTGGTTCTTCAAGGCTATCTGGCCATATAAATAATATTAAAATTAGCGCTTTATCGTCAAATTATAAACGTTTATAACAGATGTTCATAATGTTATAACTATTAGGCCACGTCTTAGTTAGGCGACTTATTCCATAACAGTTTTAATTCAGCAAACGCGATTTATTTTCATGGTCGAGTAGTCCACATGTTTTTGCTGACAAAAACTTAAATTCTACGACTTAGCACTAACGTATTACACAGAGTGTTCCAACATGAATCAAGAGCAGACAAAATTTTAGGTAATGTATTTTTGTATCCAATGCTAATATTATTTGATACCGAAATACTATACATAACATGTAGTATTCAAAACTTGTAACTGCATTGTTTCCTGCTTACAAAAAAATATAAAATCAAGTATATTATTTCATGAGTATTATCTCATACAGCAGGACATATTTAAGATCATAAATATGTGAGCAAACTCATGTGTTCTCTGTTCTCTCAGACTCTTAGTTCGTTGAAATGACCAATGTGATATTTGGCGCTGGACCACCAGCTTAACATGCATCCGCCAACTTGCTGCAAATGTGCTGCCTGTATAAGAAGTGTTACGATGAATGGAAAAATGAACGTTACTCAATTGTATCATTTTTGCAAACCCAAAATGCAACAACTTTAACCTTTTTTTTGGAATAATTTTGTAACATTACAATTTTTATTAAACCTTAACATCATAATAAATTTGCAATCCTGTATCCTGCTGAATGTCTCCCAATAATCTATAGGGTATAAAATAAAAAAACGTTACAATAAAAATAGAGGCGCGTTTAAATTCTTTCTAATAATTTATTACACTAAGTTTCTTTTTTCCCGTTCTAAAATGAAAGCTTGTAAGAAAACGATTCCATTTTAACACTTTGTAAATGTTAGTATTACTCATTATCACTATCTCGTCTAGCGGCCTGTAGGTAGGCTATATTTTGTACCTAATCACATTCTTTTCTTACATTTGTAAGCAATAGTGTTTTAAAATTACTACTATCTTTTAGCACCTTCTCCTATTTGCATCCGCCATAAAAATGGCAAGATGTGAAATGATATCAACGAGATTAACAAAGGTGAAAAGGCTGATATGGTTTTATAAATTATTTATTTTAACTGAACGGAATATCAATACAAAAATAACCACTTAATTTGTTTGAAATTGAACACATCAATTTTGTAATACAAAATTACAGTGTCATTTATGAATGGTCGTTAATAAGGCAAATTTTGGCATATCGGGGTCATATTTAATTGGATGACTTAGCGTCTATAGATACTGTGTAACAGTCCTAATAGCTTCACGTCATCTGTGTCAATATTGAGTGTAATTAAATAAATCTTATGAAAATTTTACGTTTGAAAATTATTTTGTATTAACAAATCAAGCGCAATTTAATTTTTTTGATGTGTGAAGGGGGGTCAGTGTAAAGCTACAAACAAGTTTGTGGGGTCGCTACCCTTGTCCCACGCCCGCCGTCTTGAAAATAGGGGTTGAAATGGTTTTTACGGTATATCTCTTTAACTACTTATTTGGTACTAAAAATACTACTCACTTCGGAGCGCTGTAAAACCTTAGCTATTGACTTTATGAAAAAATGATGCAAATAAAAGTTGTTCCTCAAAAATCAATCTACAAAATTGGTAAGATATATTTTTTTCGTAAAAATGATAAAAAGTAAGTTCCATCGAAAAATATAAATTTCTCGAATTTCTGAAGATTTTCGCTTATATTTTTTTATTTATATACTACGACAAAAAATGACTGAATCAAAGTTGTAGAGAATTTAATCTGCATCAAAAAATGTTAACAATTTTTGTATCAAATAAATAGTTTAAGAGATATACCGTCAAAACCATTTCAACCCCTTTTTTTAAGATGGCAGCCGTGAGACAAGGGTAGCGACCCCACAAACATGGTTTTAACTTTACACTAAACCCCCTTCTTGTAAAAAAATGAAAAAATTTCGTCCTTTAAAAAACGTAACCCCAAATGGAACTTTTCAATGGACGATTTACGTGAATTTAAGTTTGTACTCCTACATTTTTTTTGTTATTAACGAATGAAGTGTACGCTAAGTCTAAAATCACGATTAAGCTTTTTCATTAATAAAGTTCCCTATGTGAATCATGTTTCCAGGTGATTTATTATAATGTGATGATGTCTGCTTGTGATTATTGCGAGTACAAGAATGACATGGGCAAAAAGTATCATCAAACCGGTAAGTCATAAAAATGTTATGTCTACAAAGTAACCATGAAACATAACGATGTATGTTAAATTTATTCACTCGAAAACCTATCTTTTACTTCGTAAAATTTTATTCTTATTTGAAGTAACTTATGTTTATGCAATCGTTAGAGGTACGTAAAGAGGGCATTAGCCCTTATGTAATGCCAGACAAATCTGATGTTTCCAGCGAAGTATGAATGAGAAAAAATAAGTAAGTAATATGCTATTTATTTGCATAGGAACAAACATTTCACTACTTTTGTGCTATTTACATATTATTAATATTTTATCTTCCTTTTTAAATACCTACATGTACCTAAAGGATAATATAATAATAGGTACGTTAACGAAATGAAATATTTACCGTATGTAAGATTTACTCCAATGCTATACTTATAATGTAGCGATATAATAATTTATGTGTTATTTATTACACATTTAATTATCAATGTCACAAAGAGCACATTTGATAGACAAAATCAGAAACCCCTAATGAACATTCAAAACCGTTTATGTACTCGGATCATAACCGTCTTCACTAAATATTAGTTAGCGCTACCATAAGCTCCATTGCCTCATATTTCAATTACACGTTGCTATGTAAATCCTTACCAGTCCTTACTCCTTAATATAATATATAATATACATAATAATATTATAAATCCGAAAGTAACTCTGTCTGTCTATTACGCTTCCACGCATAGAGTACTGAACCGATTTAAATGAAATTTCGTACACATAGTCTAGAGCCTGAGTAAGGAAATAGGCTACTTTTTAACCGACTGCGCTATAAAAGACTAATGTTTTACCTGTTAAACGGGTCTACGCGGACGAAGCCGCGGGCGGAATGCTAGTATTTAATAAATACTAGCTTTCCGCCCGTGACTTCGTGAAAACGTAACAGACAGACAGAGTTACTTTCGCATTTATAATACTAGTAAGGCTAACTAATCTCAATCGAAAATATTTCAAGTGTCTTTTGTTGGATATTAAACATCATTAATTATAAAATCTCGACTTCATATAAGAATAAATAAGATAATAGGGAAATGAAAATAGATTAAGTTTATACTTATTTTTTACTTACTTTATGTAATATTTATTTTTAAAAAAACTTAGAGACTAGACCTACCTGATGAATAAACTTTATTCTGACATGCCATACTGACTTCTAGCTACCATCTGACCATTTGTTCAAACGACGTTGGCGTGTCATTCAACACGCATTTGGCTACACATTAAAGTAATCTTTATTGTTTTATATTCTTTACCAGCTGACCCTGCAAACATCGTACCGACTGAGGGTAGCTTTGACTTCTTTATTTTGTATAGCTGACAGTTGTCCTATCTTAGGTATGAATACATGTCCAATTTGAAATGGAATCTATCAATTTTTTTTTGAGAGATTTCCTTAATATTTTTTTCCGTAAGAACAAAGTATTAGAAAACTACAAAAGAAGAAATCAGCCAAATGTTTGGTCTAGCCATTTTGGTTTTGGTTTGGTTTGGTTTCATTTTTAAATATATACCAAGATAAATAAAATAATAATACACATATGATAATAAATATTCAATCACTTACTCTCTGGACTTTTTTATAACTGATAAATTACACGTACTTATATGTATATTGTATAATGTCTCGAGTTTTAAAATTGGAATAAGGTAAGGAATAAAAATTATTGTCTCAACTGATATAACATTTTAATCACTCATTTATTAAATCCATTAAATATTTACTTCGTATAAAAATAAAAAATCTGTGTAAAAGTTACTAGTGACTATGAGTATTATGCTTTAACCCCATGAGGGCTTTACTGGGGCGCGGCGGCCGCGGGCGGGGCGGTAGCGAGGTAGTCGAGGGCGCGCTGAATGGCGGCGGGCACTGGGGGTGGCGTGGGCAAATGAGCGCCCTGAGGCTGGAAACCATTCTCGTCAGCCACGTAAGTCAGCTGGATGTTCCCATTGTCACTGGGGTACTGGAACTGACCCTGCACCTCCAACGCCTCAACATCACCCACTTTCTTCAGATCCCCCTTCTGGTCGGCGTTGATCCCGTTACCGGTCTCGTAAGAGTATTGGTAGGAGCCATCGCCGTTGACCTGGCTGTCCTGGCGCACGATGGGGATGGGCTCGGCCGGCGCCTGAGCCTGCGGCGCCGCGAGGGCCACCGCCGCGAGCATCGACACCAACACCTGCGAATAAACAAAATGCTACAGTTCTCACACTTGACCTGTTACGCGGCTCTTATCATACCGATTTGAATAATTTATAGAACAACTTTGACTCGTCTGCTATTAATAGATAACTGCACTAGGGATTAACATAAACTTGACAAAGCACTACGCGGATTAGTGATTTATGCGTTCACTGAACTTGGATCACTGTCAAGTTATCACGTAACACTGGTACTATTTGAAGGACACTTACGATGGATTTCATTTTGATTTAGTATGGGTGGTTGGATCACAAAGGATGTGAGTCGACTGATACTGATACATCCTGACGTTTTCAATATTTATACTGAGTACTGCATCTCCACCTCCCAATTTCACAGGTGTGATGTCGTAAAATCTATGAAATAAGTAAGTAAACAGTAGATACATTACCTCGAACCGTATATGTCAACTAAGTGCGACGTAATGCCTGTCAACACCTAACGGATTTCCATTTGTTCGCTGGTGGCCTTAGCGCGAGCAGTATTTGTTCCCGCTGCACTTACGCCTGCCATCCTCGAACCGGTCAAGCGTTGAGATAAATTAATTTTTAGACCCCCTATATAATATTACTAAAGAAACACAACATAAGTCTACATAATATGTTTTATTATCAGATTAATCTTATCAAGTTGAATAACAAAACTATCAGTAAGTTAGTATATGAAAAACTATTCAATTACATTTCATTGCATACTCTCTGTCGTCTCAGTGATCCTGGTTTCTTGAAATGATTAAAACAAAGAAAGCTAGCAGTTCAATTGACTTGTAAATAGCCTAAATGATACTTTGTAGGATCGAATCTAACAGGGACCTGACGTTTGTACAGCGGAGGCCGGACGGCAATCGTTTTGTAGTAATGACCGAACGTTCTGGTGTATTACATATTTGGTTTGATGATGATAATATGCACACAAATACGATTATACATGTAAATTGAAGGTTCTAACTAACCGCCAAAGTTGTATACATTTTATTAACGTCGTAAACTTTTTGTCAACATAAACAAAATTACAACGTGAGGTTCATAATTGACGTCTTCCAAATTAACCTTCACCCAAATAACTACGTCTCGAGTTACCCTGACAAGTATACTATCATCAGTATAAAATTAATATATCTTTATGACCTAGAGCCATTGCATTAGTCAAATATACCGTGTAAAATAATGTACCGTGGACTTGGACGGGAGTCAATTGAGAAGTTCGATTCATAAGCAGAGACTATTGTATTCAAGATTAAGAAACGTGTTGAAAGTATCAACACGTTTCTTAGATTAATGTATATCTTTGGCATAGATGTCATAAGTACTTAACGTGTGCCTACAATTAATAGGAGCTCGGTACGCTTATCAATATCCGTTATTATTAAAGGTGAAGTTCACTTGTGGAGTTCACACCAGAGCAATTTTGTCGGATGCAACCAGACGAGACACGTCAAGTAAGCTCGATGGACCAGTGTCATCGAATTACGTAACTCCACGGCGGAATTGGTGACGCACCATGCAAAAAATTTTTCCTTGATTAAAAACTATTATAAAAGTTGCATAGAAAGTGTTCGAGTGCCATTCACTGATATAAAAGGCATCTTCTATGATATAATGTATTTTTAAGATAGATAAATTCAACCTAAGTAAAAACTCAACTCATGATGTTGTTCGTTACATTATATGTTATACTTACTATGACTAATCTCTGTAAATATATAATTTTAAACTGTCATGGTTACACACATTAGAAAACTGAAAGTGTCGGCAACTTGCAACATTGCTGAAATATCGGGAGCTCATTAAAACAAAACAACATGGTAAATATCTCGGACACTTTCAGTTTTTTTAATCTCTGTAAATATATGAAATAACAAAATAACTTTGTGTTATTAGCAACAATGAAAGTAGCAAGAAATTATCGCAAATTAACACCGGACTGGCCGTCTTCAAACAACATCTGCTGATCATCGTCAGTTCCCATCAAATTATGATGACAGCCTTTGACCCTAGCGACAATGTCAAGTAGATGTTTTTATTTTTATAATCTCATCAAGTTACTTTCGCGAGTTATAATTATTATAGCTTGTTAAATTAAAATTATAATCGCCAACATAAGTTAAAAGACATACTGATTTATGATGCATATAGCGAGATAGAGATGGTGGGACGAAAAGCTTCCAAGGTACAGAGGTCAAAACTCAACCTTTTACTTTCTGCCAATGTTAAATCGCTAACAACAAGCGTTGAATCACCAAACAAGCCAAAGCCGGTGTAAGTAAACCCTACTTCTACAGCAACATTATAATCGCTTAATACGATCACACGCCCTTTAAATCTATTACAGGCTTAACATCCACCGATCACGTGCAACGTTTGAACTTCGGCTAAATGTAACCGATCTCTTACAACCTTAACGTGATAAATGAGCATCAGCTGCCGTTTTCTTCATATGTTATCTGTGACACAATCCTCCACGTATCAAGTGATCAGACCAAACCGCCTACATTGTGTAGACTATCGATCTGCCTGTAGTATTATGCAATTTAATAGTCAACTCTATGAATAGGTATTCAGACAACAAAGGATTTCTCTCATATCTGTTATGTAAATCTCGTCGTAGGCTCCTTTACTCAATAGAATGTCTTCAGGCAAATTTCGGTCTTGCTGCATTTATTTGTTGGGAGCGGCCTGTCCGTGTGTGGCTATGATAATACGATGAAGTCATGCGGCATTTAATCAGTGACCGCACTAATACCGCTGTCTAACGTCGAGTATTATTTAGCGATCATAAATTGTCATTCACACCTAAATAATAAAATATTTCATTTTCCTAAAAGTGTCTACCAATGAGTTAAAATTATTCAAGGTTAAATAACATACTGGCAACGAATATACCTCTAAACATTTTAAAAAGCTTGTTAAAAAACTACATCATCCTAACTACTCTAGTGCTCAAACAGTAAGATAACTTATTAAATAACTTTAATTCCTACTCCACAGTATTAATAAATCAGCCAGATATTTAGGACTACGACAAATGCAACAAATAAACCGCTACATTCCTATTTCTTAATTAAGTGCTAGCCGGCCATAGCTTGCAAGTTCGACTTGTGTTATAATCAAAGCTCGTCAGTAACGTTCAAAAACTCCATAACGATTGCGAGCGCAAATCCTTGGTGAATAGACGATTTTTATTGAATTATCGCCATTTATTTCACATCTGCGTAAATGAGGTGCAAGTCATGGCGTGGCGACCTTGACACGCGAGGGAAAGTGGTCCGGCCGGTGGTTGGGCAAGCGGGGTCGCCGGCGCACTCCACCTCCGAAGAGGTGACTCCTGCGCACGCATCGCTATGCTGTCGCCAGCCTTTGAGAGATAAATGGAGGACAGCTCTTTTGGAGCGTAGCGTAGTAAGCCTTAAAGAAATAATAACTTCGAAAGAAGCTAAACCATTGAAAACCCCTTAAATAGATTGCCAACAAAGCAGTCTGTTTCTGTGCGACAAACGACACTTAATTAAATAATACTTTAAAATCCTAATTAATTTTGAGAGACCACGTCATGATTTAAGTTTGCTGATAATAATCTTAACTTTGTTTCTTATTCTGCATTGACACCACTAAATATGATGGAAAAATAATTGCTCATTAAAGAATCTGAGTTTTATCATATCGGCTACTCGGATCTAAAATATTTCTTAGGTGAAATGGTAACTAACACTTGATTACATACGGTGTGTATGCGTTTTAACTGATACTAGTTATCAAACAAAAAGAACAAGAATTGTTAATGATCCTGCTTTCATCGCTAATTGATTGACAGAGTAAGTTTTTTTTTCGCGTGAGTAAGTTTACTACACCTGTCAGGTAATTTTCTCGTAATATTGCAAAAAAATAACAGCAAAATATAAGTCTTATCAAATCGCGGGTAACCACGACTATTTCTACACAGAACTACTCCGTGGTAATCAGAAAGCATGGACACCCTATTATAGCTTAATAAGCTGCAATTAACTTTGACAAGTAAACTTGCAATTGTAAATCACTAGCCAATCATAGATAAGTAATTGTTGAACACATTTATCATATTATAATGATAGCTTGTTTAGTATAGGCGTATTCAAGGGTACGATTTCGGTTTAACAATATTTTTGTTGCAGAGGGGAAACTTTAATTATGATTAAAGAGTAGTGCAAGACTTACTACACTAGTAATGAATGACGATAGGAAGTCCAAATAAATCGGATTCCTTAGTATTGGTCTTGGGAAGGCTAATAAATTAGTTGTACATCGCATGCCAAAGAAAACATAAAAATAGTATCTGCCTGTTTCATTTTATTTTTAACGAAATGATTATTCATTTTACAAAATATGATGAAACATAATTAGGACTAAGAGTAACAACTATAAACATAATAATGGATATTCACAAAGCTTATGTAGTAGAAATAATAATAATAATAAAAACATTTTACACGTTTGCTAAACTATCATACTTTACAATCATCATTCCGTAAAGCTATTTGCTATTTTGACGTTTTCTTCGTCTACTTATGATTACAAGGACTAAAATAAGGAGATGAACCAAATAAGTCTTTGAGCCTCCTTGCCTTCGATGGATCCTTATTCAGTAAAGACTATTCAAGAAGGACAAATATGACATCTGAAAAAAACAAAATTATATTTAACCTTAACCGTCTTTGCCGGCTCAATTCAAATCATACAATGCAGAACATTATTTTTGTACTTTCTAACCTAATTTTACAATCATTCAATAATAATTACCAAACTTGGAAATCTAAAATTTAATAGTTGGATTGATTAATTACCTGATAACAGAAAAGCAGCTCTAAGTCTTTAGTTTAAGGCTGATTATTGTAAAAGCCGAAGTCTCTGGGCCTGCCGAGGCCGGGTGTCGACTCATGCTCGTTGCTAGGAGGCAACGTTGCTAGGTACTGGAGAGCTTTCTGGATCTCTGCCGGGATGGGCGGCGGGGTCGGCAGGTGAGCTCCTTGGGGCTGGAAACCGTTCTCGTCAGCTAAGTACTGCAGTTGAATCACCTGATGACAAGTAAATGACATAGTACACAAACAACATAATTTTATTTAGTAACGTTTTTAAGTATATATGTCGTAAATCGTAACCTGTTATTTTCTACATTCAATATAATGTAAATATTTGTGTTTTAGAAGATTGGCCATTATTTAAAATCTGCCTATAATTATGGAGTCAAAGTTGAATATTAAATGAGCGCCCATAATTAAATAAGCAAGTTGTTCTTGTAATTCTTGTAACCACAAAACATTTCTATTAGTGTTGAGGAAAACGGCGTATTTGAACAATATCGAAATATTTATTTTGATTTTCAGTAAAAACAAATCCATTATATTAATTAATTACTTTAAAATAGCAATAGTAAATTTCATTATCCTAACAATAAAATAAATTCTATTAATTCCACTTTTAGTACTACTCTATAAAAGTAAGTCTACCCAGAGGGCCTACCATGAGTTGGCTATCGTAAACTTACGTACGTTAAAAACCTATCGAGTTGTTTTTTTCATATGGCCGATTGTAGTTCTTCGCGTAACCACCAGCCGGCGCTGTACATGTTTTTCATAGACATATTTACGTAGTCGATATCGAGCGCGTAAGTTTTAAACTGATGGTAGCCCCACAGACCATTGTCCACTTTTGACAATTTAGATACCTGTCCGTCGGGCGCGGTGTACTGGTACTGTCCCTGGGCGACCTGCGCCTCCTGCTCGGGCACGCCCTGGTTCTTCACGTAGCCCTGCTCTTCCGCTGCAATCCCGTTGCCCGTCTCGTAGCTGTGGTAATAAATAACCATGATGATCATCGTTTTCGGGAATAAATGAAAGAAAAAAGAAATATAAGCTCTTATTTAGCACGCAATCACTACATAGTATAAAGCTTAATCGTTTTACACGTCTGTCTATCCCTATGTTTGCATTAATTTTTAAAAATACGCAACGGATGTTTATTGGTTTTTGTGTATAATATACCCGAAGCGAAGCGAGTAGCACTAGTAGAAAATAACACAAAATTAAGCTCGATAGCTGTAGTCATGGGCTTTTTAAAATATTAAAAAATACTTTACACATGCATACCTTTTTTCGAATCATATCATCAATAGTTATTTAATATTATAAAAAAGTAAATCAAGTTTATACGCTATTATGTACTTAGTAAAAACACATTTAAAGTTAAGTAAACCCTAATAAGCAGTAAGCTCCTACCCAAATTCCACTTCCAATCTTCTAAACATAACATTGCTGTCAACAAATCCGTAGTGCACTTTGATATGGAATTGAACATGATTAGATTATGACTCATGACTACTAGTAAAATCAGTATATAGCTGTGTGTAATTTTATTACAGAAAATACAAGGCTTAGTCGATAGATCAAAGCCGTTATTAACCTTTTATCTAATTTAATAAAGAATACGCACCAATTGAAGCTGATAATTCAAAAATGTAGCCATCACACAGCTCTCAAATATTGATAAGGATATTTCATTAGGTACCATTTTTATTTGTTCAGTAATTTTCAATGCTTTTCAATCATATTTTATGAATTGAATTGAACTTATAAACAGTAGGTTAAAATTTATCTTTTCATAGAAAAACTACAGCTAAAATTTTTACAAAAACCTTGAATAGCCTGTTTTTACGATACGAACCTCCACTTGTAAGACCCATCGGGGTTTATAACTTGTTCCTGTCTGATGATCGGGATGGGTTCCGTGGTGTACTGCTGCTGTGCTTGCTGCGGTGAGTAAGCCTGGAAGCTGCTCACGTCCGCGCTCACTGCGCCCAACATCACCAGACAAAGCTGTGGAGCGGAAAGTGATTCATTGATAAGTGACAGATTATAGCGCCATATTCTCAAGTGTCCACATTCAACCAGATTGACAGTAAGTAAAGAACCGCGGCATAATCTCATCTCTCTTCATTAAGTGTTATGTTAATATACACTGTCACTCCCTAGCACTTAATTTTAAGTGAAATATCACCCTAGAAACGAAATGATGAGACACACACAGTCACAGTGTAATCAATTCATGGATAATCCTAGAAATAGAACTTTATTTCACTGTGGATGTATAACCGATTTAATCAAACTGAATTTTATTTGGGACAATTAGAAACAAAATTTTAAAACAAAGTTTTTTAATGAAACTTACTAGGAGATGCATTTTTAATAAACTGATGATATAACAATGAGCTTACGAAGTCAGACTATGGTATGATGCAGTTCCAATTCACCCCTGCTATTTATACGAAACTTTTTGTTGCAATTACGCATCGTTGCATTTCTGTGAGTATTTTATGAGTATGTACGCGACAGAGGACAGTGTGGGGAGTCCCTTAATAAGCCGGTACGATTCTCAGTAAGAAAGTATTTGTGACAAAAATACAGGCAAAATGAAACCTTAGCTTACAATATTAAGCATACAAATCCGAAACTCTAAATGGCATAATCCGAAAAATATACGAGTGTCTGCATCTGCATAAATTTAGTTATATATGACACTCTAAAAATGTCTGGCAATGACAACATGCTTACATTACGATGTCTAGGTTAAGGGAAAATAAAAAAATCTTCGTATTTTTTCATCTACAGACATCTTGTAAACTATCAATAAACAAAATGCTTTATTGCACCCGGTAGTTTGAAAGATCATGTATTCGTCTTGATCATTATTCAAAGTAAAAAATGAGATAGGTAATGATCAAGTTATTCCGAAAAGATGACCTAGGTAATGATCTAATAAGATTAGTTGGTACGATTTTGTTTAAATTCCGAGATGTTTACGTAAGTTACGTATACACACAACATTCTAGAAGTAAAATATAACATTGATTATGGAACGATAATCTCATTTATAGATCATAAATAATTGGGATATTATTTCCTTTATAAACGTCAACATAAATTGCCTTTTATTTGATTTAGTATAAGTATGAATGATTTTATCTAGCTAATTTTGTGAAGATCACACTAAGGAGGTACTTTACAAAATTATATTCTCAGGCGATCAATAGTCACACGGCAGTCATCCATGTAAAAAAGCTTGATATTAATATCATTTATTATACAAATTAATCGGCAACGTAACTAAGTTTACAAGTATTTAAAAATATTTAGAAAACATAATTATAACAGTAGAATAAATGGTAATTAGCTAAGACAATACGACGATTATGAACGGCGATACGACATGTTTAGATTGACATTTGATATACTGATAACAATTATGACCAATTGTAATTTATCATAGAGGAAGTATTCAGCGCACGTCCGCGCGTATGTTACGGGGTTATGTAAGAGATTCTCAAACTTAACCTCTACGCAGGAGCATCAGTCGGATCTCTATAAACCAGTTGCAAGTACAAGCGTATGACATACTTCAACAAGGTTTTTTAACTTATTGAAATTACCTCATCGAATTCCAAATTCATATCGGCAGAATCATTGCAGCTTTAAGTTTCTCTTTTTTATTATTTAGCTAAATTATTACTATGGTTGACGGCTGCAATGAAAGAAAATATTGTGTGGAACAACATTTTTCAGATACTGCCGGCATTTATTTTTATTTTTGATCCCTGTGACTATGAAGTTGTTTTTATGTGTATAGTTGAAAACAAGTATAGGATTATAAATTACATTAGGTAGTTTATAATAGAGTATATAACTGAAAATTATATTACCTTCACCAAGTACCCGGTCACAGTAGATAGTCCGAATGAAGATCTAGATGACTATGGAAGTGAGATATATTACTGTGCACAAGATTGTATCATATGTTTACTTTGTACGTCCATAGAATATACAACATTACCTAAAATCGATCGGAAGTGAAACAACCGGCTTATCGTGGTACTATCGTCTACTTGTTGATTCTAAACTGCAATACTAAACTGTGTTCAACAAATTAATTAGGATCTCTATAAAAGTTAAATCGTTTTCCTCAAAAGTTAAAATAAAATAATAAAGAGCCGTCCTTAATTTGATAATGTTAACGGGTAGCAATTACACGAATCTCAATTAAAATAAGTTTAAATACATGTCGGCAACATTGTCATCAAAAGCGTTAACATAGCGTCGAATGTTACATCAGCTGTTTTAATTAACACTCTACCGCGTTAAGTTTAAAAATTTATATTGTGTACAGTATCTTGTCCATGACCTTGGCCATAAAGAAATACAAAAGAATAAAAAGCTGTAAATGTTCTAGTATGTAAACCGAAAGTTTTATTATAATATTTTTTAAAAATAATGCCGTTTCGCGTAACGGATTTAAATAAAGCGTATCTTATAAAACTATGGTCGTAGTTAAGGTATTGCATATAATTTATCTAAACATTTTAAAACGCAAGACATGCAAAACAAAAGAGCTCGATAAACTTTTAACTACAATATATTTTAATAGATACATACGATTGGAATAGTATCGCTATGTAGCTTACATATAATTCTGTCTGTTAATCCCAGCATCACCATGTTACGGATACAATTCCTACTGCTGACCTTTTAGGTCAAAGGGTTGTCCTCCGCGGTCGTGTTGCGCAGACGCATACATTGCGCAAGCCGCGGTCTCGGATAAATACAAGGCATCTCTGCCGTATGGCTGACACTACAGTGGACTGTCGAGGAACTAACATTGTGATAATACTTACCGGCGATGTATAAAACATTATTTAACCGATGTAAACAAATCTGGTTAAGTTAATTTCGTGACCTAGGCGCTATGCAAACTTAGTAACTTTATTATTGATCTGTTAGATTTTTTTGGAATCTCAGTGAATGGATGATTTTTTCTGGAGAATTTTATAGTCTTCATATTTTTTGTATTTAGTTTAATGTAAGTTGAACGATATTACGTAAACGGACAATTTTTTATTTTAAGATAGAACACATAATACAACTAATAATGTAGTCGATATATGGACGTATAAAGTACCGTTCCTTTTAGCCAATCACAAAAATCTTGACCTTTATTTAAACTACAAGGTCTTATTGACCGTGAATATTTCACATTATAGCATTTTATAACATCAAAAATCATTAATTAGTACATTTCGTATTGATTCGCCAAACTATCAATATCACCCATACAAAAGACATCAACGCTTCACTGCAATAAGTACATTAGAGGAAATAAAAAAACATTCCATGTTATTGAACCGCTTTAATCAATCAATAAAATTACAATTATACTTAAAATTATCATTTACATTTGTACAATCCACCACTAGAGACTTATTCCTGCTTGACTTCCTCTTTGTTTTCGGTTGCGCTGGCGACAGCTACCGCTGGCCTGTAGGTGTTGTATCTGTTGTTGTAGGGAAACCTGGGGTCGTAGGGGCGTCTAAGGTCGTACGGGAATCGGGAATCGTAGGGGTACCGGGGATCATAGGGACGGGTGGGGTCATAGGGGCGGGTAGGATCGTAAGGGCGAGCGGGGTCGTAGGCGCGATTGTAGGCGCCGAAGCGGTTGTAGAACGGGTTGTAGCGGTTGTACTCGGGGTCATAGATGCTCCTGTTACGTGCATCCGCAAAACCTGGGAGAGGGGGGAGAGCTTTGCCGTCGGCGGGGATGTGCACTCCGGATGGACGGAAACCTGAAGACGAAATCTCAAATTAGTGTATAGATCAAGTAGACTATTTATTTCTAAGGGGATGATATGGTAATTTTATTTTATTTTTGAGCTTTATAATTACCAGGACCTCAAAGGCCTAAATAACCTTATAACCTCAATAGTTTTGATGGCCATTACACGATAGAACGGCTTTAACGAATATCGTTAAAATCAGTGGCTGTGCTCTGTAATTCTTCACATCTCAGATGGGAGTCGAACCCATAATTTGTCGTACAAAATACAGGGTCACTGTTAAATGGCCGATCAAGCCTGTCAATAATGTTGTGAAGTGCTTAATATGACAATAAATGATTCCAATTTGTAAACCGGTGAAACGATAAAGTTAATAAATGGGTGTAGCGAAGAATCATCATGAGTAATGCGCGTTTCATGCATACTATTGCCATTTACAAGCAAGTGAAAACTTTTAAAACAGTTGTAATTACTCTGTGTTTAACTGTGCGACGAATGTTTTGCAATCCGATAAGAGACCCACTGCACGCATAATAATTTAATTGTAATATCGTTATCTAAAGATACATCAGAAAATTTACAACAAAAATCCGTATGCTTAGGCGCAAAGTCCTACATTCCCATTAAATAAATAAAAAGCCACTGCTTGAAGTAAGATTAGACTAAATTCAAAATAGAAATAGGATAGGAATCCAGAATGTCTCCAAGTTTAAAGTCATTCAAATATCATCATCAGAAGTATTCTTATATTATTATTATAAACTCGAGAAATTTACCTAGAATCACATCTATTACAAGCAAAGCGCACTATGGGGTCCCATCTGTTACCTTCGATCAAAAATCTGTAATATATCTTATTCATTATTATATTTCTATTCGTCTATTCATGTCTGTCTCATTACTTCTACTTTCTTCTTAAAGTAACGTCCTTATTATTTTAATGTGCTGTTGTGCACTGCGTGCACTTATAAGGTATCTGCGGAAGACCAGCGTCATGGTTTCTTCTGACTCCTCGACACACGCTGAGGAGATCCCTTTTCAGTTACCTATACTTATTTTTTTTATTTTTGTTAATATACATGTGTTTATAAGGGCAACTGAATAAATACATTTCTTTCTTTCTTTCTAAACAGCATCACAAAATATTATGTTGAAAGATTATCTCACCATTTTCATCAGCGACGTAGGTGACCTGGATGGGGGTGCCTTCAGGAGAAATATATGCGTAGCTTCCTTGAACCACCTAAATGAAATACAATAACAGAACTTCAGATAAGTTATACAAAGTGGAAATAAAAAAAGAAAGACAGGAATAAAATATTATATCGACTATTTGGATCAAATTCTACGTTTGGTTTTTGATTTTTCTTTATTAACTATGTATAGTGTACTTTCAACACATTAAAATGCTACAAATATTAAATGAACTACTCTTTGACACATTGTTACGATAGGTCAACGAATGATGTCTCATACATACTCGATAAGAAATCAAACAATATCAAAATGTATTAATCCAAAATGTTTACATCATATACATATCTTAGACTTTATCTGAGATAAGCGCAGGCTAAAAGTAGGTTTATTATTATGACTGTAACTTCATTACGACTGTAAAGTAGTTGCTTGAATTTTTTGCTACTCTCATAACAATGCTATTGTTCAAGAAATTTTAGCAATTTTGTTATGAAGTAAAGTTTTTAATATTTCCTAGTTAGCAGTCCAGATACCATATCATAAATTAGGTAAGAATAATATGACCAAGCAAGTCGTAGAATGTATCAAGTGTTTTGGTATTGTTGATGACGCTGTCAACTAGCTAGTCCCTAAAACTCAAAATTAATATTAAAATATAATCGTGCCAGGAAAGAACAAATAATTCTTTATGTGTTTTGTTCTGTTATGTATACGTCATACATGAATATAAACGAAAATGTCAACTTATTATTTAGTCTCAACTTATTATTTAGTTGTTATAAAAAAGCCATTTTAAAATCTGTTGCGAAATCTAAAAAGATCGACAATAGGTGTCTGGTGATATTAATATATTTAAGGTTATTTGTATATCCGCTGTTATTTTTGATATCCTTAAAACAAGCGCTTAAACTACTTACCACGGGATCAAATCGATGTATATGATCTTGTTTAATATTTTATATTTTTTAATTTAAATAAATAAATATTACACAACAACATACATTGATCTAATCCCACTTGTGATACATATATTAGAATTAACAGTGGATACAGAAATATACTTAAATATATTCAATAACACACCCAGACATGGAACAAACACCGATGTTCGCCGTTCGCTGGGAATCGAACCCACGACTCTTGGAACCGTAGGTAATTAACCTGAGTCACTAACCACTGTTCCACCTATCCAGTCATTTCCTACATAACTCATAAGTGGTATCAAACAATAGGTTAGTTTATTACCTGAGTCCCTTGAGGCTCCCCGTTGTTGTCAACGTAGGCATCTTTCAGGTAGCCAGCTTCTTGCGCCTGCTTGCCATCAGCAGTCGTGAAACTAAAATCAGTTCACATATTTTGTATTAACTTATAAAAAAAAGTCCATAAATCAACAATGAATTAAATTTTCCACTTTGTCTGAAAAAAAACACCACAAAGATATTATTATACCTTAGTATATTATCATACAAAACAGCTTTCAAAATAAATTAGTACTGATTTTTTGGAAAATACAGAGCAAAATATGACGGTTAATCTTGTTTTCGGCTTTAGTACGACGCTATTTCGTACTAATTAAGCTACCTAATTGTAGATTGCAGGTTCAGATATACATTTTAATGATGTACCATTCATCATCTACCATCCGTGTATTTCAAAACACTTGTATCTGTTGATCCTGAGCTTTGTCTTTCTCCAGTGATTTTGTACTGCCATCTCACCGTACTACGGCAGTGGCTGGTAGACTATGTATCATATTGTAAATACTTATATCACGCGATAAATATTCTGGTATCTTAATATAACAGCAAGCTAAAATTTGGTTTTAATGAAATTACCTGAAAGAGTAAGATCCATCGGGGTTGTGTTCATTAGAGTAGCTCAGGATAGGGACAGCGGGTCCTGGCTGATTGGGGTTGTACTTGAGGTTGTTGTAGTACGGGTTGTTGGCCCCTCCCGGGAGGAAAGGGGACGCGAAGGGGAAAGGCGTGGAGGCCGTCGGGGGAACGATGCCCGTGGCGGCGGGGGTGGGGTCGGCGGGCTTGGCCACGCTCAGCGCCATCCAGCATGCCAGCACACAAACTAGCATACGCAACATCTGGAATACAAAATGTGTTTACCATAATGTGTAAGAGCACGAAAACACTTGAAAATTTGTAAAAGCTTTGAAATAATAAGGTTACCTTCTTTAGTGTTTTCAAAAACTTTTATATATTTTTTTATGGCAAAAAAGTAACTTATTATATATTAACAAAAATATATTTAGGGTTGAGAGCCACCCTTTCCGCCGCAATTCCGGTGTTGATGACAAAGCCACTCCAAGCCATCATCGTAGTCAGTCAGGGGAAAAATCAAAGTCGAAATTAACAACATTCTACTGGAATACAATATGGAATCCGCGCATGTTGCCACCATGCAATGATAATTGTAGAGAAAGAAACACTCATATTATATTATTATCTTTGATGATTATGCTTGTTATCAAAGTTCCTAGATAATAATATTAATGAAGAAGTTAAATCTTGCTATACTTTTTATTCTAATTGCTCGATAAAAATATTTCATTTTATTTTGTTTCCGTATAAGTTTACTAATATAAAACACACCTACATATCTGAAATACATAAAATTAAGTTTAAGAAAGTCAGTATTAACACAAAAAATAGACCGTGGATACAGTTTAGTACATATACCAACAAAACAGCATATTTTTTCAAGATTTATATTTCAGTTTTTGTCTTCACATTATTTGCAGAAAAAAACATCTTAATAAGTAATTATGAAACAATGCTCAATAATTTTAGTGGTCTTTGCATATTATATGTTATATAATGATTCTATTGTTTTGTTTACAGATATAAATATGTATGCGCAGGCTGAGCATAATTAATTAAACACACACACACAAATATAATTTTTAAAAACTACATGTGTATGTATCTGGGGTAAAGCTTCAGAATTTCGATTTAAAAAATCAAATAATTATATCTATATCTTGAATTATCAATGAATAACAAATTCTCAAACTGAAATAATCTATCGGTCAGGAAATTCCTGAATCGTGAAGCACCATTTTCTTCAATTGTGGAAGATTGTGGTAAATCTTAAATTAATTACTAAAAAACATAGATAGATCAACTTTGAATACCCCTTACAGTTTCATATGATCATAAAAACTTGTAGTTACAAAACATAATTCATTTATTTTTTATTTTTAACGAGCAGTTAAAAAACTGAACTCCTTAAATTTTTCATGTAATTATATATTGGTAACTAATATTATCACTGAGAACAATTTTCAGAGTATTCGGCTTTGTTTATTTGTTCCGAGCTTTTTTCACAAAAGGCACTTACGTTCGAAATTCCAAAATATTATTAAACTCAACACTATGTATTTTATTTTGTTACCTTATATTTTTTTATTCAGTCCAGAGCAACTGCTCACGTTGTACCCAAACTGCTACTGTTGGCGTGAGATCCGAATATTCCATTTATAGGTAGCAGGGTTGCTTTGTGCCGATATTTTTTGTTGTGCCATCGTTCAAACGTGAGGCTCACACACGTCCCTTCTACCCGCTAGTGGTTATTAACCGAGTTATAGATCTCAAGCTCGTACGGCACGAACATAAGATGAGACCATTTAGCAATTGAACCCAAAATTGCTGTAAAATGTTACAAGCGGTACATAGTTCCACTCAATTATGTTGCAGAAATATCGACGGCACAGGTAATCTTTATCGGTTTGAGATTCTTGCCAAAATCGATTTATAACTACTTGACTCAACTGTTTTGTTTTTATAGTTTCGATTATAAACAAAAAAAGCCTATTTCTTACTTAAAGGCTTTTTATACATTGTTAGTGTACAGGGAAAAAAATTGTAAATTAAAAAAAGTATGTCACATGTAAAAAGCTTATTATTTAGTCATTACCTAAATGAATTCAAGATTTTATTATGAACTATTTAAAAAATATAATTTCTCTCATAATATTTGTAGTGATTGGTAATCTGTTCCAAGCTCAATATCATAAATTGTCCTATCTCATGTACCAAGAGTTGAGGGTTCGATTCCCGCTCGTAACAAATTTTTGTGTAACGAACATAAAAACCGGTTAATTCCGTGCCTGGGTGTGTTTTTAATGTATTTAAATAAAATTGTGTATGTACTCACAAGATAAAAAGCCAAATAAATTCCAGATTTTATCATGAATTACATATTTAAATAATATTTCTATTGATTGTAAATCAGTTTCATACTCAATATCGTCATGGGTAGTAGAAATTGAAGACAAATATTTTTGTCACCCAAAATAACTTCACTAAAACTGATAAGAGATTCTAAAGAAGGTCAAAAGCTTTGTCTGAATAGTCGCAACATACATAACAAGATCAAATGTCTAAATAACAATCAGATTCCATAGTAACATCTCTGTCAGTAATTACCTACACATTGTGTTTTAATAGGTAGTAGAGTAACTATGTATAACATTGCTAATTATAATTTACTTTTTGTGGGCGGCTTAATTAAGTTACGGTATCACAGAAACAGGCAGATTGCGTATATTATTGTATTATCGAAGTTGGTGCGCATGCACTTCGTTATTTTAAATTAAGCTCTGGTAAAAATGAAAACAATGTCTATTGTCGTACGAATAACCATGATTACGCAATAGTTGCGATTTAACAGACAGTGGTGGTGATCAACAATGTAAAGTTATATAATTACCTTATTACTACTACAAACTATTTGTCTCTCGCATGTCATTTTTTGATCTACAGCGTTAGCTTGACACCATGATCTTGGAAATCAGATACATCACCTTAAGTACCTTAATTGTAAGTATTAAGTTTAAAGTGTATAAGTATTAGGTTCGATCTAACTTATACCATAAACTTTGTCTTTGTACCAATGATGAAATAATTGAAAAATCGTGATATACGACAAAGTTATAATTTGTATAATTTATATTATACACGAATTATTAATTAAAAAAAAATAAGTTAAAACAAATAATCTTTCATTTGTTTTTCATGTTCCAAAATATTTTTGCTATACCTAATCGTAAAAGTATTCACCATCAAAGCTTTCCTAGCTCACAGTCGCTTATATTACATAATATAAAACAAATTATTTTGAAATAGGTAGAGTACTTTTTCTACATCTGTTAAAAATGGATCTTAGAAACAGTATTGCTAGTAGCCAAACCTAAAAACTACAGCAATTCAATATGGAAAATTGTACTACGCTAAATTGTTTTTGTGTAGGTACTATCAGCAACGCTGGCGGTCGACCACCTATAAGGTGAAAATCGCTTGGCGCTTACGCGTCTGTCAGAGCAAGCCCCGCCCAAATTGTGGTCCGAGAGCCTGCAAGAATTTTTCGGTAGGTATATGAGGCAAGCTGAAAACTTGTACTATACCTTTAATATTATAACCCAACACAAAACCGCAGACCTGGCTGAGTAGCGGGGCTAAACCAACCCCCAATTTTGTTTATTTAAAAATATATTTTTATAATCCAAAAAAATATAATTTGTCAGTTCACCTGACAGGTAGAAGTTCCATCGAAATGATTTGTCTATGTGAGTCTTATTTTTTAGTTATAAATAAAAAGATGAAAAATATTCTTGGGGGTTTGCTTTAGCCCCGCTACTCACCAGGAAGGTCTGCAGTTTCGTGCTGGGATATAATAGGAGAGGTAACAGGATAAGTTTTCAGCTTGCCTCAAATACCTACCAAAAATTATTGCTAGCTCTCCTACTATTGGAACGTATTCGTAAACAAAGTTTCGAAGTGCTCTTCTATTGGCTAGTGGGCGGGGCTAACGGCGTTTAAAGAAATCTGTTTGAAAAGTGTACTACCGCCAAAATTTCCGACTGTACGATGTATCTTTGATTACTCTCTGTCAAAAAGTTTCCTATGCGGTTATGCTACATAGGTATTAAGTAAAATCATTGCCATGTCTTGCAATTAATGGTTTAATTATTTCAATACATAAGCTTGTTTTATACTAAAACACACATTAACCTAGGTACATATACCGGCATTATATGATCTGGCCACACTGAAACGGACGCATAATAAACTGATTTATGTAAATTACAAAAATATGCACCTATCAATGGTTAACGAACCCTAGAACGCTTATGAGATGATTTGCATTTTTACTTTACTAGCCTCCTAATAAGTTGAATAGGTATTTTACACCGGGTGGAAATTTCGCAATATCTAAGTATTACGCCTTATTACCGAGAACATTTACGTTTTTAATCTAGGCTTAGGTCAGAACATTTTAACATTATATTTGATTTGAACAATAAATCATAGCTGACGATGATATTGAATATCGTTTAAAATATCAATCTGTTAATGGTTTCCATTAATTTTTATGAGTAACATTATTGTTTAGCTGATACGCTATTCCAAATTTTTAGGGTTCTACGGGTCGATAAGCATAAAGTATGTTCATGCTTTATCATAAAAGTATGTTTTCACTTTAAATATAATTTATCAATTACATAGATTTTCGCTCAATTGGCAGCGGTTTCGATCCCCGCACCGATACATTAAATATTTCATTACCTACATATATCTCGAATATAGGCATATCTAAAGTTTGAGTGACCATAATTTCAAACTAGAGCATATACCATATTTTGATTATAATATTTATTCAATTTCAGCATAAAATAGCGCTATCCTCATAAATTAAAATTGGATCATAAGTCGTTAATAAATCACTTTAGATCCCAATCTATAACTATTTTAGTCATGATACACATATTAACACACACGCATTTTCTTACGCTTTTGGTAGAATATCTCAAGGGTACATTTTACGTGTTATCTCTATTATCTTGAGTCGTAAATTTCAAGGCAAAGTATTGCCTTTTATGAAGCATCTTCGATAGTAGTCCTGAATTCTCAGATAAATGTAATAGATAAAATCATAAAACTCATCAAGTTTCGAATATATCGTGAAGTTGATAAATGCTACAAAACCATTTGGTTTTCAATAATTTCAGACAAAACTAAACAGAGGTTTAACGTTACACTTAATATTTTGATATTCATTATTTCGTATCATTATTTTTTACCTATTTAAAATAATATATATTCTTGATTTAGTTTGATTAATCGATAGGGTTAATGTTTGGTTTGAATTCAATAAAAACACAGATTTACCTTTTTATCAAAACTTTATTAAATATTTAAAATTTACAAAATATTGCAGTACTTTATAGTAAATCAATCTTGACTACTTAATACAAATCTAGTTTGAAACATGATTTAACACAACGTTCCTTACAAAAAGGTTAAGTCTTTCATTATGAAAAGGATGTGGCACTTTAATTCATCGTGATTTCCATTATAATCGACTTCTGGGCATCAATACCTCATTTCGGTTTTCGATTCCAATTCAATGTCAAATTTAAATGAAAATTAATAATTTCTGCCGGTATCCTATTAATAAATCAGAGTACATCCTGGGGTTAATGTATTTCTAATAAGTTTATAGTTATTAAAGTTATTATAAGTAGTCGCCATGCAATTCCATTATGCGTGATTGAGGATGGAGTCATCAGAGGTGTTATGGACCAAGATGACGGAACCCAATCGCAACCTATGTAAAAAATACTAAACTATTTAGAATTATATACCAATGTTAGTATGGGTACGTATTTTCATCATGAAGGCATTGATGCAAAACTAGGTAATGATTATTTATTGCTCACGTCGGAAACTATAAACTGTAATACACTATATTTACAAGCAAAGCCTTCATTTAATTCATGTAAACGGGTATTATCCCACGATCACTGCGCCACCAAAAATTTATTAGGCACAAACAAGAAGAAACGCAATTTACCAAAAAAAAATTCAAACACAAAACCAACGTTAATTGTCAGTTGAATACTGCTGGTAAAACCCATAAATCTAGTGTATAATTAAATTAAACCGTGTCCGTGTTAGACAATATCATTTCAACAGGTAATGAGTGAATTATGTTTATAATGCTTCAAGCACCGTGCATGCTTAATGCTTATTCAATCCATGGTGGATTTAGCACTTTTTTTATTTTATACTTAACCTGTGCTATCCCACTGCTAGGCACAGGTTTTCCCCAAACACACCCACTGCTTTCTATCCAAAGCTAGGAATTGACAGCTTGACAGTTCTTTGATACATGGACCACCTTATCTTCCGCATTCCATGTCGTGCCATGCACCCATTGTGTTATTATTTTGCCCCATCTATCGTTCTTGGTCCTGCACATTTGCCTTGCCTATTGTCAATTCAGTTTTGCAGTATTTATTGCATTTACAATAAATTGATTTCAAAACAAGTTTTTTTTTCTGTGCTTACCACGATGACGACTTACCTGCCTGCTGAAGATGTCACCCACTTTCAAACGCAAAATTAATTTTAAAATTCAGTTGCAAAACAATAGTCTGTAGATACGTTCTTATATAAGTAGATACAATTGAACGAACCGAATCCTCATTTTTTTTATCTTAGGTCAAAATTAGCTTTATGAATATTCCTTGGTAACTTTTTTATTATAAGACACTTTTTAAGTGCATCACACGTGGAAGTTTTTAATTAAATGACGTATTAATTACATGCGGAGGCTGTTCTACAAAGATTAATAGATTTTCTCTAATGCACATACAATCACAATAGTCTACAAATCGAAGTAACTATACATAAATAAATACATAAAATCACACCTTTTTCTCTTCGTTAATCGTCTTTCACTCATCCTCTCAATATGACCAAACCATCTAAGCATACCTTTCTCAACCATCTAAGCATACCTTAGTCACTACTTCTTCTTTCACACCACAACGTTCTCTAATTATTTCGTTTCTTATTCTATCACTCAGTTTCACTCCTAGCATCCTACTTTCGCTTCCGTACATTAGTGTCGGGATCAACACTCCTCTATGAACCGCCAGACGTGCCTTTTTGGACATGTAACTATAACAAGAGTTTAATAAAGTCGACCTTATCGCTCTCTTTTAAATATATGCAGAATGTAAATTAAAATTAGTATACGTATATTAATGTATACAATCAATCATAACAATGTGATATAATAGAACCTATCCTTAGTAGGATTGATGTATTACCTATACTAATATTAGGAAGTGCGTGTGTCTCCTATGCGCCATGAAGAAATTCGCAATCGAATCACAACACTTAAATTCAAAAAGATTCTAAAAAATTTTACGATTTTTTTAACGTTAAGATTACATAAGATGAAACATCAGGAAGATGTTTATTTAATAATGCGTGTATCGTAAAAAGTGGCAATAGTAGCACCAGTGATAGGTATATATTAAGAACTCTTGAATGCCGATTGTCAGACTATATTTGAAGCGCCTGATATTCGGTCGACTCTAAACCTTTTCATGCCATGATTTACGCTCACATACAAAAAGAAGATTATATAAAATAATTATTACGTCAACCCACGGTGGAAAGGTTTTCAAATTGTATTTTGGTAAACTCCATACATTTTTCATTTAAACGAGTCTTTGCTGTAGTGTATTGTAGTGCCATTCTTCTTATATATTTTTTGTTTTTTTCTTAGTGGTTTGTATTATTTATTAAGTGTGTCAGTTAATAAAAACTATGTTATTTCCATTTGATGGTTCCGTAACCTAGGAGTATAAAACGGAACCCAACTGAACCATAATAGACGATTAATTTCTGTTGCTGCTTTTATATCATGCACTTTATAATAAATTAAAATAATGTGACATATTGAAATGGCAGGTGGCGATACCTAATCCCATGGCATAGCATTGTTATGCGGTCCACTAAACTTCACTACAGACTTAAATATTTAGATTCCATTTTACGGAGTAGTCTTATATGCTCACTGAGTAGGTATTACAGCGGAGTGTATCATTTTCTGCATTTACCTAGGAGTGATATCCGGTAAGCATATCCATTTACGTGTTGGGCCCCACGCTTGCCTTTCAAAAGGGCGAGGAAGTTAACCCTTTCCGTGATATGCACGAAATACAAACGGCACCGCCTTCAAACACATATTCAAATTCCTACACAGATAATTTTAAAGGTATATTATGATAAATGCCTTGGTTGATGACTTTAACGACAAAAGAAGTGAGATCTATGTAAATGGGTGCCAATTTCAATGGTCGGTTCTGAAATGTATTTATAAGTTTAACTGGCTCGGTGGAACAGTGGTTAGTGACCCTGGCTGTCGGTTCCAAGAGTCGTGGGTTCGATTCCCATTAGGGACTAATAGTGATGATGAATATAAACCGGAGCCAGGGGGGACCATTATTGCGGCAAGTGCCGGACCAGTGTAGTCTTAGCGGCGGTATTGTGCGGGCGGAGCGGGCCAGCCCGCCGGCCAGGAAGACCCGTAGACACGGTGGTACGGGGGCCCTTCCGTCCGGCGAACTGGCCAACTAAGACCCGCACAGCTCAATACCAACGCGAGACTCCACGCCTTGTCAACTTTTAAGCGGGCTTTCAGGGTGAGAGCGACAGGCTCAATAATATGGTATATTGTGCCTGTCGACCTCATATTTGGATCCCACTACCGCTTACCATCAGGTGGAGTGAGGTCATCTTGTTTCGTGTCTGGGTGTGATTATGTATTTTCAAATAAATATCGATGTATGTATATCAGTCTCTGACGCCCATAGTACAAGCCCTGCTTAGTTTGGTATAATAATACAAGCTCTGCTTAGTTTGGGGTCAGATGACCGTTTGAAAAAATGTCCCAGATATAAAAAAAATTAAAATTGCCAGTTTTTTATTTATTCCTCTAATTACCTATCTATCGAGAGTTAAATTTGGTATACACACCAAATTTAACTCTCTAGGTCATCTGGAACTGGGTTAGAGTTTTGATCTATAGATCAGTCAGTCAATGATAAAAATAAGGATTTTTGAACATTCATATCTAAATAACCGTTTGAGGTAAGCTTATGAAATGAACATGTGTTTTAAATTATACATATTTATGTATCTTGCAAGTCTCAATACATGAGCCAAATTTGATAAGTTTATGTGAAATAGTTTTTGATTTATGAGGGGGTCTAAAGTGGCTCCAAATGGTTCATGTTATATTTATTATTACACACGGTGCGGCTCGAAAGTTCTGTTTCTTGAACTTGGCTTGACACGCTATTGCGAGTCAAGATGGAGACAAGATAACAGAAATAATAAAATACAATATATTTTGTACAGAATATTTAGTTCTTCATTTAAATCAAAAGTAAATAGTTCGATTGTGTTCTCTGAGCTTTATAGAGCTCTAATGCAAATATAAAATTGGGAAAATTCACATTCATGTTCTTATTGTAATTTTATGGGTGTATCCACGGGTGTGTTTATAGTAGATTAAAGGGAAGGTCGAGTACGATTCCGTGTAATAAATGTCGTTTGGAATCACAACATGCTTACCTTACATAGGAAAATACGATGATGAGATTAAAGCATTTAGGTACTTAGCAGGTATGCCTCAACCGGCTCATCCGCTAAGTTAAACTTGTGTATGACTGATCATCGGATTCGTCATTTTATAGGTGCGGCTTGGTATTTTTTTCTTTTATTTACCGCGCCTGGTTTGTCAACACTGTAATATCTATATAATAATTTTGAGAAACTGTGTGGTAGTGTTTCCTTTAATTATACCAACATGTTTGAAGAAACACGTTATTATAATACTCAAAATTGTGTCCAGAATCCTCAAAGCAATGGGTTACCGAACGACTCACACTTTACCGGGTTTATATGATAACTAGCTGTGCCCGAGACTTCGTTCGCGTGGACTATAAGATTTTACATACAAAAGTCTTTTCCCAATAACTCCCGTTCCCGTGAGAATTTTGCAATATCGCGTTGCAAGTAAGCTTGACGTTTATTAGAGTACCCGCATGCCAAATTGCAATCAGCTATCTTACGCGGTTTATAATTTTTAATACAAAAGTTTATTTCCCGCTGGCTCCCGTTCCCGTGAGAATTTTGCAATATCATGTTGCAACTAAGTTTTAAATTTACTATAGTACTTGCATGCCAAATTTAAAGCATCATCCAACTTAAGTGGTTTAGATTTTTCATACAAAATGATTTACCCGTTAATTCCCGTTCCCGTAGGAATTTTGGGAATCCATTCTTAGTACACCTCTACGGCAACTTAGCTACGTTACTACCAAATTTTATGCGATTTACTTTTTTCATACAAAACTTTATTCCCGCTTACTCCCGTTTCCGTGGGATTTTTGCAATAATATTAATAATTTTAATAATATTAATAATTTGTAAATCATTACCAAAACTTACTATAAATGCGACAGTAGGTAGTTCTGTCTGCCAAAACTACTGCTAAACCGATTTAAAAGAAATTTAATACACAGGTAGTGCAGGTAGAAAAATAACATTGACTTATCCTTTTAACCGATCTCACAAAAAGGGCTTCACGCGATTAATGATCATGGTAGAGTTTGATTATAAAGTAGTAAGTAATATAAGTAATAACATAAAAAATAAGAAAAAGAAAACATAATATTATGCCGAAATATTTATTTTACGACATCACGTAAAAAAAATTAACAAAAACTTGTACAAAACATAAAAATAATATGGCAGTGTGCATCAACTAAAAACGTGTAACAAAGGGGACCGGCGTCGATGCTTCGGCGTCCCGCGTTATGGCAACAATTGTTTCACTTAACGTAATACAGATGGTTTGTCGTTCGAGTGGTCCTTAGGCCGTATCAGTTGTAAGAGTCGTTTACTGGGCCTTGGGGATGGAGGGACCCTCAGCGTGGAAGCCGGTCTCGTCGGCGACGTAGTTGATGGTCTCGACGACACCGTCGGGGTTGGTGTAGGAGTAAGATCCGCGGACGATCACAACGTTGGCGGGCTTGTTCTCCTCATCCAGGACCTGCTTGATCTCGCCGTTCTCGTTGCGGGAGATGCCGTTCTCAGTTTCGAAGCTGGAGACAAAATATTTATAAATGTAAGTAATGAGGTAAACTTATCACTTGACTAATTGACGTCCTTAGCCAATAAAATTTATTAAGACTTTTAAATCAATGGATATTATTATTATACATATTAATCTCAAATTCAATTTTTGAGCTATGGGTGTTCCAGTTGGGATACAATTAGTCTCGATCTTAGGTTTGCAGCATTTGAACCCAAAGTAGATTTAGCTAAGGATCCTACTAACTCACGGTTCACCCTGAAGGCAAGGTAATATCACTAGCTTGGTATATAATATTGCTATAAGATGGAAATAATTACGCGAAGTTGTAGGCTCCCTCGGGCTGCTGGTCGAACTCGCTGCGGAGGATCTTCGGGGGCTCGCTCTCCACGGGGGCGGCGGCGACGGCGGCCACAAGGGCGAGGGCGACGAAGATGATCTGCACATCACAAACACTCCATTAAACAAATGTGAACCCATAAAATAATCCACAATTATCTCATCCTTTCCAAACAACAACATCCTCAATAAAATCTGGAGAACCTACCACTTTCATTTTTGAAATTTTTGGTTTGTTTCGGCTGCTACCAGATGAGCGACTGATGCCTAAGCGGTCGTGTCAAAATCTTTTATACATTTCTCCGGCAATCTATCGTAATGTCAGGCGCGAACAAACATACGATGTCGATATTCCGGCTCCTCGGATTCGGTCATCGCTCCTCACACGCGCGCCGCGTGCGCACACGCGCCCGCGCCTGTGTGCGTGCACGGGTACCTGCTCGATCATGAGCAAAGCTGAAGGTTTTATTTATGACTATTTATTTAATAATTTGTCACAAAACTCTATGATGCGACTCCTCGGTTAGGCAACAGTGTCATTGGGAAAATCTCGCGGCTAAAGTCATTGTCAAGTATTAATCAAATCTATATGAAGTTATGTAAACGGCCGCTTACTTTGTGCAAGGCTTGTTTGAAATGTCGCTGAAATGTTTCCTTGTACAATAGCCTATTTTGAAACTATAAATTATCACATAAGTTTATACAATATGACATAATTCCTAGTCCTAGCTTATACGTCCTAATAAATTAATTACCATATTAGGCCTTCATACATATATTTTAAACTTTTAAACTCTACTTGTTAGTAGAAAAGCTCGATAGGTGATCTTTTTTTTGGGTTTTAGGGATCTCAGGTAAATAATAATCTTAGACTGTAGTACGTAGGTACTTCTCAATTAATAAATACCTACAATTTTAGGTCCAATCTAAGCTCATACAAGGAGTCTGTCAACAGATAATCAGGTATTTCTAGATATTTCTAATCTACCTTATTACTTAGTAGGAGTAAGAATAAGGGAATTACAACAATCGATTAGGTTTCAGTGCGATTTAGGTACCTAGTGTTAACTACATACCTAATTGAATTTATATTATAAGTAGTACAGGATCCGTGGTGTATTTATTCACTTGATTACTATCAAGCTAATTTTCCGTGAGTAGCTTCATTTTGATAAGACGCCCAAAAAATTCCTGTGCGAAAATTTTTGATTGTGGTAGCTAACAGAGGTATCAATGATTAAATATTTAGGACCGTAGGACCGGGACAAAGTACCACGGAATTTGTAGGACAATATGACCGTTACATTATATAAATATTAACTAAGTAAAATAATAAAAATCAGCTGGTTAGTAATCATTTTTGGTGATCTCCTCCCCTCCAACTTGTATCGATAACGAGATCACCAAAAATGATTACTAACCAGCTGATTTTTATTATTTTACTTAGTTAATATTTATATAATGTAACGTCATATTGTCTACAAATTCCGTGGTACTTTGTCCCGGTCCTACGGTCCTAAATATTTAATCATTGCTACCTCTGTTAGCTACCACAATCAAAAATTTTCGCACAGGAATTTTTTGGGCGTCTTATCAAAATGAAGCTACTCACGGAAAATTAGCTTGATAGTAATCAGGTGAAACATACACCACGGATCCTGTACTATAACTTAATCAAGCATACATGACCAATGGGATATACATAAGTGGTATGTACCCTGTGTAATACCTACTGTGTAATGTGTAAAGCCGAAAGGTCATGCGACTTCGAATTAACACAAAATGTCGAAAACTGTTTGACCTATGAACCTGGTAAATAGATACTGGACACTGATACCATATAATAATTAAAGGACATAAGATATGTACCTATTTTAAATTTTAGTGAGAAGGAGCATTATTTAAACCAAACTACTAAACGCATAAATTAATAGACCAGTAATAAGTATTAAATTGCTACGGGAAAAATGGCCTATACATAAGTTCTGTTTTTAAAAGCGCCAGACAAATCCGTTGCGAAAAACTAGGTAGGTATATTCTTCGTATTAAATATAAAAAATATGTAACCCGGTAACATTCCAGGAGTCGTCACTGTACACACGAATTACATTATGTATGTATAGTTTTAGCTGCCGAAAAGGTCAAATAATAAAAAAAATGCTTAATAGCATTAGAATCAAATTATTCAATCTTAAGCAGGTAAAAAGAAACGGTCAAGTGTAAGTTGCTAAAAAGTAGCTGGGGTTTTTATTTTATTTAAAAGAGTTGAGCTATAAATAATTATTTCTGGGCCTTACTCAGTAGAATTCCACCTACTGCGGCTGGAAACCTCAAGATAATTTATGACAGCAAACAACCCGTTCTAGTTGAAACGTGAGGACTCTCCTGACTCTAGGCTAGCCTAGAAACTCGCAGCTGCCCCTCTAAATAAAAGGTTCGGTAGACACGCGTAGTAGTAGAGCCATTTCACACGCGAGCCGTCCAGTGCCCCAGGATACATTGATAAAGTCAGTCATTTTCGTGTGATTAACCTCTGATGGCGTCAACGTTGTCATTGTTTTAAAAACCGAAGCATGAAAGGTTTTAAGGAGCCATAATCTTATCTACGAACATAATAGGTACAATCGTTATTTGTACGTTACAAGTTAATATTTCTAATCTCTTATATTTCTATGTTACTATTAAGTAGTACATATTTGGGAACATTCATTTTCACAAAATCAATAATTATTTGAGTAGGTATTGTTAATACCTACTTACTAAGGATCTTCAAAGAGTGATGGGTAAATTAAGTTATAAGCAAAGAAAAGGTATTCCAAATAATAAAAATAGTTACCGCTTTTGGGGTGTTAGTAAAGCCAGACAGTGGCCTTAGATCAAGTCAATATTATTCTGACCTTAACTTAATAAGCATTGCACGAGTTAGCAAACACGTGTACAAAAATCGAATAGTACTTGCTTACTTAAACACGGGTAGCATATAGTGTAGGAGGAACAGTTCTGCTCATATTAAACAGTCAATATTTTGTAAATTAGCATTATCTTACCGGTTTTATCAACTATTTATCATTAGTTAGCAACAACATATTAACCTATTAACCTATCTACCTTAAAATGTTTCATTGTCTTAAAAATATAAAAAGAATATGCAGGCAAACCAAAGAGGTTCACTATTGTGGAACCCTAGTATCTTCAATCGATAGACTCCAATAATTGAAACTTGTCCCCGGTCACTATGCAGCCACAAATAAAAGTGATGTGCTTAACCTTTCCAAAGGTCGGGATTTCGTGAAATTACAAATCAAGGTCAGCAAGTTTAGGTGTTTATTATAACTAATAATTAAGAAGCATAGAGCCTCTACTCTTCAATATACCTGCACCTTACAAAAACTAGTTTGACACGAGACTCTTCTTGTTATTTTATTACTTGCTTAATGATTTCTCGGATATTTGTTTTAGACATCTTTAATATCACCTAATGCACGCGTATCGGTCGGACGTCAGTCGTCTCATTCACTCTATATTGATCAAGAAAAATGTCTGCAGTAGATTAGATCAAATTATTCAGTCAACAGGATAATTCTAGCGCTTTAACTTCCGTATTATGTACATTATGGAAAAGTTATAAACAATATGAGTTTGACTTTGAGTCTGGTAAGTAATCTGCAGAAGAGACTTCTTGATCCGAATGATTTGCAAGGGAGATCCAGACCATATTCGGTGTCAGTGCACTTTTTTGTAATTATGTAGGATTAGACACCGTGAAATTTTAGTGGTTGTTTTCCCGCAGTAAAATGATTCTATCTTAGTAGCACAACATATTTGTGCAGTTCTTTTTTATTAAAATCAATAAATGCCGGTTTTACGAAAGGTTTAACCGAAACTCGAAAGCACGTTCGAACCTCTTTATTACTTAGGGCGTTGAGCATCTTTAGCTTTAAACAACGATTTCATACGGCAAGCAGTACCTGATCACGTCACATCTTATAAAAGATCGATAGCTTTTCTCGCTTTCGAGTTGGAAAATTATTATTTTTAAAATTTGAAAAACAACATTTTTTTCTTTTCCAGGAATAATTTGCATGATTCGATAGTATTACTGAAAGCAAATCGTTCTGCCACGGGAAAACAACCACTCAAATTTCACGGTGTATAATCTGCAGATTTCCTCGCAATATTTTTTTATTTTGGTACAAGTACTATGTTAGATATATGATATGAACTATCGCCCTATTTAAGGGGAGGCCGTGCCCCAGCGAGTGGGGACGTATATGGGCTGATGATGATGACTATGAAAGTGGGAGATAAATAAATGGGTTTTTTAATAATGTAAGTTTTGGATGATTTCAC
The DNA here is from genome assembly GCA_039566165.1 of Maruca vitrata. Classification (NCBI taxonomy): domain Eukaryota; kingdom Metazoa; phylum Arthropoda; class Insecta; order Lepidoptera; family Crambidae; genus Maruca; species Maruca vitrata. The sequence continues at coordinate 8,733,344 of CM076917.1, read as the reverse complement.
CCCACCAGATGGGAAGTGATAGTGAGGTCCAAATATGAGGTCGACAGGCACAATAGACCCTATAGGGTCTGTCGCTCTCACCCTGAAGGCCTGCATTGTAGGAGGGAGGAAAGCCACGAGTTGGACGGGCTTTCCATGACTTAATGGCACGGGGCAAAAAGAAAGGCCACCAGTGTCTGTGTGGTATGTGGATCTAGAAAGTAGAGGGAGAGACTAGTTAAAATATAATAACTCTTCAGAGCATTCCCCATTAGAGACGGTAGAGAATAGAACTCTACGCAACTGCAAAGGTTCATGGGCACGGGTAGATGAATTACAAATTCTGATTTTATTGTCATTGTTGAAGAGATACTAAATCAATAATTCCTTACTTATATCTTATTTGCAAAAATAAGTCAGTCTGCTAAACTACTGAACCGAAAAAAATGTAATGTGTGGTTAGTCTAAACTTTTTGTTTTTGATCGGCTACTCAAAGTGTATTTTCTCAGGTGCCTTAGAGAAATAATAATTATCTACGCAATAAACCACTACCCGTGGACGAAGTCTCGGGTGAAAAGCTAGTGATCTATACTTAAATAAGCAAATGAATTTTAGTATTTCAGGTAGATATTGGAAAAGTGAGCAAGTGGAAAACGGATTATCCCGCGTTATAAAAATATTGGTTAGGCCTCAGAGTCATTGGAAGTATTTCTATTCCATATAAATAAACATTGTTTTCTATTCGATTTAAATTTATTTTTATTTTTATTATTGGGTCTATCAACTATTGTTACAATGTTTCTTAGGTCTAATGATACATGTTTATGGGATTGAAAATATTGCACAATAGATTTACTGACAAAGACAGCATGCACAGTTAGTTAGTTTATATTGTGTTTGTGGATTTTAATCATTACCATATAAATGTCAAGATCGTATAATTAGTTATATTATTTTTTAATCATACATAATTTATTTATTAATCATTAACATCGACTGACGAGTATCTTCCTATTAGGAACGTGTAGCTAGACTTACTTATTTAACTATGATGTAATTCTTACCCATATTTAGGATTCCGGAAACAGACAACAAAAACGTACAAAACGTAACAAATAGGACCACTTTATATAAGCTTGTCTGTCTAGAAGATTTTCTCTCGGGGATCTATAAGGAATATTAGCATTTAGTAGTAGGTAGATATATCGGTGACTCTTGTGGCTTGTAGTACCTAATTTTCAAATTTTACGGAAACCTTTGGAAAACTGATTATATTGCATTTCACGGAATAAAATGTTTCGGGATCTTTCCCATACACGTAGAATCATGAAAATTCAAGATTTGAGGAGGACAAGGAAGGATCTGCGATCTGCTGCAGCGGCATATTTTACACATCACACAAGAATGGGCAAAGGTCATTAGAGAATTCACAAACATGAAGAGCAGGCAAGTAAAACAGCCAGTATTAGGTTAGCGATCTTGTAAAAACTACTAAGCGACAGAAAAAGTTGTACCTACTTATTTCATGAATGACTTATCATCGCACACATCATCTTTAGCCTCTTATGTGCCTCACTACTGTACAGGAAATACATATACTTATATCTAATTTTCATTTACGTCATGATCAGCATGGGCTGATCCATGGGCCCAGTAGTGGATACGCATTCTCTGCTGGGGCAAGGGCCCACCCTAAACTAGGGCGATCAGGCCTTAGTCGACCACGCTGGCCAAGTGCGGGTTGGTCGACTACACAACCTTAGAATTTCTTCGCAGGTGTGCAGTTTTCCTCACGATATTTGACATTCACCTTTAAAGCGTCGAATAATCGCACATGTGAATTAGGAATATGCATAAACCGGCAATCTTGATTTTATTCAACAACTTATGCAAATAGACTTCATAATAGAATACAATGTGAATTTGAAGTGGAAATCGGTTCAAAAACGCCGGCTTTATAATATACTAGCTGTGCCCTCGGCTTCGTTTGCGTGGACTACAGGATTTTATGTTTTTTCCCAATTACTCCTGTTCCCGTGGGAATTTTGCAATATCGCGGTGCAAGTAAGCTTGACGTTAATTAGGGTACCTGCATGCCAAATTTTAATCATCTCTCTTACGCGGTTTCGATTGTTTCATACAAAAGTTTTTTCCTGCTAACTTCCTGTTCCCGTAAGGATTTTTCGATATCTTGTTCCAACTAAGCTTTAAGTTTACTTTGGTACCTGCATGCCAAATTTAAAGAATCTATCATAAGCGGTTTAGAGTTTTCATACAAAAATATTTTCCTGCTTATTCCCGTTCCCGTAGGAATTTCAGGAATTCCTTTCTTAGTGCACCTTTACGGTACCTAAGCAACGTCCCTTCCAAATTTCATTGTTTATTCCCAGTTACTCCTGTTCCCGTGGGAATTTTGCAATATCGCGTTGCAAGAAATCTTTACGTTTATTAAGGTACCAGCCTGCCAAATTTCAATACCTACCTTACGCGGCTTAGATTTATTGATACAAAAGTTTTTTCCCACTCACTCCTGTTCCCGTGGGAAATTTACAATATCCTGTTACCACTAAGCTTAAAGTTTACTAATGTACCTGCATGCTAAATTTCAAGCGTCTAGCTCGAGCAGTTTAGATTTTTCATACAAAAGAATTTTCCCGATTATTCCCGTTCCCGTGAGAATTTCGGTAATTCCTTTCTTAGTGCACCTCTACGTAGCTAAGCTAGGTCCCTTCCAAATTTCAAGTGCCTACGTTTAGCCGTTTTGGCTGTGCGTCAATATGTCAGTCAGTGAGTCAGTTTCTCCTTTTATATATATAGATTAAACTGATTTTCCATCTCTTTCTTACAAAACAGAGTTTTATATGGATTGCGTATGGCCGTATTCCGTAGTGTAATTGTGACGTCACCTGGCGTATCGGATCTCTCTGTCTACTCTGGAACTTTAAACAGGTACCTATAATCTATATCTCTGCTGTCGTTAAAGTAAATTGAAAAATAAAATTATATTCATATTTCTTCAATATTAAAGATTTATTTAGGATAATAAAAAAAATGTGTGCATATTCCCCATTACAATTTGAAAATGCAGTGGTACGTGGCGGGGTTTGAACTGGCGATCTCTCGCATGGCAAGCCACGACCTTAACTACACGACCATCGATTCATAATTTACCTACATAGTTCTCCCAATTTACACAAGTGTAGAATAAAAAAAAATTACTTTATAAAACGCTTTATTAAAATGCAATAAATAAGACACACAAACTAACACTACCAGGTTAGACGCATCACATGATCAGTCTTTCTCTTCGAGGACTTAATGAATCCGAGGAACTGGAGTTCGGCCACTGCGCGCGTAAAACGAATCCTGTGAACAATAAAACTAATTGTAGAGACCAACTTGTTAACAATATTTTCTGGCTGCTTTTTTTCATCGGTAAGCCAGAAATCGGACCTAAGACCTTCCCAAGCATTGCCTCTTCATTTTTACATATAGATAATAACAGAGCCAGACACGTAACAAGCACCACCACATAAATATTTGACCCGGGAATGGAACCTAGGACCCACAAGACAGGGGCACTATCCAATCCAAGCCAGACAAAAAAAAGATAATGGTAATAGTAAATGGTGATAATGTCTTATGGTTACTAGACAGACCAATAGATCGAGGGCGTTGATCGGTGTGAGAATTAGTCGACGTTGATCGATAGTTTCTACTAGGCCAATCGATCGATTGGTCTGGTAACACCCTTAGGCGGTCTTCTCTGAGTTAAGACTTAGGTTTGGACAATGGGGAATATGGACACTTTTTTTTTATTATAGAAATCAATCTTTAATATCGAAGATGACGTCACAATTACACTACGGCCATACTCGATCCATACAAAACTCCGTTTTGTAAGAAAGAGATAGAAAATTAACTTTAATTCCTTATAAATCCTTCGTTTGTGAACCGATTTTCATTTTTATTTCACATTTTAGTATATTTTTAAGCCTTTTTTCATAAGTTGTTGAAATACTCAAGATTGCAGTTTTATGCATATTCCCTATTGTAATGGCACTTACTGTACGGCGGCGTCCTGGTGTCGGTTCTCGTCGTCCTCCGGGCTCAGCACGGCGGCGAAGGCCTGCAGCCAGTCGTACAGGTTGATGTGCTTGCCGCACTCGCGGTGCAGCTTGTACGCGAGGCACACGTCCGGCAGCGTGGGCGTCACGCTCTCCGACGAGGGGAGGCGGCAACAGGCGCACTGGGAATGAAAATGATGAATATGAATAGAATACATGGTTCAAGATATTTGTGGTCAATTAGGTCCCAGCCTTAGCATATGATGATGGTTGACATTAAACGCGATAAATCACGTGGTCAATCCCATACATTTTGTTCTTTTCGAACTGCGGGCGTACCCGCGTATTTGCTAGATCAGCTTCTTCTTGTTGTTGTTCTTTCTACTAGGAGAAACGGGAGGTGTGCCTATACTTTTTCTGGACCTCTCGTTCAGATTTTTCTACACCACGCCGACCTTACCACGTATGGGTCTTTTAGAGTACTCAGTGTATAAAGTGTGTAAAAAATTTTTATTGGAAACAATCCTTTTTTAGCCATTTTTTTTCGGGCAGAAAATAAAATCTTGGTTTGATCAGTCCTGGTGTGGGTAATATAAGACAAGCAATACTTCACCTACTGGTAATTTATTACTAGCAAATTCAAGAAAACGCCAAATTTTGCCTACTGTATAAAAATGGAGTTAAAATATATATGAATGTTGTTTACCACATTTACATTTTGGTAATAAGGATCTTAGAAAATATAAATCGTATATAGATAATAAAAGCGGAATCGAATGAGGTGAAGAAATTCTTGTCCTTTTTCGATTCCGATGTGGTGTAATGAAATGGATTCTTTACACCTTATTAAATCTACTGACATACAATTATTATTATAATGATTAAATATTAAGCTTACTTGTAAATAGTGCACTGGGTTGCTCAGTGCGGTGTGTAGCGCTCCCCGCGGCGACCCCACGATCTGCTTCCTGACGTTCGCCACGTCGGTGAAGAACAATATCTCGTAGAAGGTCTGCGTGCGCGGCGGCCGCAGCCCCTTAGCGAACATGTCGTCCAGGTAGCTCACGAACCGCGAACGGACCATGTCGAACTCCGACTGGACCTTGTCTACCCTTGTTGCTTTTAGCAGTTTCTGGAAAATTATTACCTTTTGTTAATTTTTTATTATAGGCTAGAAATTTCATTATACTTTCGTAGTAAACTCTCGCGTTCCATTTCATTAAATAATAGGTTTATATAATAGTGATTATTAGTGGTTAGACATGTATTTGCTACTCCTACCTAATATCGCCTATGGGCCCATAAAAACTACTATTAAGGCATTTCATTACCGGGTCTGGTAATGATAACAATGCTATACTGAGCCATTATCATAGTCAGATAGGAAAAATAAAATGTGACCAGGCTTTATGACAAAGGTGAACCTTCAGTATGTATGTAATAAATAAATAAATAATATCTGGGACATTTACACACACGGTCATCTGACCCCAAACTAAGCAAAGATTGTACTATGGGCGTCAGAGACTGATATACATACATATTTATAAATACATACGTAGTTTAAATACATATTCACACCCAGACACAGGAAATAAAAATCGAAGCTCATCACACAAATATTTATGCCGAGTGGGAATCAAACCCACAACTCTTGGAACCGCCAGCCATGTAATGGCACACATCATGCAACATTGTCACTGTGTTTTAGTTACAAGAAAAATATAATTTGTAACATTCTGTGCATGACCGACATGACCTGATGCATAGTTTTTTTTAATATCTACTTTTTCCGGCATTTCGTAACATGGAATCTATTTAATATCTAGAAAAAAGAATACTTTTTACCTCTTTTAACTTATATCGATTTCCCGGTGTATTCTCTGTGTCATTTGATGCATCTTCAGGCTCATCACACATAACAGTAGCCTCAGTATTAGCATGCTCTATCTGCCTTAAAAACATTGACAAATGCACCCTCACAGCTTTTACGAAGCTGTCCCCGACATCATTGTTTAACATTATATTATTTAAGTTGTTCTTTGTTGGTGTTGAGCGAAGAGGTTTTACTGGAGACACTGTTTGCAAGGATGAGTTTGCTATCTTCAAAGCTGCTTTAATAGTTTCTGCTAGTTTTACTTGGGACTGGAACCCTAATAACTGCATGCTTTCCTTGAATGCAGGAGTGTCTGTTATGCATTCCACAGCACACTTAGTGTAAATTTCTCGCACCTGTTACAACACAAAAAACGCTCATGACTATTTTGCCCAAATAATACAGAAATCAATTAGTAAAAATGTTACTTACTGATTTTCCAAGTATATTTTTTGGAATATCTTTAATAAAAACTAATAATAGCCTCACAAAAAAATAAAATGTATATAAATAATCATGAAGCTTATTCATTTCAGTTATTAAAACATCTCTAAAGAAATTATCATCTTCAAAGAGTCCAATCCTGGTTTGGCAGTCTTGCTGGGCCTCCACAAATGGTCGGAACGATAGGAGTTGCCTGATACTCTCAAGATCTTTTGAACTTAAATTCATTACCACTTCTTCTATTTTTTCTCTTTCACAGCACAATGCTTTTACATTATCCCCATAATAATGATCCATCATACAATACTGAAATATGAAATACATTTGACAATCATAAAATAAATAATTGAAGAAACTTGATCCAGACTAAGTTAAAATATTTAATAATATTTTTTTAATTACCTTAATGCTTTGTATTAATCCAGTTACTGAGAAATCATAGAATAGAAAGACATCTGTTAAGAGTTCAAAGGCTTTTCCTGATAAATGAAATGGACTTGTGTGTGATAAGAAAACATCCTCCAATACCTGCAAAGAAAAGTAAATTATCCATTACAATCAAGGACCCAAAATATTTTAAATTTACATATTATTTTACTTACTTGATTCATATAAACTGGCGATGAATGTGAGTGAAAAACTTTGATCAGAAGTTTTGAAGATACATGATATGGGAATGACTTGTGCAATGCCGACACTGATGTAGCCACTCCAAATATAAATACTATAGGCAGTTTTGGCACATAGGAACTGAAAAAGGAAGATGTTTGGTTCAACATATTGCTCCTTTAGTCTAAAGGAAATTGGGACACTATTAAACATAAATTAATAAATATTTCACAATATCACATACATCAATCTGATCCTGTGGTAAGTAGCTTAAGCACTCATCAAGCAAACATCAGAAATGATGTGTGGATACAGAAAAAAACTTAAATGTATAAAAAACACACCCAGACAGACACAGAATAAACGCCAATGTTCATCACACAAATATTTCTCCCAAGTGGGAAACAAACCCACAACTCTTAGAACCGACAGCCAGGTTCTCTAATCACTGTTCCACCAAGCAAGTCTAAAAAAATATTATATCTGAGCAGAAAACACATTATGTCAGGGATGTTTACCATATTGTATTACTTTTATGGTGAGTACAGGATGCTTTCAGCACTAAGCAAACTTTTCAGAAATGTGTATTTATATATGTGATGTAACCATATTCAACTCACCTTACAATCATAACAAAGTCTTGAAGAACATTACAGTTGAAACTTTCAAAGTCTGGAATTATGATCACTAGTGAACTATTCAATTCCCTGTGTTTCTTTTTCTTTGGTGAAGCATTTTTACATTTTGTCTGATACCAAGTCTGTAACACTTTCATTGAACATTGATTTTTCCTTAATTTCTTACTTCCTGTCATTCCATCTGACTCATCATCATCATCATCATCATCTAAATCCTAAAAAAATATTTTTTTATTTTTATTTGAGACTGGTTAATTCTGGGACATTTCCACGCACCCACTGACGCCAAACTAAGCAGTGCTTGTACTACAGGCATCAGAGACAGATATACATACATAGATATTTAAAAATACAGACTTAAATACATATTCACACCCAGACATGGAACAAACACCAATGTTCATCACACAAATATTTGTCCCTAGTGGGAAATGAAACCCATTACTCTTGGAACCACCAACCAGGGTCATTGTTCCACCGAACCAGCTAAAATTCATTGATTTCAAAATTTTACTAAGTGTTTGTAGTCCTTTCCTCCCTTGCCTTCCTCCTTAGAGAAATATTTCAAATGAGAGTATTATGAATGTGCTGATTGAATGTACAAACCAAGGTAGATTGCCCGTGGATCAATTGCCATACAGCATTTTCAACCAAGTGTTTCAAAGTAGGAGCATCTTGTGAATTAATCATAGCAATGTGTGGTGTTACTTCTTCCCTGGAATTATAATAATACAACTAAGCATACACAATAATAAAATTGTTATTAAGTATTAGAATAACAACAAAAGCATATATTGTAACGAAAAAGGCAGTATCTAGGCGTTCTGGATTAATGTTTTTTTTATTTTATGTTATACAAAAGTATGTACCTTATTTTGTTTATGAGTGCATTAAACTGCGAGACATGATCTGGCTGGTTCACGCCAGTCAGCAGCGTAGCGCTTGGTATTACTCCTGCTAATGAATCAGTGCTATTTTCCCCATAAAATTCTTTTACATAGTTTACTATATCATCAAGAAGGATACTGTAGGTTCTATAATGTAAATTCTGTAAATAAAACATATCAAAATTAATTAACTCAAATATATGGATGTTTAACTTGAATAACCAGAAAGAAAACTATTATAATTCATAGAATTGGACTTTTTTTTGGAATAACAATGTATCTGTATCTACATACAAATGTTCAGGTGGGAGACATTTTGTCGACCGGTTGCTGTTACCACCATACAGTTGTGTAAAACCCGCCAAGTGACTCTGACCTCTTTCGGTCAGGTCGCGTTCCGGGATCAGCACTGTACGAACCGGAGCCAGGGGAGACCATTGTTGCGACAAGCGCCGGACCAGTGCAGTCTTAGCGGCGGTCTTGTGCGGGCGGAGCGGGTCAGCCCGCCGGCCAGGGAGACCCGTAGAAACGGGGGCCCTTCCGTCCGGCGGACTGGCCAACTCGGACCCGCACAGCTCAATACCAATGCGAGACTCCACGCCTTGTCTCGTTGTTGCCGCAGCAGTGGTCTCCTTTTTCACGGCTTTCAGGGTGAGTGCGACAGGCTCAATATGGTCTATTGTGCCTGTCGACCTCATATTTGGATCTCACTACCGCTTACCATCAGGTGGAGTGAGGTCATCTTGTTGGCCTCTTTATATAAAAAAAAAAAAAAAAAAAAAAAAAAAATGATAATTAACGACTACCTTTATTTCACTATCAATATGTTCCCAATTCTTCTTGTATACAACATACCACAATTCCTTAGTAAATAACTTGTCAAATAAACCTTGCTTGTTCTTCTTTTTAGAATGTTTAACTTTATTATATCCATTTGGAAAAAGGAAAACGCCCTGAAAGCCAAAATTGATTTCAAGAATATATTATTTTCACAAAACACTGCACTTTACGCACCTCAAATGTCTAAGATTTAAAAGAAGCACTTACTTTTGAGACAGACGCGGTAGTCTCCATATCTGTCTGATTAACTTACACTTATTTTTAATCAACAATAACTAAATCCAACAAGTTCGTTAGCACAGCTTCAACACAAAACATGCCAGTAGGTTATTATGACCATTATCTTTGACTTTAGTAATATAGATCCATAATATGTCGACCAACAGATAACGGAGAAACATTAATTTTGAGTCACTGCTTATAGCTTGATTGTTTAGCACAAATAGTTTCAAAACCTTATAAATACTAAAGTTTACAGTGTGCAACAAGTTGGTCGGTTATAGACTCGGTTGGAGGAGCACGAATGACAGTGACGTTTACTTTTTGACAGTTACAGTTTTGGCGCGAATATTTTTTTTTCTAATAAACTTTCAGGCAAAGGAATATTTTAGTCACCTATTTAAAAAAAACAACTCCGTTAGCATGATAATCAAATATTTACAGTCATCATCATCAGCCCACTTCCGTCCACTGCTGTACATAGGTATGTGTAGAGCATGTCTGTCTAATCCAATGGTAACGGTAGGTTACTACCATTATTTAGCCTACTTATAAAATAAATTTTCGACGAAATCAAAATATTATACATAGGGTTTTAACTAATTTGTAAAAGTTAACAGCCTAAACTATCATCGCTGGTTTTGTGCTAATAAGTTGGCGCCTGTAAAGTAATTCATGTCACTGTACCTAATACGATTTATCTGACCATTTAAATACTTACCTACCACTCAAACACGTCACCCTTAATTATGCACTTGCATAGATGGAATAAATAAGTGAAAACCATTAACAGAAACATGATTTATTACGGTATTCATACAGAAATATTTAAATCCTAAAATCAAAGTTACCTACCTACTTAATTAGTAATTTATTTAAATTAGGTACAACACTTAAAATATTTTTATAGCTCCTACACAAATACATAAAAAGGAAGGGGCAGGTATTACAATATCTTCAAAAAGGCTACCAGCATCCGATTTTCTAAATACCTACTTTTCAGCTGAAGTAGGTAGGTACTTTACGAGTATTCTCGTAATAGTTCCCACGGTAGGGTGTGGTTAAGTTACGATACGAGAGGTTAATATACGATCATTTGAATGACCGAAATGGGATGAAAAGTATAAGGTATCGTAAATTTGTGTAAACAAAGTCAGTCAGTAAAAGAAAAATAATAAACCTTGCTTCATGGTTCAGCAGGTTCTTAGTTCTTATGCGTTTTATCAATATAATTATGAAAAATGGGTAGATTAATAAATATTTTGATAGGTTTATATTTTTTTCCCAAAAACCCACTCAACAACAGACATTGGGGCAGAACTAGGTACCTCTCAGCTTTAGGCAAATACCACACGACTACCTAGTATTTATCTACTCATACATACTTTTAGCGGTACGACTATAACATCTTTTAAGAAATAATTTTAATGGGAATATTAAAAAATTATACAAAATTAATGATCAACATTAAAAAAAAAATATTTTCCTTATTTTGAAGAGCTTAATAATTATGTGTATGAAGGTACATACACATGTTATTCAGTACCTACTTATGATAACAAATTTAATTTTAAGCTTTAAGGAAATCGAAATCTTTACAACTAATTAGTCATAGGGTAGTGTTACTTAAGTATCCTATGAGATGGGTATTCACCTACCCTAGGTATCTATGTCGTAAAGTTGCATGTACCTACATAGAATCGATAACTAGGTACAGGTATAGATAATAAACTACAGATCATGTACAAAATAACGCTTCTAATAATGAATATAATTTACAAACTTTCTTAACATCATCTCTTTACATTTAACTAGGATATCGAAGTAAAGGTCACTGCGGTGACGACCGGGGGGGCAGCGGGGGTTCCTCGCAGGGAGAGTGCCTCTCCTCGGTGCTGAACTTGTATTCTCTCTCGACTGGGGGATGCTCGGAGCCCGGGGGGGTCGCGCGGCCCTCCCCGGCGGCTTCAAGGGAAGACCCGGGTGGATACGGCATGCCCTCCGCGCCGTACGCCACCTCGCCCGTGCCAACATACTCGGTAGGTTGGTAGCTGTAGCTGTTCAAACTGGAATGGATAATAAGAACTTATTAATTTTATTCGAAGAAATAATAATAAGGAATTTAAAGCTGAGGAACATCAGACTCGTTGAATTTTTAAATTAGCGTAAATACTAACTGTATTTTACAGAGTTGTAAAATAGGGAATAAGTTTTCCCGGAGCTTTTTGTCAACTTTAACTCCCGTCCGTTTACATTATTCTCACCATGGTATATTGAAAAATACCTAAATGGTATTCATGAATATTAAAATTATTTGAATTATTGTGACATTTTATAGATTTTGATTTTTCTCCAGTTCTTTTTGGACTGAAAAACTGGTCAACGGTAATCGCCCGTGAAAATATTTTTTTTCCTAACTGGCTTACAAAGATGGCTTGGAGTAGCCTTCATCATCACCGGACTTGCGGGGGAGCGGATGGCTCTCACCCCTAGTGAAAATAATGTAAAACGCCTTACCTATTAGGCCAATAAGAAATATCTTCAATGGCGTGATGCGCATACGGCGCGTACGCATGTTGGTAGTAAGGAGAGTGGTGTTGCGCCGGCGCGTCGTACTGCAGGGGGTAGAGCGGCGCAGGGCCGGACGCAGGGGCGGCCGTGCTGGTGGGGGGCGCGGGCGCGTACTCCAGGGGCGCGGGGTACGCGTGCGGCGGCGTGCGGTACGGCCCCGGGGACACGTTGGGCTGCGGCGAGCTGCTGCCTTGCGCCGAACTCCAGTACCCGCTGCTGCCTGCCCAGGTGTAGCTGCTGTTTGGGGCCGCGGCCGATGTCCGCTCCGAGGTGCTGTATGAGGCTGGTGAAGGAAGGAAAATGTCAAGAATTAAAGAAGTCTGTTTATGTAGTTAGGCACCCATAGGTACCAACATGAGAATTATCTATACTTATAAACAGTTAAAAAAACAGCCCGTTGCTTAAATAGTTGTAAGTATTTTTACAGTCGTACCTATATCGATCTCATATCTTATTACATCTGTTAATAGAGTTTTCATGTAAATATTGCCTTTAACTAGGTAAGTACTAAAGAGTAGTTATTTTAATCGTTTACTTTGTCTTCTTGCATTTTAATAAAAATGAGTCGCTGTTCGTTTTTGTCGTTAAAGCTTCGGTTTAAGACTCGAAATAATAAAGGAAATAAGTATTTATTTTCACAAATCTAAATTTTTTTCATCGACAAATGTTTTATAAGTCAAAACAAAAAATAACGATCCGTGCTAAACTAAACAAAAAAACCATAAATCACAATTTTTTTTTAATTACTTTTTTTGGACATTTTTAACTTTTATTACTCACAAGGTGGCGACAATGTCCTCGGTCGTGAAGGCGGCCGCGGCGGGTAGGGCGCCGGCCTCCGCGACGCCGCGTTCCCGCTGCTGTACAGCGACTGCGACGCTACAAACCATCCACCGACTGTAGGGCATGTAAGGGACAAGTCAGACGGGAAAAACTATACGGGCTCTTGACCAGAGGAGTACCAACATGGCTAAAGATAGAGATAAGAGATAAACAAACATATTTTTTTGCAATTACTTATATAGAGTTCTATTCGAATGTAATACGGTACTAGTCTCAAGCCTTCAATGTAATAGGATACTTAATTTACACACTCAAAAAAAGTTTACAACCTGATATCTGACGCATATAAACACTAAATATATCACACACCATTCACACACATTTGACTGTCTCGTTGGTCTATTGGTAGCAAGTGCAGCGTTAGGACCGAGAGTTCCCCGGTTTGAGTCCGGGGTCGAGCAAAATTTGTGTGAGTTTTTACTCAGCCCGGAGTTAGGAAGTTGGCGGTTGAACGCCCATGCCTCGGAAAGCACGTTAAGCCGGTGGTCCTGCGCCCTATCTCTCATCGGTCATGTCGGATTGCCGTCTCACCGAAGTATGAGAGTAAGGGAATTGAGAGTGCACTTGTTTGCGCGTACACTTGTGCACTATAATATGTCCTGCGCTCTTGGCTGATCACAATTGAGATCGGCCACCATGGCTGAAATCGGTCGGACGCCTTATATATTATATCACACACCATCATATACATTGTTCCAATTCCGAAGTAAGTTCGTTAAGAACTCGTGTTGCCGATATACGAGTAAGTCATTGAGACAAAACTCACGAAAGTTTTGGCTGGACCCGGGACTCAAAACCAGGATCTCTGTCCTTAAGCGGCGCATGCCATCAATAGACGAAAGAGGCGGTATACTATCCACTTAACTATTATAGTTTTATTTTAGTAACGTACCTACTTATAATAATATCTATTGAAACTTACATTGCGGATATTGATGAGGAGACGAACTTTGTTGCGGATAATGTGTGCCCACGAAATCCCTCTGATAGTACCCTTCTGGTCTCTCCTTAGCGTCCAAGAAAGCTTTAGCAAACGGATTGTATTTGATCTTGAGTGACGTCACCTCCTCGTTCTGATAAGCTGTCACGGCTATGAACTGCGTCTCGGGAAATGGATAGGTCATGATGCGCCTGAGATCAGTTCCCACTTTAACTAAGTGAACCCTAGGCTCATATTTATGTAAGGAGTTCAACATTATCTGTAAAACAAGAAAAAACATTTATGTAAGGAAAAACCAATCATATCATTCAATGACGCCATTAGCGGCGACCACAATGTTTGAAAGTCTCCGTGTACAAAGGTCAGCTTTTGTAAAGCTTATGATGTCTACAATCAATTCAAATGATGAGATCATCATAAATATGCCTTAGGAGCCAAATGATAACCTACTTCATAGTTAAATTATGCATCACTCCCACGTTGGGTGCCAAAATGATTGTTATAACAATAAAACTTTTATTATCCATACTGTTTACTCATATATCCATAATATCTTAAATTCCTAACCCATGTGCGAATCACGAAAAGAAAGAAATTAATGTATACTTATAGATAGTATCTAACATGTGTATGTAAACATAGCGCAGAGACAATAATTATTACAAATGATAGTGCGTACGGGCACCCGCTAAACAGTTGGTAAAGCTACATATTTCACACCGACTCGTCAACATATGGATCTGGATACATCTGATGTTTGCTTTCATGTTCATTCGCACCACATTCAACCGTGAGAACTGGCTTCTATGAACTAGCGGTAGCGTTGAAACTGTAGCAGTGTAGCACCTTCTCATCGCAGGTTTCCATTTTAAATTAGTGCTCTGTCAATACCGTGAACTGATTATAAATACGAGATGCATGATTCAAACGTCTATATGAATATGGAACAATTTGAAATGTATCATTGCAAATGCGTAGGTTGGTATTAAGTTTTGTTCATCCTGTTGTTCGTCCGTTCCATCCGTTTATCCCGCGCTGTATCTATTTATTTTATCTGTTGAATCGGAACTTATCAAAACAGGCAAGATCCTCTCCTTCAAAATTCGTAAAAGTAAAGTAAGCACGCTTACAATTCCTAACAATAAAAATATGTGCGTGAAAAAATTGTATATTATTTAACCGTGGCATAGATGAGTACCTACCTAAGTATAAAATCCTTTACAAATGTATTTAAATATTTTACTTTTTATTGTACCAACCTGTCCGTTTCCATTAGTTTTATTGGTGAGTTTCACTTTGGCGAATGATATGGGCTCCTTCATCCAATGGGCGCCAAAGTTGGGACTCTCAGGGTGAATGTATATTGCGTTCGACGGTGGCACCTCTGCTTTACCTCCAGGGACCTAGAATAATATTTTTATTATAACATACAGTTATTTAAATAATAATAGGGTGACTTTCAATTGCATAAGGAAATACAATTAAATTGAAGAGCACCTTAGTAAAGGAAGATTGTAAAATAAACTTAAAAGCAACAAATCCAACTTCATATTTTCTGGCAAAAAACTACAATGATTTTGCTGCTTAGTGAGTTAAATATCTAAGAAGTACACCAATCCCGCACCCGTCGGGCGATGGCTTATGTCCAAAACTTCGTTATGCGTACGCGCATAGACTTGCGCTAGCAATTTTGTATGAGTCCGTGTACGCATCCCTGACACTAACACTGTTTTATCCCACCCTGCATTTTAAAAAAATTATTTAAATACTATCTTTATAAGTCTTACCCATTCGCCGTTGACGTATTTCCACCTGTGCGAGTCGACTTGCACGAATTCCAGAAGAACTGTGTACATGGCAGTGGGATCCAGCCCGCTGGCCGTCACCTTCACCACGGGGAACATTCGCCTGCGAACAAGATTATTATTAGACATATTGCATAGCTGACGCATGGGTACATCCGTCAACCTCCTGACTCAGTGCTGAATAATTTCTTAACAGGAGAATTAAAAAAAACCCGACCCCTAACCACAGTGGAGGTCCGCATTATCGGAGGCCAAGACTTGGTTTGGGTCGCTGTGCCAATCTACTTCCTGATTCTAACCGGGGACCTATCGGTATTTACGCAGCACTTGCTACCAATGAACCAACGAGAGTTATGGATGGATTAAACCTCGTTAGAAACCCTAAAAGACAACCGTTATACGAAACCTTGATAAACTATCGAAGGACATGGTTAAACGGTATACTTATTTGCTTAAATCGTAACACTTCATTTAACTATGCCGTGGTCAGGAGAAAGTACATTCGTTACGAAATAGACGATCATGCAGGAAAAGAAGAAAATGGCCTCTCGCATGCTAGACATTTCGCAATGCCTCGATTGAGTTCTATTTTCTCCGCAAATCAATACTTTTTAAAGATTATGCATCATTACTGGCGTCCCGGTAGGTAGTAAGGTAAGTTAGGTTGCTAGGGATACTCAGCGTGTCAGGGTAGAGCCCGAACGACGTGTCGTTTAGCCGTCCCGCGTTAATGAGCGAGGGCTACAGTGCTAATAGCTGAAAACTAGCCGCCCGTCAGCGGGCTGTTAGCACTGGGATGTGGTTTACCATACGCGTAGATATTATACGCAAGTACGTGTTCTACCCCAATTTTGATTATTGTTTTATTTGCATTGTATTTTCACTCAAAAATCTAGAACATCCTCTTTGTTTTTGTCATAAAGTTTGATGTGTGTGGTGTGTAACAGGATACTTATTATTCGGGATATTGGATGCCTATTATCAATTTCTGCTGTATCTACTGTGGCTACAATCAATAGATGGACATTAATAACTACGTAGCTGCGTAGTTATAAAATGTCTAATTATTTGCTCGTAAACTAGGTACACATTTTAAGTAAATGTAATTTTATTTTTTTAATCCGACTTTTCGAGCTCTTTACTTGGGGCTCGTCGTAGTCATGGTAGTCTCCTTTATCATAATTAATATCTACGAAACACTTCCGTAGTTGGTAGAATACAAGGAATAACCTAACATAGCTTTTTAACTGTACTTACACATCTCAAATCCAATGATTTGTGTGGTCCTATGGGAAACAAAAGTAACTGAATTTTCTAACAAGGAAACCAGTTCAAGGATAATTCATTTTGTAGCGTTTTTTAGGTGGGTATTAGGTAAGTTAGGTATTATTGCTACTAGACCTCTATATATTCTTTCCAAGCGCAGCGGCCGAGCTCCGTCGGCTAAAGACCGATATACTACATTTTAGACTCGAAGTAGTTAGGTACCATAAAGAAGTAAAAGTTTGCACTTAATCTCAATATAATATTTATGTCTAAATAAAGATTTATTTTCTGTTACCTATTCAATATTATTCTCTTCTGTAGGTAGATTTATATAGCATCACTTTGCAACAACTAAGACAGGTCTTAAGAATAACCTACGCGTACAAAATACAATGTTATTTTATTATCCTCTTTATTAAACTCAACTTTGCTTCGTTAATATTTTATTGCAAATATTTTTATTACAGGGTATTCACTGACCTACTCGTAAAGCTTAACTAAAAGATGAGCTACTAAAGTATCTGTTTTTAGCGTACTAAAAATAACAATAATAACGTTTGCTTATTAGGCATTGAAACACAACATCATACGGAACAATGGAAAACTGTACAAGTAAATGCTTATGTAACACACAATTGTAGTGGAAATAATTTTCCGACTGGTAGATACTATTACATATATCAATATTTGCAACGTTAAAAATACCTAGATTTTATTTAAAACAAAATTCTATGGATTCAACCACCCTCAAAACATTTAATTTAGTTTTCGTTGATATTTCAGAGGTTTAGAATTTATAATTTTATCGGAGGACACTTGAAGCTGAAACAAAATAATACCTGATTACCTAGATGGTTCACACTAATGATGACGACCACAAAAAAAAATTAAATCGCATTTTTCGAATTAAACATTAAATATTATAAGTATCCGGAACTAAGAGTCGCGAATCCAAATAGGTAGCCCTTGCGATTGGTTTGTCATTAATTATTTCCTTTCAGTCACAGGATAGTGGTTATATCTAGTTAATTCAAAACACCATTTCAGTGCCAACATGAATCGGGTCACAAAAATTAAACAGGGTCCATAATTAAGGGCCTATGCCCGTATCTTGTCTAATTAAAATTACAAGATTTTAAGTAAGTACAATTAATAAATATTTAACTATAAAGCAACCAAGAATCAGTATCAGAATAAATAAAGAACACAAGCTAGAGACTGGCTCGGTGGAACAATGGTTAGTGACCCAGGTTCATTGCCTACAGTTCCAAGAGTCGTGGGTTCGATTTCCACTCGGGACAAATATTTGTGTGACGAACATCGGTGTTTGTTCCGTGTCTGGGTGTGTATTAAGTATACTTAAGTATATTTGTGTATCCACTGTTGATTCTGATATCTGTAACACAAGTGCTAAAGCTACTTACCACGGGATCAGATCAATGTATGTGATGTTGTGTAATATTTATTTGAATTTTATTTAAGGGCACTAAACAATTATTTTCCTGCTATTAGGGTACCCAGAGGGTAAAAACGGGACCCTATTAAGGCTTCGCTTAACCGTCCGCTATCACCAGGCTGTATCTCAACAACCTAGAGATAGCTAGAAATAGAAATGTTCACGAAAGTATACTAAAAACAAATTAAAACGAATATTTTATGAGGGCTCATGAAACAACACGTTATTTTTACAATATTGATACTAAAACCCTTCGTGAGCGAGTCCTACATGCAGTATGTCGGTTTATTTATATTAAAAACTGCTCGTACAAGGTTTAGCTCTTACATTACATGAAAATAACTGTAAAGAATACTAACCTTCCATTCTTAGTGACGATCATCTCATTGGTGAGGGTCTGGAAGCGGACCCACAGCTCCCGGTCATCAAGCGCCACGGAGACCTCCCGCTCGCGACCCCCGCCGCGGGACCCGCCGCCGCCGACCGTGGGCTCCACGGCGCTCAGGATGTGCGACGCCGCCATCCTACAAGAATACAAACACTTCTGGTAATTATATATTGGTCTTTATGGGTTTACACGCGATATTAGGAGTAGCAATTACATAGCTTCCTACTGCCCGACATTTCGACTGGGTTACATCAATCATGGTCGCGGGCGAACTGAAGTGTAGATTTAGTGTAATGAAAACTTCTGGGAATTATTCAAATAAAATTCGTACTAATCACTACATAGTATAAAGAAAAGTCGATTCCCGCGTCTACCTGTCCCTATGTATGCTTCAATCTTTAAAACTTCACAACAGATTATAATGCGGTTTTTTTTAAATTGATAGAGTTATTTAAGAGTCACTAGTTCTACTGCTCTACCCTGACACGCAGAGTATTATAATATAACTCTTGTCTGTCGGTAGGTATAGACATAGTCTTTTTAACTGACTACTGAGAGTAGTCATGTTTTATGCGATAAACGACTCCGCGCGGACAAAGTCGGAGGCGGAAAACTAGTTACTCAATAGAACTAAAAATTAATCATCATCCCATTTACGTCCCGACTGCTGGTGCACGGGCCTACCCTGAACTTGGAAGATAAAGCTTTAGTCAACCACGCTGGCCAAGTGCGGGTTGGTTGACTACACAACCTAAGAATTTCTTTGTAGGTAGGTGTGCAGTCTCACGATGTTTTCCTTCACCGTTAAAGCGTCGGATAATCGTACATATAAATTTCAAATTCGAAAATCACAGTGGTATGTGACGGGGTTTGAACTAGCGACCTCTCGCATGGCATGACCTAGACCACTCGGCCATCGACGCTTATGAAAACAAACTGTTCTTACTAGGCACTAGTTCGGGCTTAATTTTTCTTTCGTGAAAAAAATCCCGTATTGAAGGTGGAAGGAATACTAGCTTTATCAAGCGAATGATGCACATAAAAGCAATATGTGTAATAGTTCGTTTCCGACTGACTTATTGCTTCTAATGAGCATCTAGGTAGTACATTAATAATACAATATGAGTTAAATTATTCATATCGAGACTGTGTTTCTCACAATTCCAGCACACAGTGCTGCCAATTTCTTAAAATTAAGTGTAAACAATTAATTGAATGCTGACTGGAATATATCAACCAAATATGTACATGGAAAGTTAACAAAGCTTCAATAAGTTGTTTCAGTTTTACTTTTTAAATTATTATTTGTTTTGCGATAATGATAAAGCTTTAAAGAAATCAAATTTGACTTGCATTGCATTATTTGCCCTTATCTTGATAATTTTAATGTTAGGAATTTGCGCTTTAAACTTTTAGAACTCTTTTTAATTTGTGATACTTTTTTGTTATAAACAAGCAAAAGTTTAGCAAAGTGTAACATCCACAATTAAAAGATATCTTAATTTAAGATCTTTCCTGGTTCCAAGGTTCTCACTGAATTAGCTTTCGAGCAACATTTTGACAGCATTAGTTTTCTTATAAAACGATGCAACTCTTTTCTGCGTTTCAGACAAGATAGGTATATTTATCTTATTCAAAATTTATGTTTATTTAGACTAAGATCAAATTTATTTAAGACTGTAATGTGCACTGTGTATTTGTCGTCCTATAGAGGGGGACATGTAGCAAGGCCGATGACTACCAAACTTTAATTTTGAACAAACATAGTTCTATCGTTACGAAACACAATCTCCACTAACCAAACGGAAAGCATCACGAAATCTGAATGCAAATAAGACAGATATTTTATTGTAAGTTTGTCCAAGACACGATTTTCGAGCCAATGTTTATTGTATCTATTATCGCCCGCTACGTAGGTTCAATGTACCTACATCTCTTACTCTTCGTAAATATGATGAATTCGAATTTCCTGGAATTATGTGGGGTGTGAAGACTGTCGTTAAAATTAATCACTTGATTCCATAAATTAACTAAAGAGAGGATAATGTTTATCGTAGATAAGTCATTCACATGTTGGGAGATACTCTTTGGATTGCTAAAACTCAATGCCTACTAAATCGCACCCCATTTTTTACTACAAAAAACGGAATTCTAGAACAATACCGACATAGTAATAAAATAACATGTATCAATTGTTCAAATTATTATTGATATTAAATGTAATACATTTATATAACAATTGTTAAACCTTGGAAAAGCTCTAAATAGCCGATCGAAAAAAAACTGTTAGCCTTCAGGACGTGTCTAACATGTTTCTTGTGAAATATAGCCAAGACGAAGTTGAGACTCAAGAACATGGCATATTAGTACACTGTCAAAAAGTTACCAGATGTCATATAGAGCCAAGTTTATTATAACTCTACATTCCCCCAGCTCTAGAAGCATATAAAATTAAAAAATTATATAAAATGTGTATGTAATTATGAAGTACAATCACTCACTTTATACACACGCCCAGCAAGAACTTTTGTGTAAGAGAATGAAAAGAAACTTTTCGGCTGATAACTCTTGTTATTTGTTACTCGGGCGCTCAGACCATAATAGAGAAGTCCAGAACGACCGGACAAATTAAGTTTCACATTGTGTATTAATAATAATATACAATACTTAAGTATTTGTTTCCTATCTGTTAAATATTTACTAGACTGTAGAAGTATTTTTACGTATTTTTCATTTTCTCACGGTGACTATGTCATACGGCTACTCTTTGATTAGTTTACCTAAGCACAAACCGCGGTATAGGTTTGAAAACTATATGGTTTAGGCATTCAAAGTTATTATCTTCAAACGTCCATGCATATGAGGCTAAATATGGTCTATTGTGCCTGTCGACCTCATATGTGGATCTCACTACCGCTTGCAATCAGGTGGAGTGAAGTCTTTATGTTAGCCTTTTATTAAAAAAAATAAAACAATTTACTAGAATTTAGAGGTAATTATGGGATAGAGCATATCGCTTTCATTGCTAAACTGGCTATGTAACTCAAACTGTCTGTGATATTTTAGCCCCGATAACTGGACGGTAAAATCAGGCTGAGATTGTGGAAAATAGAAAATCCTGATGACATCCCCAAGCCGTGGTGAGCAGTTAACTTTTTCTGTTTTTCTGAATATTTCGGGACATACATTAAATATGACTTATGTTAATGAATGGCCTGATCTGCCTGGTTGTTTTGTATTAACTGCCGAAACGAAAGTACTTATGTCCTCAAGTAGGTTTTCTACAAATTACTGCGGTAGGTAAGATTGGCCAGTTTGAACGGGGACACTTTATTGAATACAGTTATTTTACTGTTAAGAACCGAGTCGTTTCTATACTACGGCACTCGTCGTTCGTTTTACGTCCAGCTCAGAGAATGGCTATGAAGGTCCCTATCGTATTCCGACAACATTTAAGTTTTAACAAGAAAGCATCCAACATGTATACAATATAAAAGCAAAGTAATTACAGCGCTAGCTCACTCGTCCGCAACGTCATTATTCATCGTTTTACGACTCCATGAGGTATAAATATTAAACTTAAGTCGTATAGAGGAATTGCGAACATTTTCTTTTTAATGGCGAGGTTAAATATGATGTGCGAGTGTTGGCCCCGGTTTCGGTGCCGAGTCTGCATAGGCCCGGCTACAAAATATCGAAGCGTGCCAGCAGACATAAACAGTTCTCGCCTTTTAATTACACAGTAATGGCGTCCTTTATCTAGCCGCGTCTGGCCCAGTGAGCCTGCCCGGGCCGGCTACAAAACCAATCACAGGTCGTGGAATGTCGCTTAATCGCTATGCAGTGCCGACGGTTTACAGATCCTATAAAATATCGAAGATAACAACGAGTGCCTCTGACGGGTGCCACGAAAGGAACCCGGGTGATTGGAGGTTTATGACGTTCGCTTGATAAATGTAAGCATTATGTCGAGTGAGCGATGCCCGCCCGGACGATTCCCGCGAGCCGAGCCAATGCGAGCGAGAGGTGCTAATGATCAAATGCAAGACCGACCAAACCGATATTGAAACCATTGAAACAATACGGCCAGTGTTGTCTTTTCCAATTTCAAAGTTTGCAGAATGGCTGCGTAATGAAGGCCAAGAAGGCTATGCAAATGGAACGATGCCGAAAACTCAAGTAAGTATTTTAATGGTCTTGCGTCATCGTTGTTTCAAACTTGAATTTTCATTATCACTTGGCATGTATACAACCATCAACCTTGATATGTTAATCAAACAATAGACTAAAATCAAATAACGTAATACATGATCAAAAATAACTCTTGACCACACGATAAAATTGATATTTTTCATCAAAAATGCTACGTTTTATGACGGTCACGGTGGTATTGACGAAAACCATCATCGTATTTACCTATCGTGTGATTTTAATTGGCTACTTCCTTTAACGATAGGTATATTAATTCATACATATGGAATTTTAGAACACCAGTTTTGGTGATATGCAAAATATAAAATAAACTTGAAAGTTTGAAAACTTGTAAAGTATAATTGACTTTAAAATGTATATATAGTTCGTATAATATAATTGTCATTACCTTAATCCATAATAATTTATTGGTGTTACCTTATAATAACGAACTGTATTTCCATTTTATCCCTTCTTCGTTTTGATACCTTGGTAGTATGACTGTTAATTTAAATTTTCTAACTTTTTATTTAACATTTATGTACTAAGTAGATACTTGGTATTGACCAGGTATAATTGAACTCTTCATATTTCATTGCATTTGTTAGTCATTGAAAACAAATTGATCACAAGAATGTGGTAGAAAGGCGGTAGCAAGGACTTTTATTATAATATCAATGTAAATATTCAAATTCAGAAGCTGATAACCGCAATCAAAGTTCTTTGGGTCTACATTTCAATTAAATTTTATTCCTCAATTCTGTGGCTGTCATAAAAGTTTAAAGTTTGACGAGTAAAGCCCATTGAGAAACTCCGAATTGATATTAATTCAAATAACTCAGGTTAAAAAGTCAGGGTTTTATGTGAGCTGTAAAAGTTTATTGTAGGGCTTTGTGGCGAACCGGACGCGCCGATGGGCCGCACTGCGCCCGCTTTGTGCGCCACCGCGGCCGCTCCACGCGAAACCTCAAAGGGATACACTTGTCTTGTTTAAACTTAGCCGCTGATTGGTTATCCTGGCAGAAAGTAAACATACCGCCAAAATTTGCATTTCAAATTTTCTTTTTCATGCAACTCGTGTCTACGAAGACAACAATACAGAATAACACAAGATAACAAGCCAATCTTCAAAAATGATAAATTTTATTGTAGTCATTATGTATTGTTTACCAGTACCCAGGTTAGGTACTGGTAAACAATACATAATATTTACCTTAGTAAATATGCAAGCTATGTACCTCACAAAACAAAATATAAACGCAATAAACACATTCAGGCCGTATACGCATTTATACGGCCTGAATGAGTATATTTCGTTTATTTTATTATATTCCTCGTTCATGATGACCTCACTTTACCTGATGATAAACGGCCGTGAGGTCCATATAAGTGGTCAACAAGCCCAAAAGAACCTAATGAGCCTATCACCATCACCCTGCAGAAAAGTCTAGAACCCATTTCAAGCCCCGCCTGAAGCACCCGGGTTATGTTTGATCGATATCACGCAAAACTTAAGCAATTGAGATATAAAGAATCGTGTAAAGTTACTTTTATTGCTTAATACTATACAATAGGCCAAGTATACATGTCATACACCTTAATTGGTATCAACTTCCAGTAGATATCAGTAAAACAAAAGCACTAAAAGAAACGCATATAACTTAACAACTTAGTTATTGTCGCGCCTACGTGTGATACATTTATTTTGTTTTACTGCAGCTTCAGTGGGCAAGAGTGCACGCGCTATGTCGACCATCTGTCCGACCGACACAATGCAGTATTGCTCACTTTATAGGTGTGATAATTTTGAACTCATCAAATCACACGTACTGAAATAACATTTACAACTACTCTTAACGTTATGGGGAGGTAAATGTCTCATGAGCAGTCATCTGTCCAACGGGGAGTATGTCTATGGGTACTGTTATAAACTTCTTTCTTTTGCAGTTATTATTATTTAAATGTACCTTTTTAAGTTAAATAAAATCAAGTAAAACCTAAGGTACCTACAGGACGGTACGTTACCTGTAGAAATCCTGTCAAAATTACCTACCTACTTGATTAAATTTGCTAAATAAACGTTTAATTGTATCCTATTCTTTCTATTTTTATTTTTATAACATTATGAGATAAATGTTATATTTTCCATAAAACTAGCAGTTCAACTGCTTCTTAATTTTTTCTTCTTAATTATTATTTAATTATTTAAATTTATTTAACATAATTTTGTTCCTATTCCGTGGTAGGTAGATTAAGAACTTGTGTAACGGATATCAGGGACGAAAGTGGAATACATAATCCTAAAATGGATCAAACACGAGACTAAGACAATCGAGATGCGGTGAACACACAAATATTTGTCCCGGATGTGTAACGAACCCACATTTATTGTGCAAGAGACAGGCATTACCAAATGCCGAATTCATAACAACGTTATCGAGCTAATCCAGAAGGTATTGGGCCTTTCGTAGTTTTGAAATTTGCAAAGTTTTGATGCTCACATCTGCTATAGTATTTTTCACCTAAGATGATCCCTGTGACACTTCATTGTGTTCTGAATCACGCATTTTACGTTTGACAAACGAAAAAATTTTTATTGCACTCTTTTTTCATTTTATTGCGGCATCATTAGGAAATATTAAAATAAATATTTTTATACTTTTAAATGACAAACAGTATCGTTTAGTTTAATTTAATGTAATAGAACATTTAAAAAAAATACCTATGCAGTTCGTATACGTAGAATGGAATGTAGTAAGTTCCATTCTACGTATACGAACGTTTCATAATGACGCCGCATTAAAATGAAAAAAGTGTGCAATACAATTATTTTCGTTTATCAAACGTAAAATGCGTGATTCAGAACACAATGCAGTGTCACAGGGATCATCTTAGCTGAAAAAGAGTATAGAGAAAGACAAACCGTTGATCCTGCGCCCGATTTCTCCTACTAATGTGACAAATCGTTACCATCAACCAAAACACAGGAAAGAAAGTGCAACTGCATTTGAACAGTGGTAGTGGGCTAATCGTTAATGATTTAAAATACAGCAACATATCTTTTTAAATATCGTGTTTACATGAACTTAAATATATTTATGCATTTCTCCGGGTTTTATTTATTGAAGTTTCCAAAGGATTCCTTAATTTGAAGAGGACAGTATCGCGACTTATAGAAATTGCTTATGCTTAAAAAGTATGTGTTAATGAAGTAGAGCTGCACCTAAAAAGAAATTCTAAGGTTGTGTAGTCGGCCAACCAACAATTAGCGTTGGGCATCATGATGATGATGAATGTAGTAAAAAAAGCAGAGAAGATAAAATTTGTCATGAAAAATATTGCGACGATATTATCCTCATAAATTATGAAAAACCTTTTATGAATATTGTACGTATAGTCTAATATAAATGCCTTTGTTTCAGACATACTCGTACAATTAAGATGATTATAACAAGTACCTAATACATTGTATTTTTGACGTCATCGCTCGCAATTTTCGTAAAAAAATACTGAGATGACTAGACATTGCTAGTTGTATGGTGAATATTGAGGTATACCTTAGTCAGAACAAAAATTGTATCTTGTTAGGTACCTATTACGCGACGTTATGTACTACTTGAATTCAATACCTTATGGGAGGATAGCCAATTGCGTTAACAACTAACCGAAATAGTTCGATACAGTATGACTTAGATTTAAACATGCCTTTAATAATTGTAAAATATATTAAGACCTTTAAATCCCTAGCTTGTAAGTAAATTATTTAAAAAAAAACCAGTGACAGCCAGTAAGATATAATAGGGGCGTGGAATATCCGGAAAAAAATTAAATGATGATGATGATGATATGTAATAACCCAGGAACAAATCCTGAGCTACGCTCACATGACGAATCCATAAGGCTTCCGTATTTTTTTTCGGCAATGGAACCCTAATTAATTGCTATGTGTTAAGCATTCTGAAAGCTACAATGTCACCCATCACATGGTTGCGTAGTAGTCATCTGGTAATAATGGACCGCAGATCGGGTACGTCTTGGAATCTTGGTTTTAGAAAATATTATAAAGAAAGAAAATAAAAGAATTAAGACAAAATTAGAAATATTACTTTACCTTTCAAATAGACATTATTTGGATAATATTGAAAATCATGCGCTTCACGTTATTGTATATTTTACTGTAACTCTTTATTTAAGACTTAAGAAATATACTTTAGGATCTTTAGAAAATAAAAATAATATTCTTGTGCAGCTTACCTTTCTTCAGAATTTACTTTGTCCACAATTTTATCCACTGTAACATACACATTTAACAAATAAAAGTCGTTAGTTCACTGCACCGTTTCTCACTTAGTTCTAATTAACAAATTATATTGTTACTAATAAGACAAGTAAATAATAGTATAGTGTAGGAAGTGACAGGTTATCTTGATATTATTTGTCACATCACATCACAAA
This sequence comes from Maruca vitrata, assembly GCA_039566165.1. NCBI lineage: Eukaryota > Metazoa > Arthropoda > Insecta > Lepidoptera > Crambidae > Maruca > Maruca vitrata. The sequence continues at coordinate 8,705,869 of CM076917.1, read as the reverse complement.
TCAGTGCTGGCGTGCCAACTCTGTGGGCATCTACCGCAAACTCGACCGCACTACTCTTCATTAGCATGTATACAAAATAACATACTCACTATCTTCAACCCGTGATTTTCTCAAACTACTCCTAACTTAACTGAACAAGGTCTAAATTCCTTTACACGTTGATAACAGTGTTGTTTTAAAATATAAGGAAAAACATACTCTATGTATCTAGCTCTAAAGTCGAAATTGGGGAAATTTATAACAGCGCGTAAGTCAACCTTAGCCCCGCCTCTGCGGTATTGACAAATAAACCGATTGGTCGCAGGCGACGGGATCTCCCGACGCACTCTTGCGCAGCTTTGAGGCGTTTCTTTATAGATACTCTTAATACTCAGTAATAAGCTTCGATTATTTATGGTTACCAATACATTGCACCAATCAAGGAAATCTGTAAGATAGAATTTTTATAGTAATACTGATGGGGTCTAATAAAACTTCTCCTGGTTTAATTGACTTAGAATGGGTAATACAAATAGATCTGAAAATCTGAATAAATTATTTTGTATTTTTTTTTACCTTTTAAAAGTCAAAGTAACTCGTAATGTCATATTATATGATACTCGAAAACAAAAAAAATACGCACGACCAAATTTAAATAAAATAAATACGTATAATGAACCCGCCCATACAAAAGACATCTACGCGGTAGAGACTCGGATGTTCATTGTTAGCAAAGTGACACTGGTGTTACTAGATTTTTCTTTCTATTGGTAGGTATATTATCGGCCATATTTTGATCTTAATAGATAAAATTTACCATGTGAATCAAAAAGTTTTTTTTCGTGTAATAACTGCCAATAATGCTCCGAATAAAAAAGCTTACCTAACTACTAAAATAATAAATTCAATAAATAATGGACATTTGTTTTTATAACTTTAATTAGGTACCGAACAAGTATTAGTACCACTATAAACACCTAAATTATAAAATAAAAATGCTTTACAATTTTCGTAGAGGAAAAAAACGGATAAAAATCTGAGTTGGTTAAACTCTGATGAACCACCTGAATCAGCAATGTTCACCCAAAATAACAGTTGATACAGGCATTGGTCGGGAGACGAGCTAGCCAGCGCCGGCATTCCACCGCCTCACCTCGCCCAGTTACGGTCCGAGGCAAGTGCTAATTGGTAAAGGAAACCTCAAACAACACACGGACTCAGCTCCACAGAAATGTTTCATTTTTAAACATCGTGCATCGAGACCGTTAACCGATCGGTACAATGTAGAATGTAGACTACTTAGTCCGCGATGAACAATCGATTTACTGTTCGAGTCAATTTGTAACAACTGCAAAGCTTTTTGACTCATTTGTCTCGAGTATGAAAATTATCTTTCGAAATTTGGTGAAACATAATTAGGCAGATTGAGTTCAAAATCTAACCCTGAGAAATCTGACAATCATGGTCAAACGATTAGGAAAATAAATTTGCGATCAGAAACACTATATGCTTGGTACTAAGACTTCCCTCCCACCAGCGATTTAATTGTTTTTCCATAATTTTTAATTCTGATCTTTTAACTCCAAATGTATGTTTGTAATTAATAACATAAAATACATAAATTTGTAGTCTTAAGTGGGATAACCATTATGTATTAAGATTTCCTATCATTGGGACGCATAAAGTAGGAAGAGCTCTTTATTTTTGTGCCTATATCGTACAAAATCCCTAGAGGAAACTTAAAAGTCGACAAACTTGCTGTTCAAACTTACACGGCCCTTCCAAGAAACTACTGAACTATATTCGTTACATCTGTTTATTCAAGAATTCTTTTGGTGCTGGTAAAATGACCACTTTGAATCTCTACCTAAGGTCTCCACTATGAGTCAATTCAAATATTAGCATTGTAAAATGGATGCCTCCAGATTGTACATATACGCAGATATTGTTATACATAAATTTGAAGAAAGTCAAAAACATAAATTTAAAAATCATTGGATCCTTTTTTAATCGGGTTTATTTTATATTTGTTTGCATTCAAGTACATCAATATACTTTAATATAGATACCTAAGAATACTTTCAGTATTTTACGAAGTTAGGTATCTGTGAAGAACTGTGGCGAAGGAATACATTTTAACGAAAATGTAAAGAATATATATGTAAGATTTACACCAAATTCATTCGTGGAAGTGCATCCACCATTAGAAATAGTAACTGCTTGAAATATTTTTAAATTTGGGAATTTATGATTTGTTATTGCCACTTAGTATGACAGATCTCTTCAGTGGCTTATAAAATAATTGTTTTATACTAAAAAATACTTTTTTTATAAAGGAATTGAGGATCATGATAACATTTTATGTAGGTAATTAAACATAAATAAAGTGAAGTGAAGATATCACGATAAATATGGGGGCGTATATATATATTTTTTTCAAATAATACACCATTAACACCATATGGTAACCTCTGTAAAATAAACGTAGCACTCACTACAAACTATCTGGGCGATTTTAGTAAACGAGCGAAGTGTGAGGTTTTCCACACCCGCGGAGCGTCGCCGCACGCGCAGCGCCCGCGCAGTCCGCTTGTTTGTTCGGAGCCCCATGCTAACTCCGCCGTTTAAACACTACGTGCTAGCAGGGCATGAATTAACTTTTCATATAAATAAAATTCACGCTACTCTAACCTCCTGAAATTAACACCTCGGCGTAAATACTATTTAGTCACGTCATCTCGTGCCATATCTGGCTTCTGTCGATTGTTGAATGGCCGTCGTTTATGGCCTACGACTACGAGATTACGGCGGCGGACGTGTTTAATTGGCGGCGGGATTGTAAAAATAAAACCGATTCTACGGCCGACTGATAAACTTAGCGGTAGCGATAAGCTATTTTAAAATTTAGTGGGTGTGGTATCATTGAGTGATTCTACTTTATACGGACCTGTGGCTTTTATTAGTTTTGTTGGATACTCTATGGAATTCTTCCATTAGACTCTTCCTTTGTGTAGGTACGTATTAAATATTCAATAATAGATACTAACCTCAAGTGCATACTAAAAACAGTATCTAACTTTTGGAACCAAACTATATGTTCTGAAAATTAAAGGAAACAAGCACCTAAGTAACTAAATATAGAACAAAAATGTTCATAGTAGGAAAATCAGTACATACGTTTGTTTTTTACCCATCTTCTATTGATTATGATGTACTAAGATGGGTGACAGTGACTTAGTGCAGTCATTGAAGCGTAAAATACGGTCAAACCTCCGAATTTTTTACTGTGAATTTTTTTATTTAGTCTTATATTACCCTTAATTTCAAAAGTGAAAATGATCTGAACCCCGCAATTATTTTTAAAGGGTGAAAACGAACCCTTAATGGAAAAAATTACATTGAGCCATTTTATCGCTAGAAAACATGTCTAATAATAAGTGGTAAATTTTTAAAGTGTTATCTAACACAATAACCTCATATTAAAATAATTTTCAACCCCTTTAATATCTTACAACCCTTGCAAACAGCCCTTAAATTGAAAATCACAACGAAATACTTTGGTATGACATAAAAAGATGTAAGTATAGAGTAAGTAATATTTTATATTCTCTATAATAATTATGACACTTCAACCCCCTTTCAACCCATGCTATACATCCCGTAAAACCATAAAAACCACCCCATGAAACCTTGAAAAATCCTTGCATGAAAAAATGTAACCCGCCGAAGATAGATGATTGAAATTTTGCATGCAGGTACTCTAATGAACGTAAAGCTTACTTGCAACGCGATTGCAAAATTCATACGAGAACGGGAGTTATTGAGAAAAACATTTGGATGTAAAATCCTATAGTTCATGCGAATAAAGTCGCGAGCACAGCTAGTTATGTATATTTAAACAAAAAATAGTAGTTTTGGGTCTCTATTATACTATATATACTGCGTACTTTCACGTTGCTCCAAATATTCACACCCCGAAAATGTTAAGTAGAAAAAGAATACTGAGTAGAAAAATATATGATACGTTTTTGGGCTATTACTCCTTAAATTTATTTGCTATCACAATTTGTAAATTACCATTGTAAAGGTAATTAAGAGAGCTACAACATCTTGTATTGCAATATGAAGTAAAAAACACTTTACACAAACGGGGAAGGGTTAAAGGGCTTAAGAGAGGCTGTGATTGCTCTGCCACGCGCTCTTTAAACAATCTTATCTCCGTAAATTTTTGTTCGATAGAAAAAATAAAAAAACCAAATTGTTTGTTAGAAAAATACCTATTTTTTTTATGTCACACTTTTATACGTATCTGTCGTAATTTTTGAGATATTATAAAAGAAAGGAGGGATTTTTAAAAAAAAAATTTTTTTATTATTTTCTTTATCGAGACTTTTTTGAACAATATGTGTCCTGAAGCATCAAAACTGATACAATTCATCAAACACTTTATTATAATGATATTTCTAGACGGAATACGATTAATTTCAATTTGGGTGGAAATGGCACTTATAAAACCAATTGATTTCGGAGAAAAAATCTTAGATGCTCCGCTTATTTGCAATACAGCTCACTTATTTTAGGTGCAAAAGACTTTAAATAGTACTCATTTTAAAGCTTATTTTATGGGCTACAAAACCCTTTTTTATTAGATCGCATAAAATGCATTTCCTCGCCGCTAGATGGCATTGACCACATCGATAAAAGTTCAGACAAGGTGAAAAACAACTTTGATCTTTAATATCTAGCTTAATATTGCACTTAGAATACTTTATAAATATCCAAATTGTTCATTTTTTACCTGCTCTAATTTTGTTAGAGGAAAATTTTCGATAGATCGTTCATCTTTGGAGATATTTGCTACAAACCGATGAAAAACGTGCAAAAATTGCGAATATTCAATGGCCAATTACTTGAAAATTATTGGATTTTCCGAAAAACTTTTCAAATAATTTTTGCTTAAAATTAGGCCTTCTGTCGATATCTGAGGTTATTTAAAAAAAACACCACCCACCGCCGAGAAGGGTCAAACCACCCCAGGGTGGTTGCGGGAGTCCAAATCATTTTCACTTTTGATATTAAGGGTAATATGGACCTAAATCCAAAATTTCATGCCAATCGGTTCACAGTAAAAAATTCGGACCTAAAATGCTTCAATGACTCCACTAACTGTCAAAGTCTACATAATAATGCCGAATCATGTGTTTGTAAAAATGAATACATGTTTTTTGCCACCTACGCGTCAATGGGCGTGACTCTACCTACCTTTTAAGCTGTTATAATGCTACTTTGTGTTCAGGAAGAATTAATATTCACGAATTCGTCACGAATGAATTTATTGTGTTGGCTGGTTACATTATAATCTATAAACTAATTATTTTATGAAAGTTTTTACCTATCTAAATCAAAAATAGCTATTTTTGTACGAGTTTAGAGTTTCACATCAAATACCTCAAAGATGTAAAAACTAACAGAACGCTAAAGATAGCAGTGTTAAGGTTAACATGATAGAAAATCAACATTGACATACCTACATTGGATACTTTAGTTGTTCAGTTGTAGAAACGGATTTAGAGATAGGTAGACCTCGAATCTACCATGCATGTAAGATCAAAGCAACAAATACAAATTCTCTAAAATATTTAGGCACCAACAAGACTACGGATTTTTTAAAGAGGAATGCTATTTATACCATATTGTACATCGTCCACATTGACGTAGTACCTATCTACCTTACATACATATCTAAATACATAAAATCATGCCATTTTCTCAGAGAGTAGGCAGAGATCACTTGCTGCCTAGCTACGGTCCTGGCACACGACTTTTGGTTCTTTCACATCAATCAACCTCTTCATACATCTTAACCTTATAGATATATTATTTAATATATCGAGAGAAATAAGAGAAATTAATCTTTATTAGACAGATGTGACTGAAAAGCTTGAACTTTTCTACTTGATCAGTTCAAAATATCTGAACAAAATGTCGTGAATAGCTATAGCACAATAAGTAATCAGATTGATGTGGGAGTCCCAAGGTAGACACGCAATTAAGAATAAAGTTTAAGCGCAATGTAAGCACCAGCAAGGTACCTGCGAATAGCTTTATTTCACCGGGACTTGTATGTTTAATACCTACGGATCCCTTGAAACCTATAGAAGCATTCACCCAAGGTGGTTGCGCGGCGAGCATTGCTCTCACTGTCTCTTGTTTCTGTTAGCTCTACCTACTGCCTGCCTCTACTTTACGATTCGGTGCGTAAACTTACAAACAAGAGTCGCGGCGTGTATCCGCCATACTCGTCCACTTTTGTGTTTGAACATGTTCTTAAACATGGTGACATGAAACGTGTCCGATAATTATTGGAAGGATCAATACGCCGGCAAGCATTCGACTCGGCAAACAAGCTTTATGAGCCGTCTCGGGCACCGGTCCGCGTTTCTATTTGAATCTAATTTCAAGCGCTTATTTGACTTTGTATCCGAAACATTTAAATATTGGATTTAGTAAAAAATACAGTTTTTAGTGTTAAAAATTTTAGGCAAACAAGTTCTTTGGCGTGTTTTTGGTACCGTACTACCTATACGTACACTTATGTAGGTACCTAAGTTAGTTGGGGTGGAAGATAGTCAAATAGTATCATAGGAACTATATCATTTATTAAATTAATAAAAAATAAAAAAAATTTACACAACATCACGATCCAAAAACCAAGTTGACTAAGGCCTTATCGTCCCAATTTAGGGTAGGTAGGCCCGTGCCCCAGCAGTGGGGACGTATAGGGCTGATGATGATGACACATCACAAACATTGATCTGATCCCGTAGTAGCTTAAGCACTTGTGTTACGGATTTCAGAATCAACAGTGGATACACAAATACACTGAAATATATTTAATATACATACCCAGACACGGAACAAACACCGATGTTCGTGACACAAATATTTGTCCCGGGTGGAAATCGAACCCATGACTCTTGGAACCGTTAATAGTGCCCTGCGTCACTATCCACTGTTCCACCGACTTAGTCCTTAGATTTAGAGAAGGTAGATATTGATTTATTTTAAAGGATAGAGTAGAGCTGCCTATTAAGAAGAGACATCAACTAAATTTAATTGTTTATGGGACAATATCTTACAATTAATGCAAAATCAAACCATTTAACAACACAATAATCATGGTTACACACATTAGAAAACTGAAACTGAAACGGGTGAACTGACCCGGTTCACCCGTGATCATGGCGCTTGCAACAGTGCCGAAATATCGGGAGCTCATTAAAACAAAACAAAATGGTAAATATCCCGGACAGTTTCAGTTTTCTAACAATAATTAAAGTTTTTGTAGTAAGTATTTGTTTTAACTTAACGTGCATAAATATTATGTTACCTATCTAGGTAGATAATAGTACCTTACCTATCCACCTAATAAAGTGGTCAAGACATAAAATTACCTACTCCTATGCACTTAATATTTTTGCCATTAGACGGGTCAACAAAATATTTTATTAAACAACCCTTCGTGGGAGGTATTATGCAAATCACTCTACCTGTAACAGAGTCCAAGACAAACATACCTTTCCTAGGCAAAGTCCAGTTTGCTCGGTTTTACGACATGGTGTAAACCGCGATTATCCTGCAGCTATTGAAGGTGCCGAGTGTCGACAATCGCTAATGTACGAAAAACATAGATATTTTTTTGTTACCGTCATAATTTGTTACTTTGATAATGTAGAACACTCAAATCTTCCCATAATCTGTAATATGTATTACGTACTCAGTGCCATTTACTAGAAAAATTTAGTTTAGAATGTCTGCTCGATATTATAAATATTTTTTTTAAATAAGGGAAAATTAATAGAATATCAATTTGTTTGGAAGTACATAATAATAACTCGTGAACGAAATATGTAAGCGAAATTTATTATTTTCATATGAGGTGTAGGTATTAAATTTTCGTAGTCCCAAGGATTCAAATTATATTTTTCCTGTGACATATTATCTGTAAGCGCGCTTGCTACCTACTAGACCCCAGGAGTATAAGTACTAGTTAATATCTTAACTAAATTAGATAATAATATTTATATATCCCTCTGTAAACAAGATAACAATTTTTTAAATTTAGCCTATTCTGTCCCACTGCTGGGCAAAGGCCTCCCCTAACTCACTCCAAAGCTGTCGATTTTCGGCCAATGCCCACCAGTTCTTCTCATGGGCATCTAGGTCATCTCGCAATATAATATTATTTACTGATAAATGTCTTTACTAATGTAGGAACCATAAATGTAAGAGTTTGTTAATAAATAAAAGACATTATATTATTAATGCGTAATATACTTTTTTATTATAACATTGAAAAAAATAAAATGTTTAAGTGAAAATTTGCATAATTGAATTGAATCCCAGAGTTCATTCACTACTTCCATATGTGCCATCGAACATAACAACCGCCCTTTAAGGGCGCAACGCAACATCCTTAACATATCATACACAACTATCCTACACACAGCATGGAAGTAGTGCCACAGACCCGGGAAGTGATATATCGAATAGATTACAATCTTTGCTTCGATCCTCTAACACCATCGGAGGTGAATTTACACAGCCTATAATAATAAAGACCCACTGCCGCAATTTTCCAAGCCTGATTACATTCTCTTTTGATATTATTCATGACAAACTAGCTATGACTATCCTAATCGAATGTTATAATGTCGGCTCATCGACAAACAGGACAGGATTATAATTGGCGTAGTGTAATGATAGTGATTCGCCATCAGTAGCAGTGAACTAAATCTGAACTTCTATGAAACCGAATGCCAAAACTAAGGAAATTCAATACATGCGTATCTAAATATTCTATCTGATTTTGGAATCATAACGAAGTTTTACTTTTGACCCCTATATTAATTAAAAATAAATGTCGAGCAAGCGAAACAGCTCCCCGAAAATCTTTTAATTTCATTAACTTAGTTTTCATTATTTATACAATAAATAAAATAAATAAAAATTGCACATTTTCTTCTTACAATAACGTTCTGAACAAAATCAGATGATCTTCGTAACCCCAATTTTGTAAATAAGGACTTCACAATTATTATGGTAGCCCATTCAATGGTCATACACCATAGACATTTCTTATTGGCCAATGATTTGGCTATCATTACACTACTATTATACATATCTTATATAGCGTGCGAGCTATAGAGGGTTGGGTGGAAAAGGAGCATGCCAAATCAGAAGGGCAGTGAGCGATGTGCACAGCAACAGGCATGCAATTCTTTAAAAGAACTAACTGCATTATAATTAAAATACAACAAAATTAAAATCTAACAACGGGCTAATTTTGCCGATTTGGATATAACATTTACATTATAAAATAAATGGACACAAGATTCATCTCCAATATTAACTCAATAGTTGGTTATATGTATATTAATAATGGTGATATAGAATTGCATACCTGTAGGAGGGCGCAACGACATAGGAGCACGACCACCGTAGTAAATACAAACATAGTGACGAACTATCACCTAATCGTTTTAATAACTGTTTCCCGTCGCATTGTATAGTCAACAATTTTATTTATAGGCCACAATATCTCCTATCAGTAACAATTTAAATACATCGCATTTTTATGAAGGTCACCTTTTTCTCTTTTACGTATAACAATATAATTTAAATCTAGTTCTAATTTTATGAAAGTATGGGAGTCGAGTGTGTTGGATAAACCTTATTAGTATTATTAGTAATGTGCAATATCATCTAAGGAATTGATGTGCAAAAGTGTTATAAAATCATTAGGGTGCATCTACACCTGGCGAAATGTACGCAGAGATGTAGAATACACGCGCACCACCCGCATGATCTGAACGCTCTCAACAGATAAAATAAAATTGTTGACTTTACATAAAAGCCTTTTCTAATTAAATTGTATCGCATAAAATTAATAACTCGCCAATATACTCAGTATCCTTTTACACTCGTCAAACATTAATCTTCCATCGGCCCCAAACAAGAATCACAAATCAAAAAACCTCGCCTTATCTTCATTAATTCGATTAATCGAAACTTAATATAATTAGAATGAGATAACACAAGCGGCTTCAATTCCGCACTTATTATTAAATTTTGCCTTGTTTACAACCTTTATGGGAAACATAGTAAGTTTATGGTACAGTGTTGAGGCCACAACACACCTGATACATGTATTCACACGTATGTTACATTTTGTACAGAAAGCAGCAAAATTAACTGAACACTTAACAATCGCTGACACTTACTTTTTTAGATGTAGAATTTTCAAGCTGTGAAACATATTCATCTTTTAATCGAGCCTCCATTTGACGAGTCTCTTTGGTGTCAATGTCAAGCGGTAAATTTGATTCTATTTACAATAGAACGCGGGCGTTCAACGTTCTGTTGCTTTGTGGATTCGGCAGAAAATAGTCCTTCATTGGACACAGCTTTTATTTGTCCAGACGACAAATCATCGAGTAAACGATAAAATTGTAAAGAATTTGAGTAGATCGATAGTTCCTCTCTAAAAACTACCCTCTTCTGAATCAACATAAATGTACTTCTGATATTGACTGTACGTGGATTATTCATTGATCGATTGGTGTGCGGAACAACCAATCACGTTTCGCGGTTGCGTAATTATCACAAACCTGGACTAGTGTCAACAGGTAGTGGGTGTGGGAAACGCATAAGTGATACATAAATCAGCTGTGCCGAGGCCTTTAATGTGTCTGATGTTATACACCATTTATCAATATACAAGGCAGTTTCCTGTGCATTAGTTCTAAACCTTAAGCAAACGAATGACGAATTTTTGACACTAACATTCTACTGTACATTATTGGGATGACGTAGCATTAATAAATCTTTAAAAACAAGCTAAAACAAAACTGCTTTACGTAAGTCTACACTGCTGCATTTGAAGAACTAAACTGTGGTCATTTTCTTTTTGAAGAACAATAGTTTTCTGATTGAGTAATTTGCATTTTACAGAAAAGCCATTGTTCGTCATGAGCTCTGAATTTTTCAAATGCCTCTTATCATATTTAAATCATCATAAAGTCGGCGTAAGCTTATGCTCGTTGTATCCAGTTTCAGTAGGTAAATGAGAATATAATTTTTGCTGTCTATTAGGAAATTTATACAAACTAAGAGTAATTGGTCAAATTCGAAATTAAACCACTCCAAACACAGTCAAAAATTCTACAACAATATTAACCATTAATTAGGCACAATATAATATTATATACTGGATTCGACTAAATAATGTTAGTTAATCTTGTTAGATCCCTCGGTCCAATAGGAGACAATCGTAGTCGTTTTCACACAACACCACATTATTGCAATCGAGGGCCGATGATTCACTCCTCAGTCCGGACTCCTTCGGGTCGCCCCCAGCGCTACGCATACTAACCTACCGCGGCTCGGCCGCGACGGGGCGGGGCCCGCTCGACGCCTCGACGATACCTCGAGACCTCTAGACTAACTAACGCGTAACTAACGAAACGTCTCAATATCCGTTCCTCGCAATAGATTCTCGGGCGTAATCGGCTCCGCCGCCGAGGGAGCGATACCGTGGACTACAATCGTCGCGTAAAGACATGATGAGTGGGTACTTTAAAAGTTACTCTATACATGCTCACCGGTCACTAGAAACTACACCATCTATTAATTAAATACACCTGTGATGATGGAATATGATAAAAGCCCCACGCGGGACCGGTCCGGCGACCGGAGGGACGGTCCGGCTCCGGGACGCCCCGGCGAGGGATCGGGACCGAGCTCCACGATCGATTCGCGTCCGAAGTCCACCGAGGACGGGAACGCTAGGAACGCCACCCCGACGAGTCGAGGTCGGTCGAGGCGTCGAGCACCTAACACCGTAACGTTCAGTCGGGCTCGGGTCGGGGTCGCGGGTCCCTCGGCGCGGCCTAGTCCTTGGAGGAGGTGTCCATGGGGCTGGCGGGCTGCAGCAGCGGCGGCGGCGCGGGGTGCGCGGGGTGCACGACGGGCGCGGGCGGCGCGAGGGGCGCGAGGGGCGCGGGGTGCGCGGGGAGCGCGGGGAGCGCGGGGTGCGCGAGGCAGACGAGCGGGGGCGCGGCGGGCTCGAGCGGCGCGGCGCGCGGGGGCAGCCCGGCCGCCCCGCCCGGCACCGCCGGCTTCACGAACCGGTCGCTCGTCCGTCGGGGCTGCGGGATAAATACGACATTTGAAACCGTTTATCGATACTACAATACGAAAATAGAATGTATTATATATTGTAAGCTAACGAAATAATAATGGAGTTTCATGCCAGTCTTCTCGGCAAAATCGATAGAATTCCGAATCAGCGATAGAATCGTATTATTCGAATGATAAAAGATTTTGATAGAAATTCAACATTACTGTAAGGGACTACGTCGAGACCGGGACCACTGTTCAGATTGGGCCTTGACAAATGGAATTACCGCTCATACACGCGCACTCCTCTAAAATCATAGCGCAAACTGAAGCTAGCTTTCTAAAAGTAAATAGTAAAGATCTAAAGGTCCGTACATTAAATACCTGTGAGTTTAGGTGCAGCGAGGGTCGGGAGAGCGGCATGCCGGCCGCGTTGGGCAGCAGCGGCGGCGCGTACGGCGACAGCGGCCGCGAGCCGCCCGGCGACGACACGCTGCGGGACCGAGCCTGGAAATAGATCACATAATAGTCTATTACACTGAATCACTGTCCACTGTTTGATATAATGACCCACTGATAGGGATACTCGGAATTTGTCATGATGGAATGGATAGATAGACTGTTAGTCACAATATATATAGAGACTTAAAACTTAATTTCTTTCTGACTATTATGGTGATTTGGTGTAGCCATCTCATCATCATCACTAGTTTTGCGGGGTGACTTTGACCCCTAAAGTGGATACTCTCACGCCTAAAAATACTTTACCTTTTACCAGATAGAGGGATAAATGAATGTATATTTCCACCAAATTCTGGACCGTACTAATTCATATAATATAATATACCTTTCATTTGTTTATGTTTAACATCTGTCAAAGGGTTAATTCACTTACACTCAAAGCTTCATTGAATTGCCTCTCCTCCTCCATCTCCAACGAAGACTCGCTCTCCGAGAGGTGCCGGCAAAGCGCCTCACGCCGCTCCACCTCCTGTTGAAGCTTGCGCTGCAGCCGCAGGTTCTCTTCCCGGATGTGCTTCTCCTCTAGAGCGAAGCGATGCATCTTCTCCTTGTTTTCGTTCTGAGACACTGCCAATTGATTCCTGGCACAAAAGAATTACATAGCCATGTAAATAATCATTAATACCTCCATGTACATGATATGTGAAACTGCCCCCTTATTCACCATGTCTTTTAGAGATTTGGATTCGGAAAACCTTTGCTGTGTCACTGTTAATCACTTATGATTAGAACAAGACTGAGCAAAGATTCCGAATTCAAATCCAATTCCAACATGTTGTGAATAGGAGGACCAGCATATGTTTCAGACTGTCGAGAAATAAAAAAATATAGTTTACCTCAACTTGACAACTTCTGAACGCAGTGTTTGAATATGATTGCTTAAATTTGATGCAGTGTCACCATTACTAATGTCCCTGACAAACAGAAATAATGTTAATGAAAAACAGTTATTCTATACAATGTTAGTGACCTTAATGTTTGTATGATAAATCTAACTTAGGTCAAAGCAAACTTGATCATGCAAACCAAATTAAGTTCAAGGTCAAATGCAACTAATAAAACCATGCATGAGGTTAACATTTTTTAACTGGATGAATTACATAATGTTCTTTGCATTGCATCAATACAAACAAACAAATTTCCTGAAAAAAACAATATTATGCAGGAGAAATTTGCTATTGAAATAAGCAGATAACATTTGAGTTTGTTTACATTTAATGAGGATGCATGTGAACAACTTTATTTATCTGATTGAAGTAACTCACCTAGGGCTGGCAGGATCCGACACAGGCTGATCAAGCCTAATTTGCAAGGAACGCTTTTCAGCTTCTAGCTTGTCCATTCTTTTCCAAAGCCTGTTTACTAGAGCTTCCTGTTCTTGCTCTAAAGTGTTTTCCAGCTCAACCTAAAGTTACAAAACATGCATTTAAACAGGTTAAAAAATACTGAACAGTTGTCGGAGAATATGCAAAATACAAAAATGTTGTCAGATAACTAGCACTGGAATAAAATACTTGCCTTTTCTCTCCTTAGTCGTTCCAAATTAGTTTGCTTTGCAAGAGTCTCTGCTTCAAGCTTCTCAATTTTCCTCATAAGTTTGTTTACAAGACACTCCTGTTCTTGCTCCAGAGTTTGTTCCAGACGACATTTCTCTTGCCTTAACTGCAGGAAAAATACATTCACATATGTTTAAATCCTTATAATATGACAGAGATATATTGTAATACATATTCATTCTTATCAAGATTATTGGCAATCCCAAAAGTAAACTGCAACAAATTGCAAGATTGTACTATCAAATAGACAGTACCCTTATCTGATGGCATGCAACTCAAAATTACTTATGTTTTAATGTCATTTGCAATAATTCTGTATCTGTTTCTTAATAATATTTACTAATGTTTAGATAAGAATATTAATAAATTTGCTGAATTTAAAATTACACATAATGTGTCTCAGTTGATGTACTTGTGAAATATTTCCCGAAATATGCATTACCTGGTTCAATTTTCTGGAAAGATCATTAGTGAGACATTCCTCTTCCCTTTCATAGTGGTGTGCCAATGTTTCCTTCTCTTTTTTTAAGGCTTGAATCTTTTTCAACAATGTATTTGAGATGTATTCTTCTTCTTGTTCAGCCTTAGCTTGCTGAAATAGAAAATATATGGGTGCAAACATCATTCTGCTTCTAAATCACATTACATAAGCAAAACAACTTTCTTTACAATACACACTAACAAACATAAAATCTTATTATGGCTGAATAGCCAGAGGCATACAAGACAACAGCTGAAAATGCACTAACTTCCATAATATAATTTAATATTATTTAAAGTATTCTACAAAGGGAAAATTACTAATTTCATTTATATGTACTGTAAATTTTGTATTCAGTTTAAAACTACAATTGATTAATGATAAAGGTATTATAAATAATAAAATTTTAATTGTCTCAAGAACAATACAAGACATAGTGGTAGAAGAATTTTGTACTTACAATAGAGACAGATGCTTGCCTTAGTGCACGGTTTTCTTCTTGCAATGCTTTTACCCGAAGTTTATATGTATCCACTTCCACTTTTAACACTCTGTAAAAATATATTTTCCAATAATGCAGGCATTAAATAGAAAAATCCTGTTTTATTTGCAATTTCTTTCTTAGTATTTTTTTTCGCAAACATGAAGACATTGCGGCAGAGGGAATAAATAATCACAATTTCATTTACCTATTTTGCTGCTGAAGAGATTCAATCCGCTTTTGTAACTGATCACGAGAAATCGTACTTGGAGGAAGCATTGCTCCGCCATCAAGAGAACTTGAGTCACTTTCCGACGCCGAATCTGCCATCTTATTACCTAAAAATAATTAGAAGCGTGTCAATTTGATGTAAATGCAGTAGTCATAAGTGCATTCGCAATAAGTTTACCTGGAGAAATTACAGAATCATCCATTTGCACGAGTATAGAGGACGGCAACCAAATGTCATAAAAATATGATTTTGTAATTAAAACCCCCTCAGCACTTTTTAACTCCTAATAACACAATGAAAATTAAAGGCAAATCAAAGAAACATACGAAAAATTCAGAACACTGCCAATAAAACACATGAAATTTCTAATTCGACTCCAACCAAAGTGAGGTAAAGCCAATTGAAAAATCGAATACAGTTCAATTGATAAACTGTCAATGTGTGATACAGTTAGTAAAAATAGCTAGTACTAAGAACTGCTATTTTTGGCCATGGCATTAAATTTTATTTTTTTAATAAGAACACTGTTTGAAATATGTTACTGAGCAACATCATCAGAAAAAAAAACAATCGTAAAAAAGTGACACACACGCCATAATGTAAATTGCTTCTAGATTTGGCGTTCGAGTTAAAAATCTACATTTTGATGATAAAAAATCGTATAATATGTATACAAACGGCATTTAAAATGTCCCTAGTTAATATCGGTAAGAAGCAAAGTCTATAAATTGATATAATATATGTGAATCCCTCCCTTTGAATACTATTTAGGTTGTGGCAAATGAATCGAAGCCATTTCGTTATATTCGGGTAAACTGTAGTAAAGGTGTTTTTCTTCTTGTTTATCGTGTGGTTTATATAAATGAAACGAATTTTAAATGCAAGGAAACAAGTGATTAAAGGTGATAGTCGGGCAGTCGCCATTGAAGTGTTCGTACGGTCCACGGAGTCATTGTAGAGGTGTACAGATTGTGTTCAGGCTGGGTATATGGCATAATAACTGTCATCGTAACATAGATGTTCGCCGTAACTTCGATCCAGTACATATCCTTTTGTGGCCAATAAATTATGTCGTTTTGGTAAAAATGCTTTCGTAATTATAGCTATTCAATTCCCCACAATGATGTTCGATATGTTGTAAACAAATCGTAACTACGAGTGATGTTTTCAAATGCTTCATAAATAATGATCCTGAACGATTTCATTCAAATTGTTATTAATTTCTGCATAAAACCACACTTTCATTTTCAAATGACAACCCTTTATTATGTTTATACATCAGTTTTGACTATAATTACATAGTGATGAGTACTTTCCTAAATAATTCATACCCTGCATTACAGTGGTATTCTTTCAGGCTAAGTATTTGCAATGGCTCAGTTTTACCAGATAGTTGGACAAGGGCCATCATTAACATTAGAGGATCTTCAGAGATACTGTCCAAATATATGCTTGGATGGCATTATAGTGAACCAAGATGAACAACAATATGCTCAACAACAGGTAGTGTATACCAGTGTCATGTTTCATTATTTTGCTTGTTATACTGTTTTTTTTTTCTTATAAAGTTACAGTTTACTCAATTTGTGTATTGCACTTTACACCTCTGTCTGATAGGTCAGATCATTCTGATTTTTACTAACTACTTACTATGCATTGTAAATGCAATATGATTAGCTAAGAAGTCCTTATTAAATAATTTTACAAGTAAGCATAAACTTAAGAATTGCTCAAGTGTTTTGAGTAAAATGTTATTTCAATTGAATGTTTTTTATAAACTACTAAGTTATGTTGTCTTTTCTGTTTATTATACACTAGATCAATTTATTAATACATTTTATGTTTGTAAAAGGTTGTGGTGCAACAAGGTGAGCAGTCTAATGATAACATCATAGTGAGTGAAGGAGTCCAGCCACAACTAGTGGTTGGTGATAGCTTACAATACCAGCAACAATATATCATCCGCCATGAACCCCCTCCACCGCCTCCACCAAGACCAGAGTTCCAACAACAACCACAACAGCAACAACACCAACAACAGGCCTTACATAGACACCAAGTGAGTTCTATATCTATTTATATTAGTGCCTTCTTAGTAGTCAATGGACTGAGCATCATGATCACAGAATTATCTGTATTTTCTGCAGAAATTGTAATAAATGCTTTGAATAATCTAAAATTCTACAGGGCACTTTCATACAAGAAAGTTTGTTTCCTTTTCTAACTAAACCAATTGGCTTTTGTAAGAGAAGCTCATGTGAAAATTGAATTTGATTGGATACTTAGGATATTATGTAAACGAGTTGAATGACAGGGCTCATGTCGAAAGTATACTGTATGAAGTATTTATTTGTAGGTTTACTACACCTCTGATTTACCTGTGGATGCTCAGGTTGTGTTACAACAGGCTCAACAGATTATTGATGCATCTCTGATGCAACAGCCAACTCCACAACGCCCACAACATGTATGTCAATTGACTAAATCATTGTGTATTACCTAATTAATTTGTAAGCAATATATTTAATGCACTCTAGGCCATAATAGATCTAATAGTAGTACTTCTCTCATTTATGCTTAGCATGGATCTACTATTTCTTAGTTTATAAATTATAATTTATTTGGGCAATATTTTTCTTTTGTGAGGATAGATTAAATGATTAGTTTTTTTATGTTTAAAGTATCTGACTTAAATAGTAAGATAAAATAATTTAAATGGTCAAATGAAACGAACTTCATTTTCAATATTTGTTTTATTTAAGTTGAGATTCATTTGGAAATTATAATCAAAGAGAGTTGGTGTCATGTGATACTAATAAAATATGACTAGGTGCTTTGAGCTTTTTTTGTTACTGGGGTTTCTTTACTTTACTGTGCTACTAACTTCTTGCCAGACACTTACTAACAAATACACAATGTTTGATTAATCTGCAAAACTTAGTAAAACAAATTTACTGCAATATTTATTGTTGACCTCTGCTGTTATTCATTAGTTTAACAAGGTTTTTTTTTATTATGTTCCTCTAAATATTTTTGATTAATTGATTAGCATTCTTTGTTTAAGTTGTATGTATATGACTTTTTTTTCTTGTGGATGTGGTTGAATATTAACAATGCCTGTAAATACTGACTTAGAACTGATCAAAGAATTATGCAAGTGGAATGTTTAGCTTTATGTATATGGTGGCATTAAATGTTCTTGAATTTGTCATGTAAGATAATGTATTTTAGATACAAATGTTTATTATGAACATATGAATATCATATTAAGCATGATAAACTGATAATAATTCTTAAAGTACACTTTAGTGGTCACATTAGGCATTAGTCTCACTGATGATATTTATATAAAATTTGTACATATTTTGTGAAACTACTACTACTATGTATTTACTAGATTGATCTGAATTGTAAATACTTAGTATTTAATGTGTTAAAAATTTGTCTTCTTAAACATTGTTAACTATAAACAACAATCAAATAATGGTATCATATCATTATTACTATTACAAATGTATTGATAGTAATGTTAAAGGTAGATTATAAGATCTGCACTATAAAGATTTATTACACGAAAGGGTGACTATAGGATTGGGCTTAACTGATTTGTCATACGTTACCATGAGCAAGAGTGTATTAGTGCAAAGGAGCTAATACCTAGATCACAGATGATTATTCATTGGCAATAAGACAGACAGTTTTCGCTCAGCTTATGTGTCATTTAAGTTATGACAAGCAATAGTTACTAGGCGGAAAAGAGGCGATCTGTTCATGCTGAGAACACCTGTGTCTTATCACAAGCATGTTACGAGGCGACAATGAGACGGTGAGTTCTCGCTCAACGTGTCATAAGCTATTAAAGCACAGGATTCTAGGCAGGAAAGAAACGGTCAGTTCGCTCTCAGCTTGTCTTAGTACTGGCAAACAATCATGGGTTACTAGCCGAGAAAGGAGAAGGTCAGATATCCACTCTGCTTATGATTCTTAAAGTTGTCACAAGCACGGCTTACTAGGCGGGAAAGAGCGGTCAGTTCGTTCAGCTTGTCTTACGTTATCACTGGGGCCAATTTAGTTCTCGGCTTACGTTGTCACTGGCAAGGGACCATGGGTCGTACGTTGGGAGCGGAGGCTTCGCTAGGGCCGTGCTGACGTGGTGTTGTTCCGCAGCTGGTGAGCCCGGCGCACGTGCTGTCGCAGCCCACGGTGATCCACCCGGCCCAGCCGCCGCCGCCGCAGCCGC
Organism: Maruca vitrata; assembly: GCA_039566165.1. Lineage (NCBI taxonomy): Eukaryota > Metazoa > Arthropoda > Insecta > Lepidoptera > Crambidae > Maruca > Maruca vitrata. The sequence goes on along the minus strand of CM076917.1, from coordinate 8,686,198 downwards.
CACCCCCGCCGCCGCCGCCCCAGCAACATGCGCCGCAGCAAAACGTACGTAGCAACATAGCTCATGTTTGAATCAGCAACAACATTCGTTAATATTATTAATTTTGACATTTCTGATGAACTTTTTGTTCCTATTATTATATTAGTCTAATTTATAATTATGAAGAATTGGCTGTAATTATGTCTGTCGACCTCATATTTGGATCTCACTACCGCTTACCATCAGGTGGAGTGAGTTCATCTTGTTAGCCCATTTAAAGAAAAAAATTACTTCTACACTATGTAAGCTTAGTCATGCAGGGTGTATATGTAATGGTATTCTGAACATTGTTATCTTTGGTCACTTTCTATTGGTCTTTTTTCAACAAAGTGACGAAGTCTTGGCGTCACACCAAGCATTCAGAACGCATAATATGATTCTGTAAAGCTCCTGCACTGGACGTACGCGGTGGGCGGTGGCGACCGCGCTAGTACAAACGGCTCGCGTGTCACGGTAGAAATGTCACCTACAGCCACCACTGCGTGCGTCCAATGCAGCAGCCTTAGCTGCCAGTGATGCTAGTAGTTATGACTCGGCTTTCAGTTTCTTGCCGTTGTCTTCTCAGTAGAATCGACATACCGAACTTTGAAGACCGATCGATTCATTATATGAATGACCCATTATTTAGTGCATGTGAAATGAAGATTACTAATCTAGGTATATGAATATAATTTTCTTAATATTGATTAATGCCTATCAAATGTCAAGTTTTACTAATTTTCTTGACTACCTAAACCTTGATTTAACGATTGGATTCCGCCACTAAGCATAATCTTTTTATTACAAAAACAGCAACAACAACCGCAGCAACAGCTGTCGCGAGCGTCCCCACAGTTGATACAGCACTTGCAACAACAACACCAACAACAAATCCACCTCCAACAACTGCAACAACAACAACAGCAACAGTTGCAACACCAGTTACAGCAGCAACAGCATATGCAGCCGCAGCAGATACCGCACCAACAAGTGGTTATGCACGCCGCGTATATCAATCAGGCTGTAAGTTTTTATAATATAAGAAACACGTCACATGCAGATTGGTTTATTCTAAAATAATGCCACACGAAACACATTCGAATCAGATCAAATTAGTTTAGAAGTGAAAGTAACAAATGATGGGCCCAGCCCGTAAACGGTTTTTTGGAACTGTATATTAATATTTAATCATTTGGATTTTGGTTTTTACGTGCGCCATAACTCACTCCTCGTTTAAATCCAGAACTTATTTATACCGGAATCAAAAAACTCTTGAATGTAATAATGTTAGTTATAATCTATACTTCTATGTAAATATTATAAAGCTCAAGGGTTTGTTTGTCTGACGCGCTAATCTCAGGAACAATTGCTTCGAATAGAAACATTATTGTTATGTTGGATAGACCATTTATCGAGGAAAAATTAAGGCTTTCTAAATAGTTTTGCAAGCGGTTGAAAGTGTTATAAATCGGCCTAATAATTGCTTTGTCATCATCACCGAACTTGCGGGAGAGCGGATAGCTCCCACCGCTATGCCTTATAATTGGGCAACTACTCATATTAGCCTTGTCATCATCACCGGACTTGCGGGAGATCCATTGCTGCTTACCCCCCTACCTAATAATTGCGCAACTACTCATTGTTGCCTTGTCATCATCACCACACTTGCGGGGGAGCGGTTCCTCTCATCCCTGAATCTACTAATTGCTCAACTACTCACATAACACATATTCGAATTAACAATATCTCGTTCCAGGGTACCCCTAACCGTGCGGCGCCGCCTCGGATCCTCAACCAAGCCCTCAGCAGCCCCGGCGGGGTGACCCTGGTCCGGACGCCCGTGCGGACGGTGCGCCCGCGCCGGCCCGCCGCGCGCTCGCCCATGACCGCCTCGCCTATGCAAGTGCCTGCAAGACTGCTCAACCCGCAGCATCAACAGGTTAGTTGGTATTGGATATGGGATTATGCTATGGTGAGGGATGTAGAAGTACATTCATGTGTTTTACAGTTATCTTTTCTTTAAGCGACTTAGACTGATCTTCTTTTTACAAACTTTTTTGTGGGTCTGCTTTACCTCCATAGCATTATTTTTTTAATAACCCAACATGGGATTTAATTTTAACATTTCTGTAACTAAAGTGGAATGATAATGTTCCATTGAAGTTGTTCAGTTACCTCAACGCAATACATAATAATAATACAGTATTCGATACAATTTCAGCTCGTGTGATATATGTACGATTCCTTATGTTTTACTTCGAGGTACCTATATGTTTGCATCCTTAGAAGCATATGCTTCGCTTCCAGGCGCAGCAAGTGGGGTCTCCGACGGTTGTGGGCGTGGGTCGCGGCGGCGTAGCGGCGCGTGGGGCGCGAGCGGCACGCGCGGGCTCCCCCCGCGTGCTCAACCCGCACGCGCAGCAGCACCAGCACCGCCCGCCCCGCCCGAGGACTCCGCTACTACAGGTCCGTACTACCCGCTGCGGCGCGCGCGGGCTCCCCCCGCGTGCTCAACCCGCACGCGCAGCAGCACCAGCACCGCCCGCCCCGCCCGAGGACTCCGCTACTACAGGTCCGTACTAGTGATGTTCCGAATATCCGTATCCGTATCCGCGGATATCCGAGGGAAAAGATAAATCCGTATCCGGGTCCGTTACTTTTCATGCGGATCTTTTTCTGGTGATTATTAGAATAAAAAAACTTTAAAAGTCCATTCAGAGTATATTTATTTCATAAATCAAATATTTGGCACGTTTATAATGCAAACATTTAGATAGATAGATGGATATATCTTTATAATGAGAGAAAGTTATAATTTACATCACTTTTATGACAATGAAATAACTAAAACTTAAATCTTTATTTTTATATTGTGATTACTGGAATATTATAAGTTATAACATCATGATCACTTCTATGTAAATGAAAAAAAAATAAAACCTAAACCTCCTTTTTATAATTATGAGACCAATCAATAGAAAGTTATAAAATCCGTATCCGTATCCGCGGATCTTGACAATAAATATCCGTATTCAGATCCGTATCCGCGGATATACATTTTTGAAGATCCGGCACATCACTGGTCCGTACTACCCGCTGCGCGCGGGCTCCCTCCGCACTATCTGCTCGCGCAGGATGATAGTGTTCGAGCGCGCAAACACAATAACGAAAGTGGCTGTTTGTAAGCTCGCATGCATGCATCGGCAGCAGGCATGCATCACCACGAGATTATCGTTGCATATAGTTTCCACTCACCACCTTGGGCTTGCTGGCCGGGATTGCTGGCCCGCCTTGGCGGAGTTAAATGACAATTTAAGGGCAGACACAGTCGTGTCGTGAAGACAGCAGGAGGTTTGCAGCTATTTGTTTCTGTTAGACCAATGAAGGTTACTCGTCACCTATCGCATATTCTAATTTAAAAATTCAATCAAATAAACATTCGGCATTCAAAAATTCGAAACTTTTTAGAACCCGTAAAAGTGTATATTTTTATTTTGCCCACAGCAACCCCAGCAGCACCAATTGGCTCAGCAACTCGGTCAGCAAGTGCAGGTCCACCAGCAAGTGCACCAGCAGCAACTGAACCAACTCAAACTCACCCCGCACCAGGTATGAGAGAAACTTATATCTTATCCAACAAATATCCTCAATAAATTACAGTTTCTGTTTCCGAGCTAAATTGCATGAGAACTTATATTTCACCCATGTTCGTCATTCAATTGTTTGTCCCATGTGAATCGTATCCACGACCTAGGCCTATGAAAGCCTAACCAAAAGCGCCATACAGGCTGACAAAAACGTACAACTTATTTAATAATACCAATCCTCATGTGGTGTGCCATGACCATTGTACATGGCAGGAAGTGATCTCTGTCTACCCCTCTGGTAAAAAGGCGTGATTTTATGTATGTATGTAATACTCATGTAAAATCTTTTTCCTTCTTCCAGCAACAAATCCTTTTAAATCAACAAAACCAACCTCATGGTCAAGCCACTCGCATCATAACCCAACAGGGTACAATAGTGACACAAGGTATCCAAGCACAGTTGGCGCAGCACACGGTGGCTCAGACGAGCCAGAACGGGCCTATCCCCCAACAGAACGCACTGTCCGCTGTCCCGCAACGGTCCTCCCCGCACCCGCAACAAGTTCAACAAGTCCAACAAGTCCAGCAAGTGAAGAAGGTTGTAGTTCAGCCGAACAACGCGAACGATATGGACGATCTCGAAGACAGTATAACGGCGGCGATATTGACCAAGCATTCGGTGAACGAGAATATGAGTAGTCCGCAACAGTTTCACACGCCCCCGCCGCCGTTGCGGCAGAACCACGCGACATCTGTCGGTGTCGCGCAACAACACCAACAGTTGACGTACAGCCAGCCGTACCAACAGCAACAAGTGACGTACGAACAGCCGCCGCACCTCCAACAACACCCGCAGACCCTTACTCAGTTGTTAATGGAGCCCGACTCCCTGGAGGAGGAAAGGCAGTTAGTGACGTTAACCAACGGGCAGAGGATCACGTTAGCAGAATTTAAGAGAATGCAACAACCGCCCCGGACGCCTGCACAACAGCAACAACAACAGAATAGGTATGTTTAGAAATATGATTTGGTATTTTTATTTTCTTCAAATTAATAACTTTAACTATCTTATCACTTGATATTTTATTTGAGAGGTTTTCTTTGAGGGTATTTTACCCAGGGTTCATAATAGTCAGCCTCACATGATGATTACCTTAAAACTAGAACTGAATTTGGCACTATCTCTTCTACTCTTGATAGTATATCCGTGTAAAATCATAGAAATAAAGATAGCATCATAAGTAAGTTCATTAACAGACATAAAAAAAGATGTTCTCAGTTTGACCTTTATTACGATTATTTATTTTTAGGGAAAGCGGGAGACAGACATTGGTTAGAAGTAAAGAGCAGCCGAGACCTGTTCAGCGAGTACCGCCTATGCAAACGCAACAATCACTTCCACATGGTAAATATATATTTGAGAATCTCTACATTGCGGTAAAAAAGATGATTGCCAATTGCACAGGAGTTGTCGTAATTTCACTTCAGTGACTCGTTTAGAAATATCATACCAACTTTACAATCGTGATGGTTACCCAAAAAGCATTAAAAAAATTGTAATGGCATTTGAGACGTCAAAGATTAATAATAATAAGGATAATGTGTTTATACACTCTAAATACCCATATGTTTTCAGAGAGTAATGAAAGTTCTGGAGGCCCGTCAGAGCAACAAGCAGAACCTCAATCTGCTAAAATGTTAATTTTCCTTCAAAATGGTGAACAGAGGCTAATAACGTTCACTCTTCCTAAAGAAAGTTGTACCCTTCAAGAGGTTTTAGAACAGGTATGCTTTCTCAAAGCAAAAAACATATTTTTTTGAAATGTAATATTATTTTTTCTAATATACATATTACCTTTCAGGTTAATGTTCCCTTCTCAGAGGATACCCATATACAATGTATGCAGAATACTAGTAGTGAAATAGACTATTTTGTCTCTGTCGGTTCTACCACAAGAATTGAAGAGATGTTAGAAAATCATCCAGTAAGTAAAAACTGTTGTATTTTATCATGAAATTTACAAAATTTCAAACCAATTGGATGCTTGGTGACAAGCATGATATTGAATGTTTTTTTATTTGCTATAGATGTTGGTGGGAGATATTAGCAGTAGAAGTTCTCCAAGTGCAATGTCACAACCACAAAGTAGTGATATGTCAACACCTGAAAAATCCCTTTGTCCAGAAAATGGTATGGAGTTTAAAAATTTACATCCAGATACAAAGAAACAAGTGAATTTTACATAGTTCATGGTGTTTAAAATATTTATAGTTTGCAAGATCAAAGAACTATGTTCTTTTTATTTAATTAAGTTTCCCGTTTCAGTAAGCAACAGTCCCGAATCTCCTGGTCAGCGGTCGCCGCCGCCCCGTTACGTCGATGGCATGTTAGCAGTATGCAAATGTTGTGGTTATACAGGATTTGATTTTAATCGATGTCAAAGGTAAGAAACTTAATTTTTTTTACATCTTATCATGGGTTTTCAAGAAGTACTAAAAAGTGTGGCTCACATTGGATCAACAACGAATAACAATATTTTTTTTGTTTTTATTGATTATACTGATTCTAAGACTTAAATACTGTTATGATTACAAGATTACAATATACGTTAACTGGCTGGCGGTTCCAAGATTTGTGGGTATGATTCCCACTATTTGTGTGGTGACCATCTGTGTTTGTTTTGTGTCTGGGTGTGATTATGTGTTTAAGTATGTTTTTATAAATATATATGTGTGTATATCAGTCTCTGAGGCCCATAGTACAAGCTCTGCTTAGTTCAGATGACCGTGTGAGGAAATGTCCCAGATTATAAATATTATATTCAATTTATAAGACATGTTTCAGTTTCTAAAAAGTAATCATCATCATTCTCATTTGCATCAGTGATAAGATCCTGACCCCTTTTCTCTTTGTTTGGCAGATGTAAGAGAGTGTTTACTGAACAGCCCAAAAGTGTTCCAATAGCATGTAAGAAAGTAGAACAAAAAAAGAAGGAACCTGAAAAAACAATCTTAGAAAAACAAAAGTAAGTTTACCATACATTTTTTTAATAAATTTAACACAAATCTCTAATTTAATTTCAGAATCCCTGTAGCTTAATTGTGAATTATTATTTTAATCTCTAGATTAAATCAGAGACTGGCTCGGTGGAACAGTGGTTAGTGACTCAGGTTCAAAACCTACGGTTCCAAGAGTCGTGGGTTCGATTCCCACTCGGGACAAATATTTGTGTGACGAACATCGGTGTTTTTTCCGTGTCTGGGTGTATTATTAAATATATTTAAGTTTATTTGTGTATCCACTGTTGATCCTGATTTCCGTAACACAAGTGCTTAAGCTACTTACCATGGGATCAGATCAATGTATGTGGTGTTGTGTAATATTTATTTATTTTATTTATTATTAAATCTCTGGTTTCTTCATTAAATCTGTTTATAACAAGAACTTTTAATTTACAGTCCGTGTGGTGAGGGTATAAAATTAAATTTATTGAAAACTACAATGAAGACTGTCAATAATAAAACTGTGAGTATATTAAGAGATTAGACACAGAAAATTAAATACAGGAAATATACGTATTTTCAAATATAATTATTATAATTTTGTTTTAGCCTGTACAAGATAAAAAAACCACTAGAGTGAAAAAAACACGTGGAAAGCAGCCGGACCCAGAACCTGTTATTCTGACCCTTAGTTCCGATGAAGAGGATTCCAATAGTTCAATGCTGAGCAATCAGGTAGGGTTCAAATAGAGTTTATTTATTTATAACTACAAAGAAAAAACTGCATTTCACTGTATTCAAATAATAATATCTTTTTAGCATGATCAAGCACTCAGTATGAAAGAACCATCATTGAGCGAAATCGAAGGTGGCACACCAGACAGTGGTATTGGCATGGACCATGATGGTAAGTAATTAAATTTAATTCAGCGAAATTAACATCTTGTTGTGTTGGAGGAGCCAAGTTCCACTTCGAGTCTCATTAGCCAGCTTAGTTGTAATCCCCAATTGATTTTAGTTTACGATAAGCAACAGATAAATTACCATTGAAAATAGTGCTACATACTGTGCATTCTAGTCCAAGATTTTTTAGGAGCCATAAATACTTGTTTTTAGGCTTCCATAGCTAAACGACGCTAAAAACGGAACCCTTATGTATTTGTCATGTCTGTGTCTGTATGTCATTGCCATTTCGGATACTACTCATTGACTGCTTTATAATTTTCACACAAAAAAAAAATAGAAACACCACAATATATTTTTGGGGCTTATACTTGGAACTACGAATAATATTTTTCTATAAAATTATAAAATGTATGTATCCAACACATTCATGTGAGGTATCTATAGGTCTTCAAAAAACAAATGATGTTAAGGTAAATCTAGTACTACTGACTTATATTTCTGAATTGATAATTTTCGCGGAGACTCGCAAAGTTCCAAAGTGTTAAAATTTGACACCCCACAAAAATATGTGATGTAAACCACCATGTAGACTTTCATCAAAAATTGGTTTCAACAAGATCTAGAAAGTAGTTTTTTTTTGCCTCATAAACCGTAAATTTACTTGATCAAAGTAGTTACAACAATCTAAATTAACTTTTTTAATATGTTACTTGCTGCTTTATCTGAATTATCTGACTTATTTTATTATTTTTATTCCACACATAAGAATAACATAATATCCCAAACAGTATGAATGACTATGTACTCTGTAAGAGTGTAGCAAGCCCATACATAACTTAAATATAAATCTTAGGCGAATACGATACGACTCGCACCTGGCCACTTTAAGTAAATCTATTTAATATTAACGGTTTAAAATATCAGGTTTATCTTTTTGTAAATATCTCACGAAATTCAATTTCATAACTCAACTCAGCACAAACAAAATCATAACTACGAATTCATTTTCCATTTTTTTAATCGATAGAATCGATACATTCAATTGAGTATTCGATTCGCGGAACACTATTATTTTTTGAACTCGCGTTTTTTCGTGTCACTCGAGTTGACAGTTGTGTTAAGCTTTTGTCTGTGGTACGTGCCGTATACCGGATCGACTCCTGTCATTTAATTTTATTATCTGTGGTGCAGACCTCTGTCGAAATGGTGCTCGTGTCGCTAATTTCTCCGATTTTAGATAGAACATTTGCGAAATAAATACGCAATTGGTTTTAAAATGTCTAAAAACAAGGCTGTGAGCGATAAAGGTAATTCTATTTTACTCTAAAACTATATTGATGGAATGCGCATAGACCGGTCGGCAACGCAAGGCGTCTTCATGCGATCTAGCATGGATTTCATTGTGTATATTGATTTTTGAGTAGATTATTATGTATTTCAATAAAAAATATCGATATATAAATAAATCACGACCTCTTACAAGGGAACCGGAAAGCAGTATAAGCAATATTCAATAGCACAGCAATCTCAGTATGATGGTGATAATAAGCTACAGTAACTTAGTTATAGATACCTAGATACCTATCTTGTTTCACTAGAAAGGACTAACGTGTGTTCGTATTTTGACTATAAATCATAGATGCTGTCAAGATGGACTGGGATTAAGTAAATCTTTCTGCCTTTTGACTGGCTCTATGGCAAAGTGGCTCTCTTATGCCAAGAGTTTTAGGTTCATTTCCTATTCCATTCAAATATTTGTGTGATGAACAGCTGTGTATGTTCACCGTTAGTTTTTCAAATCCATAACTTAAGCAACTTAGTTGAGAAATTGGCACAATATAATAATATGATGTTGTTTGATATTTCTATTATTATCTGAATTTATTGAATATTTATTGCATCACTACTGTAATATCCTTAAAATTAAGTGTTTATATTAACATGGTATTCTTTAATTTGCTTTTTAACCACCTATCCCACCTCTAGAGTAATGATAAAAATCATTGATTATCATAAATTGTTTCGCAAACTTTTAAATCTAAAATTGGTAATTTTTAAACTTTTTACAAATGGTGTAAATGACTTTGCTAAATGGTCCAAGATCCCAGAGCTGCCAGACATCACTTATTTTCTAATGGACAAAATATATACGATTGAGTAGTGTTGGGGTGTACTATCATCATATGACTAGTTGCTACCTTGACCAGGCGGCCATTTTTCAGATATCAACCAATCAAGGTACATAGAAACACTGCTCACCTCACTTAAATTCTGATGGCTGATTTTAACATATATTTCACACAATATCATTAAAAATCAGGATTCATTACTCCCAGACACATGCGGTCGGCGGTTTTACCTTACAGGCACGCTTTAAAGCTATGAAAAAATTTTAGTTTTACTTATTTTCTGATGCTTGATTTTTATATATGTTATTCAAACAACTAAAAAGTGCTCATCTGACCGCAATAATTATAGAATTGTACCTTACAAACTATTTTATTAGAAAAACTTAACTAAATTCAATTAAAAAAAAAAAATCTAAAACAGTTGGGTCTGGTGAATGTTTGGCCCCTTGGATCAGTCTGTCCGTTTGCAAAAGCGTTTTAAAATAGTTGTGTAATAACATATATCAAAATCAAGCATCACAAAATAAGTAAAATTAAAATTTTTTTCATAGCTTTAAAGCGTCTGTAGGTAAAACCGCCCGACCGCATGTGTCTGGGAGTAATAAAACCTGATTTTTAATGATATTGTGTGAAATATATGTTAAAATCAGCCATCAGAATTTAAGTGAGGTGAGCAGTGTTTCTATGTACCTTGATTGGTTGATATCTAAAAAATGGCCGTCTGGTCAAGGTAGCAACTAGTCATATGATGATAGTACACCCCACCACTACTCAATCGTATATATTTTGTCCATTAGAAAATAAGTGATGTCTGGCGGCTCTGGGATCTTCCTCTAAAAGAAGGAACTATCTATTTACATACAATCATTCTCAATTATCATCAGATGGAAGCAGAGATGAAATTATCCAGCCGGCTCTACAGGGGATTGTTACGTCACTCAATTGCAGGACAATTAGAATTGGCTCATACAGATATACACCAAAAGAAAAGGTATTTGATCATAAATAACCTTAAGTTATGCATGAGGTGGTTTTTATCAATATTGTAACTAGCCCAAAAATTTTCGAGATTTCTCTTCTTATGACTACCATGTATTAATTGCACAATTTTTAATACTTACAGGTATACATATCATGTAAAGGAATTAAAATTGTTGCACCATCACTAAAGAATGAAGCAAAAGATGTAGCTCTACAAATTCAGCTCAAAGAAGTTGTAAGAATATTAGTTCATTTTGGAAAAGGACTTCCAGTGATTTTTGTGTACACAATGAGTAAATGTGGTGTTTATATCAGAAAAACCCTGGAGATGAGTGAAGATTCAGGTAAAAATATATAAAATTCATGTTGTCATAAATCATTTTCATATTATCTTCTTAAAATCTTTATTTTATACTTGTTCCTTTTTTCAGGGCCATATTATAATCCTATGTCAAAAATAGATCCATATAAAAGAATTACTCTATTGCCTGAATCAATAACCGAGGAAGCCAAAGCGGCATTCAAAACACTTTTCGGAAAAGTAATGGATGAATTAAATTCCCGAGAAGCAAATGACATTCTGGTTAGAACATGTCCTAAAGAGAGCAATAATGTCTCAAAAATGACTACCAGATCACTTAGTGCTTCCAGTGCCTCTGGAGCTAAAAGGTATTTATTTAGTTTTCATATATTTCTTTCATTAATACTCTTTCATAAACTTGAAAAACAATCAAATTCAAATATATTCTCAATTTCTAGCTCCAACCCAGCAGAAATCCGGCAAATCCTCATTTATCCACCTGGGAAGGGTGGTATACCCATAAATACAGAAGACTACATGTGCCTAGCTCAAGATCAGTTTCTTAATGATGTTATCATTGACTTCTATTTAAAACATTTAGTACATGATGTATTAACACCAAGTCAGAGAGAAAAGACTCATATTTTTAGTACTTTCTTCTATAAAAGGCTTACAACTAAACCAAGCAAGGTGAATAAAAGTTCAAACCCTCATGAATGGGACAGCAGTTTAACACCAGCACAGAAGAGACATGCAAGAGTTAAAACATGGACAAAAAATGTTAATATATTCGATAAAGACTATATTGTAGTTCCTATTAATGAGAATTGTCATTGGTTCGTGGCAATAATTTGTTTTCCTAGCTTGGAGGGCTGTCGCAGTATGATTGATAATCGAACTGTCACACCACAAGAAATCAAAAAAAGAGGTAAATAAACTAGTAATCTACATGTACATGTTCTAAATTTTTATATTTTCTGTAAGAAACTAATTTCATTATGTTATGCTTACAGAGCGCAGGTCATCCATGCAAATAGGAAACACAACAATCACGCCTTTAACTAAACAGGAACAACTTACATTAAGTTGTGACTCTGATAACCTTAGTGAAAGGGATGAAGCTGAAGCAGAGGTAAATAATAAAGAGGCTCTATTGAATGTGACAATAGTTCAGTGTAAAATCAAAGTCAGCGGCGCCTACTATTCTGACTTTAATTTTACACAATATTGTGTCTTGTCTATGCTGCAGTGACTTATTTTTAACTTTAATCTAATTTCAGGAAAGTGACTTGGATATGCAATGTGATTCTGATGAAGAAGAGGCTGAAAAGAATGTAGTAGAAAAGAAACCTGAAATACCATTGATTGGGAGAACAGAACCTATCAAACAGTAAGTTAAATCCAATGTCCAAATAACACTAGTCATTTATACCACACACTGCATTAATGAAATACTTATAGATAGATAAAACATGTATTTGTAGCAAGAGACACATACATTAACTGAAATAAGATTTAAAATTATTAATAAAACAAAAATCAGAAGAAGAACATACTTAGCTGCCTTTCCGAGATAGTTAATCATAATGATGCCACTATGATTGTAACTAACAATATTAACGGGGACTCCATATCATCATTGTTAATTAAAATAATACATTCAAATGATATAATAAATAAATTTTGTATTTCAGACCTTGTATACTCATATTTGATTCACTGGCTGGTGCTTCGAGATCCAGAGTGGTTGCAACTTTGCGGGATTACCTCACATGTGAATATCAGGCTAAAGTAAGTATTGAATGCAAATATTATAATAATATTTATTATTTTTGATCAAATAGTGATGTTTGGTCAAAGAAAGTACATATTTTCAGCAGTCATGTAGTAGTAAATATCAGTTATTATTATGTTATATCAACTATTTGTAATGTATACTTTCATATAAAAGATAGTTTATTTCATACAAACCTTGTAAGGACAAATAACAAACATAAAAAGTTATGTACAGTCATGTGCACAGATGCGTGTACAGATTTATTCCACTTTAAACCTTATGATAATACAGTAAGAACATGTTATGCTTATGGTGTACAATTAATAAAAATAAACAGATAAATTACAATTGTTGCTTCCTCAAACATATTTTTTGTTCAATCTTGTTTAATTCTTAATTTTGTATTTCATAATTCCATTCTTTTTCAGGTTTGTCAAAGTAAAATTTTCAATAAAGACAATATCAAAGGAAGCTGCCCAAAAATCCCCCAACAAAACAATTTTACCGATTGTGGCTTATACTTGTTACAATATGTTGAACACTTTTTTAAGGTTTGTATGATTTGCGTTATAATTGTAATATTCCTTTGAATCAGCAAAATTTTGTATTCTATATTTTAATTTAATTTTTCTTTTTAGGACCCTATATTGGATTATTCATTGCCTATAAAGCAACTAGCTAATTGGTTTGACGAAATAATAGTGACGCGGAAGCGAGAAGAGATCTCAAATTTATTGAAGGTTTTGATGAATAGATATAATCCAGATTCGCATTTGACATTACCCGATATAACATTCCCTACACTAAATGGTAATGTATTATTTTTGTAATGATTTTTGCTTTTACAGAATGTAACTATTATTAGGTAACTAGCCTGATGGGATGACGCATTTGTTGTGTGGAGGTATTGTAATTTGGTCACCACCCAGACTAATTATTGTGTGATGAGCATTTGTAATTGTTCCAGGGCTTTGTGCCTTATTTATCTAGTAGGTATATGCCATGGTTGATTATGTTTTTCTGATTCATATAACAAGTGCTTAAGCTCCTTATCTGAGGAACAGATACAAGTGTGTGACATTGTCTGATATTCGATATATTTATTTTATATAACTAATCACTATTCACTTTACAGGTAAATTAATAGAAACTGAAGATCAGCAAGACGAAAGCTCAGATGGGGATAAAGGGAATTCTAGCAAATCTCTAAAAACAGATGGAAAAGAATCTGAAGGTCCACCAACTCTTACATTTGTAAAACAAATGTCAACTGGTGATATATTAGTGAAACGTAATTTTGCTGATTCTTCTGACACAATTCACTTGAGAAAAACCATTAGGTTATCAAGTGATGCTGAGAACAGATCTGTTGTGCAAATCAAACAAGAGTTTATTAAAAAAGGAGACAATGAAAATCAGTTACTGATTCCATTCAAACTACACACAAGTGAGTTGGTTAAAGACATTCAGAATACGCTAATAGTTAATAAGAATAATAAAACTTTGGGTGATAATAAAAAACATGGTGTGCACAATCAAACCGTTGCCGGCTTGAATTGCATTCGACAAAATGTTAGTGAAAGTGATAGTAGTTCATTTCTAAAATCGAGAAGGGTAAACAAACTCGATGATGTTATGAATGACACCAACAAAAAATTCAAAAGGGAATGTTGAAATTGCTGCCTGTCCATAAACCATGTCTATTAAATTATTATTAATTTAATAAAACTGTATAGTTACTCATGGATTTGTAAATAGTAGTTAATGTTAAACTTGTATTTAATGTAACTATTTTATAAAATAATGTAAAGTTTTAAAAAATTACTTCTGTATTATATTAATTAGCCTACAGAAATACAAAAGTGAAAGTAAATTAAATTTTGACTTTTATCTTTCCTTTTTGTTACATTTTTTAGTTAAGTTTAAAGTTATGAGTAGAGGTCAAGAATAAAGAGAAGACATAAACACTAAATTTGTCATTTATTGATTTATCCTACAATAATCAAAAAATTATCAAAGGTAGTCTCATTTCTCGGCGCCTCTATTGGGACAAAGTGAAATTATCCCTACTTAGACCACATGAATTTTTGTGAGCGTCAAGATGGCGGGACCACGTCTGGTATTGAGAAAATAATGCCACCAGGATTTAATACAGAAATAGTACCTATTTTCTACACCCATTGAATTTGAAATTATTCGATGGAGAAAGTGGTCCCGCCATTTCGGGAAAAGGACATTTTGGGAAAAGGTGGGAGACATTTTGTCGACCGCTGTTACCACCATACAGTTGTGTAAAACCCGCCAAGTGACTCTGACCTCTTCCGGTCAGGTCGCGTTCCGGGATCAGCACTGTACGAACCGGAGCCAGAGGGGACCATTGTTGCGGCAAGCGCCGGACCAGTGGAGTCTTAGCGGCGGTATTGTGCGGGCGGAGCGGGTCAGCCCGCCGGCCATGGAGACCCGTAGAAACGGGGGCCCTTCCGTCCGGCGGACTGGCCAACTCCGACCCGCACAGCTCAATACCAATGCGAGACTCCACGCCTTGTCTCGTTGTTGCCGCAGCAGTGGTCTCCTTTTTCACGGCTTTCAGGGTGAGTGCGACAGGCTCAATATGGTATATTGTGCCTGTCGACCTCATATTTGGATCTCACTACCGCTTACCATCAGGTGGAGTGAGGTCATCTTGTTAGCCTTTTATAAAAAAAAAAAAAAAAAAAAAAAGGGACATTTCGGACAAGAGGACATTATGAACCTGAAGGCAAATTCAAATTCAAAATATTTATTGCGTGTCACACGTTATTACATAGTTGTTATATAAGGCAATATCCTTCATCCCTTCCTTCAACTTTAGAAAATATGTTAAACGCAGTACACTTGCCTTTAAAATTTGAGGGTTAAAAACCTCCTCCCTTTTTTGAAGTCAGTTAAAACAGGGTTTGTCGCTTTTTAATTTAATTATTGAATTTATCATTTTTTAATACCTGGTTGTTATTCAGTTATTTATGTTTATTTGCTTAAAATTTTTAATGCACTTTTATTTTGTAGCCAACATGTACAAAAATTAAAATAAAGAAACTTAGAATAACCCTTCTTGAGTAAAATGTTAACAAACGCCTAAATAAATTATAAGAGCCAAAAAATGATAACTGACTCAGAGATACTTTTTCTGTAGGCGGTTTCAAATGTCAATGTATATACTTATTTTTTATTGAAATAACCGTTTTATAGGTATAATATGATTTAAACGTAGTCGAACTAAATCGTATTAAAATTTAGTGTGTTCACTTTGAGATAATATCCTGTGTTTTTCATTGATTGAACAGTGGTCCCGCCATTTTGACGTTTTAATGGCGGGACCACTTTCTCCATCGAATAATTTCAAATTCATTGGGTGTAGAATTTTTCTACGAAAGTATAAATTAGTACTATTTCTGTATTAAATCCTGGTGGCATCATTTTCTCAATACCAGACGTGGTCCCGCCATCTTGACGCTCACGAATTTTGAGAGCGTCAAGATGGCGGGACCAAGTCAGTTATTCAGGAAATGATGCCACCAGGATTTAATACAGTAATTCTACCAATTTATACTTTCGAAGAAGAATTCTACATCCAATTAATTTGAAATTATTCGACGGAGAAAGTGGTCCCGCTATTATGACGTCAAAATGGCGGGACCACTATTCAATCAATGAAAAACATAGGATATTATCTTAAATTGAACACACTAAATTTTAATGCGATTTAGTACGACTACGTTTAAATGATATTATACCTATAAAGCGGTTATTTCAATAAAAAATAAGTATTTATACTTTGACATTTGCAATCGCCTAAAGAAATATCTCCGTCAGTCATAATTTTTTGGCTCTTATAATCTATTTAGGCGTTTGTTAACATTTTACTTAAGACGAGTTATATTAGTTTCTTTATTTTAATTTTTGTACATGTTGGCTTCAAAATGAAAGTGCATTAAAATTTTTAAGCAAATAAACATAAATAATTGAATAACTATATATTGAAAAATTTTAAATAGGTATGTTTTTTTTAAACTTTATATTACACTATGACCCGCCCTCGCTTCGCTTCGGATACATCTCTATCTCTTAATAAATATATTTCACCCCCGTATAGATAAATGGACTATCCAACACTGAAATAATTTTTCAAACCGGACCGGCGGTTCCTGAGATTAGCGCATCAAACAAACAAACTAACAACTACATTGACTCCCCGTACCCCAGTGACGCTTACATGGAGCCTACATCGCATGCTGGCTAACTAAGCGGCAACAGCGCGACTTTTTCTAATACTTGCATTTTTAAACACTTCCGAATTAAATGGCCGAATTAAATAATTCAAAAAGGCATTGAAGCGGTCTTGAATATAAAGTAATTTATTTTGATGAGGTATAATACCATCGTGAGGAAACCTGCACACCTAAGAAGAAATTACTGGCGGACTGGCTCGGTGGAACAGTGGTTAGTGACCCAGGTTTACTACCTACGGTTCCAAGAGTCGTGGGTTCGATTCCCACCCGGGACAAATATTTGTGTGACGAACATCGGTGTTTGTTCCGTGTCTGGGTGTGTTATTAAATATATTTAAGTTTATTTGTGTATCCACTGTTGATTCTGATATCTGTAACACAAGTGCTTAAGCTACTTACCACGGAATCAGATCAATGTATGTGATGTTGTGAAATATTTATTTATTTATTTATTAATTCTTAAGTTGTGTAGTCGACCAACCCGCACTTGGCCAGCGTGGTCGACTAAGGCCTTATCGCCCTAGTTTAGGGTAGGCCCGTGCCCCAGCAGTGGGGACGTATATGGGCTGATGATGATGATGACAAATAAAGAGCCTTTTCAAGCGGCGACATATAAATTATTTTTTTAGAATAAAAAACCGCTTACTGTGACATAACTATAATATTTGGACATATGCTGTCGCGACACTTTTTGTAGATAATGGAGAGTTCTGCAAAGTCGTAGTAAATGATTTTATTATATCATCAATAGTTTTCGCAGCGCACGCGACGTAAGTAATTTTTCAGGTCATTTTTTTACACCTTGGGTTACTAGTACAGGATCCGTGGAGTATTTTTTCACTTGATTACTATCAAGCTAACTTTCCGTGAGTAGCTTCATTTTGATAAGACGCCCAACAATTTCCTGTGCGAAAATTTTTGATTGTGGTAGCTAACAGAGGTAGCAATGATAAAATATGTCGATTTGATGATTCTTCAATATTTATTACTAACTGAATTGTTTTTATTACATATATCTTATGATAATTATCTAAATTATTTGAAAAAATATTTGTCCTACAAAATCTATGGTTTCATCAAAGAGTCCTCCCCCTCCAACATGTATTGATAACGAGAGCACCAAAAATTATTACTAACCAGCTGATTTTTTTTATTTATTTAGTTAATATTTATATAATGTAACGGTCATATTGTCCTACAAATTCCGTGGTACGTTGTCCCGGTCCTACGGTCAAAAGTAGTAGTACAGATCCTTGATGTAAAAATAGCGTGGTACGCTATTGCGGTGCACCAGTTGAATATATATTGGAAAGTCATGAAATTAAAATCAATTAATTTCTCAAGCGTGAGAAAAAAATTTTTGACTTTTTGGTAGATTTTGACCGTAGGACCGGGACAACGTACCACGGAATTTGTAGGACAATATGACCGTTACATTATATAAATATTAACTAAATAAATAAAAAGAAATCAGCTGGTTAGTAATCATTTTTGGTGATCTCGTTATCAATACATGTTGAGGGGGAGGACTCTTTGATGAAACCATGGATTTTGTAGGACAAATATTTTTTCAAATAATTTAGATAATTATCATAAGATTTAACAAAACAATTCAGTTAGTAATAAATATTGAAGAATCATCAAATCGACATATTTTATCATTGCTACCTCTGTTAGCTACCACAATCAAAAATTTTCGCACAGGAAATTGTTGGGCGTCTTATCAAAATGAAGCTACTCACGGAAAGTTAGCTTGATAGTAATCAAGTGAAAAAATACTCCACGGATCCTGTACTATACATTATTGGAGTTTTACTAAGGATCCCTAATTTTTTAAAAAATATAATATAGCCTATGTTACTCGGGGATAATGTAGCTTTCCAAAGGTGAAAGAATTTTTGAAATCGGTCAAGTAGTTTCGGAGCCTATTCATTACAAACAAACAAATCTTTCTTCTTTATAGTATAATTATATATTATATTACATTAAATTAAACTAAACAATACTGTTTCCCTTTTAAAACATTAAAATTATTAATTTAATATTTTTCCTAATGAAGCCGCAATATAATGAAATAAGTGTGCAATAAAATTATTTTCGTTTGTCAAACGTAAATTGCGTGATTCAGAACACAATAAAGTGTCACAGGGATCATCTTAGCTGAAAAAGATGCGATGCTAATACATGATGGATGCGAATGGCGGCTATTCCTCTGCACAGTCTCTTATGTCAGCAAACAAAATATACACCGTGAAATTTTAGTGGTTGTTTTCCCGTGGCAGAACGATTTGCCTATTATAGTAATACTATCGAATCATGCAAATTATTCCTTGAAAAAAAAAAGTTAATTTTCAAACTCGAAAACGAGAGTAGCTATCGTTCTTTTGTAAGATGTGACGTAATCAGATACTGCTTTCCACATGAAATCGACGCTTAAAGCTGAAGAAGCTCGACACCCTAAGTCATAAAGCGGTTCGGGCGGAACGTGCTTTCGAGTTTCGGTTAAACCTTTCGTAAAACCGGCATTTATTGATTTTAACAAAAAAGAACTGCACACACCTTATGTACTACTAAGATAGAATCATTTTACTGCGGGAAAACAACCACTAAAATTTCACGGTGTATAATGATTTATTTTTAACAAAATGACTTGATATAGGTAAACAAACGTTCTTTTATTCATTTAAAATGTATATTTTATTATAATTAAGGTACACAAATGTGTCGAATGAAATAGAACGATTTGGCTGTATCCTCCTACCCACTATTTCTATTATTCGGCATGTGACGATGCACAGCATCTGTGAGAGTGCGTCCTCTTCCGGTCAGCAATTTATGTGCGATCAAAGCGCCCTCTATATTGAAGTATCTTGATTATTTTAGTAGTTGAATTCACTTACTTCCGTTTGGCGCCATTTTAGTCACCTTAATGGGTCTCGTGCCGAGGATCCTCATAGCGTCTTCAACTTTCGTGTTAGCAATATCATAAGCAGAAACTCTGCTTAAATCGTTCCCGAAAGTTGTTTTAATTTAAATATATAATCCGCTTAACCTTTTGCTATAAACTTAAATAACCCACAATCAAACATTGGGGAAGTTAAAATAGCATCGAAAACCTAAAATGCTCTATAAATTAAGCTAATATCATAAAAACTGGAAGGAGGTACGTTATTCGTAAATTTGTAACCTTATGTCCACAACCAGATTTTGTGGAACGTTGCATTAACGATGAACTACGTCAGTTCATGAGAGGCAACGTCTTCATGATCTCAGCCTACCCTTCGGGGAAAAAGGCGTGATTTTTATAATGTATGAGAGGCAACGTCTACGTAGCCGTAAGGTCACTCTCTTTGTTTTATACTTAACTATACACTTTACTTATCTTTACTTTTTGTTAAATGGAGATGCCTCACTAGATAAGAGCTCTCGCATACAAACACAAATAGAATGGATCAGTGGATACAACACCGGTTTAACGTTCCTGTTCTCGGTGACGAGTATCTTCTAAATCTCACCGAAGCCACATTATGTAATTGTTCATTAATTATGTTTTTTTTTTTTTTTACCACTCATAAATACCTAAACCAAATCAAAATATACCTCATACCTCGAAACCCATTCCTGGAGGCTGTCTACGAGCGTATCGTGGGCAGTAGCAGGCGTATGAAGCTCCGAAGGCCAACCTGAAAATGATGTCGGGGAAGCGTCTGCCATTCACCTCCAAGCCTGTGCTTGTCTCATCAACCTACACAGAGCTATATACGGCGTTGCAGAAAAGGGGGCTGCCTCCGAGCGTATCGGAGGCAGCGGCTGGCATATCTGGCTCTGAAGGCCAACCTGAAAATGATGCTGGGAAAGCGTCTGCCATTTACCTCCAAGCCTGTGCTTGTCTTACCAACACAGAGCAATCTACAGTGTTTCAGAGAGGGGGCTGCCTCCCGAGCGTATCGGAGGCAGTGGCAGGCATATCTGGCTCCGTAGGCCAACTAGAAAATGATACTGGGGATGTGTCTGCCATTTACCCCCAAGCCTGTGCTTGTCTTGCAACACAGAGCTTTTTACTACGTCTCAGGACCTGACAATGTACAGAAATGAGCGGACAAATCAAAACCCTCTTAGAACAAAAGGTTCTCGAGAAGCCCAAGGAGAATCAATGAGGTTCTTCTCATTTATGTTATCCGCACAAAGAGCGATGGATGCGAAAGACCAATATTATTAACTCCACAGTTAATACATTGTACTAAAAAAAGTTGAACTATCTTCGCATCACCAAATTCCGGAAAACCTCTAAGCAAACTATTTGATGGGAAAAATTATTATAGTTCCACGTGTCGATAACGAAAAGTCATCGCAGGTTTATATCAAAGACGAACCTTCTGGTGAACAGCCTATCCTGCGTACCAAAATCATTGCAACAGTTAATTACTGGGTGGCTCGGATACTTTGAAACGAAGGTATGAGGGTATTCATATAATAGTAAGTGGTCAAGTACATAATTTAATGTCAAAACGGTTCAGTTTAATCGTTAAGCAGGTGAGAACAATATTTTCATGTGAATTATGTTGTGTGACTTATGTTAGTGACTTATGTTCTCCTCCTACAGCAATTAGATTGGACTATCGATATCGAACAGTCCTTTATTGTTTTGTATGGAATACGGAAGGAAAGTCATAAGTTCTTCCGCAAACATATATGTGACATGACTCAGTGGATCAGTGGTTAGTGACCAGTGGTTCCAGGAGTCGTGGGTTCGATCCCCACCCGGGACAAACATTTAAGTGAGCTACATTCGAGTTTCATCGAGCGTCTGAAGTTTCTGAAGGGTAAATATACATGCACGTGTGTCGTGTATATATGTATTCATAACTAATTGTTTAGTTTGGGGTCAGATGACCGTATGTTTAAATGTCCAATACAATTATTAAAAGATATACTCGTTTATTAGCGAGGTCCTGCCTACCTTACTAGATGCATATGTAATTGCGCCAGCAAATTCTGGCCATACAATTAGTAAATTTTGCCAGCTTTGTAACTCTGAAAGAAAATGCGGGATTCCATATATCTCATTCCTTTGATGCGATAACAGTCTGTCAAGAATTTACCTTCATATCAGAAATGAGTGCGCATATCAAATCGTGGCTTAAGACCGCAAGGCAAGGTCTTTTAAGGAAACCTCCATACGAGATTCCTGTTTAATATTTTCTGACAAAGGACGCCTTATACGCCTAACTAGACGAATCCGACTGAAGTGTCGCGAAACTGAACCCTAGACCAGACAAGCTGTCATTTCGATATGAAATCATTTAAAAAACTGCGTAAGTAATTTTTTAAATCAGTCTCCCAAAACTAAGAGGGGGGAGGGGATGCCCTTGACTCTAGCCATCTGCTCGACCTGAAACACCTATTAGCGCCTTCTAGGGCAATGGAACATATTTCTCACTTCTTCCCTCCTATAATTTTCTTAATCCGGTCACATACCTGACCGCTTCATTCAGATAGCCGACCGTCTGTTACAAGGCAAATAAGCTGCGGAATGGCGTCTGAAAAGAAACTCTGTGGTGCCCATTATTACACTGTAGAAATACGGTGACCCGGCTATATTTGCTTCTAAAATTGTCAAAAGCAGTAGTATAGTAACTTGTGTATTCAAATTAGATTTGAAAATTACCTCTCGGGTTTGTTGTAAAGCTTTCAGAAGAATTTGGACATTCAAGCATGGCTATTTCCACCATCGTCCGTGATACTCGCTTGTGGTACTGTATTACCTTATACGGCATCGGACACAACTACATGTAGTACCACAGGAAAAAGGAATTCTGGCTTCCCGGCATATGACTGTAGCTCAGTCCATGAGTAAAGTACCTACCTACACACGACATGAAGTTTTTCATATGGTAACTTGGTGGTGGGCAGACACCATCAGAGGCTGGACAGAAGCTGAATAATCTCTTCTAAAACGAGGCTGGAGGGAGTACATATACACTAGATTTGTACAACAGCTTGGTTGCGTTGGATTCAATGATAAACAATCTCGTAATCATGACCCTAAACACCCATATGTGGTAGATTGCACATCTCCATTAGATTTCTTAGTTTCCTGGTTTAAGTACACTTACGTACTCATAAGCTTGTTGAGGCATAAAGTAAATTGGCAGTATAGCCTGAGCAATCCGTCGGCGAGCGAGCAGAGAAGGACAGCTGGATGTAATATTGCCGTTGTATATCTATTAATGGTATATAATGGCATAATGCGTTTCTAGGTAGTGTGTACTTCGCTATAACATCATCAAATTAGTGGGATAATTTGCCTATCGGCCTTGCTTTTCACGAGGTTATTAGTGAATATACTTTCAAGATTTTATTTGAAACAAATAAAAGAGAAAAGTAATGCTGATATTTCATCAGATGCTTTATTTACCAAATTTCCAACCAGTAAATTTGAATAAACACCTATAATTTTTATACATTGTGCTTCATAAGCTTGTGATTAACAAACATATATTAATTTATATTGTTTAATTGACTTCGTAATAGTTGTAATGAAGATTTAATTCAACGTTTCAAGACAACATATTACAATAGTTATGTTTCAGGTACTTCTATTTGATTCCTATCACATAGCGTCATCGGGTAAGTCACCAGGAGCTAATAAACACGTCTCTCACAGATGCTGTGCATCGTCACATGCCGAATAATAGTGCAAGTTTTACATAAAAATAAAACTTGTATTATTTAGCAGAGACGATGCACAGCATCCCATTAAGGTCTCCTGGTGAGAGACTGCTATGAGGATCCTCGGCACGAGACCCATTAAGGTGACTAAAATGGCGCCAAACGGAAGTAAGTGAATTCAACTACTAAAATAATCAAGATACTTCAATATAGAGGGCGCTTTGATCGCACATAAATTGCTGACCGGAAGAGGACGCACTCTCACAGATGCTGTGCATCGTCTCTGCTAAATAATACAAAGTTTTATTTTTATGTAAAACTTGCACTATTATGTCGGCTGCGTCAAAAAAAACGCTGTATAATCATGCTTCGTTAATTAAAACCTGATCATAGTTGCAATTTTCAAATAGGTACTGGCTTTTTTTATCACAATAGAAATAATGGGATATAATTTTAAAACATCACTTGCACCATTATTACTCTTTTGTATTTCCATGGAATACACCGAACGATTTAAAATTATAATTTAATATTTACAACTGAAAAAGTATCTATGATTCGTCATTAGTCATTATACGCAGGTCGCAGTCATATTTTTCTTCACAGTTGTGATAAAATTAGGGTAGACAACCGGGAGTAGACGATATTAATAAATATACATAAAGATTTGGGAAATAGCAATGACTTCTTAGGAAATACATAGTCATTGGGAAATAGTTACTCGGTCTTTTGACATTTCTTTCAGCTACTACTGAGCCGAAGGCCGTCAAACATGTGTATTTAAAAAAAAGGCTGTCTAGAGTCCACAAAAAAAAAATTATTGAGGTTAAGTCTATTTCATAAACACACACATTTTATAATATTGATATTCTTATTTATTCTATTCAAGTTAAGGATATTGAAAATAAATTTGTTGACTAAGCTGCTAGAAAAATGACTTCGAAAATAGATATAGGTTTTTTAGAAGAAAAAAGTGGTTGGCAATTGCATCCAAGATTTTTCCCTAGCAAAGTTGGTGGTAAACCAGCTTGGTTAGATCTTATAAACTTACCTACGCCTTCCCAGCTGACTTGTAAAAAGTGCAGTGAACCTTTAATATTCTTGTGTCAAGTAAGTTATTACATTAAAGAACCTAAAAAATTAATTCAATTAAATCAATTCACATTTAAGAACAGTTAATAAAATTTTTGAGTAAAGCTTAAATGTCATGTTAAATTTGCAGATCTATGCCCCCATTGAAGACAGAGATGATACTTTTCATCGGACAGTATTTATTTTTATCTGCAAGAATGGTTCATGTTGCAGACCGAACAGCACTGAAAACTTTTTAGTACTTCGTTGTCAACTTGAAAGAAAAAATGAGTTTTTTTCATATGAACCATACAAGGAGGATGAGGCAGAAGTTAGTTTTTTGTTTTATTTGTAACAGATGAAAGCAGTCTAGTAACTAGTCTGCTGAACTGTTCAGCCTTAATATTTAAGTCTGATGACAGTGGCGGCCTTACCTATTGTGAGGCTATGTGCGGCAGGTCTTTGCGAGGCCCTTTGGCATTAGTTAAAAGTATGTGTTGCGAGGCCCTGTGTGATTGCACTGTTCACCACCCCCTAAGGCCGCCACTGTCTGATGATAACTATTTAGAATTACATATCTGCTTGTAATTAATTGTCAAATAACCTTTGATTTATACTTAACATTTGCAAAACTTTTTTAAATCTTTTTCAGGAATTTGCAATGGATAAATTTTCTAAATTATGTGAAGTATGTGGCTCCAAGGGACCATCACACTGTTCCAAATGTAAAAAGGTTTATTACTGTAGTCGGAATCATCAGATACTAGATTGGCAAA
Organism: Maruca vitrata; assembly: GCA_039566165.1. Lineage (NCBI taxonomy): Eukaryota > Metazoa > Arthropoda > Insecta > Lepidoptera > Crambidae > Maruca > Maruca vitrata. The sequence continues at coordinate 8,660,709 of CM076917.1, read as the reverse complement.
AGGGTCACAAAGCATTATGTCAAGGCCAGGTATAAAAATCTGTTTATATAATTGAAATGTTTTTGTATGATTTATTGCATACAGGCACTATATTTGTCTACTATAGACAAGACAAATGGACACAAAAAAATTAATGTTTTTTCTTTACAGGTGGAAAATCCCATAAAGGTGAATAACTTTATTGTGACTGATGCAGGAAAAACCGTTTTATTCAAAGAATGGGAATTGATTGTTGATGAAGAGGATGAGGTAATCAATATTTTCTACTTCTTATTCATATTAAATCCTTCAGCTTGTCACTATATTTTTATTAGTTATTTATGTGTAATTGGTAATAATAATTATGATAACTGTTTGCACAGACACACACACAAACATCTCTCACCCTAAACACATATACCTGCTCCGTTCCGTAGTGGGTATAAATACAATTCAAAACATTTTTGTCTGTCTGTTTGTTCTCGCTAATCTCAGAAACGGTATTACGAATTAGTCCAGTAATTTTGACAGGACTTTCACTAAAAATTGCATTTACAGGGCGTTGATTCACATTCATTTGCTTAAGGCTTTTAAAATATATAATTGCTGCCAAAACCATTTTTCGACGGGGACTAAGACATGGGTGGCCACTGGTTAGCTATAAAATTCAACTAAAAATGTTGCTGTTTTAATCACATTGACTGTAATGTTTTGTTACCCAATTAAATTTTTTTGAAATATTCATTTTAAATTTCTTGCCAATATGAAAGGATATATTACCTACATATTAAGATAATATGTTGGAATAATTATAATTTGTTACAGGAAGAAGCTTCTGATGTAGATGTTAACAAGGAAATGGATAAACTTAGAAAAATGATGCAAGAAAAAAGAGCTGGTACATTAAGTAATGTTAGTGAAGATGAACTAGAGCAATATGCCGGAAATGTGCCTGAAGACAAAATTTTCAATAAATTCAACAAAAGAATAGCAAGACACCCTGAGCAAGTACTAAGATATGACAAAGGCGGTGAACCTCTTTGGATTACAGAGAATAAGCAGGATATCGGTTTGCAGGTACCCAAGTGTCAATACTGTGGTGAAGAACGGCATTTTGAATTTCAAGTAAGTAGCTTTTGATGGGGTGCTCAAAATATCTACATAATGGAATTTAATATGATCTGTATATTCATTACTTTTTAATTTTAGGTCATGCCTCAACTGCTTAATTTCATTGATGTTGGAATAGAATTAAATAGTATTGACTGGGGAGTACTAGCTGTATACACATGCAAAGCTAGCTGCAATTCTGGACCTTCATACAAAGAAGAATATTTAATGAAACAAGATTTATGTAACTAAAAGTTATGTATTTACTATTTTTACATACTATTACAATAAATTAAAATTATGTTACAACATTTCAATTATTTTCCTTTTCCATAGTCTTCTGATAAATATGTCATTAAGTCATTAAGTCCACTGAACTCAGTTCTTGATTGAGGTGGATTACTTTTTGGCAGGACAGGCAACAAATTTCCCATTTTTATTCTGAAGTCTTTTAACTGAAATAAAGCACATTGTTAATTTACATAAAAATGGCTGCTTGAGGCGTACATGATTAGACATTTATTTTTATATAAAGATTTTAATGTAATAAATTGACAAGACCTGGTCAAGGTATTTTCTGACAAAACACTTACATTTTTAGCTCCAGATAGTTTGTATACTCCATAACAAAAACATGAAGTCCCTGCTACTGCATATAATGTACCCCAACCGAGAGCCCTTAGGGCTAGTATGGCACCAGCATCTGCTAAGTCAGCACTTCCATGTATACCTGTGAAAGTAATTATATGGTGTCAGGTGGCGTTGTTATCAATTTCTTTGAGCCACCCTCAGACCCTTCCTCCAGGCCTTGATTAGCAATGGTCAATCTGTATGTCCTTAAACAGCCTATGTATCCATCCAGGATGGTCAAAGCAAGGATAAAATGCTAAAACTGGGATTCACCAATGTATTTTATATATGGACTGTGAATCTGGTTTGTAATATGAATAATGTACTTGAATTTTTGCCATCAACTCAGGTTTTTATAAACTACTAGCTGTGCCTGCGACTTCGTTCGCGTTTGTATTTTACACATTTTCCATTGTATCTTTGCTCCTATTGGTCGCAGCGTGATGTTATATAGCCTAAAGCCTTCCTCGATAAATGGTCTATACAACGCAAAAAGATTTTTTCAAATCGAACCAGTATTTCCTGCGATTAGCGCGTTCTAACTCTTCAGCTTTATAATATTAGTATAGATAGGTACAATATTATATAACTACCTTAAACAGAATTACAATCCAGGCATAGACATGTGTGAGTCTTATCAGTCACACATACTCAGCATTACTCTAATAACATTAATACTAAACAGTAAATGACAGTAATGTAAACTAACATGTTATCTAAATTAAACCAAGTCACAATTTTGTGAGACTTTGATCTGTTGATTTTATATATAGATACCTTTGTTAAAATATTTGGGATCAGCTTTCTTAGCAGCTGATAGAGTAGCACTAAATCCCACGATTGCTGATATACCAGCAACAGATGCAAGGAATGCTCCAGCTGTAAATAAGGTAATAAATTCTAAATAGTATTTTTTTAAAATATATAATATCGAAAGGTTATAGAATAAAAATAAATGTCACGTTCATTCTACATCATCACTATTCTTCACCTTTAATTCGCTGAAGTCTTTCTTCGTTTTCCATAATTACACAGATTACAATAAAATAATGTAACCAGAGCACCAGCACAGTATCCTTGAAGAAAGCAATGAATCTAGTACGCAACTAGGTCTTATTTATTTCATCTTTTTAATATTTTGTGAAATTCATGCTAAAATAATGATATTTAAATATGTTAATAATAATTCTCATTTGCTTTTGTTTGAATAATTTGAAGTAAACATTTTTAGGTTATATTTATGACAAGACTAGGGTTGCGCTTATCTCATAGTAAGTGAATAGTATTTATCGAGTGGTTGCATACAATAATTGATTTTTTTTTTGTTAAAAAAAAACTTTTGAAAAAATAAGAGCAAAACGTTAAAACCTCACGCTTCTTATAATTAAATTGAAGTACTTTTTGTTGAACCATTTTTTGGTAAAGTAATAACAGTTTTTGCATTTCAGGTTTACAACACTAATTTTTGACTTTTACTTTGTTGATTTTTATGTAGCTTGAAAAATAAATACTATTTCTTTCCTTTTGTTTATACCTTCTTCAAAACCTGACCTAGAGCCTGAGCTATCCATATTTAAACGGTATATTTTTTATGATGTTTATTTATTCATTATAAAAAAAATGTCGATGGCCTACATTTCAGCTAAGATAATCCCTGTGACACATCGATTTTGACAGTTGTAGAGATGTCCTACAATGAAATAATTTTGATTAATTCTGATAATCGATAATATTTTATGAGGAAATGACATCGATTTTATTTAACTACCAAAACTAAAGCATTATTTGTCTTTTTGTATTATATTGAAAGTTTACTGTTCATATACGTATGCTTTACAAAGTACTATTCGGTAAAGCGAAATATTAAGAATACATTTTTTATTCAGTGTCTGAAAAATCACTGTCAGAATAATCGCTTGATGAGTCGCCAACCCCGACATTGGTTAAAAGTTGGTCATTCCAGTCCTCTTATATGGTACTTTTTGTCTTTTCGACTACTTTCGTCCAATTTTAACAAGTAACTGAAGCGATTATCAAGTGATCGCAAAATTGCACCTGATTATGTTAGTCCCAGCTCTATGTTCTTACTATGTTCCATTCTACGTATACCAACTGCATAGGTATTTTAAAAAAAATCTATTACATTAAAATAAACTAAACGATACTGTTTTTCTTTTAAAAGTTTAAAATGATTTTATTTTAATATTTTTCCTAATGACGCCGCAATAAAATGAATAAAGTGTGCAATAAAATTATTTTCGTTTGTCAAACTTAAACTGCGTAATTCAGAACACAATGAAGTGTCCCAGGTACTTTTCTCTGTCTACGGTCCCAGGGGTCATCTGTTGAAAAAAGGACTATAGATAGGTAGTGGTTAGGGTCTCCAAGATACTATGCAAGAGGTCGCCAGTTCAACCCTGCCACGTGCCACTGTATTTTTCAAATTTGAAAATCATATGTACGATTATACGACGCTTTAACGGTGAAGGAAAACATCGTGAGGAAAACTGCACACCTACGAAGAATTTTTTATATTGTGTAGTCAACTAACCCGCACTTGGCCAGCGTGGTTGACTAAGGACTTATCGCCCTTATTTAGGGTAGGCCCTTGCCCCAGCAGTGGGGACGTATGTGGGCTGATGATTAAAGATAATAATATAATGGGTTTTGTAACTAGAGTTGAGAAAGGCTTAGATGGTTTGGTCATGTTGAGAGGATGAATGAAAGTCGATTAACGAAGGGTATATACAGAGAAGGTATAGATGGAGATGTCAACAGGGGAAGACCTAGAAAGACCTTTCATGACCAAATAGGTCAAATCTTAAAGAGAGGTCAAGTCAGTATTTAATGTGTAATTCCATTTTGCATGTGCGAATGTAATTTATCAATTCAGTATGTATATGTCGTGGGCTGATTGTTGGATTGGACCGATCGTGATATGGCTGGGGATCAGGCATAAAGTTATATGCCGGCATATCGATGATTTGGTCGACAATTTCATGATATTCCCAACGTTCAATTGGGCCGAACGATGAGAGCAACATATTCGTTGATTTGGCCATCCAGTCGTTATGCCACATCGCGATATGGCTGGGCACATCGTAAATTTGTTCCATTTTGCGACACTTGAGGCGCTGTTAGCGCAGTTATTACACCTGTATGCAAGATGGCGGCGTCAACCAAATGAGGTACAATGGTCTTTGCTCTAATATTCTTAAGGAACAGAATATTATTTTTATTACAAAGAACAGTGTGAGGTTTGGCCCAAATGCTGTACAGAAATAGGTTCGTAACATTACTCTCCCTTTAAAAAAATATCGTCCCTGTAGAACTTGTGAAAAATAGGTTTTGTTATTAACCGATTATTTATCATTCAAGTCTTGTTTAAAATTTTTTTATACGTGTCAATAGACACAATGGTGGACTAGAGGCCCTAAAACCTATAGTTGTACGTGTTTTACGGGTCGTAGAACGATTGGATGTTGTGCGCACGTCATGTGCTTAGGTTGGGCTAGGCACCAAGGAGTTAAAACAAAACCCATCAAGAAAGAAATTATTTATTTAGTATAAAAATGTAAACTTATTATATAACAACTGAAATTTTCGAAAAGAAGTCATTTATCAATGTCAATAAATTATTTGACCCTGCCGGCCGAGGACTAACGTTATAAAAAAATAGCTGTCAAATGTCAATGTCAAAATTGATTTGTTTACAATTTACTTTTACGGCGGATTACCAGCGCTCTTCTTGAGGACATCATGAAAACAAAAAATAGTATTGTAGAATTATTTGAAGCTGCTAAGGACAGAGAGACATACCTTAAAGTATGTGCACCCATGGTTAGATATAGCAAAGTACAGTTTAGGACATTGGTCAAAACGTAAGTATAAAAATATAACCTCTACATTTGCTTTATCTACTGGAATATTTATTTTTTATGAACACATTATGGATTTACTTCTTTGATTTCAGCTACGGAACAGATTTAACATTCACGCCGATGATACTAGCGGATTCGTTTTGTCAAAACTCAAAAGCTCGAGATATTGAATTTTCAACTACCGCTAGTGATACACCATTGATTGTACAATTTGCTGCAAATAATGCCCATGATTTTGTTGATGCATCCAAATTGGTATACCCCTATGCCGATGGAGTAGATTTGAATTGTGGTTGTCCACAGAAATGGGCTATGCAAGATGGTTATGGCTGTGCCTTGCTCTCAAACCCACAAATTATATATAATATGGTACGTGAAGTGAAAAATAATTTGAGTAATAGCTTCAGTATATCTGTGAAAATAAGAATACTACAAGACATAAAGAAAACTATTGATATGTGTAAACAGCTAGAAAAATGTGGTGTAACATTTTTAACAGTTCATGGACGTACTCCACAGCAAAAAAGTGGTGATGATATTAATATTGATGCTCTGAAAGAAGTCTGTGAGTCAGTAAATGTACCTGTAATTGCAAATGGAGGTATCAAGACATTGGAAGATGCTGATAAACTTTATGAAGTAGTTAAATGCAATGGAGTCATGGCAGCCAGTGGCATTTTGACTAATCCTGCTCTATTTAGTGGAGCCAAAATTACACCACTCAGCTGTGTCAAGCTTTGGCAATTAATGAAAGATAATGATAAAAATAAAATAACATTTCAGTGTTACCACCATCACTTAGTGTTTATGCTTGAAAAAGTGTTAACAAAAAGTCAGAAACAAGTTTTTAATTATCTTGGTTCTTTTGAAGCTGTTGATGAGTACCTGAACAATAATATTTTAGCACCAGCAGATTTGGAGTCTACATTCAAATGTGATGAATTTATTATGTGCCAGTTTCCTGATGAGATTACCCTTAAACATTCAACTAAATGCAGGGGATGTGGCAAGAGTACTTGTTATTGTATCTGCACCAAATATGATTACAATGCTTCAGATGGAAACTACTTCTCTTCACATGTCCAAGTGACTGATAGTCTTGACTATATGGACATTAATTTATTTGATGAGTCACAGTGAAAGTAAACTAATAATATTGTTTAAGTTTGAAAATGATCCTCCTTTTCTTAGCATATCATTTAAGTACAAAGTTATGTATTAAATTTTCATATTTTGAAACATGTAAATAAATTTTTTTCTTTCATTCTTTTTGGTATGAAATTAAATTATGTGTGTAGACTTCATAGGGTACACTTTTTGAATTAATCAATTCATAAAGATATTATTATTTAAGAGTGCACTAGTATATTATATCAGACATATGTACATAAATATATGTAAAATATACTAAAAGAAAAAAAAATCAAAAGTACCCATAATCAACAGGCAGGCCTTCAGGGTGAGTGTGGCTGGCTCAATATGGTCTATTGTGCTGGTTAACCTCTTATTTGGATCTCCCTACCGCTTACCATCAGGTAGAGTGAGGTCATCTCGTTATAAAAAAAATTGACGAGCATGCATGAAGAAGTTGATAGATGTGGATGAATCGAAACTGGTGTGCCAGGACCGTAGCACATGGCAGGAAATGATCTCTGCCTACCCCTTCGGGAAAAAGGCGTGATTTTATGTATGTATACTACACAATACATTGATTCTATAGTCTATTTTTGCAAAATAAAACAAATGCATCAAATTGTGATTGATCAGTACTAAGTCTGATTTTACCATTACATAATTATAATAATATAATAATAATAAATTTCTTTTTTAATTATTACTTAATTTGCAATTTATTCTAAATAAAGAATTATCAATCTATTCTAAATAGTCAATAAAATTGGAGGATATTTGAGACTTCTGGCAAAATTAGACAATAATAGATACTTATTTAAAGTTAGGTCATCAACAGCCCATTTCTGTCCACTCCTGGACATAGGCTTCCACAAATCGCCACTTCTGTCTATCTTCGACTACTCTTATCCAGCTCCTACCAGCCGTCCTGCGCATATCGTCACTCCACCCGGCCTGAGGGCGTCCTTCGCTACGTTGCCGACGTCTACGTTAGCGGTTGTCGGTTCTACGGCTGACGTGGCTAGCCCACTGCTACTTCAGCTTGCTGATGCGATGAGCTATGTCGATGACTTTGATTCTCTGCCGGATCACTTACTTTCTGATTCGAACAGGAATAGCCCGCTAAGCGACTTTGACCCGGTGAGCGACTTTGAACTTTTTGAATCTGCAATTTAAAAGAACAGATTTTGTCATCTAATAAATATAAGTATAATAAGTATAAGTACCTACTTTGTATAGTAACATCTTTCATTATTAATACATATTCGTAAGCTCAACATTTGCTATACTTGTCGAACAATTTTTGTTTTGCATAGACCACTGGAGTTTGAGCTCGACTTAATGATATGGCATTAAAACTGTAATATCTTAGGGACACAACGACACACTTTGTCGAAACTCCTTCCTTCCTCCCCTTTAAACTGTGATGTAATTAGGTAATGGATTCTCTACTCTCCTCCGACCTCTCCACTGCTCATGGTAGATACACCACTTTCTTCCACATACTATGATTCTGACACGATGTTTATTCAGATACCTACTCTTAAAAACTTGCGTAGGTTCTAGAATGATCGTTTTATATAGATACTAGTGGTCCCGACGAATTTCATACCGCCAATACTATAAACCTTCCCTGGACTATCACGAACATTTTAAAACCAAAATTACCTAAATCGGTCCGGGCGTTCTCGAGTTTTAGTCAGACTAACGAACGGCAATTCATTTTTATTTATAAGAAAGAAGATTGTCATTTGGGTCGTTGAAGTCTTATGTGAGTACATCGGCGTTATATTTAATCGGTGCTGAAACTAATCTTGTAAACAGTCGCATATGTAGAAAAAATTGTCGCATATTAGTTTCGTCGTTACAGCTATAGGGTGGTTAGGATTATACCTCAAATTAATTTTCACTTAATACCACTATTTCCCCCCTATTTTTTGGCATAAACTTGAAACGGAAAATCGTAGTCGTTTCGGAGAAATTTGAAGTTTTAAATGGTTCAAGGCAGAATCTTCGCCAGGGGGGGGGGGGAACCTTTATATCTGGAATCTTATGTTTTGTTTTTGAAATTTGGCATGCTGTTGCGACTAGTTATTTCATGACTATTTTTTGGAACATAAACTGATTTGATAGACTTTACTATTTTTTCTACATATGCGACTGTTTACGACTATTTCAGGACAATTTTTTAGCGTTGTCAAAATTCGTTTTCATTGAGATGAGGGAGGATACAGCTTGAATGATACCGATGTTCCCTTTGTATACCCGCCTGTGTATTCTATTTAATCCTCCATTGATATAGGTAAACAAATACAAACAGTTCGGGCGGACTGCAGCCCAAAAAGAGTTATCGTTCCGCCCCTAGGTATCTAGACTTTCATAATTTTCTAATTAGGTAGGTAAACCATAGGTATGTAACACCAAATTATACCACAATACCGAAGTCCGAAACCTTGTTAGAAGTTCTGCCGCACAGCTTGAACACGACAGGTATCATTTCTATTTGTCATCCATTAGCACACAAGATCTAGATACACAAAGCAGATATACACGTAGGTGAGTATCTCTGTCGGCCCGTTTAAATCTTTGTGAGCTTTAAACTGAATTATTAATATTAAAATGCATTTAAGTAGGTTCAACACAGAACACATTTACTCCTGTTTCAATTTCTGACTGATGTAAGCTAGGTATGTAGCGATCTTGTGATATTGTTTCTCTGCTCATTGTTATCCTCATCCGAATGTCGGATGTGGTACCTAAGTATTGCTACCTGTAGGTACCACTGAGCAAGGAACAAGTATCTGATCTAATAAATTTGCTCTAAAATGTCTACGAAGAGTTCCTTAGCAGCTTTCTACTCATATAGGCAGATCTTATCTGTTAATTATGAGCAACCACGCTCCTTCCAAGAATACTTAAATGCCACCAAATCTTAACACTTAATTGCTGCGTACAAATTATAAGTTCACGTTATTAGCTGGGTTGGCACTTAAAATGTCTATTACGGAGCGCATTAAAGCCAAAATGTCGTGTAAACTCTTGACTTTACACGGCATTTTGGCTTCCTAGGTAGGTATCTACGTATTGTTGATAGTGAGAACCAACGTGAGTAATTAAGCAAACGTGTCCAGATGTAATTATTATAATGACAATCTTTAAATTTTATAAGTGTGTTGTATGCCTATTTCGTATATTTTACGTGTTTGGTGGAGTTATGACATAATTTGAGATAAAAATTACCTACCTGTAACCAATATTATTGCCTTAAATGCATGACATCGGTAAGGACCACTAAGGACCTTACCTGATTTTATTTTGTTTTACGTTATATTAGTTTATAAAGCGTTATAAACCTACATATCATGTGTACACCTACCTGCGGTGTTTACCTACCCCTGTGAGATGGTTGGTATCATAAGATCGTGGTTTCCTCCTGTCTATATAGGCTTCTCTATGTCTACTATTATTTTAAAGATATGTATATTTATTTCTAGTGCAATACATACCTATTATATGAAATTAGGCTTTTTTTAGATCACATCGGTAAATACTAATATGAAAATGTTAGCCATCGTGGACTGTTTCTTGTGCAAGCAATAGCTTACAGCACGACGTTAACCAACAGAAAGCGATAGGTGACACACAACAGTAAAGAAATAAAAGACTTCATGGTACTGTGTGGATACTTGGATTGCTTGACCGCGCAGGGGCCCAAAATAACTGGTGGTCGAAACTCGACTGGTGCTCTATTCCTCGTCGACTGCGGTCAGCTGCCAGTCCGTAGGACGCGCGCGCGGGCACAGCCTGCGTCACTTGGGCGATACGCGATGTCCCGCGCTTTTTAGTCGCCCGTGAAAATAGTTTGGAAAATCCCGCCAGTTTTCGTGACAGTACGGTAAGTTGTTTTTTTGTTATTCATGTTGTTGTTCGTTAAGTTTGTCTAACGGAAAGTGAATATAAAAATATTCTTATTATAGAAATTCCTTAGGTAATCATGATTAAAAATTCAGGATTCCTTCAGAGGTATGTCCCTCGCATTGTTACTCCGATGTAGCTACCTAAACTATTAATTAAATATTAAGTTATGGGGATTTTCTTGAATTTATGATATTTTAGTACAATAGATAACCATTTATACCTACAACTAAATAAAATTCAAGTAGCCGTTTGTAATATTAAAATAACTACTTTTTACTTATGGGTATGAATCTATATCGGGTACTAGTAGGTAACAAAGACACAATGAAATTTTTTTGTGTGTCTGTTTATTTCCGCTAATCTCAGAAACGGCTGCACCAATTTTGACGGGACTTTCACAAATAAATGGCTTATTTTACAAGATATATTATAGGCTAATATTTTAATGAATCATTCCTGCCAAAACCATTCCCACGCGGACGAAGTCGTGGGTAATAACTATTCATCATCATCATCATCAGCCCATGTACGTCCCCACTGCTGGGGGCACGGGCCTACCCTAAATGAGGGCGATAAGGCCTTAGTCAACCATGCTGGCCAAGTGCGCGATGGTTAAATAAATAAATATTTCACAACATCACATACATTGATTTGATCCCGTGGTAAGTAGCTTAAGCACTTGTGTTACAGGTATCAGAATCAACAGTGGATACACAAATAAACTTAAATATATTTAATAACACACCCAGACACGGAACAAACACCGATGTTCGTCACACAAATATTTGTCCCGAGTGGGAATCGAACCCACTACTCTTGGAACCGTAGGTAGTAAACCTGGGTCACTAACCACTGTTCCACCGAGCCAGTCACTACAGTTGACTACACAACCTGAGAATTTCTTCGTAGGTTTGCAGGTTTTGTCACGATGTTTTAAAAAAAAAAAAAAAAGTCATAGCTACAATAACCTCTCTTGATTTAATTCTTCAAATTAATATTATTTCACGCATTAAACAGTATAAATGCCCCTTTAAAATAATTATTTCATGTTTATGAACCATAACAACTGTTATAAAGGATAAATACCAAGTGACATTGTTAAAAAACGTCTACTCGTAAACAGTGTACGCAGAAGAAGAAACACAACAACTGTCGTGATTGCAGTGATTAAATTCTGAACAGCATATTCGTGAATTAACACTTATTTGAATACCAGAACAAATTTAAGTGAATAATTACGAAATATAACCTACGTACGACGCGTCGCGGCGCTCTGGAAACATTCAAAGATGGCGCCTCGAGTATGTGCAGGATGCAAACGAAATATATTGGATAAAAGGCGATTCTTATTATGCTCTATTTGTAACGAATACTATGATCTAGATTGTGCAAATGTATCCGAGAGTCGGTTTTATAACCTAATGACCATTGAGCACAGAAATAAATGGAAATGTCAAGCTTGCATCTGTAAAATGCCTAAACAGAATAACATAAACACACCGGTCCGCCCAGACCAGGCAGATAATGGATCAGAATCTCCATTTCATTCCAATATTACTACAAGGCGTAAACCAGTGTACAGTTCGTCACCTGAACAAAATGTAGATGATATCACTGGAAGTACAGAAATCCTTAACATCAGTACAATATCACCTAATAAAATCCCCTGTGCAGATGTGATCACATTGGACAAATTTGGTCAGCTATTGGATATTAAGTTAGAAAAAATAAAAGAATCTATCCTCTCCGATATTAGAAATATGATACAGACAGATTTAGAAAATTCTATCAAGAAACTCCATAAGGATTGGGAGGTAAGAACTTCAAGTGTCTTAAATGAACAGAAAGTACTAAAAGAACAAATAAACTCCATAGACATTAAGATTAAACAAATAGAATCACAATTAGAAGACCTAAGTGTCTCAAAACGGAAAATTGTTCTTTTTGGACTGCCAGAGCATCAAACCGAAAATAAATATGACCTGTATGAAAGAGTAAATAACATCTTTGCTGACATTATGGGTATAGATACCAACATCTATATAGAAGAAATTAAAAGGATTGGGAATAAAGGAAATTGTAGACCGCTTGAAATTGAATTCATCAGCAAGAGGTTCACAAAATATATACTAGAAAATTCACAATACTTCAGAAACACTGGGTTGGCAGTTAGTGCATTTATGTCAGGAGAAACACTGAAAGAAAAGAATATACTTACACGTAAATTACAAGAAGCGCGACGGAATGGATCTCATGCTATTATTAGGAACAACAAGTTATATATCAATGGACAGGTATATGAAGGAAAAGAAATAAATATAAAAGATAACAAGAATAAAGCAGAGATATCCAACAACAACAAGCCCCACTCACCACCATCACAGAGAACCCCAGCGCCAGAAAATAATACATTTCGCAAGTAAATGTATAGTGTCATTCCAAAATATACAAAGCATAGGAAATAAGTTACATTTAGTTGAGCAATTGCTATCAAGCTCTCAAATTGATATAGTTTCATTTTCAGAGCTTGGCAGAAATAAAGATTTTTGTGATACTATAATAATACCAGGATATAAAATAGCATCTTTGTTCTGTAGAAAGTATCATAGGTTAGGAGGAGTTTGTATCTTAATTAAGGAAGAATTTGATTACCTTGTTAGAGACGATATTGTTATGTTTTCAAAAGAGTTTATTATAGAATTAAGTGCAATAGAATTGCCACAATTAAATACTATTATAGTTGGATTATATAGAGCAGAAAGGTCAATAAATATTTTTTATGAGCAAATGAGGAAACTACTGAATAAGCTAAATAAAAACTATAAAAATAAATATATTATTATAGGAGGTGATTTTAATATAGACATATTATCGACAAAAAATAAAAGAAAAATAGAACTACTTGATTTTATGTGCTCTTACAACTTAAAGCAATTAATAAAATCACCTACCAGAGTAACAGATAAATCACAAACAGCTATAGATTTAATTTTCACTAATTATCCACCTCTTATCAACAAAACTTATGTAGTAGACCATGGGCTTTCTGATCATAAATCTGTAAATGCTGAATTGAATCTGACCAATATACCCAAACAAAATGATAAACCATGGATAGCCCGGAAGAGGATCTTCACAGACTTTAAAGTACAATGTTTTCGAAACTCACTTAAAAACATAGATTGGGAACAGGTGATTGACAAATCAAAAAATATAAATGAAAACTATAAAGCATTTCATATTATAATAAATAATCTTTTAAATAAACATATACCAAACCAAAACATAAAAATAAAAAAGAAACCAAAAAGGGTGGCTCACGCCAGGTTAAAAAGTCTTGTGTACATAAAAGACTATTTAAAAAATTACTAAACAATACTAACAACTGTATATTAAGAAACTATTACAAAAAATATAGCCAGATTCTTAAAAAATGTGTTCGAAAGTCAAAAAAGCTGGAGTACACTCGCCAAATAAATAAATCTGATAATAAATATAAGACCATGTGGAAAATAATAAATAGTAAAACCGGGAAAACATGTTATAAACCGCCTAAAAATATTAAATTATATAAAGACAATAAAATTGTAGAATGTCCAGAAACTATATGTGAATTGTTTAACAACACATTTTCAAATAATAATTTAAATAAAAATTTTAACTTACATACAAGTATATATACAGCCTTAAAGTCACCAATATGCTCAATGTATCTAAAAGCAGTTAATGTAAAAGAAGTATTAAAAATTATCAGTTCATTAAAAAATAAAAACAGTTTTGGTATAGATGAAATCCCACCGGCATTAATAAAAAAATGCAGTGATGAACTAGCAGAGCCATTAACATCTCTCATCAATCAAAGCTTCCAAGAAGGCATCTTTCCAGATCTTTTAAAAATAGCAATAATTAAACCAATACACAAAAAAGGAGACACCACCTCACCTCTTAACTATAGGCCCATAGCACTCCTTCCAAGTTTTTCTAAAATATTTGAAAAAGCCATGTGCATCCGTCTTTATGCATTTCTAGAAAAATATAATGTTCTTGACGAACACCAGAATGGTTTTAGGAAAAGCAGGTCCACTACACTCGCAGTTTATCAATATATTCAGACAGCTTTACAACATCTAAACGATAAATCATATGGCTTGGGCCTATTATTGGACATGACCAAAGCCTATGAAAGCGTTGATTATGGCATCCTATTGACAAAATTGTACAGCTCTGGGGTACGTGGCCCTGGTTACTCATGGTTTAAGTCATATCTCCAAAATAGGATACAGAAAACACAAATAGACTATTATGATACACAATTAAACTGTGTAAACACCTTCAGGTCACAAAATAAAGCACTCACTTGTTCTATTCCGCAAGGAAGTGTCCTAGGATGTGTCTTATTCTTAATCTATATCAATGATTTGCCTAAGATAGTAAAAAGTGACACAACTTTGCCAATTTTATTTGCAGATGACATATCTATCCTAATAAAATGTAAACACTCTGATGAAGTTAATAGTGCCCTTTCAGAAACGTTACACTTAATAAATACTTGGCTGCTGCACCACAACCTTAACATAAATTACAGTAAAACTAAAATAATACAATTTAGACCATATAATAAAACCCCCCTTAATATTAATTTAACTTTTGAAAATAACAAAATAGATTCAGTAGATATGTTTAATTTATTAGGTATAATGATAGATACTCACTTGAACTGGGGAAAGCACATCCAACATATAAAGTCTAAATTATCCAAGTTTACATATGCTCTTTTTGAAATAGTCCACAGCACAAGTACGGAGGCAGCACTGGCAGCATACTATGCGTATGCCTACTCTCTCCTTAGATATGGAATAATGCTATGGGGAAATTGCTCAGATGTCAATGACCTCTTTTTAATACAAAAAAAATGCATTAGAATAATATCTCAAATTGACAACACTAAATCTTGTAAACCCTATTTCATAAACCTAAACATCTTAACTCTTCCATCTTTATATATATATGACATTTGTTTATTTACCTTCAAACATCTAAATAATTTCACCAAAGTACATGATACCCACAACATAAATACCAGACATAAAAATAGACTATACTTGCCCTCATCTAGAATAAAAATGCTCAATACTAGCCCATATTACATGGCAGTTAAAATATTTAACAAACTACCGGACCATATAAAGGCAGAACAAAGTTTCAAACGCTTTTCAAACACTTTAAAATCTTATTTGACTTCAAAATGCTATTACTCAGTAAAAGAATATTTAGATTAAATAAATTAAAAAAAAAAAAATACTAATGTTGTTAAATAGATTTAAGTTTAAAATGTACCTACCTTAAGTATTTATGTTATGTAACTTAAATATAAGTCTCATGTTTGCAATACCTACCTGGTAACTAAGTTGTAAGTGCCTTATCTATATTCCACCTCTGTATGATGTACACTTAGTAAGCAAATAAATTATTTGATTTGATTTGATTTGATGTTTTCCTTCACAGTTAGAGCGTCGAATAATCGTTCATTATGAATTTCAAATTTGAAAAAACACAGTGGTACGTGGCGGGGTTTGAACTGACCTCTCGCATGGCAAGCAACGACCTTAAGCACTCGGCCATCGACGCTTTTTTAGTCACTAATAGTAGTTTTGAAGTAACTAATATATTTTTTTTTTTTTTTTTATAATAGGCAAACAAGATGACCACACTCCGCCTGATGGTAAGCGGTAGTGAGATCCAAATATGAGGTCGACAGGCACAATAGATCATATTGCGCCTGTCGCACTCACCCTGAAGGCCTGCTTAAATGCCGTTTCACGCCCCGCCTGAAGAGCCCGGGATCATAGGAGGGAGGGAAAACATGAGCTGGAAGGGCATTCCATGCCTTAATGGCACGGGGCAGAAATGAAGAGCTGAACCTCTTAGTCCGAGCCACCAGCGACTGCATTGTATGTGGATGGCAGCGCTGTCCTGCACGTGTCGTTCGGGAGTGGAAAGGGGAGGGAGGGATTAGCTGAAATAGCTCTTCAGAGCATTCCCCATTAAAGAGACGGTAGAGAACACTAAGACCGGCAATGTCTCTACGTAGTTGTAGAGGCTCCAGAGTTTCGGACACCTCTACATCACCGACAATACGGATAGCACGTCGCTGCAACCTATCGAGAGCGTCGAGCAAGTATTTTGCGGAGCCATCCCAGAGGTGACAGCAATATTCCACACATGGGCGAACTTGTGCCTTATAAAGAAGGCAGAGCTGCACCGGTGTGAAAAATCGCCGCACTCTGTTCAGGATCCCCAGTTTGCGGGAGGCTGTTCTAATGACGCTCTCGATGTAATCCCGCTGGTTCAGGTCGCGGCGAACATCTATGCCAAGGATGCTAAGGCTATCCTGTATTGGTAAGGGGTGCTCTGAAGAGTAGGATGGGAAAGGAAAGGAGACACTTTACTAGAAAAAACACACACCTGTGTCTTCTTGGCATTGAACTCGACAAGATTGCATGAGCCCCATTCGGAAATGCGGTCCAAGACCCCGTCAAGCTCGGCGACAAGAAGGTTCCTCTTTTCCTCGGTGTCGGTCTGCTTTACCCCAGGTCTTCCAAAATAACGTGCGTGGACAGTGCTGTCATCTGCATAGCAATGAATGTTGCCTAGTGACAACATGTCATTGATATGCAGCAGAAACAATGTCGGCGACAGAACGGAACCTTGAGGTACACCGGAATTTATTGGGTGGAAACAGGAAGTGCGTCCGTCACAAAGGACACGAATCCTGCGCCCCTCCAAAAATCCCGCAATCCATTCGCATAAGCGAGGTGGCAGACCGTATGCCGGGAGCTTGGAGAGAAGCGAACGATGCCATACACGGTCAAACGCTTTAGCGATATCAAGGCTAACTGCCATAGATTCGCCGTGCTTCTCCATAGCCTCCCCCAGAGGTGCGAAACGTACGCTAGAAGATCACCCGTGGACCGTTTTGGTCTAAAACCGTATTGACGGTCATGCAGCAGCGAGTGATCCTCTAGGTAGCGGATGAGCTGGGCGTTAATAATCCGCTCAAACACCTTACCCAGTACTGAGGTTATAGCTATGGGCCGGTAGTTGGCAGGATCAGACCTGTCCCCTTTTTTGGGGACAGGCTGAACATTCGCCTCCTTCAAGCCAGGGGCTCGATGCCCGAGGTATATGAGAGGCGGTACAGGCGTGTGAGTACTGGAGACAACTCCGCTGCGCAAATTTGAAGTACTAACGCTGGAATACCGTCTGGGCCACTAGCTTTCCTTACATCGAGTGACTGCAACTCAGCACGTACATCACATTGCCTGATTCGGATCTCAGGCATATGAGCACCGCAATCTGGAATTTTAGGCGGCTGTGCTCCACCGTCATCAATGCAGGAATTGGCCGCAAAAAGATTGGCAAGCAGATCTGCCTTCTCCTGCGGCTGATGAGCTAGTGAACCGTTAGGATATTTCAGCGGGGGCAACGAAGGCAGACAGAAGTTGGATTGCACATGTTTAGCCAGGCGCCAAAAGGAGCGGCTACCCGTGGGATGCCTAATAAGGTCCTGGCCAACACGTGCAACTCGCTGGGCATCTGCTCTAATGTAGGCCCTTTTGGTGGCCTTGGTGGCTTTGTTATAGGCTGCTTTGATTGAAGTAATATTAGGATCCCGGAGTGCATGAGCCCTGGCCCAGTTGCGGTACGCCGTCCGTTTCAGTTCAACGGCTGCGGCGCACTCACGACTGAACCAGAGATCATCTTTGCGACCGCTGGTGACATCAGTAAATGGAATGTAATACTCCATTCCAATACTGATCTCACCCGCAATAGCCGCTGCACACTCCGTGGGATCACTTCCTCCAAAGCAGCACTGCCCCCAAGGGATGGATGCGAAGTATTCACGCAAACCATCCCAATCTGCCGACGAGTAGCGCCACAGTCTCCGCGTCACCTCCACGGGTTGTGGGGGAGCGGTGCATGGCACTGTTGCACCCACCAGGCAGTGGTCGGAGGACCCCAGTGGGGCACAAACCGACACTAGGTACCCCGATGGGTGGCTCGTCAGCAGAAGGTCCAACAGGGAGGGCGCTTGACCGACAATATCAGGCATCCGGGTGGGCTGGAGTACCAGTTGTGTCAGGTCATGCGTGAGAGCAAATGCGTGGGCGGCCCGGCCAGCATGGTCTGTTTTAAGGGAGCCCAACCAGGTGTCATGGTGGGCATTAAAGTCCCCTAAAAACACCAGCTCGCTATTGGGGAACCGCGCCTGAGCGATGTCTGCCGCCTGACTCAGATGGTCAAAGAGTCGAGTTGTCTCGGTGTCACCTTTATGGGACCGGTATATGCACACGTAGACTCTGCTCACAGAGCCTAAATCCACGTGCACACCAAGGATGGAGAGGGATGGGTCTTCGAGGCAGTGAAGACGGACACAGCAGACGTCCGCCCTGACGAAAAGGCACACACCCGCCTTGGGCTGGAAGGACTCTTCCAGCTCATAGCCCGGATATCGAAGGTATGCCGTATCGGCAGGGCAGCCAATCTGAGTCTCCGTCAGAAACAACAACACAGGCCTCGCCGTCTCGAGGTGTTGGTGGACGGCGTTGAGGTTTGCATGGAGTCCACGGATGTTAGTGAACTCCACCTCAAACAGCGAGGGTGGGGAGTTGGGATGCCGCTGTAGGACGATGTTGCGTTGGTTTTACTGCCATCGATTTTAGAGGGAAAGGGGGACGTGAAAGAGACCATTGCTGCGGCAACAACGAGACAAAGCGTGGAGTCTCGCATTGGTATTGAGCTGTGCAGGTCGGAGTTGGCCAGACCGCCGGACGGAAGGGCCCCGTACCCCCCCGGAGGCGGACACGCCGGGTCCCACTCCGGGCACCACCCGGCACGACGAGCCGCTCCGGGATTATGCGCGACCTGGTGGGGCAGCCTTCGGGGGTGGTTAGTCTCCGTCGGGCCCCTGTACTATGCCGCGGGCGGCCAGCGGCACCACCGTTTCTACGGGTCTCCCTGGCCGGCGGGCTGACCCGCTCCGCCCGCACAATACCGCCGCTAAGGCTCCACTGGTCCGGCGCTTGCCGCAGCAATGGTCCCCCCTGGCTCCGGTTCGTACAGTGCTGATCCCGGAACGCGACCTGACCGAGAGAGGTCAGAGTCACTTGGCGGGTTTTACGCAACTGTATGGTGGTAACAGCAACCGGTCGACAAAATGTCTCCCACCTGAATAATATTAATTTCGACCGTCGAATTTGTGTCGAATGTGAAAAAAAAAGTTCTATACTTTGGTCATTGTCAAGTTCAGGCAATCCTTCGATATAGGTGACTAACACTCGGGGCTAATTAACCATTTCAGTAAATAAAAAATCTTATTTTTTGTTCAAAACCATACTAAGATATTATTACTTAAGTATAAAAAAGTACCTATGTAAACACATTTCACGTATTAAACACCTTTCCAGAAAAGACGTGATGAAATTTATATCAATTTTATCATAAATGTTATTAATATTTTTATGTTGATAAAAGCGCCGATGGCCGAGTGGTTAAGGACGTTGCTTGCCGTGCGAGAGGTCGACAGTTCAAAACACGCCAGGTACCAATGTGTTTTTCAAATTTGAATTTCATATGTACCATAATTTGACGCTTTAACGGTGAAGGAAAACATCGTGAGGAAACCAACACACCTAAGAAATTTTTCAACGGTGTGTGAAGCCATGTCAGAGACCTACGTGCGGTTTAAAAATTTGGGCACCAGGTTTGCTCGCATTGTTACTCCGATGTACCTACCTAAACTATTAATTAAATATTAAGTTATGGGGATTTTCTTGAATTTATGATATTTTAGTACAATAGATAACCATTGATACCTACAACTAAATAAAATTCAAGTAGCCGTTTGTAATATTAAAATAACTACTTTTTACTTATGGGTATGAATCTATATCGGGTACTAACTAGTAGGTGCCAAAGACAAATTGATTTTTTTTTTGTCTGTCTGTCTATTTCCGCTAATCTCAGAAACGGCTGCACCAATTTTGACGGGACTTTCACAAATAAATGGCTTATTTTACAAGATATATTATAGGCTAATATTTTAATGAATCATTCCTGCCAAAACCATTCCCACGCGGACGAAGTCGTGGGTAGTAACTATTCATCATCATCATCATCAGCCCATGTACGTCCCCACTGCTGGGGGCACGGGCCTACCCTAAATGAGGGCGATAAGGCCTTAGTCAACCATGCTGGCCAAGTGCGCGTTGGTTAAATAAATAAATAAATAAATATTTCACAACATAACATACATTGATTTGATCCCGTGGTAAGTAGCTTAAGCACTTGTGTTACAGGTATCAGAATCAACAGTGGATACACAAATAAACTTAAATATATTTATTAACACACCCAGACACGGAACAAACACCGTTGTTCGTCACACAAATATTTGTCCCGAGTGGGAATCGAACCCACTACTCTTGGAACCGTAGGTAGTAAACCTGGGTCACTAACCACTGTTCCACCGAGCCAGTCACTACAGTTGACTACACAACCTGAGAATTTCTTCGTAGGTTTGCAGGTTTTCTCACGATGTTTTCCTTCACCGTTAGAGCGTCGAATAATCGTTCATTATGAATTTCAAATTTGAAACAGTGGTACGTGGCGGGGTTTGAACTGACCTCTCGCATGGCAAGCAACGACCTTAAGCACTCGGCCATCGACGCTTTTTTAGTCACTAATAGTAGTTTTGAAGTAACTAATATATTAATTTCGACCGTCGAATTTGTGTCGAATGTGAAAAAAAAAGTTCTATACTTTGGTCATTGTCAAGTTCAGGCAATCCTTCGATATAGGTGACTAACACTCGGGGCTAATTAACCATTTCAGTAAATAAAAAATCTTATTTTTTGTTCAAAACCATACTAAGATATTATTACTTAAGTATAAAAAAGTACCTATGTAAACACATTTCACGTATTAAACACCTATCCAGAAAAGTCGTGATGAAATTTATATCAATATTATCATAAATGTTATTAATATTTTTATGTTGATAAAAGCGTCGATGGCCGAGTGGTTAAGGTCGTTGCTTGCCATGCGAGAGGTCGTCAGTTCAAACCCCGCCAGGTACCAATGTGTTTTTCAAATTTGAATTTCATATGTACCATAATTTGACGCTTTAACGGTGAAGGAAAACATCGTGAGGAAACCAACACACCTAAGAAATTTTTCAACGGTGTGTGAAGCCATGTCAGAGACCTACGTGCGGTTTAAAAATTTGGACACCAGGTTGTTCATCAACCATACGATAAGAAGAAGTTGATAAATTTTATTATCATCATCAGAATATAACATCTGATTTTCAGCTAGGTATGTATTTTGGTAATCACAGACAACAGTGAAATACCTATTTTAATAAACCTCCTTAAATAAATTTAAAACACTTCAAAATACCTACAAATTCTTATCCCAAAACCGAGCTCCCGATTCCTGGCATATAAGAGACAGACTTTAACAAGTGCTCTATGCACTGAAGAATCCTAAAAACACAAACACCTCCAAATATTTGTGCCTCTACCTTCCTAGGAACTAACTGACATAGTTTATAAAATGTTTCCTATTTTATTATACCGGCTCGGTGGATCAGTGGTTATTGGCTACGGTTCCAAGAGTCGTGGGTTCGATTCCCACCCGGGTCAAATATTTGTGTAACGAACATCGGTGTTTGTGCCGTGTCTAGGTGTGTTATTAAATATATTTAAGTATATTTGTGTATCCTCTATTGATTCTGATATCCGTAATACAAGTGTTTAAACTACTTATCACGGGATCAGATCATCAATGTAGCTACGTTATATTTATTAGCAATTTTCTATTTTTGCTAGGAAAGAAAGATGCCATAAATTAATAGAATTTCATCCGAACATGACGATGGTAATGTCGATGATTGACGGGCACATAGCGATTGATTTTATCGTCACGATTGAATAGATCCGACTATTGATACATTAATTTCACAGATTTTTCCCACTCTGTAAAAAAATATACAGAATACATGTAACTGCTTCCTAGGTACTATTTGAAAGAGGAGTGTACGGACGAGATAGACGATGATATAAAGTTACATAAATTAGGTACCTACATCATAAGTTAGGTACAAGTAGGTATTGTATAAAGTAGGTGACAGAGGTGATTTTTTTAAATTAAAAGTAATCCTCAAAAAGGTTTCATGGTCAAACGAAATTAATAAATGTCGCTTATCAGACTTTACATGGGTCGATCATTTGTTTATTTGTAGATATTTCACTCGCAGATAGATATTTATGTTTTGCACATAACATTTGACTGTCAAAACGACTGCGAAAGTAAAATTACTCATGGTATTTGCATCTTGCTAACTACTTCGCTTTTACCGGTTTCCTGAAACCAGTGCTTAGATTTGCAGCGGCTAAGGTTAATAATAGAGTCTTAATGAATTAACTTCGGTAATTTAAGTTTAGAGGCGACGAGTCTGCGAACATGCTGTAAATAATTGATGATGTACATTTGCTCATATATCAGAAAACTTTCTATTGATATGCGTATTAGGCTTACATTATCGTTTTCGCTTGAGTGGTTTGTTCGACAGACAAAATTATGAGAAGCAAATGTTTCTAAAATGAATTACACTTTTACTGACTTAACTTTAATAATGATGTTATTAAACATTGGGAACATTACTAAAATGCAAAAAGTTAACACCATTGCGAATATTTTCCAATAGATCTACATTTATACGAGACGAAGACGAAAGTTTGTGTCTACCTACATACGATTAAGCAATTAGGTAGAAGGTATTTGACTCGCCCTATTTGCCTTATTGTCCTAGTTTAGGGTAGGTCTGTGCCTCAACAGTGGGGACGTATATGCAGGGTCGGACTGAGCCGCAAGGGCCCGGGTGGCAAATCACAATCCCAGGGCCCAAGTTTTTTTTTCGGAAGGGTCTGATCGCTGATGGCCGTCTGAGGCCTGTTCAGCTTCACCGGACTTACGGGTGAGCGGATGGCTCATAACCCTAAGTAGCCCAGGGCCCGAGACTATATCACGGTGATGGGATACTATCAAAAAATACTGAGATACACAAATCGAGATAAACAGTAATCGAGATAAATAATAATTACAGATAAATCCCATAACAAATAATATACAGGGTGCCCAAAAAATAGTGTCAAGCGAATGTCCTGAGTTAGTACACCCCATGCATGTTCCGCGATTTTTATAGCGTTCGAGTTATGGTTTTTTTCCTAAACTGTTGAGAATAATTGACAAAACCGATTTAGAAAAAATCCAAAAAAAAAAGTTTTTAATTTTTTTTAAATTCTTTTTGCAAATAAATTATCATTAAAATTGTGATATGTTTTCATCAAAATTGATTTGCAAAAAGATTTTCTAAAAAAGTCAAATACTTTTTTTTTAGAAATTTTTAATCGGCTATGTCAAATTTTCTCAAAAGTTAAAAAAAAATCATAACTCAAAAACTATAATTGGAAGTTTTCAAAATGATGGTACAAACTGTAAAATTACGTTCTGTAAATAATGTCTTAAAATTTCAACTTAAAATATTAGGAGGTAGCTGCATAGCTCTTTAGTAACCTTAAAAACTGCTTTCATAATCAATAATAAAAACTAGAACCTAATAGGTTACTTTTGCTGAAATCGGACTTCAAAGACAGAGATGTGGAAAAATCATAAATTAGCCATTTGATTACGAAGTATTATTTTGGACACTTTATCATTTCTAAAGTTAATTAGTTTGTTTGTTAAACCTAAATTTAATACAGGAACACTCAGATGAGATGCAAACATTAAGATGTCGTATATTTTTTTGTTTAATTTAAGTTTCATTGCGTTAACACTGTTTTCGCATGACGAATCCTGTTGTTACGACGAACTTGACGAACTTTGCTTTCTTTACGGACTTTGAGTGCGATCACTAATAATTATTCAATAATCAAATACACTTCCTTTTTTTTCATTTAAGGTCCATTTCAAAACTTAATTTATTTTTAAAGTATCACAAATTAAACTCTCATTAGGTTAAATCTTACCATTTCTGTAATAATTTCGATTGTTAACAATCTTATTAACTTCAGAAATAATAAAATGACCAAATAATGCTTCGTAATCAAATGACAAATTTTATGATTTTTTCACCAAAAGTAGCCCGTTAAGTACTAGTTTTTATTAATGATTATAAAAGCTGAGCTACATCCTAATATTTTAAATTTGAAGTGGAAATTTAAGACATTATTTACAGAACAAAATTTTTCAGTTTGTGTGTGTGGAGACGAATATTTTAGGCATTAAAGAAGAACTCATGAATTGATTTGCAAAAAGAATTTCTAAAAAAGTTAAATACCTACTTTTTTTTAGAATTTTTTAATCGGTTTTGTCAAATATTCTCAAAAGTTTATAAAAAATAATAACTCAAAAAATAGCGGAACATACATGGGGGTGTTTCGAAGCCCCACGGGGTGTTCTATCTCAGGACATTCGCTTGACATAATTTTTTTGGACACCCTGTATAAACCTGGCTAGTATTTTTTTTAAAGAGAAGAACTTTCAGCTTTGTACTTAATGACTCGATTGCAAAAGCTGCTGTTTTCATCATCCTTGATTAGATTCGATTCTGTGTTCAACAGTTCCAACAATACCGGTATTTTAAATTTCGAAGATAAAAATCGTACGATTTTGTGTAAATAAAATGTATGTTGACTCATATTTTTTTACTTTCATTTAAGGAGTATTGAATACAATAAAATTTATTGCATTAACTTAGAATTTTTAGTTTCCGAGATTTTCGGATTCTTAATAAGAGGACGCAATTTTATTTTTAGAACATGTTAGTGGTGGTTATTGGTTAATAGAACTTCAAGTTTGTGGGGGCCCTTGTCCCCCGGCCGCCATCTCAAAAAGGGATGAGAAAATACTTTTTTCACGATATCTCGGAAACAATGCGTCTTTTTTGCTTTAAATAAAATAAAAATAAGGAACGATCTCTTTATTTTGCTAATGACTTCTTTAATCTTTACTTTAGGACAAAAAGTCATTTTAAACATATTTGTTGGCAAGGCAATTTGCTAATAGCATAAGCAATATTTTTTGAGAAGCATAGTTTCCGAGAAATGCAAGCGGGCGACTCAGGCCTGTGGGGGGCCCGCGCAGGCTGGGGCCCGGCTGGCAAATGCCACCCTGACTGTATGGCCAGTCCGACGCTGCGTATATGGTCTAATGATGATTGAGGTATGTAATAATATGTAGGTAATATGGCAATATCAATGTTCGTCAATCATCGTGTGCAACCCCGGATGCCTGGGTATTTACTATGTGTTGCATCTTATTTTCACAATAAGTAGTACATAATTATTAACCTTGTGGTTGAATGAGGCTACTTATCTAACTTCATGCGTACAACTATTCTTGTGACAACTGTCAAAAATACCTATACATTAATACTACTATGATGTTTTTCTATAAAATGGGATAGAATATAATTGTCTACTCGGTGCAGATAACTTACCTACTACAATATTAATACTATATTCATGATCTTTAGATAAATTTAGATTTAGCCTTGTAAATGAATGCATTCAGACAATTCATGGAAATGCAAAGATGCTCGTCGTAAACCAAGTGCTTGTCCGCAACGGCAGCGTTTACAAGGCGGGTAGGTACGTAGGTACTCTACATTGTACTCGTATGTATGTAGGTAGATACTTACTACGCACGCCTGCGACATCACAGATGAGACTCCTAATTTTGTCCATGTTTGATCAGATCTATTTGTTCTAACTTTCACGCATGGTGCTACTTTAAAAACGTTGACCTGGTCGCGTATGTGTTTAGTTAATTTTGGCTTACTGGCGTGAGACCGGGCACAGGAGAAGTGCCCGGCGGAGGCATCTGTTTGCACGCTGTCGAAAAATTATTAAAAGTGTGCCACCAACATGGCGTGTTTACACACGTCCGAGTTAGCCAGCACCTAGCGCGTTTCGGTGCTCCGGCAAATTACTCAGAAATTGACCGAGGGAACCATGGAATAATTTTGGTAATTCCATCAGATAGCGGCGTTTATCCAATTATTATTTTAGACACCTACTTTCGGCGTTTTCTATCTAACTAGAATTAAATTGACATTTAAATATAGACCATTTAGCGTGCTAACTTTGAAGTTACTCGCTCTCAAATTGGATACACATAGTAATTGAATCGAGATATTACCGTTTGGATTGCTATAATTTGAAATTTACTTTGAGATTCATGACAAAGAAATTATCTACATAAAAAGAACAAAATAAGCCATCATAGGTTCATTACCTTGCAAACCTTATCAACTCATGTACGAAGATGTATTTACGTTTTGATATTTTATTTAACTTTCTATTTCATTTAGGCTATTTAATCATTCTATGTCCAGCAATTTTATCCAGATATAATCATCTATCATAATACGAAATCGAAACCTGTTTCTTTCAATGAGATCTATTCAAGTCAACTCATTTTACGTAGGTAGATTGAAGTGTTATGTTAACCGAAATCCGACAATTGGTGTTAAGAGATCAAATAAATAGTTACCTGATTAACGAAACTCTATGAATGTAGAAAACGGGACTCGTTATACAGCTGGATTGGTACTTAATATGTTTAATGAATCTGAGATAAATTTTGTGTTTTTCAAACTCAAAACTCAAACAATTACATACCTACTACCATTAAACGACCAAGTGTCGGAATCTCTACCTTTGACATCTATAATTATTAGTATACTTACAGTTAGTTTTATTCAAGCTAATTTTAGCTGGTGAACTAGCTTTTAATGACCTTTCAGGAATTCAGCTGAAACACGAGGTCATTAGGTACACTACTTGGTAGAAAAGCACAAAAGATTTTGTTTAACTTCTTACCAGTAAGGCATTTGTTATGTACGTAAGTAGGAATAATAATCTGCTGAATTTTGCATTGGAAAAAAAAACTCATGTGTGTACGGACAGATTCAGGACGATAGTGTCTTTTTCTAATTTAAAATTACTACTTAACTTCTGAGTAGCACGGAAAACGAAAAAAGCTATAAGAAAATGTAGAAAAACTGTTAGGGCGCTACATACATTAAAAAAACTGAATAATATCAGTTGACCCGTGATCATGTCGCTTGAAACAGTGCCTAAATATTGGGAGCTCATTAAAATAAAATAATATGGTAAATATACGGGGAATGTTCAGTTTTCTTATGTCAATGTTGTAACATCCCTAGATGGTGGAATGGCTGTCCAGCGTGGAGTGGTGCGACGTGCGGCTGGCGTGCGGCGGGCGCACCTTCACGGCGCACAGGGCCGTGCTCGCCAGCGTCAGCCTCTTCCTCAGGGTATTTGTTTGTTTTAACAAAATTGAACTATAACTAAGTAAAATTGGAACAGTGGTTAGTGACTCAGGTTCATAACCTACGGTTCCAAGAGTCGTGGGTTCGATTCCCACTCGGGACAAATATTTGTGTTACGAACATCGGTGTTTGTTCCGTGTCTGGGTGTATTATTAAATATATTTAAGTTTATTTGTGTATCCACAGTTGATCCTGATTTCCGTAACACAAGTGCTTAAGCTTACCACGGGATCAGATCAATGTATGTGATGTTATGTAATATTTATTTATTTATTTAAAAAATTGAAATGATTTGGTTGACTATTGTTGCACGAGATCGTAATTTTAAACTAGAAAATTGGATAAATGCATATTTAAAACAACAAGCGCCGGACCAGTGGAGTCTTAGCGGCGGTATTGTGCGGGCGGTGCGGGTCAGCCCGGCGGCCTGGGAGACCCGTAGACACGGGGGCCCTTCCGTCCAGCGGACTGGCCAACTCCGACCCGCACAGCTCAATACCAATGCGAGACTCCACGCAGCAGTGGTCTCCTTTTTCACGGCTTTCAGGGTGAGTGCGACAGGCTCAATATGGTCTATTGTGCCTGTCGACCTCATATTTGGATCTCACTACCGCTTACCATCAGGTGGAGTGAGGTCATCTTGTTAGCCTCTTTATAAAAAAAAAAAAAAAAACAAGTCAAATAAAATTATTACATTGTTATACTTGTATTAGATATGGGTACTTAACATAATTATGAATTTCAGTTAATATACATAAGGGTCACGCAGTACCCACTCCGCACCGCCTCACCTCGTGTGGTTAGTAGGTATGGTTCATATGGACATACGAATGCTATCTCATACAAACGAGATTTATGTTTTTTTTCATAGATGTGAAGAAAATGATCCTAGTGATTATGTTAAAACACGTTAAATATGCATTATTGCCAGATTTTGGTCGGTTAATTTTGAACCTAAATTCTTTATTGTTATTTAACTTTCGATAATCATTCCACTGTTTTTATTTACAGCGCATCCTCCTTTCATCCACACAGGATGAAACGCCAACTTTTATTGTCTTGCCAGATTTCGATCTCGAAGCTTTATCTTCCGTCCTTTACTATGTTTATAACGGAGAAGTCATTGTAGAGAAGCACAAACTTCCAAAGTTCCTTGATGTAATCAGAACCTTAGAAATTTTTATTGATCCTCAATATCTACAACAACTCAGGGAAAGCATCGGCGATAGACATTTGGATTTAGTCACGTATCGTGAAAGTAAATGGCCCGAAAATATTTTTGCACTAAACAGTGGAAACAGCAATGATCAAGAATATGTTAATATAAAGAAAGGAGAGCGATTGCGGCACATTAGGCTGCACTGTTCGCAAGTTGATACAGATTTCGGTGATAAACGAAAATGTCGTACTTGGAGTGATGCTAAACCTTCTTTAGACAATCCTCCAACGTCATCCGCAGACCGACAAAGGAGCTCTTTCCTACGTGATTTATATATCGAGACATATCCTCAGAACGGTAATGTTAACGGTCTGACGGCAGGCGTGCTAGCAATACCAAATGAACGCTATCGTGCTCCGACATCTGTTCTCCTGACGAATGCAAATGGCAAGCTTCCCAGCAGAGCTGACGACACACTCTCGGAGATATCTAGGAAAACAGCCGAGCTCACATCCTATATACCTTACGTATCTCGCGACCAACAGTCTTGCATACAAGATTGCAGTCGACCGTACGGTGAATCATGTTCTAAGAGATTTCACGATTTCAAAAATGTGGATTTCACTCAAACGCAAATACTTTTAGAAAACAGTTACCGTTTCGGACTAAACTCAAAAGAAGATTGGCTTAAATATTTTCCTTTACAAGTACATCCGTCACTTCTGCCAACGAGTGCTCAACAGGATCAGGCTTCTAGCTTGTTGACCAAAATTAGTTCACCATCATTAGATTTAAGTATAAATAAAATTATGTCAGAGACTAAATTATCGAGTATTGACACTCAAAATTATGTCAGTGCAGTAAATTTATTACAAAGAAATTTAAACAAAAATGTAAGAAAATATTCTTTGAGTAAAGGACATGCTGAAAACCATAATATATCCAAAGCACCAATATTTAATCAAGTATTGGACAGTCCATGGTGCCCTCGGTTATCATACAATTACAAACCATTTCGAAGAAAACTCGAAAGCATGACTGTTTCTCCAATTCAAGATAAAAAGGTACGGTATTAATTATTTTGATTAACCTTTGCATTGCGACGTTCTCCATTTCAATATATCAGAATATTTTTTGATATTTGATTTACCGAAATGTTAATAGAAGTTACTGAAGCCTTAATTCAACTTGACATTCAATTTGTATCGTTAGTCGATTATTATTTTCATCAAATATACTTGGCGATTGATGGACATTTTACTGAGGTCGTAAGGTGTTCAATTGTTAATTAATCATTATATCTAATATTACACTTGATTGTTACAATCGTTATTATGCAATTTTTATAATTTTTTTGTTCATCTTTTCTTATCTACAAATTTTATTTGTTTTAGCAAAATGAAGTGACTATGAACGATAGAAACAATAATATTGAACAATCGTTGTTACCAGCTCAGTGTAAAGTCGTTGCTACGAAAAACATAACCGTAGATGACTACAAATGTGCCGAATGTAACCAGGTAAGTGGTGAAAGAAGTAATTTTATAGGTACTTTACAGTAAAGCCCAATATCTAAGCTTAAACATACATTTGTTTACTGCTTAATAGTAGATATGCCTGTAATGTGTTACAATAAGCTGTTGTTTACTGTTTATATGTCATTATAGGTATGAAGAAGTTCATAATAATATATTAAAAGATTTCTTCAAATGTGACTTGAAACCATCGATTTATCATAAGTCCTTAGAATATTGGTTTATTTTAATTGCAAGGATACATTTTTGCAAAAAATAACAGCATTTCCATGTCTTCTCCGAACTTCGAAAGTATTCTTACTTTTGATTTAATAATTAGGTAGTTTGAAAGATAATAACCGACATGCACGTATAGTTTAGTACCCATTACAGTAATAATTTGAGCAATAGTGTTCCAAATGAACGTACGAACATCACGCTTTTGTAATTTTGCACATGAACTGTCCGGAAGTTACTTCGGGATATGAATTAAACATTACGACGAGGGTTAGCGGAAAATAAATACAAAATCTAGGCAATGCGGGAAGCTTAATCTGGGAAATGAGTGAAGGAAATTATATTGTAAACTAGTGGTCCCGACGAATTTAATACCGTCTATAAGTACTTATGTTTTCTATATTTTTTTACAAATTAAACCATCCCTGGACTACAACCAACATTTCAAAACCAAAATTAGCTAAATCGGTTCAGGCGTTCTTGAGTTTTAATCAGAGTAACGAACGGCAATTCCATTTTATTTATAACTTGTGGTCCCGGCGAATTTCATACCGCCAATACTATAAACCTTCCCTGGACTATCACGAACATTTTAAAACCAAAATTACCTAAATCGGTCCGGGCGTTCTCGAGTTTTAGTCAGACTAACGAACAGCAATTAATTTTTATTTATAAGAAGATAAAGCTTAGTGAAAAAGTAATTTTTCAATGTAAATCTAATAACACGTTATCGGGTGCTTTTTGGGACTCCCTGGCGAGTGGACGCGTCCCAGGCGCGCGCGCAGCGGTTAAGGGTCCAAAAAAACCCGATGCACATTTAGCTTGCTTTTTTGTTTCTAAGTCGGGGTTTACTATTGTAACTTTAGCTCGCAGTACTAATGTGCTCAAATATCGAGGGATAAATAGGGAAGTCGTAAACAAAACTTACGTAATAATCAAAGTAAACGGTTGTTGTTCTAAGTGAGTAAAATATCCAGTGCAAAAAATCAAGACAGAAACTAGCGCATCCAGACATATTCCAGGAACCCGGTGAGATCAATCCATTTTTTATCCATTCCTTTTGGAAAGGTAAGGCAGCGGTAAACTAGCGTGTGTGAATTACAAATAATAGTTGCTTTGAGACGCGAGAATAAGTGGAGTTCACTAAATCACCACTACCTAAAAATCAATCGTGGAAAGTCAGCGCAAGATCCAGCTCCGCGCATCAGCAGCGCAGCGACCGATCCATTTACCAGCTTAGTACTTTAGGAAAACCAACAAATTACCCAGTTAGAAACTATTAATACAACCTAGTATAATCTTAACCCCGAATTGCATGAATTGTAGGTCCATGTACGTAATTTGCTGGGAGTAAGCATGTTTTATTTATTTCTTACCTAGCTGAGCCCGCGACTTCGTTCGCGTGGACTTCAGGATTTTACATACAGAAGTTGTTATACAACTCCCGTTCCCATGGGAATTTTGTAATATCGTGTTGGAAGTAAGCTTTGCGTTCATTAGGGTACCTGCATGCCAAATCGAAAAAATCTAAACCGCGTAAGACAGATGATTGATCATTTATTCATACAAAAGTTTTTTCCCTATTACTCCCGTTCCCGTGGGAATTTTACAATATCCTGTTGCTTTAAATTTATTAAGGTAAATGCATGCCAAATTTCAAGCGTCTAACTTATGCGGTTAATATTTTTTATACAAAAGGATTTTCCCGTTAATTCCCGTTTCCGTAGGAATTTCGGGAAATCCTTTCTTAACGGATACCTACGTCATAACATCTACCTACATGCCAAATTTCATCTCGATCCGTCCAGTGGTTTATATAATAGCAATAAAGCTCAAATTAATTCTACGTTTTAGTTAGAAAACGTTTGTATGTGAAAAAGAAAAGGGCTGTTTTTAAGGTTTTCCCGGCATTTATTAGATTTTTTCTCGCCGTAAGAACCATCCTTGGACTTCAACGAACATTTTAAAAAAAGAATTGGCCAAATTAGTTCAGGCGTTGTTGAGTTATGCGCTTACCAACACATTTTGCGATTCATTTTTATATTATAGATTGAATGTAGATCTTAAATATTTCTACGTACATACTTATCAGGTATTTCTTTAATTTCTTTTTTATATTATGTATTTTCTTTCCAGCCATTGATTTTCGTAAAAAAATAAAAATATAGCAAACATTTTTTCGCATACGACCAAACGTTGTGAAAAATAACAAACATTTAATTCTGATTAACTCGCAAACAACCCGGCTCGTCCCTGCCCGCGCGCAGATTCGACAGCTTATTTTGCTACTGTGTACAACTGCTATTTCTTTAACCTTAGCGATTAACCAAGATTCCAATTTAGTGCCTAATATCATTTACAAATTGTGTTGAAATTAAGTGAAATAATCCAAAGTATCTAGCTTATACCGGTCAAGTAATACTTAAAAGTAATTATAAATATCACATTAATAGAAAGTGTTACAACTAAGTTTAAAAACCCAAATTTCTCTCGTAAATACTTAATAGTAAGCTTTGTAAATTTTAATATCATATTAACGAATAGTATACTTATTTGGGAAATTGCAAAATTGCCATACATAATAGTGAATACTTCTAAGTTCACGTACCTACTGACATCACCAACATTAAGTAGCAGAACACATACAACCCCTGCCAGGACTCACAAGCGTCGAACATAAAGAAATACAAGGATCCCAATGAGACAATCTCAATTACACAAATTGTGGAAGGCGCAATCTTTATCTAAAACCAACTAGATATTGCGACTCATTTAAAATATTACACAATAATCATAACAAAACCGTCTGCCATCCGGGTGTAGTAATCTTTACTTTATCGGTAAATAAATATATGGTGGAATTTCAAGATACTTACAGATACATATGCCTAATATTCGTGTTATACATACAAAACATCCAACTCGAAAAACAACGCGAAAATACTACATTTCTGATTAGACCAAAAGACCGCATACAAACATACAAAGTAATACAAAACCCATTGTGCTCAACATCTAAACAAATTCTTATACCTAAAGAATAATAAGTATAAAAAATACTTTGCCACGTTCCCACGCAATACTTCCAAAGTAGGTTCGTTTAAAAAAACTAACTAAGTCTCGCCTTGCAATCTAAAATTTTTTTTACACGTCTACAATACATACCCCAGACACTTTAAACCCATAAATATCAACACTTTTGACATCTTTCATCCACTCGCCAAATAACAAGTTTTTACTAATCGGTCTAATCTTGAAACAAAACTCCAATACCCATAAACATTACCACTTCAAAATAAAAAAATAAAAATAAAATAAAATAGTTTATTGA
Source organism: Maruca vitrata (assembly GCA_039566165.1). Taxonomy (NCBI): domain Eukaryota; kingdom Metazoa; phylum Arthropoda; class Insecta; order Lepidoptera; family Crambidae; genus Maruca; species Maruca vitrata. Next base: position 8,626,397 of record CM076917.1, on the reverse strand, counting down.
ACAACTTTAACAAATAGCAAAATGGGTTACAATATTATTGGTTCGATACATTTTAGGTAAAGTTGTAGCGAAAAGCGAGTCTTGTGCTCAAGTTGCTATGATTTCTACACTAGGCTAAGCCTGTCAAGTAGATAATCATTTAACACCGGTTACAATTAATTCACATTACAATATGCGACTAATGTCAACTAACAGAGAGAATTGCCAACTAATAGTATTTACTTTAAACCTAATTTTGACGAGCTAAGCAAATATAAAACTTAATAATTATTTTTATTATGACAATAGCATGAAATGAACCTTTTTGGGTGGATTTAAAACATCGCTTTGTCACTCGGCACATATGGAATGCATAAAACTAGCCCAACGCATTCCCCGAATGCACTTAAAGCAAGCAGCGTAAGTGGATGTAACAGGTCCCTAATTTTTTTGTTGGTTCTAACACAAGCCCGCATATCCAAAAACAATAAATAACTCAATTGTGAATTGGTGTGCCAAAATTTAAACAAAAAAAAAATGATAATAGGCTCAAATTAGGTTCACATGTAGTATAATAAAAAATACACATTTGCCTGACAATAACAATACTGCGTTTGCCATTCCAAACCAGCAGCGGAATAGTAACTAATCTAGACTAAACTCTCTTACGGAAACATCGCTAAAACATCCCACTAAGGAAAGTCGTCTATAATACTAATTGAAGCTGATGGAAACTGCCTATTCCGAGCTATAGCACACCAAATCAATGAAATATTCTACCTAACATTCGATCACCATGCAATCAGACGCCAGCTAGTTGGTGATATCGAAGGAAACCTAGATTGTCCCGATATTATAGCGGCTCTAAATAGTAATTTCCCTGAGTACAAAGAAACTGGAGATGGAGATTCCATAAAAAACTATTTATCCCACCTTAAACGTACAGGAATATGGGGCGGTACGGAAATTCTAATAGCAGCAGCAAACTTGTACCTGACCGACGTAACAGTCCATCAGCGATTTATCAGCAGTACCATAACATCAAACCAAAAAACCCACAGGATAGTGTGGGAAATATCAACCTACTGTACAATGGTTACCACTACAACAGCATTCTTCAAAACACACATGGAAGTTCAATAAGACCACTAGATCAACCCATTCACATGCCACGTAACAACCTAAGTAAACCATCCACGCGGCGTCAAACAATGTTACACTACTCTCAACCCCAGTTGATATCCCAGATTAGACTGGATACAGAATAACGAGGACTTACACACATGCCATACAAATATCAGAACATAGTAACATTCTTATAGCGACATGGAACGTGCGAGGAGCAGCGGACTACAAGAAGAAACAAAACATCGTTTACAAGAAACTCACATGAAAACAGGGACACTATCCTGTGTAGGAAAAATACGAACATAAACATCAAAAATATAACGATTCTCACTAACGTCATGACCGCCACCCTTAAAAGCGATCAAGGGATCTATTATGTAGTCAATACACACGTCCCACACACCTCATCGTAAGCATCGATCACTTTTGCGAACTTATTAACAAAAATAAGGAACAAACCAAAAAAAGCAATAATTCTAATACTTGGAGACTTTAATGCACATGTGGGTTTACATGACATTCACGACTTACAAGTAACAAATCAAATAGGTAAACAACTATCACATGATCGATCCAATAAGAATGTAGACATGCTAATCGACATTATAAGAAGAGAAAAACTCAGACTAGACAATTCATTTGGAAGAACAAGCTGCCGAACCACTTGGAGATCAGGCAACAAAACTTCACAAATAGACCACATACCCTCGTCAACATCTCACACTTATATTCAAGAAAATCACAGGTATTTCTCAAAATACTACGACTGACCACAAACTAATAATAGCGTCACTAAAGGAACTCACGATGAACACCAATTCCAATAAGAGACGGAATTCAATAAGAGACCAAAGTGGATCTAACAAGGACTCTAATGAGAACCTGAGAAACTTGAACTACCAACAACTAGATTATGAGAGACTAAAAAGCAGCAGTGGCCATCACTAAAGCTAACAAATCCACCCTAAGCAGGTACGAACGGACCATATTCAAAAATGCAAAAATAAATCAGCTAGTCCAAGGAAAAACAATAACAAAAAGAATAAAAATTCTTCGAATATGTTACTATGGCCATATACTTAGACGGAACTCCCCACATTTACTACACGCAAAAATGGAATTCCGAGCCAAAAAATACAAAGTAGGCAGACCCATATTTACATGGATCGATTCGATCTCACACGACTTATATTAGACTACTACAACAAAACCCATGACGAATGGCGCGAACTAGCCAGGGAGAAGGCCTTACTAAAAAGCGAAGCACGCACCATCTTCGAAGCCGATGAAACAGACAGCTGCTCTTCCACGGAACCCGACTAAACAAGCAGAAATCTAAAGATCCTACTATGAACTATATATTCTACTCTACATACACTAAATAATTTCCCCGCTAAACCATGTTTATATTATTATGACCCGCCCTCGTTTCGCTTCGGGTAAATTTTACATAAAAACCTTCCTCTTGAATCACTCTATCTATTGGAAAAACCGCATCAAAATCCGTTGCGTAGTTTTAAAGATTTAAGCGCATATAGGGACAGAAAAGGCGACTTTGTTTTATACTATGCAGTGATTTATCCACTTTATACAACCTGACTAATTATCATTATTATAAAAATACGTTTATATTAAGCTAACAACCTTCTTAATCCAATTACCTATACTGGTTGCTACGGTGTATACCGGCCTGGTTACGGTCGGCCGGCTTCGGCTTGCCGATCTTCCTTCCTCATCCTAAAGCACGCATCTTTCCTTACAAAAACATTTGCGCCCCCTGGTTTGCCGGTTGGACCGGACTCGTGGCATAATGCCATCGCTGGGTGTGGTGTGTCGTATCGTATCGTATCGTATCGTAAATCTAATAACACGTTATCTACGTAGCTTGTATCCTGAGAAGTCAAGCCAGGTATTTTTGCCAAACTAAAATGTTAGCAATCAGAATAAAATATGTATTTATTACTAGGAAATTTTATAAGAGTTGGTAAATTATTTACACATGATAGTCTGTGAGCAAAGGTTAGGTGATGCAGAGTACTGTGGTATTTGCTCAATACTTTCCGATCTTGCCAATGTATCGGCACTTTGTATGAGTGGTATCTTAAATTGTAAAGCTTGCTAAGCTTTCGCCGGCTTAGTGCAAAATGCGGGAAACACCATTTATATTCATGCAGCCGTTTGCATTCGTGTATTGAATGGTATCCGTCTGTTATTTCTTGGGCATGTATCATTCACGAAGATAAGAATATTGGTTACAATGGTACATGGTAATGTTACGTATCATGTAGAGTCAAGTAGGAACATATATTTACTTATTCCTAGGCAAACGAACCGTTTAAATATAAATCTTGTTTAACATTATTTCCGTTTGAAATATGTTTAATCGGTGGCACTTACTTTTATCTGGGAGCAGTCATAGATGCTTACATACCTTTACTTAAAATGAAATTTACATTGAAAAGCCTTGTTTATAATTGAAGTACTAAAATAGTATGTATTTAAAATTGCTTGGCTCTGCTTTAATGTAAACCCTACAGAATATTGAGTAGATACGAAGGCGACAATCACCTAAAAAAATATGCTATATATTAGTGCCTAGAGGTCTAAGAAAATTAAGTAAAAGACAAACAAAGTTAAAGATATTGAAGTATGCTACACAGATCCGTTCACAAGTTTTCATTTCCGATCTGTACAGTCAGCCAAGAAAGTGGTCTACCACTTTAGACAAAAGTTTCTGCGAGATGTAAAGATCGCTAAGGTTGACTTTTCACTGACACAATCTCATTTCCAGTCAAATTAGACCTTGTTGTTTCATGACGTTCAAACAAATCTCAACCGTAGGGTGGTAGACCACATTTTTGGCTGATTGTACCTATGCTTTTAACAGGCTAAACCTTTCCAGGTGTTCACAAGTGAAGAATGCTTAAAGGGGCACATGAAGCGGCACACAACGGCACGATACTCGTGCGGGGAGTGCGGCAAGACGTTCTCACAGCTCCGCAACTTCAAGTACCACATGTCCGTCCACAGAGGCACCCGCGAGTTCGCTGCCACTTGCACCGTCTGCGGGAAGTACTTCAACGATAGGGGATACCTCAGCAGCCATATGAAGATACACAGGTCATTGTCAATTATTTTGTGTGCAAATTAAAATATCAATAGATATTAATAATGTTGTCGAAATGATGAACGTCGTGGCGTCGTGGTAGTTGAAGACTAGAAGTCCTCAGCGTTGAGGTTCACCGCGGTGTTATAGCCGGAAAACAGTTCAGTTGGCATTTACCATCCATTTGCCAGGCGTTGGGGAGTCCGATACACCACTGGAAGAGACTCCCTACCAACGCTTTTCAACGCGAAAAAATCGGACATTAATTATAATAGACAAGTTTGTTAAAGAGACCCTGTTTATAATAACCATACCATTTTCATACTTATTCTGCATTTTTATAATAATATACTCGCATAATTTAGTAAGAAGGCGAGATTATGTCCAAGTGATAGGATATTAATTGCAGGACCCCTTAAAGTCTTACAAGAAAAATACATAATTTCCTCATACAAAATCTAACACATCAATTTGGTCAGATCCAGGATTTGTTGGCCATTACAACACTACACAACTGTCAAATATTTCTCTACAGTATGTGTTGTTTGAAGTATTACAATGTATTGAATTCTATCTTTTCAGGAATCGAAAGGAGTACAAGTGCACTCAATGTCCCAAGTCATTCAACCAACGCGTCGCATATAACATGCACGTTAGGATCCACACAGGTACCTGCATCAATCTCAGATATTATCTCATTGCGAACAGCAAGTTCTTAATGAGCCCGCCAGTTATTATCTACTTGTTGGTTCACATTTTGACAGGTCTCGTAAGTAGGGAACATATATTTCTCTCCTTGATGCTCTTTGAATGACACCTGTTTCTTATTCTCGTAACCAGGCCCGCCACTAGCTCGTCGAACGCCCGCGTGCAATACCGATTAAGCCGCCCCTTATAGAACTCTACTTTTTTTTTGAGGCGGTGAAATGCGTTACGCACCTTCACCGGGAGAGGGAGTTCTCTTCCGGTGGTGTGTCGGACTCCAAGACGGCTGGCGAGAAGATAGTAAATGCCAGTAGCCGCTCATTTGCGAAGTGCAATGGCCAGGGGGTCTACCGACTAAAACTCCGCGATGTACCTCCATGGCCTTGGCAACGTCATGGTTCCTGGCATAGCCCAACTACCACGAAGCCGTCGGCGATCAGCCCCAAAGGGCTCCATTCAAGCCTCCCTCGAGGGAGGTGACGTACTCCGTCACCTCCCTCGAACACGGGGCTTGAACAAGGGGTCGCTCCCGTCACTCTTGCTCACACGGCTAGAGTGTGCAAACTGGCGTACAAAATTGCGCCTCACACGTCCGTTTCTGCGCCTTCTATACGCCGGCGCGGAGGGATCATTCTCCCGCCCTCGTTCGGCCTCCTCCTTCTGCGAAATAACTGTTTCGCAGAACGAGGCGACCGCCACCCAGACCTCCCTTTTTTGGACCATCCCCGCCAAAAGTTGGGGAAGGGAGTCGATCTGGCCGGCCACGGTGTAGAGGGCCGACCTTTCTGTAGACCACGACGGGCACACAAAGAGTGTGTGGTCCGCTGTGTCTGCGTCCACCTTACACGCCCAACAGATGGGCGAATTCTCCCGCTGGATGCGGTGCAGGAACTGGCCGAAGCAGCCGTGCCCGGTCAGCACCTGCACCAGGCGGTAGGATAAAAATCCATGCGCCCGCTCGAGCCACTGTTCCAGTATGGACCCAAGCGCATCCATCAGGTTGCGACCAGATGGTGCAGCCGCCATATCACGCGACCACTGCCAACTAAGATGTAAGCGATGGTGGGAGGTCCTTCTCCAGCGCCACACGAAGCCCAAGACGCCATATACAACTCAACTTATTTCAAGTATCAAATCGAATTCGAGCCGATGTCCTATAAGAACATGAGAAAAAATGAGAAATATTTTACCAAAAAATTCTTTCTTTAAGTACTTTTATAGTCTTATTCCGCACATCTATAAAATATTCAAAAAAACATTCTAAACCGAGTTGCAAATACATTAGAATCTTACCAGCCCCCTAGAACAAGCCGGATTTAGACCCCATTTTTTCTACTACAGACCACCTACACTCAATCAACCAAATTGTTAAGAAATTTTGTCAAACTTAATAACAGCAAACATAAGACTGCATGCTTCTGCTCCGTCATTCAAGCAAGATCTTAAAAGGAGTAAAGCAGGGCTATCCACATACGCCGCCGTGGGAGGCTCACCAAATGGCGGCGCTCTACGAGTGGCAGGTAGAGCAGCGCGCGATGGGCTCCCGTCCAGCGTTGCAGGACCGCAGCGAATTTGTGCGCGAAGTATTTTTAGCTGCGTTGGCGAATGATCTGAGGGTCGAGTCAGCGAACCGTCGCCTGCTGGATGCGCTTGGGCCAATTTTGGATATTTGGCTCGAGCTTTTTTTCGTTTCGTTTGGTGCAGGTGCTGACCGGGCATGGTTGCTTCGACCAGTTTCTGCACCGCATCCAGCGGGAGGATTACCACTACTACGCACTACCACACACTACACACCGAGTGTCCGTCGTGGTCTGGGGAACGGTCGGCCCTAACATGCGTGGTCGGCCGGTCGCTCTCCCTACCCCAACTTCTGCGAGGGATGGCGGAGAGCAGGGAAGTCTTGCGGCGGTCTCTATCTTCTGTGAGACCGTCATGTCCCAAAAGTAAGCGGCAAAAAGGGAGTGGAAAAGAAATCGAGCTGAGGATCGTTAATGCCTGGAAGAGCTTCTGGTCCATGAAGGACTACATGAAGGGTAACTTTCCACTCTCCCTAAAACGAAAACTCATCGACGTCTGCATTCTGCCCGTTCTAACCCATGGTGTTCAGGCCTGGTCTTTGACCGAACATCAAAAGTTCAAGCTCAAGGTTTGTCAACGAGATATGGAGCGAAGTATTCTGCGGATCAAAAGAACCGCCAGAATCAGGACTACTGTTATCCGCTCTAAAACCGGCATTATTGATGTTGGTGAGAGATCGGCAAAACTGAAGTGGAACTGGGCAGGTCACGTGGGTCGAATGGACGCCGGGAGATGGGCAAAACTAGTCACCGAATGGCAACCGAACGGTCGTCGGCCAAGGGGAAGACCTAGGATGGCGCGATGATCTCGACGCTCAAGACCTAAACTGGCCATCTCTAACTACAGATTGGCAGAAATGGAGAGAATTGGGGGTGGCCTTTGCCTAATAGTCACAACAGGCTAAATAAAAAAGAATTATATTTGAGTAATATAAATATCTTTAATAATAATTAAGACCACAAAATCCTTAAATTAATTGAAATGTCGTCGTCTTTGGGCTTAACCAATAATTAAATTGTAGAAATACCTTCATAAATTGTTCACAATTTGAACATTGTGTGTGCGGTGTCGCGGGTATTCCTGATGGAATGTCCGTAAAACTGTTGGTAAAGAAGATCTGGGAGTCCGCCAAAGTCATTATTATGACACGATAAAAAGATATTGGACATCATTCAAATTATGAAAATGTTTTTTTTTAGTTTCCATATCTGATTTTGCCGCCCCCTTGCACATGCCGCCCTTGTGCGGTGCACGCCCTGCACGCCCGCTCCTGGCGGGCCTGCTCGTAACTCGAAGATAAAATTAAACCCAGTGATTTGTCTTTTAAACGCTTTTATGGACTAGTGCACATTTACTTTAGAAATAAAGTTGGTAGATCAAACTACATGCATAAACACAGCTCAAAGCTAGACCCAAATACTGTCCCAAAAACCTTCACACCTTCATCATTGTCGATAAAGCTCGTAAACGCTACGAATAACCATAATACTCGTAGCATTTGCGAGCTTTAGAGTGGCCTTAAATCAAAAAAATATATTTGTGGTTTTTAGGACTACATTGATCTTCAAAGCCAATTTTTATTTCCCATCAAATCACGACGTAACACTCAAAACAATAAATGATTTTATTTTGTTTCGAGGCTTTAAGTTACTCTAGTCTCTAGCTCTAGTCTAGCTCTATTACTGCTGTTTTCCTTTGTTTTTTTTTTATTTAAAGCTTGAAGGTTTTAATGTTAAATCTAGAAACGAAGTGATTAAAAAAAGAATCACTGGTATTTCCAGGCGTGAAGCCGCACGTGTGCGAGGAGTGCGGCAAGGCGTTCTCCCGCAAGATGCTGCTCAAGCAGCACCAGCGCACGCACTCGGGCGAGCGGCCGTACGCCTGCCCGCACTGCGACCGGCGCTTCGCCGACCGCTCCAACATGACCCTGCACCTACGACTGCACACAGGTAAATTTCATCAACTGCATGTTTTTTTTTCTTAACTGACTACGAAGATGACGTGGACCATCATGCGGATAAGCATTGCGCCGACCGCTCTATGGTTACTTGAATCCTTCATCGGACACACTCATCAGAAAGGCCTCCCTAGCTACGACCGTGCCTGCTCCCTTATTAACAATGCGTCGGATTCGGTTTCATCTCAGAAATGATTACCTCTTTCTTAACTTAAGCAATTGACAGTGACAAAGCATAGGTTTTCAAAACCCGTTCAGAAAAGCATTGTGAATAGGAAGTCTGGTTACTCGTTGAGGCTTCAATCAGTAATTTAAATCCAACCCATAAATAAGTAATTTCAACTTCGGTACCATATAGTTAGATTACTTGAGCCCTAAGGCCAGGGCGCTCAGGCGACCGATCGTACGTATGCGGTGTGACCCGAAAAGAAAAAAAACACTGCGACCGTCGCTTCGCCGACCGCTCCAACATGACGCTGTCTAAGGTTGCATACTGGAAAATAACGTCTGCTACCCTGTTCACAACGCGTTACACTCTGAAACTATTTTCTTACAGTTTTCATAAAACTAGGTGATACGCGACAGAGCATAGGACGTATATGGGCTGATGATGATGAACGGAATACACAAAATACTTAAACAAATAAATAGGACAGCCCATACACAGGACTAAAGTCGATGTTCATCATACAATCATGTCCTAGATGAGGATCCAACCCATTATTCCTGGAGCAAGAGAAAGAAGCTCTGGGCAAAAGAGCAAAAAAAAAATACATAGAACCGATGTTGCTTTTGAATTCTGATATTTATCATTATACATTTTTTTCTTTTCTTTACAGGTGTCAAACCGTTCTCCTGTTCTCTCTGCCCGAAGTCCTTCACCAAGAAACACCATTTGAAGTCACACCTGAACTTCCATACGGGGGCGAAGCCCTACTCGTGTCCTCGGTGCAAGCTCGCCTTCACGCAATCATCCAATATGCGCACGCACATGAAAAAGTGCAACGTTACAGAAGAGTGCACTACACCTTAATGATCAATGAGTTCAGAATAAGAATAAAAATATATTATTTTTATACTTCTTTTTACAATTGTCTATGAAAATAGGGCTAATGTTTCATACACGTCCCAACCCTGTTTTCTGAATTTATAACAGTGGTAAGCTCTATGTCTAATTTCTAGTGCTTGATTGGTACCATGTTAATATATTTTTAATATTTGCTCAAATACAATATCGTTTATTTTTCTGGTCTTCTATTTATTTACGAAAAAAATAATATCAAAGATATAAATCATTAAATTAATTATGGACGTGCAAATTCATTTTTGGAAGAGACTCCTGCATCCGATTTATAAAATATTTCACGAATATACCATTTTCGTCATTATATCATAATCTTATCTTAGGCTGCCCAGACCTTTCAAAATTTACAAACGGCATTTAAATTTTAGCCAGAACACATAATTAATGTTAATATTGCTAACTGATCTGTGTTCCGTCCAATATATGAGTCTTCAATTTCTTAAAGGTAAAAAAACGTAGCCTACGTACCTACTTGACATCAAATCAATGTTTGAAGTAACTCTTAATGAGTAAACCTTCAAATCTACACTAATATTATAAAGAGGAAAGATTTGTATTTTTGTATTTTTGTATTTTTGTATGTTTGTAATGAATAAACTCAAAAACTACTGGACCGATTGCAATAATTTTTTCACCATTAGAAAGCTGCATTGTTCAGAAGTTACATAGGCTATATAATATCACGCTAGGTCCTATAGTTGTGGAGCAGTAACCGAAAATGTTTCAAAAACGGGGAAAGTATCGTTTCTGAGGCCTTCCGTGGCGTGCGCTGAGCATATACTTAAAGTTATACAAAAAAGCTCTATGGATGAATTGTTCATCTTAACATTATCTTTAAAAAAATCCGCGAGAGCTTAAGTCTACCTTTCATAGTTTACCCATAACAATCGTTTTAATGATTTAGATGTTTGCTCCAAAGTAATCTTCTATATTAATAATTTTGTCAAGGGGTACGGTAGACTCGATTAAAACCTTACATGAATAATAAAACATCAAAAAATAATGATTTCGAGTCGACAACATATATCCGCAAATTTCGGATTGTCGAGTATTTTGTTAAATTCAAAATGTGTTGACAGACGAATCACAGTCACCATCTTGCCGGAATTATTGAGTGAATATTCATTGACGTTTCGCGGAAACATTGTTTTTGACACATTTTTTATGATATACTCTTTCAGGGCGATAACAGATACTGATGAAGAATAGATAATATAATTTTATAAGGACCTTTGCCAAATTCTAGGATTGACTGACCTATCGACGCACAGCCTAAACGGCTAAACGTAGGCACTTGAAATTTGGACCGGACGTAGCTTAGGTACCATAGAGGTGCACTAAGAAAGGAATTCTCGAAATTCTCACGGGAACGGGAATAATCGGGAAAATCCTTTTGTATGAAAAATCTAAACCGCTGAAGTTAGATGCTGTAAATTTGACATGCAGGTACCATAATAAACTTAAAGCTTAGGTGAAACAGGATATTGAAAAATTCTTACGGGAACGAGAGTTAGCAGGATAAACTTTTATATGTTAAATCCTGTAGTCCACGCGAACGAAGTCGCGGGCACAGCTATATGTAATATAATAATATTATAAAGAGGATTTTTTGTTTGTTTTTTTTTGTTTCGAATAGGCTCCGAAACTACTGCACTGATTGGAAAAAATCTTTCACTGTTGGAAAGCTACACTATCCCTGAGTGTCATAGGCTTTTTTTTAGATAAAAAAAAATAGATTTCTCTTACGGGGTTAAAATATATTACATAGAGATAGAGATATCCCCGAAGCGAAGCGAGGGCGGGTCGCTAGTTATTTAATAAACGTCATGAACAGTTACGTACTTGTTCCCATAGAGCTTAGTTCATTAGTCAGTGAAATAAGAGTTGTTGGAATCTTCATCTCGTCATCTCAGCTTTGTTGGTACTTTTTAAATGTTTTTTTTATATAAAGATAATAATACTGGCTCGAGTGGCGAACTTTTACTTGAAAATGTAACTGCCATGTGAGGTGCTCGTTTGCTCTACCAGCTCGTCGTTGTGGCATTCCTCATTTTAGGGTCTAGCTAAGCTTGTTGTTATAGGTAAGCAAATATATCACTAGAAAAATTAATAATGGATAATTAAGTTTGCCTTTTACCTGAAATCAATAACAGCTCGTACAGAATAGGTATTATCACCTCGAGAGGCTTAAGCCTATATCGTAGTTAGATATATTAACTAAAATTGATATGATAACAAAATCTTTATTTTGCTATAATTTTTTATCTTCTAATATAAAGTCTGGTCTTTTTGTGTCTAATGTCCTTTTTATCTCAATCATTAGCGGATTTAAACAAGTGTTTCGGGTGTAAGGAGAGATCCTACATTAAAATTGCTAGCAATATATGTCGTGCGTGTAACTTTGCTCAAAAGCTTTTCCACATCCTCCAACATTCATACAGCCATAACGGCTATCTACACTAATATTATAAAGAGGAAAGATTTGTATTTTTGTATTTTTGTATTTTTGTATTTTTGTATTTTTGTATGTTTGTAATGAATAAACTCAAAAACTACTGGACCGATCGCAATAATTTTTTTCACCATTAGAGAGCTGCATTATTCAGAAGTAACATAGGCTATATAATATCACGCTAGATCCTATAGTTGTGGAGCAGTAACCGAAAATGTTTCAAAAACGGGGGAAAAGTATCGTTTCTGAGGCCTTCCGTGGCGTGGGCGGAGCATATAGTTAAAGTTATACAAAAATTTTCTATGAATGAATTGTTCATCTTAACATAATCTTTAAAAAGTCCGCGAGAGTATATGCCTACCTTTCATAGTTTACCCATAACAATCGTTTTAATGATTGAGATTTTTGCTTCAAAGTAATCTTCTATATTAATAATTTTGTCAAGGGGTACGGTAGACTCGATTAAAACCTTACATGAATAATAAAACATCAAAAAATAATGATTTCGAGTCGACAACATATATCCGCAAATTTCGGATTGTCGAGTATTTTGTTAAATTCAAAATGTGTTGACAGACGAATCACAGTCACCATCTTGCCGGAATTATTGAGTGAATATTGTGTCAAAACTAATTTTCTTCAGTCATTGACGTTTCGCGGAAACATTGTTTTTGACATATTTTTTATGATATACTCTTTCAGGGCGATAACAGATACTGATGAAGAATAGATAATATAATTTTATAAGGACCTTTGCCAACCTTTGCCAAATTCTAGGATTGACTGACCGACGCACAGCCTAAACGGCTAAACGTAGGCACTTGAAATTTGGACCGGACGTAGCTTAGGTACCATAGAGGTGCACTAAGAAAGGAATTCTCGAAATTCTCACGGGAACGGGAATAATCGGGAAAATCCTTTTGTATGAAAAATCTAAACCGCTGAAGTTAGATGCTGTAAATTTGACATGCAGGTACCATAATAAACTTAAAGCTTAGGTGAAACAGGATATTGAAAAATTCTTACGGGAACGAGAGTTAGCAGGATAAACTTTTATATGTTAAATCCTGTACTCCACGCGAACGAAGTCGCGGGCACAGCTATATGTAATATAATAATATTATAAAGAGGATTTTTTGTTTGTTTTTTTTTTGTTTCGAATAGGCTCCGAAACTACTGCACTGATTGGAAAAAATCTTTCACTGTTGGAAAGCTACACTATTCCAGAGTGTCATAGGCTTTTTTTAGATAAAAAAAATCGATTTCTCTTACGGGGTTAAAATATATAACATACAGATAGAGATATCCCCGAAGCGAAGCGAGGGCGGGTCGCTAGTATTTAAAAAATATGTAATAGGATAGTTGAGCAATTATAAAAAAAATCATTTTGAAAATTCTTAACTCCAATTCTTCCAATGTACTAAGGTATTGTACGAATACAATATCATGCTTCTGGTGCTTGCTACTAAGTCGATCAATAGATAAGGTTACCAGAAAATTGTACCTATTTCTATCATAACATACCTACTAATATTCTTAAAGCTAAAATACATCTCCAAATACAGAAACCAACAACCACCTTTCGAACAAACAATGTATTTTTCATACGAAATCTACTAAGTTGGATATATTGTTTTGTTGTATTAGGGCAAAGCCTATTTTACTATCTAGTACTTGTAGGCTTTGTGCATCCAGTTCCTAGATGAAATTGCATGAAAAAATTGCTTTAGAAAGTAGTATCGCCCACTTGAGCTACCGAGACAGGTTTCCAGTTGATAGAACTGAGAGAAATTAATGTCTGTTGCACTGTTTTAGTAGGTACTAGAGTTCTATGAACGGTGGCGTTTTTCCAGTGACTAACACTAGCGCTTTCAGTTTTCAGTCAATCACATGGTCTAAATAGCACTAAGGCTAATGTGCTATTTGGACGGATGGAACCTCATTCATCATCCAGTCTAGTGTGTTTTAGTCCATGTTTTTAGGTATAAAATGTATAATAAAACCACGATTTATTTATTTTTACTCCTGTTTTAATGGATTTGGTGTTTTAAAACAATCATTGATCAAGGTGTACAAAATTACAGGCCTTTACAGTAGGTAAGGTTTTGGCGCATTAAGTAGTTACATTACTCATATAAGGTGTAGGCGAGTCCATTATATTATAAATACTGTAGCTGAAGTTACCGTGATACATACACTGATATTATATTGCTTACTTTGCAGTACCATATTAAGGTATTGTACTTAAATTATGTACGATCTATCTTCCTTAGATGTTATTAATTTTTATACAAGATTGTTATATATTATGATGGTATTATGACTGATTTATTACAATTTAATAAAATATCGAATTAATTTTATCCCGTCACTGAGTTATTTACAGAGAACATAATATTTAAGACAAGTCGTAAATATCAGTAGGCTAATCGAGTTCTATATAATTATTGTATTGAGTATACGTTCTTGATAGACAATAAACCTTAGTGTTTTACTTTGGTGCAAAATTTGTGCAAGTATTAAGACTAGTAAACTCGATTAGACTTCTGATAGTAAATTTTCAGAAGGGCATATAATTTATTACGTAGGAATTACCTATGTAATGAACCTGATACTATCAAAGTTAAACACTTTTCTAAGTGAGTTAGCTTTGTACCAACTGCTCACTTGGTATATTATCAGATTTATTACATGCTTAAGATCTACCTATATAAGTACCCAAGTATGCGAATCTGAAACATCGCAAATATTAACAAATCCAGTTATCAATAATATAAGGAATGGCGAGAAGTTCTTACGACTGAAATTCATTAAATATCCATTTACTTAAGATACTTGAGGAAGTGTTATGATAGATAACAGTTTAGCATTACAATACAACTGGTATTATTTTGTAGTACCTAAAAGATACGTGTAATGTGGAAGTATTATTACAAAGTCGGTATTTATAATGATTACATGAGCAAACAAGTATTTTGAATTTAATAAGACTTTTGAGAAAATTTCAAGGGTACCTTTTAATTATGTAAATTATAGAATAATTAACTATTCTATTTAATAAAGTAGGTTTGATTTGAGTACAAGGACAAATAGAGGATAACATCACTTGTTACAAACGGCCAATTTCCAGCTGAACATTTCTCAGCGTTTTTTTTTGGCAGACACCCTTTAAACCCTGTACATTACCTTTAAAAATATATAAAATCTATCAAATACCAATGACATATTCTATAAAGAATATTACGACAACGAAAGTATGTAAGGTACGTAATATAAGGTACAATAAGCGCGAATATCAAGAATTGAATCTTTGACGTTTATTTAACCGGGCTAAATTGCCTCTATATTATAAAAAAACATACAGTTTATCAAAGATTCAACCTATTACTCCGTTATATAATACCAAAAGTAGCACATACGTGTGCGTATCAAATAATAGAATAATCTGAAAAAAGTCTCATAACACTTTCATCAATACAAAATTGGCTTTGTAAATCGCAGGTATAAAATATACAGGTAATAATTCTACAAGGGGTTGCATGTAAAAACCTTAAACGTATGAACAATAGAAATATACAAAAAGCTATCGTTTGGTTTTACATCACGTATAAGCCGTACCTTAGACTTCATTAATTACTTTTGCGCTCGACACTTACACATCATGTAAACCATGGCTTACGCTTAATATTCGCCAAACATTACATTATATATTTATCTCAGCCTTTTCAAATAGGAGAATCATAATTAATTGAAATTTGGAATATAAAATAGTAACTAGTAGACTCGGTGTAATTAACATTACATGTAGTAAATAGCGACAGGCCGTAGCGCGGCGCTGGCTACTAATCTACGATGTGAAGCACCATTTGTTCTAGCGTAGGGATAATGTACACAATCCGTCGATTTTAAATCTAAATATCATTAGAATTAAGTTGATGCACATATGCGCTTACTCTCCGAATTATTCGTTAGGAACAATGATTTAAAATACTATTCAAACATTTTAGGATAACTTAAAATATATTAACGTGCTCGTTTGGCACTTAGCACTAATTCGATATTTCTGTAAAATAAGTATATAAAAAATAACTTGGCGTGGAACGGTCAATGCAGATAAGTATATAGTTTGACGAGTTAAAAACATAGTGACATAAATCAAGAATTTCTTTGGTGAAATTTGAAAAAAGGTTATTGCGCTCGCTTATGTTTTTATTAAGACTCAAGTTCCCAATCAAAAAGTTTACCGGCACATAAACAAAATAAAGATTTAATATATTACAAAATGCTTGCTTGCACGTTGCATGTGTAATCGGTAAAATATTTACATTGCATAGAACTTTTTAAATTAAATAAAGTCGATGTCACAAAGATCCTATTTACAATAGAATAAATTTCTACGTTTATGTATAAAATTGAGCATTATATAAACAAGGGCTGCTGAATCCTTAACTATAAATCTATGAAAAATGCTTAAAATTATATAATACAAAACCCCATAGGGCCCTAATTCTACGTAAGTACTTAGTACTTATTAACGTCGCAATGCACTCATTAAACTATTTTTTACAAATGTACAACGTAATGTTCGTATCGTAATCTCATAGCCACTCGATATGGCGAGCCGTAGCTCGTCTGATCGTCCTTACACAAATACTTTCGTTTGATCACAAAACTGGAATCACATTGTGCGGCGGGGGATGACGCGTCCGGCGGGAGGTCGGGCGGGCTCAGGTGCACTCGATGATGAGGGGCTGGCTGGACTCGATGACGCTGGGGCGCGGCTCGGCGGCGGGCGCGGCGTAGTGCTGCGGCGGCTCGGCGTACGGCGACAGCGGCGTCAGGTGCGGCGTGGTGGAGTGCAGCCCGCCCAGCGCGCCGGGCGAGTGCACCTCGTACGCCTCGTGCCCCTCCCTGTCGTGGCAGTCTTTGTCGACGTTACCTGCAAAGTGCACGCGAAAATGAAATCGGCGCGTTCAGCGAGAGCGCAAGTGAAAGTTGCGGTTCACCTACGAGGAGAAAGTGCAGCGCGCTGCAGTTGCTCTCGAGACTACCGACGCGGTTAATCGTCTTCCCAATATTGTGAATTTATTATGAAAAATATTAATAATTTTGTGATCTTCGAAATTGTGTGAACCCAAAAATCTGTGTTTATTGCTTTAAATTGACAATATAGTAAATGTGTAAAAATCTTACCTATACATTCAGTGTGGGCAGCGTTGGTGATAGCGAGTACTTCCTCGATGTTGTTCGGTTTACAGCTAGTGGTTTTCCAGTGTGTGCGGAGTCCAGAAGCGCTGATGTACTTCTTGTCACAGCCTTGGCACACGTATGGCCTGTCGTTTGTATGCAATCTCTTGTGAAGTTTTAGATGAACAAACTGTGTAAACTTCTGCATACATAGGTCGCACGCGTACGGTTTTTGTCCCGAATGTAAGCGTAGGTGAGTCTTGAGATTGGATGTTGAAGAAAATCTTTTCTTGCAAATATCACATTGATGTGGTTTTTCGCCCGTGTGCACTAGATGGTGTTTTTGTAAATGTGCGAGCTGTGTAAATGATTTGTTGCACACATTGCATTTAAATGGCCGTTCACCTGAGTGTGTCCTTAGGTGAACCTTAAGATTAGAAAGCTGCCCGAATGTCTTGCAGCATACATTACATTCGTAATGCATTTTTCCATCTTTCTTCTTCAAGGGGTATGGGAGGCTTCTGTAACCTCGCGAGGCTTGTGAATTCGGACTGATGGGTGCTACCATCAGGCCACAGGAACCATCAGGGCTCATGCTACCATGCGCTGGTACTAGTTGACTGTTCATGTTCGAATTCTGAATCAAACTCAGCTGCGAACAGTTTTTCAGAGTGATTACACTGGTGGATGACGGGTAGTGATGATTACTCTGACTGTTTGGTGATCTCTCGTATTGATGAGAAGATGTCACGGTTGGAGAGTAAGTATTCGGTGGAGATCCTAATTGAGTGATGATAGTAGAGTTTGGTGGGGAATATAAGTTGTATGAGTAGTTCGGGTAGTGACTTTCATACCGAGTTTCTCTTATTTCCCTTATTTCTCTGATTTCTCTGATTTCTGTTGTGTGCGGGATGGAATGCGGTGGCGATGAGGAGTACACTGATGCTGCGCTAGGAGCAGGCAGTTGTTGCGGCAGCGGCAGTAGTGACGGCAATGGCGTTAAATTTGAACTTGAGTCAGGGCTGCAAGCATTTCCATACCGTTGACTTTTCTTGTATGAGTAAGCCATTTCCGTAGGCGATGACGGTGGAGGCGTAGCGTTGGGCTGCCTTCTGTTAGGATCATTATTATTTGTATCAATTCGATTTCCAGTGAGTATTGTTTCCAAAATTCTTGT
Organism: Maruca vitrata; assembly: GCA_039566165.1. Taxonomy (NCBI): domain Eukaryota; kingdom Metazoa; phylum Arthropoda; class Insecta; order Lepidoptera; family Crambidae; genus Maruca; species Maruca vitrata. The sequence continues at coordinate 8,608,044 of CM076917.1, read as the reverse complement.
GTCTGGAGGAGAATACCTCATGAAAGCTGGTTGTGGCGATGGTGACATGGCGCCATCCTCATAATATGGTTTAGCGATGGGAATCAAAGTATTTTGTGATGGTTCTAGTACTATGACCGTCGAAGTGGCAGGATCACGCCGTGGTGGTGACAAATTTTGTGGTGTTGTATTGGCAACTTCTTCGGCAATCATCAATTCCTTTTCACTTTCACAATCCATGTCTTTGGGGCTCTGATACTGATATGGCCTAGGAATCTTCTTCTTTAGTTTTCTGTAGTCATTACGGTGCATTTCTTGATCCATTTTTTGTACAATAACTGTTTCTTTTGGTTCGTTGGTTTTATTTGAGCAATCTAAAACGTAATTTTCAACATCGGAATCACTTGAATCTTCCGGTGGGGTGAACTCATCATGATAACCATTGCTGTGGTATCCTTCGTCTGATCTGACAGAGCCGTCGTTTGGTGTCAATTGTGGCTCGTAATGAGCAGGTCCGCAATGAGTCAAGCTTGGGGATTTATTACCCAACTTATCTTGATGATTTTGAGCCATTGGGGATGGTCCACGCATGTCTCTTAGATGTTGATTTTGTGCCGGTGACCTATTGCTATATACCCTTGGGTTTTCCATTTGATGTATTACGACATGAGAAGTACTTTCTTTGTGTTGGATGATTAAAGTAGGGTTTTCTCTATGATGCACTTTTACTGGCGAAGGAGGTTGCATCAAACCGTTGGGTGATAATGGTGTTTGTTCACTAATGACAGGACTATCCTGTTTATTAACTACATTTGTGGGTATATCAGTCCTTACAATTGTTCTCTCATTTTTGTTTCGCGGGTCTTCCCGAGACATTAAATTAGGACTATCGTTAAAGAGTTTGTCACTTGCTTCACGTTTCCTTCGGCGACTTGGGATTTCTGTTTCTAGCAACTCCTTTGCATTTGTTAAGCCTAGAACGTATTTCATATGGTTAAAGGCTATTTCTGGATGAACTGGTGCTGGTGGCAAGCCATATGCTTTTTTAATTGATTCTTCTTTACCTAAAAAAGAAAACGATAATTAATGTCTTGTACAAATAGTATGTTAGGCATTCATCATTCATATTTACACAAATTTTGATAAAAACTTACATATGGAGTATGTTGTTTGTTCCGGATCGATTTCATAACCGAGCCTTGTCGCAAAATCTTTGCAGTACCAAACCATGAGCTCTTCGTTTGGCATGATGTCTCTGTAAACAAAAGGTGAAATTAAAAAGTGAATATTGGGACCTGTTGAGTGTTGATTGTGAGTGATGTGTTCAGTGTTGATCGTAAGTGGTGTGTCAGTGTCGTTACCTGATTGTGTAAAAGTAAATGTGCTCCTGGTGCTGGCAGGCGACGAGGTTCATCACTGAGAGCGAGTACGCGGACGCCACGTATCGCATCCAGTTCGCAACACTCGTGTCCGACCCATCCAGGTAATAGTAGTCACTGTCTTTGAATATCTGTAATGAGAAAAATACCTTTAATACTATGTGCGAGATGATAATATTGCATGCAAATTTTTACGCGTCTAGTCGCCTAATCATTTGTCAGTCGTCACTCAAAGTTGTTAATTGAACTCGCTTGTATATATTTAGAACGAGTGACCCGATTTATCATTAGGTGAATTTATATTTAGGTGTAAACATTTTCATCCGGAGTAGTTTAAAATCAGTTAATAGATAAAGACGTAAAGAGTAGTTTTCTTTTTATAGTATGTGTACATGAATATCACCCGTAGTTTTGAAAGTCTTATTAACTGCATAAGTATTTACTGGGTATTACAGAAGTAACTAGCACTTGGCAGTTACATTACATAATTTTGAGTGCACATGTGCAGTATAGCTCACGTGGCACGTGCAGGATATTTACAATGCGCGTGCAGCTGATACGGAGCGCCGGCGGGAGTCAAGGCCGAGATGCAATGTCACTGTTTGTTATACAAGCCGGAAGATAACACAGGACTTACAGTTTATTAATTATTATTATGTCTATAGCACTGAGCTAATACCGCGCATGTACACCGTAACAATTAGTCTTCGTTTTCAATTAATATTTACGAATCAAAGATGCAACGTTTTAAATTCAGTATGTATCTTAAATTATAATGACTGCTAAAATGAAGGTAATGGTATGTGAATGGGTGCTAGTAATTTGGATATAAATGTTAATGCTCATGTACCTATTTAAAGCAACTAATCGTTTACTAGAATACCGCCACCGTGATAATGAAAAGGAAACCCAATCTCACCTTAATATTTCCATATGTATGATGTCTGACAGTTTCCTGTACCTGGCCCAAAATAGAGAGGAATTGGTTAGTTAAGAAAGAATGCATATTGTACATAGCTTGCGTATTGTGAAAACATACACCACGCTTGTAAGTTAGTTTGAATATCAGGGGTAGGTAATTACAATTTAATGGTATATTTACAAAATTACGCCTTAACCAAAGTATGATAGCGAAGAGCTAGTACCTAAATGATCTATGTGAAAAGCGAAGTAGAAGTGTTTACTCAAAGGTGAAAAGCCGAGTACGTAATATATAGCAACATGACATGAATGTACAAAGTACAATTTTAACATTGTTCAGACATTTGATTATGTAAGTGTTTTGAATAGACTGCGTCATTCTCTCACTTCACTCTCATTTACGACGTACCTACTTGTTGATTGATCATAGTTTGTGTTTCATGGTATGTTGCTAATATTGGTCGCTGATCGATTGTTAAACGCTTGTAAACTTACCCTCCAGCAATATCTCCAGGATATTTTGTCATTGGGTATGCTGGGCGTCCGGGTGCCCTCGAAAGGACCGAAGCGGGTGCCTCTCGGGATCACACCGATGCTCCACACGCCTTCCGTCTGTGATAAAAAGATACTTTAAACTACCACTCAATTGTAGCATTTGATCATTATATTGCCACTTAAACGAGTAGGTACGGACTAATTATCTTGCTACTATGAAGGTTTATAGTGAATTTGTATTGTTTGTTATCGTAATTAAAATAGCAATTACTCAGTTATATAATTACTAGCCTGTTTTCTTATGTGTGAAAGTGAAAAACAACAAAATTACAGCTGCATAAGTAAACTTCTTTCAGTATATGACGAGATTAATTTGAATGGTTTTACAATAAAAATAATCTTATTTTTTTTAACAAAATAAAAAGTGAGTGAAAGGGTGAGTGCGACAGGCTCAATACGATCTATTGTGCCTGTCGACCTCATATTTGGATCTCACTACCGCTTACCATCAGGTGGAGTGAGGTCATCTTGTTAGCCTTTTATAAAAAAAAAAAGTTACAAAGAAAATTATGAACAATGATTCTGTTGTATTGTACTTACGGGAGTGTTAGGAGTAGATAATACTGCAGACGGTCTCAGGGCCAGGCTCCTGGGCAGCGTCCTCTCGGCCCGGCTGGGGGTGCCGCGCTCGCAGGGCACGTCGGGCACTATATACACCGTGAGCCTCTCGAACTCTTCCTCGCGCATGCGCGTGACGTCGTAGGCGCCCGCGCCGCCGGCGGCCGCGCCCGCGCCCGCTGGGCTGCCCGTGCGACCGACCACCGTCGTGCTGGGTACTTCTTCACTTGTTGACTGTTGGACAAATTAAACATTAATAAAGAATCCCATTGGCCATTTTGATGGGTTATTGAAAATGTCTTATCAAAGTTAACCGCAACTGGAAGATCCGTAATAGTGGTTAGGTATTACCAAAGTGAGCATTGCTACATTACCTAATCAGTCTCTATCATTATTAAATGGATTAGATTGGATCCCAATTTTACTTTCTAAATATAATATTTCGACATTTTGACGGATGGTTCAAAGGCGGAGTGTGCCTCCATTACAAATTAATCTGGCTGCAATATGGAATCTTCCTGTAGGATCCCTGGGACGATGCACAGTTATTAACAATAGTCGCTTTTAGCATGTATTTGTACGTTTTTTCTGGTAGTTTAATGGTTTTTAAGTCCGTAAGCATATGTTTGGGGACCACCTTTTTAATATTTTCTTCAGTAAAGTTTTACATAATCTTGATGTTTTTACAATGTTGTTTACCAATATAGCACATTCTACTCACTCTTTGTACATTGACCCTGATCACGACACAATAAGCCAGCATGGCGTTGTAGCGTAGTTTAGATATTTCTTCAATGATACAAAATGGAGTTCACTCGACCAAAGCTTTTAGAATTATAAAGGTGTTTGAACTTTAAACGTTCAGCTTCTGATTATGGTTTTACTTTAATTGTGTGCAATCGTTATTAATTTTCGATACTTTTGATTATTCGTCCGTTAATTAAATATTATTTACGGTAAAACTGAATTTAAAATGAATGGTTTGTTTTCCACTTTTGTATTAACAGTTCTAGTATGGAGATGGCTCTCCCAAATGCACCGGTAGGACATTTTCCCGAAAAATATGCAAACATTGTCGCAGCGGAATGCATTTCCCCTTTACAGGCTGTGTGCATTTTCGGCGTCGTTCCATTTTGGGTGTTAAGATGTGAGAGGAAGAGTTTATTTCCGGGTAGTGGAGGCGACAAGCGGCGCTCGATAAAGGGGCGGCGCGACTACTGACCCAGTTCTGTGACGAGTGCGCACTTTCAACTGCGCACCGACTTCCCCTTTGCCTATTTATATTTCCGCAAATTCGATTGATCTCTTAAATTTTTCATTGGCTTTGATACATTAGCCTATTTACATAAGACACTGAATCTATTTCCCCTTTCGTTATGATTTATAATTCTTTTATAAAAAGTTGGTATACTTACTAGTCTCATTTTGATGATTTTTTAGAAAATGTTTAGATCAATTTCTCATAATTTTATATCCTGCGATAGTATAACTAGTACCTGAAACAAAATAATATTACAAATTAGATGACGTTATATTACAAACAAAAACATGGTCAAAATGGGAACCCATAGTCGTTGTTTAGTTGTTATTTTCCATGGTTAGATATTTTGTAAGTTAATTAACAGTTCACAAAATGTCATTGGGTTAGGTCAGAGAATATTAATGTGTAGGTAATAGGTAAACAAAGATAATTATTATTTATATTTGCTACAATTCACTTCCGCACGTCGAAATAGCGTAACCTACGATTTCAAAATAAATTTAAAGTAATGTTACTTTTACGGTGCTAAATCAAAAATTATTGCTCTTTTTGTTGATGCCGCATTGAGCATTTGCCAATTTGGCAGCGGCACGTGGAAGCACGGAAAGGACTCGATGGCTTATTCGAACAAATTCTTGGTGTTTGGTAAACAAGCCCAGGTAACATGCGAACATAATACGTATTTCAATACGACTTCTAGGCGGAAGAAAAGTAGTGTCTAAAGTTCACTGACGTCATTATTACAATTTGGCATTGAATAGCAACTAAAAAATTTCATAAATACTTATTTTTATGAATTTTACTTTGTAATTACAGAAACAATTTTGTTATCTAATTCTTGAAAATGCGGAAGAAAACATGCTATGTCTTGTTTAAAATTATGAAATTAATGGTCTCTATTTCAAAAGAATTATGCAAAGACTTGCAAACATCTCTAACTAATATTCATGAATGTTGCAATTTTAGCCTTACCTATTCTGGATATAAAAGTTTCATTATTAATTGTCGCCAGGTACATTTTACGTTTTCATTCTTAGAGCATTCTATGTTCCTCACATGGGTTGCACAATGTAACTACGTTATGCATTCAATGGAGTCTGTAGGCGATAGAGGAAATGCTTGCTCGCATCTGCAGCGCGTAGGTTCCCAAAGGGACGGACGGTTGCTTGAGCAATCGCTAAGTTCAACACTTCGTTGCATAATTGCATGGACTCATGTCGCGGCCGTCGACTTCTTACGATGGGAACGGAAAATTTGGTATCCAAACCGGGCCCATTTGACATTCAAATTCTTGCGCAAGCGCCGCCACAGCGCTGCATTGTAAACATTATGCGATGCATCTGTAATGGTTTTGTAATCGCATCCAGGTACCGGTCTCTGTGTGTATCATACATTTTTCAAAGCGTCAGAATACATTTCGTTTTGAGTAGACCTAAAAGTACATTTATGAACTTTTGTCTTACCCTACATTTTATATAAGTACCATGGTATGGCGAAAACGCAAAGAATACGTCAACAAACTGTAGTAAGCAGTATAATTATTAAATACTCATAATAACCTACGAATCAACTTTCCAGAAACTACATCCGTATATATTTTTCAAATTATGACATTTTCAGCGCCGTTGTTTATTCCTGCTAGTTGGTTTTAGACTAACAGCATTTAAAAAAATAATTGTCATAATTTAGAAATGCTTATTCGTTGAATCTTTCATTAATGTTTTAAAGTCAAACCAAGTACTAATTATGTAGTTATATTATATGTGTACAATATAGGCCTATAATTTATAAGCTGTAATTATGTGCATCGGATTATTTCATAGTGAATTATTATCCTTATTTATTGAACAGAAATTAATCTTCTGTTACAGTAATCATTATAAAATTATTTATATTAACTCGGAGTTTACTTTATGCGTTATCCCATAATGTTTGCTAATTTACAACAGTTATCGTATTATGGGCTAAAAGTGAACGTGGTTAGAAACAAGCCGTTATATAAGTAACACTAGATAGGTATAAACAACAATAAGAGAAAACAGTGCCAAAATATGAGTGACGTAGGTATTTTATTCTAAGTGAAACCGACATCGATTATAAGTCCAATAATAAACATTGCGATGCCATTGTAATGAATTATCATTTCAAATTAAGTCTCATTTTGGCAAGTGACCGAAATGGTGGAAGGTTGATTCACTTTAAAGTAACTTCCTTAGTTTTGAGAGCAAGAAAGTACCTACCGTGGTCAAAATTTGATTTATTTGTTAATATAGAGATCTGCATATTTTGTTTGTTCAGAACTGAAATATTTTTATGACAAGAGTTTAATCATGCACAATAATGTAATGTTTATATTCCTACCAACTTCAAACATGACTATACATTGAGGAAAGAGTAAGTACCTACATTACTTCAAAAACTTTCCCAGTGCAGTAAACTGTAAACACTAACATATAAATGGAAGTGCATCCATATCTGCGTTACGTAAGGGTGTGTTGGGGGGGGGGGGTCCGCACGTGACCGCCGGTTGCGCAAGCGCCCGCGCAATGTCACTCGGTACACGCGACTCGCATTCCGCTCAAGTTTGCCCTTACTACGACTTTTACTTAGCGTGAAATTATGTCATATAAAGTAAATAGGCTGAAATCTGATTCTTACTCTCATATGTTTTGCACTTTGCAAATGTAACATTACATTTAAGAAAATGTATTTTTTTATTAAACTAATTCATACATGTTAAAATTAATAAACATTCGGAGACAGTTACGTTTTTTTGATTTATGACAATAAGAAAAATATTGGATTCAAACGTACTCGCGAATCTTCACGGCAATCAAGGTGAAGATCAAACACCTATCTTTCTTTTCATACTGAATCTATATATTGTGAAATAAATAAATAAATAAATTATGGCACTTGCCAGATACTGTAGATGATCATTAATCGTATCTCAATCAGAACATCCTGGTACATGAATGTAGATGTGATGAATGATCACTGGTTAGCCCTACGGGTTAATGATCCCCGGGTTCGCCACGGCCAGGTGTATAATTACGTAGTTACCGCGGGGCGGCGGTGCGCATCGGCGTGTGCGCAACTAGGAAGCTGGCTTTTGCATCCGATTAAAAAATCTAATATGTTTTTTTTTGCTTAACAAAAAAGTACAATTGTAAACTGCTGATCCGTGAACTCTGCGTAAGATTACCAACGCGTTACTTATGTTACCGATGACAATTAGCGGTTTCATTACCAAAGGGGCGCATATATAGAGTCTTAGGATGTATAATGTAAATATTGAATTTTGACAAAAAAATATTGAATTAGGTACTTGCAAATTGAAAGAAAAATGCTCAGCGATATAATGTAAAAGAAGCAAAATATAGAATCATCTCTCAAACAATCGATAAAGTACCATTCGAGTGTAAAATATTTCATCAAACTCATATTACTTAAACTTATTCAACAATCACACTTCAAATAATGCCGGTCGATAAGATTATTACCATCGTATTTTCAATTAGTTTTGCTACAATTGCATAAAGTACATTCAGCTCATAAACGAAATATTTTGCTCTACATGTTGGCAATGAAAATAAATAATATACTTTGTACGTATATATAATTGGCGTAGGTCTTCAAGCAAAGTCGCGGGTTTCTACTCCAAAATGAAGCTAAGCAAAGCTGGCAACAAACAGATACTTGTAAAGTGATGACAAAAAAGGATGATTTCGCCAAAAAGGTTTAACGTATCAGCAGAAAGTAAAGTTATAATCAAAATACAATTCTAGACAAAGAGTTATAGACTCTACTGCACATACTTTGGAACGTAATCTAAACTGAAAATCGCATGCCAATCTGCGCTAGAGTGAGTGCAGTCGCGGCCGGCGCGCGCGCACCAGGAACTGCATCAACCTTGGCTCGCTGCTCTTGAACTTGCCCCGACGCGCGCATCGCCCGCGATACTATATGCGCGTTTGTTCGCAATATTCATATCTGTTTTGTAACGCGGCTTCTCGATCAATTGGGTACTTGATTGAGGGCACATTAGCCGTCAAGGAGGCTAGACGTTAGATAACGAGGCGCTTCTGTTTCCCTATTATTGTAATCTAATAAAACAATATCGCATGCATGTAAACGTATGAAATTATAGGTTTGGATTGCTTCTGTTTTGAATTTGTTGTTTTTTCAGTAGTTTATCCTACCGAGTGGAAAGCATACTTTTTAAAAATCTATCTTAGCTGGATGACAACTATTATTTATTATTAATGCTGATAAATTACTACACAACTTAAGTTATTGACAATATTAGTTTTATGATGTTACATAATTTGCTCAGTAGGTACTCTAGGTATAAATAGTGTTAGTAAAATTACAGTAACTGGATTGCATCAGCTGAATAACATTTAATATGGAATACAGCTTGGAAAGTGTTTTAGATATTTATGTAAACATGAATTGAAAATCGATTAAAACAATGGTTTCAAGATGAAATTCAGCCCGAAAATTAGAAAATTTTAGTGTTACATATTGTATACGGCTATGTACACTTGCTTTTAAATGCGGAAGTGATCAATTCACAATGAATTTGACTTATTCGTATCGATAGTATTGTGATGAATCTTTTAAAGTTTAAACCGTTTGCATGCATTATTGTCACTAGCCTTGACCAATCATAGATTGTCACGTTGGATTAGTGGGATTATGCACCCATGTATTAAATGGCATACGAGACTGCATCGGGAACGCTAACCTTGCGCTAATAATAATGCAATACGTAGATGTTTCACTAGAAATAGACGCCGGTATCGCCAGATAACGATGTTACATATTATTGCAAATGCGGAATTGCCTGGTGGCTGCTATCGGCCGGCGGCTGACCAACAACAATTCGTTTTATGAACCGATAAATCTGCGAATTGTAAAGTGAAATAATATTGGGCGTTATTCAAGTTTTGTACGTTTAATTTTAGAGTAAAATAGGTTACGCTTATTGGAAAATACGAAAAACATATGAAAAAAAAAAAGAATTATGGTCACGTATATAATATGTATTAGCAAATTATGTAATTCATTTCCGGAAGGAATTATTTGGAGTTTATTACGTAGTTTAATCGTTTTTGTTTTCATTGACTTAAGAAACGTACACTTTCTGAATTAAAACTTCCTCAACTTTTTTTTTATATGATAGGAGTTTATCTCCGATAATCGTCACAAAAGCACACATCAAATGAAATACTTACAAATATTTTCGTAATTCAAGGCATCTTCAAAGTTCAAACTAATCCTAGGACGCGTATTAGTAACAATCGTAGAACGCGCGTATCGTGAGCGGGCGCCGCTTGCATCGGGTGCGCCTACGAGCCCCGCGCGACGTCGAGCGACTTCAGGCACTCGAGGAGTATGCGGAGCGCGAGCAGCGGGACGAGCGGCCGCAGGCGGCGCGGAGTCATGGCGCGGGCTCGCGGGCGCGGCTGCGGCACCGTGCGCGCCGGCGGAGCGCGGTGCACATTATGCAACGAGCTGACGACCTGCCCCACGACTACCCGCGCGCCGAGCACTGACGCCGCGCTGGGCCCACCGACCCAGATGCACTTTTACGACGCCGAGAATGCAATCGACACACATACTCGCGTCTCGTTCCGATAAACGCATCGACGACGAAAGCGACCTGTGACGGAGAATGCGGACGAATTTGACAGCAAATGCAGTGAGTACGTCACGTTCGCGCCTACCGCTCGCCTATTAGACGAGAGCGGGACGGCGCAGCGCAGTGCGGCCGCGGGCTGCATTCAAGTTCATTACTTCCGTAGTGTGGCGGCCGCGGCGCGCGCCGTGACCATGCTCCCGATACGCGAGCATTTATTGACGATCATCTCTTCTACCACACCACCGAGAAATACTACTTTCTATGATTTCAGCTAATATTCTATACTTTCTTTTGTTTTAAATACTGAAAAGCGAGTAATTCGAATTAAAATATACGAACTGCAGCAGTATTCAGTCGTATTTCAATTCATATCCTATGGTAAATGAATACAATATTTAAACGCCATTAGCTGACATTTATTATATTCTCAATTAATTGGTGTAAATAAACCCCGTTGTAGTGTCATAAGAGAGCTAATTAAAATAAGTTGAAAACAACGTGCGAGCGAGTAGCGTGAGAACGGCAGCGAAAGCCATGGCAGGGCGGGCGGCGGCGGCCGCCTCCCCGGAACACGCTTTCACTCTCGCGGGTCGACGACACAGCCTGCACGCACCCTTACCAGGGATTCTCGATACCACCCGCCTGGTCTGTATCTCGTCGGGACGCACCCGGACGGGAGAACGGCGTGAATTTTTCGCTTTATGGTGTGTCTGGAGCGGCGGTAGTGGTAAGGGTGTCGCACCCACACTCCTCGGCGCGACGCCTCGCCGCACCCTGCCACCTACCATTATCCAATATTGATTTCACTATTTACAGCCTGTAATCTGTTAACAGCTGCAAACTGCTCGAACTCTGAATAAAGGACCCGTCGCCCGGCTCACCGGCCGACATGTACTTTGTTTGAATATTGAATAGATTTGTTTAATGCGTCCTTTATATTGTGCATGGTGTACGGTCTAGGCTATGTTTGCTTAAATATTGGTAGTATGGTATGGTCTATGAGACATAATAACATTGTTGCACATAATAACATTGTTGAAAACATTTTATCCTTCATAATAAGGCTATTATATTCTAGCTTTAATTTGGAAGCAAATTGTTGTCTAGCTAGACAGCAGAAGGAAAAAAAGACGACCAGACGGCCAATTCTCTTTTTTCTCTTGCATCATGAAACTTTTTCAGGGGCACGATTTCTGTGTGATGATTTACTAAATCACAAGTTAAATCTAATTAGGTCCATCTTACTAGATAAAATTAGTTACGTGATGTAAATACCACAATGCTATTTTGATTTCTCTCTACGCTTACTCTGTGCGTGCATTCTTTGTCACTGGGAGCAAGTGCATTCATCTAAACCCGATTAGGGCGCCCCTTGGTCGCGACCTAGGGCAATGTCTGGCGTTCGTCGCGTCCTATGACCTGTCCTAACAGCCACCCCTTAGCGCACGCATGACTGTGCTTTTGTTCTCTTTTTATGCCAATCGTGCTGAGATATCAAGTTACTCTATTCCTATATTACTCGTACAAACTTTACCTAAGCTAACAAATTCATGGGTACTACATCACTTTTTCTTATAAATTACGTATTTCAAATAATCATAAACTTTATTAAGTATAACCAATACTGTAATTGTTGTAATATAAGTAGTAGGTTATTATTATATATTGTTTAATTTTTTTTATCAAATATGTTTTAAAGGACTGTAATTTGATGTGTTATGATAAATCAAGGTTGTTTATATCGTCTAAAAGCTTATCATAATATCAAGCCGCATTATAAACACATCTTAGGCCTTCAAAGCTCGACATGCGTGCAGTTAAAAAAGAAAATTATCCATTTGACCCTTAATTAGAGCGTGAAAAGCGAAGCGCATCAAAGAAAATTCCATTTTCCATCGCCGGCGGAGGCTTGAGCGGTATCAAAACACTGAATCTTCCGGGGTGAACGGCCGCGCCACTAGCCCCGCGCGCGGCCCCGCTCGCCTCGCCGCCATGTTGCCAACATCATCAATACGAAAATTGCTAAATTATTTACAGACTGATGTCTACTTTACGAAGAATAATTCTAATGGTTGTGATGTGTGTGATGTAAGCGTTACCGTGATCTTAATTATGTTTTAGCATAGGTACTACTACTACTATAATGCGTATTCAATGAAATAATAAGTTTTATTAGAATGCTTTTTCTTTTCACTTTCTTCTTAAATCCGCAGTTCAGGTTATAAATAGTTATTTTGATTACCCAATTTAACTAGAGAATTTTCACCGTTTTTGGTTTTATCTTTTGTTAGTTTTATCCATTATTTCGTTCTAACTAAATAACACAAAATGTTGTGCGTGTATCCGATTGTAAAAATGGCGTCAACAGCTCATAGATGACGTAGGACGTCTTTTAAATGATACATTTAATATGTGTAGCTTATGCGCACGTTATCGGGCAACACCGGCGCTCGTCTGCGCTGCGAATAAATCGCAGCGTGCACGAGTGTGCGGCGGGAAATGCGTTCGCTGCAAGAGTATTGGGCGGGTCGTTGACTTCTCGCTAAATTTTCGTTCGGCGTGCGGAAACTTCGGAAGATGATTCGTGTTTTAGACGAGGTGCTGATGCGTCTAGTTTGGGATTGTACGCAGGTGTACATGAATACACAGTACTTTCGGTTTCTTTTGGACTGAAAGAGTTTTCTGACTGAAAAGACTCAATTTCAATTCATGCGTAAATTAAAGAATAGAACAAAGGTTTTCAAACAAGTATTAACCAAATCCGAAACACCTTTTGAGTATTATTTGTAATTTGTATTCTTAATTAAATTAAAATTAAAAGTAAATTGTTTCAGAATCTTAGTTATTGAAATCAAACTATAGTAAAGAAACCAAAATTAGGAGTCTCACCTATACGATAATATTTTTCAGTTTAACTTAAATAATGAATACGGTTAGCTTCCGTATTCTTTAAAAAATCTAGTATATCATACTCGCTCTTTTTGTTTTAATATGACACGTTGTTAAAAGCCTAGGTAGTCTAGATTCCTAGTCAGTTTTAATGAACTATTGCAGTTAGTTCAGATTAAAATGTTCTAAACTGCTCAATCGCTGTAGTAAGGCGAGAATTTTATAGCTGCATTGATGGTTTTGTGTGCATGGGCGCTATTGATCCTATTTAGTATAAAGCGCGGCTCTCCTCTATATCTGTAAGTGGTGGTGCCCGCAGTGCAAACTCGATTTCCCCCTTCTTGGGGTAGGCTTCAATACTCATTCATGCCTTTTCCTGCTCTGGCGGGTGCGGGCGCATATTGCGCTCCCGCTCTCGGCGCTTCCGTGTTGTGCCGGCTACATACGCGCATGCACTAGACCTAGCCCAATGCAGCGAATTTTGCGTAGGGTCGTTGTCCTCGCCTACATCTGTACCGACCTACGACTGCACCAACACACACCCACCCCATGGATCGAGCCGGTCTAATCCCTAATTCTCCACAATATCTTTCACAACTTTTAACAAACCCGATTTCACTTTTAGCAATGTGCAATTTTCTTTGTCGGTCTCAACTAATTGCATCATATTGAGACAGCCAAAGGAACGCGAAACAAAGGACCTTGTTTTATGGCCAGTTTCGGGAATAGAGAATAATGTGTGCTAAAAAATGCCATTTGCACAAATTGCGGATGCTTTAGCGAATTGTTTATTGCTTAGTCCTTTTTTCGTATACAACAATGGACATTGGACGTCAAAAAAGTGCAAACAGTACAAATGACGGCAAAAATAGTTAGGGACAATAGATAAATGACCTTAGAGTATTTTACAGACGTTTTGCTTTTTATGCGGTGGACGTTCGTGGAAACATTAGATGACGATTTTTGAACAGAAAATTTTACTGGTGAAGATAAAGGTCCGTTAGGGGTTTTTTGTATTTACAATAACCAAATTAAACAGTTTTTTGGTCATAGAGACGCTCATGAAAAATGTACATATAATATAATATTACAAAGCAATATGTACTACAATCCTTGTTAAATATAATGAAACGTTGTTAGCAACGATTTAGTTTAAATTAGTATGTAAATATGTAGCGTGAGGTTTTAAAGTTTTCGTAGGTCAGTTTTTGCATGTTAGCATATAGGTGTAGTGTCAGAATATAGTGCACAGAGGTGTGAAGTACCAGTCTAGAATGTGCTAGGGTCAAAATCCGCGCAGTATGTCAGCGTTTAGTATTCCGCGGCGGGCGGCTGCCGCCTAACGGGACCGCCCGTCTACACGGGCCTTTACTTTCATCGATCGAACTAACCACATCGTCGGTTTACTTTCCTTTGTTAGTTTTGGCTTCTAACGCTGTAAATATGCCTGATTTACGTACAATCTGTAAATAAGACGTGATGACGCGTTTATCTTAGGCTTAGGTTACAAGTCTGATATCCGATAAGGCAGGCAGTTAAGTCTTCAAATTTTCGAGTTTCATGACTATGGGTCGCTAAACTAATACGAAGAATTGACTGGTCAATGCGTTTAGTTAACTTGTACATTGATAATTTTAACTATGTATATTAAAAAATTTAATGTTTATATTTTATTATAAGTGTAATTATTTTAAAATAATATTACATCGGCCAACATACATAATCTGCTAATTTTAGAAAGGTTTCTCCATAAATGTGGAGAAGTTCTGATTTCGACCGCATCTAAACTAAACAGCGTCCTTCAATTCATAAACCGCAGTACAATATATCAGATTATTTACGGTTTGCAACAAAAAACTTATTGTAAAGGAAGCAGCAAGTGTTTGTGTATCGCAGGTAGAGGCGGAGGCTTCGTGAGTCCCGTTAGCCGGCGGCGGGCTGAATAAGAATTATGATCCGCGCCTATTATTGTGTTATAGCTGACAATTCACATATTTATGCACCTGTATTTTTTATTGCACCTACATCGTTTGAAGGGCGGCTTTAATATTTCTGCTGACGAGTACTGTCATTTTTAATCTCTATTGTGTGTAGTTAAAGATTGATTGATTTAGAGTACAGTTTTAATAGAAAAATGTTTGTGGAGTTCGCTTTAGCTAATATACAATCCAGTTAGGTATTAGCGCCTCCCACACATCTTGAGTAATTAACAAGTTCTGTACCATCGATTGGCTGGTATTTTTACCTTGACAGCAAGGAGCAGAGGCCGTTCTCAATTCAAACGATATTTGATTTATACCAAAGACTTGTTTGTATATTCTATTATAAATCCCATTTTATAATCCTTAGAAATCATTCAAAGACATTCTTAACATGTTGTATTATGTTAATGTCGTATAAATAACGAAATCGTACACATAGAGCGAGTTTTATCAATAATGTGTTGTATAGTTTACCGTTTTAAGGAACCATTAGTTCTACGTGCATGAGGTTCTCAGAGCAGGTAACAGGTATTATTTATCACGGTATAATGTTACTCATGCGGGGTCCGTACGGGACTCGTGGGCGACTACCGTTAGGTCGTCACGAAAAAAATAAAAATATGAGGGTGAAATCAGAGCGGGGCGCGACCGTAGAGCCGTGAGGATGGGAACGTAATCGAATATTGCATTTTACATGCACTTTGCTGTTTTTTCCATTCGATCGTGAGTCGCAGACTGACTGATACAATTTCAAACTTTATTTGTAAAGTTCCCTTTTATTTTAGGAAGTAGTCGGGTAGTAGTTTGGTAGTATGTAAAGTGTGTAAATAATTTAATAATAAAAACCCATTACAAGTAAAGAGACTAATTAAATATGAAAGTTTCTCTAAGGGCACAAAAACGATTATGATTAAGTCAGGTCATAAATCCGTAAAGTCTAGAAATAGCTGAATTTCAATAATTGTCATGTATATGCAACTGAACATTGCAAAATTATAATCTGAACTATAGTTAAAAACTAAATATGGAGTCACCCTGGCTATAAATCTAGGATGTGGCAAAAGCAAATGACAAAGCGAACGGTATTCGAAGAACTACAATATGGTGTGGTAACTGTCCGCAGGAAGCCTCGCGACATACATGCCATGACGAGTATGGCCGCCGTATGGCGGACGCAATATGCCATCGCTATTTATACAACACTAGTACCTGCACTTCCTGCAACTTTACTTTCATAATAGACTATTTGCATTTGTTTTAATTGTGAAAGTGGTCTGGTTTTAGATGACCAATGTTATAGCTAAAATTTTATGTACCTGATTTCTACTTTTATTGAAGAGTTATATACAAGGAAATAGGAGACACCCTCAATTTATAGATATTATTTAAAAATAAAATAGTTGGTGATAATGAACTTGCTGGACTGCTATATGTTTTGCGCATGAAGTGTTCCACGCATTGTATAATATCTGCTAATAACGATAATGCATCCTCAGATTGATTAAATTTTCCTTGAACTCCAATACAGCCTCAGCGATGCGGTGACTAATGAACTGATCGGTAAGGTCGGGCCAAGTCACTCGAGCAAGAAAAGGGTGTTACATAATGGGTGCGTGTGCGCAGGGCGCGCGAGTACCGTTGCCCGAACAGGTTACACGCACTCCCCCCCCCCCCCCACCGGTGCATCGGCCCTCAACCAGCATTTACTTTCTATCCATCAAGGACTTGACCATGTGATAATCAAAACAACGGTCCCGTAATTACAATTTAATGATTACACATCGAGTCTTCTTTCAAATTCCTGTTTTATTTCGGAATAACAATTTTTATCAGTAATGTTGTTGATATTGCACGTTGTAATGACAGACTTTGGGACGTTGTGTAATTAGTTATATTGACCTTAAGAATAAATTGAACATTAAGTCGGAATAATGTTTTAGCCAGAGAACTCAGAAAAGATTTACTGAAAATTTTATCATAAGTATTCCTCAAAAAGGCTTTTGTGAAAAATTAAAGGAGGTAAACGACCACAGTCACATCAAGGAAACTTTGTAAATTAGCGTGACTAATGAGAAGCAAGAACTCATTTTATTATTCCTATATACCCAAACAAAATGAGATAAATCATCACCATTTACTTGCGTCACAAAATTTTCAAGTCCAAATCTTAACTGTTTTTAATTTTGCATTAAGTAAGATTGACTTTCGACTTTATGGTCTGTGGCGTAGACGCGAAACTTGCATAAGCGAAAGCAGGCCGCGCGCGCGCAGTCGCGCTCACCTCGGTTCAATGACCGAGTTTTCACGGGTTTGACAGCCTGTTGTTATATCATCGGTCGTTGTCAGTGTCATTGCCGAATCCGCGGCCGGCAGCCCGCGTGCTAATTTGCTTCTTTTGCGCTCGCCATTGGGCTCACTTTTCATTGTAGCCCAATTCCTTTTTTATTAAGTTTTTTTTTCAGCTCTATCTACTGTTTGCGCTCCATGTAGTGCGAATCACATTATAAATTATGTACTCCATCATCGTTTGAGTACTTGAATTTATATGAGTTTTGAGGAGTGGTAGGGTTAGTTTTTTGAAGCTTTTGGTGTCCTTGGGAATGGTTTTTGTGGATGACTTGGGCGATACTAGAGTATTGATGAGATGTTTTAAATAAGGTATTCAAATTTATTTCAGTTATCGAATCAAGTGTTGCTGATATAAGTTATATTAATTAGTTTAGTGTTTCTTCATCATTTATCTTAGGAATATTAAAATTTTACTCTTATTCCTATCTTTTAGTCACTTATACGTGAGTGTATTTAATTTATTAACTATAAATTAAATACAAGCGTATAAGTGACTAAAAACAATACAACAACAACCTTGGTTAGGTTTGAATAGTTATGATAAACAAACTAACAGGGTGTGGTGCTAAAATTGTCTACTCCACTGATGTTGCCAATCATAACATCGCTAATGATGGAGGCTCTTTACGCGGGAAGAGCGTTACGTAAGCGAGTGGGTAGATCACGCGTCGCCTTGAAATTGAACTCGAAAAGTTCAAGGTTCGGTTTTTGCACGCCCAATAACAATAGACTCGCGAGTGTGCGTGATAGTTTCGCATATAGGTAATCTAGCCAGGTAACATAGACCTACCTCACGAAGAGCTATCTTCCTAGCACGGGTCTACGAAAGCTGGCTATGTGTACTGCATTTTTTTTTTCGACAAAAAATTTTGATGCTCCAGAATTGTTCTAAAGTTTTGAAACTGGTTGTGTTTTATGCATAGGCTATACTTAGATTTCAAGGCCAACTTAACAATATATTATTTGTGGATGCTTGACGAAAATATTCGTGAACATTTGTGACATGTAGAAGTATAAACCTATAGCAGATAAACATTAGGACAATTCGTCTGTGTGTTTATGATTTTGTAAATATATTTTTTAATTTTTAAAAGTTAAAATAATTTCTTACTAATTATTATTTTGGTATAATTAAATACATTCATTAAATTTAATAAAATTGGGACTTTAAAGTCAAAACACATTGTAATGATATTTATTACTACGACCGAAAACCAATTATGAAAAGTTTAGTAATAATAAAATAAATTCTAAATCTAATAAAATATACTAAATACAAATAAAAATCTTGGTTAAAAATAAGATCACAGAATTAATAAATTAATAAGCACAGTGAAAAATATTTCTAATGCCTACTTGTGTCACACTGTATTTTGTTAAAATATAATAAATAAACTACTTATTACACTAACTAGTAAATTAAAAAGATTAATCAAGAACTTTTATGCTAATTAGTAAGATAAATAAACAAAAAGTTTGAACAACTTCAGTCCAGGCGACTACGAAGCGCGTTGATGTCTTTTGCCTGAAGGAGCTTAAACCCAAAAATATTCATTAGATCTGTTAAAATTCAACCACCACCAAACATTTGTAAACAAAACATGTACTCACCATTTGCAGAATGGTAATCCACTGTTGTTGAGCCTGGTAAATCCAATTTGTTATGATCCTCGTTATGTCACTTATCTATCACTTAAAAATAATCCACACGTCACATCCACTTAAGAAATAGGGGTGAAGTAAATAAGTCTTATCTTGAGATCTATGTTGCTTTCAGTCTAGGTAAATGCGTTGACAGCGGTGCGTATTACAGGGTCATGTTGGAGCTGAGCGCGACACGGCGTGACGCGCCGACGCCTCCGGTTAACTGATAAAGTGCGGCGTGGTTCATGGTCGAAGACGTCCTTCCTGCGCCGAGAGTGCGCCCGCGCAGCTCTTCCGCACCGGGTGAACGAACGCGCGAGCGGGACGCAGCGTGCCTCCCTCTCGCGCGCCAATGCCATGGCCGCTGACGGTGGATTTTTACTATTCCATAGGCATGGTGATCTAGAACGAGAGTTTTGAACGACAATGCTGATGGAAAATCGGCGAATGGTGCCTGGTGAAGGAAAATGCATATTTAGTTTTCCACAAAAAACAATTTTTCTAGTATCTAGTTCTAAACAATTTTCTGCTATGAAATTATGAAAAATGATTCGAAAGCCCTAAAAAAGTATTTGATACTTCTATAATTTGAAATACGTATTAGAAGGCCTTAGAATATGCTAAATGAATAAGAAAAAATAAACAACATCTGTGACACAACATGTATATTTTTCCAATTTTAAACTTTCATGGTTACACACATTAGAAAACTGAAATTGTTCGGGGTATTTACCATGTTGTAGGTATTGTTTTATTTCACCCGTGATCATGGTGCTTGCAACATTTCCGAAATATCGAGAGCTCATTAAAACAATACAACATGGTAAATAAATATCCCGAACATTTTCAGTTTTAAAATGTATATATTCGTCATTTCTATCTATCAAATGTTACTTTTCATAGGAATAGAATGGGTATCCTTCTTTTCGCCATCGGAGCTGTTCTAAAAATATAGGTACGAGTATTAAACAAAACTTAATTTAAGAAAACGTACCTTTCATGTTTATTTTTTTTTAAATCCTAACTAAATCCGTAATATTGTCCTATTCATTTGTGTTATATTTATGATTATTAATAGATAACGTAGAAGTTTTCGTAAGATTTAGGGGAATATATTCAGATCAGATATTTTGAATTAAGGAAAATACTAAGAAATAATTACGAATATATACCTACCAAAATGAACAATGTCATCTAAATTAATCATTCTTATTGAAAATAAATATTATTATGTATTTGTGTTTGCAATTCATAACCTTTTCTTAGTTCAGCGGCAGCTGAATCATTTATGTAAGATGCCTATATGTAAAGTGAGTCAAATTTTATACGGTAATCTGATGTAAGCGGGAAAACCACTCCAAAAGAGTCCTGGCAGATGTGCTGGCACGTGATCGTTGACTGTGCATCGCTCGAGAATTCATTGCACAGCGCGCTGCTTGTAGCCTTCTTCTTCACATGTAATCTTGATCAAATCACATGCACGACACAACAATAACATTCAGAACACCAAAAGGGCCTTTTACAGTTACACTATTACAGCTATGTGGAACATCTGAATAAAAAAAAAACAACATTAAATAAGCAATCGCGATCCTCGATCGAAATTCGCTCTACCTGCTCATATTTTTTCTTGAAAGGGTGCGCATTATAAGGGAAGATGTAAAAAATCTAACGGTCCCATCCACCAAACACACATTGCAGGACAAAAACACAATGACAAGGGAAACTATTGCGTTTCCTTTGACTGTCGAGTGTGTCTAATATCTACGAAAGTGGATAAAAACTGAGATATTACCGTTTATAACAAAGATAACTATAATATTTTGTTTCAATATTTCGTCAATTGTAAATGATGTTTTATTCCTAATTTAATATTAGTAATAATTTCCTTAATTGATATTGATATTATGGCGATATGTTATCCTAGTAGGTGGTCAAGAAAACTACGTTACTTTCTACGTCATAAATTAATGTCCCAAATCACTCAATACAACTAGAAGCGAAACAAATTTCTTCACACTAAAATACAATGTGTATGCTAATTTTACTTTTAGGCCCGCATCAGTTATTATGTCCACAGCTCGAGAAAAGAAAGAGTTTTATTACGCAGTAGCTGACATAATAAAAGAAAGGGTAGTGCCTGTTATCCCATTGTTTTTTTTATCACTAACTGTCCATCCTTTGTGTGGGGGTTTTCGTCATCAAGCTTTTACTGATTTATAGTATCGGTAGCCGTCTATTGTGATTGTAATAGTTTTCTCCTTGAAATTAATCTTCTTATAGAAACCGGGGATAGATTTACATAAATTCGACTATTCGGATTAGTTGTTTCTAATTTAATCTTTGGATTATGATCGGCTATATGACAAAATTTGAAGATATTACAATTCTTTTTGAAAACGAGAGTTTGCCATAAGCTTATTACTTTTAATTTAAGCAATTTAACACCCTTTCGGAATCAAAAAAATCATAATACACAATTGTGATTAAACTTAATCATATTCTTAACTAGCTGTGCCAGCGACTTCGTTCGCCCCCGTTTTTTAAACATTTTCCACAGTTTCTTCGCTCTTATTGGTCACAGCGTGATGTTATATAGCCTAAAGCCTTCCTTAATAAATGGTCTATCCAACGCAAATATTTTTTTAATTCGAACCAGTAGTTCCTGAGATTGCGCGTTCAAACAAACAAACAAACTATTCAGCTTTATAATATTAGTATAGATTCTTAATTTGCGATAACTGAACCTTATAATGAGATGAATCAGAGCGTTCCTATTGTTTTTCAAATGGCTAAACATTCGTTTTTACAGAACCAATCATTATAAACATGCAAAAGTTAGAACAATAGTTCCACGTATGCCAAAAAAACGAGCGGACGCCCAAACTAACGAGTCGCCCCCTCCATCCACAGGACGCGATCGGCCAGGGATCAACGTCCCCGACCTTGAGACTAGATGAACTTACGTAACCGCCGCCGCAGGGCATGAAGCCTCCACCGAAATATTCCTCGAGTTTTTGCGAGCCCCCACAGATTATACTTACGTATGTGCAAAAACACTGGCCGCGTTTGCCTGAGACGTAGAAGGTGCTAAGTTGCGTTCGAGGTTTCGATCAAATAATTGGTAATGAAAATAATTATATGTTCAAACACATGTAAGGAAGCTAAATTTGGTTTGCTATGCAGGTTACATATACCTCCTGATTATCTGGTCAAAACATAGCATCAATGTTGAGACTATGCTTAAAAGAGGCTTCTTGATAGTAATAATTCTGATTATATGATTTTGAGACCGAAAAGGTATAACCACGGGGGCCTTATAGTAAACACCTAACTATTATTATTACACAATTCCAGAGTAAAATTTAATCTACATGCCAAGATATTACAAATGACAAAATATGGTTTTGAATAAATTAAGTATTAACGGCGTGAAAGTGGGGAGTAATTATTTCCATAACTAAATCAAATGTTTAATTTTACGTTTAAATCATATACCTACATATGTTCAATATTATTAATGTTTCTACACAAGCTCATAAAAGAGATATTTAAATTGTTAGTTAGCACCTTATGACTCTCAGATGCTCTGATATAACATCAGATTCAGTCCAAATTAACGCGTTCGTACAAAAAATACCATTTCCTTCTGGAATCCAATCGCGTTTAGAAAAATAAAAGCCGCGAATCAGGCAGTCGCGTTCGCGCAAAAAATGTAACATCTATACAGGACTGGTTCCAAGCATGGTCATTAGATTAGTTTCGGGTTTTCGAGTAAAACCACCATGGATTTTTAAAAACTTATTTATTTAAAAGATTAAATATATAATTTGTATTAAATGTGAACGGAAAACACAAATAACACAAGTGCAAACACCCCATTTTCATGATTTTCTAAAATAAAAATAATTATGTGCAACTTAATGCCGTAGAATCGGATTAAAATTTGCTCATCAATACAATGTCGCTTCTATTGAGTTTTAGTTCAAATATGCTACTACTTTACTTAACACTATTGTAACGTTTATCCGAGATTATAAGGATTAAAAGCTTTAGGATTAATCAGACCAAAACCATGTATTCGTAGTCAGTTTCTAGTTAAGTATCTACAACTAATCTGCCTAACCCGAGTCATTAAAGGCTTTAAAATAATATAAAATTGCTATGTTGTGTACGATTTCATAATCCTATGAAAGGCTGTGGGGATTTATTGCAAACTTATTATTTTTTGTAGTTTCTTTTTAGATTGTTATTTTGTTAGTCATATTTCTACTCTTGTACCTCTTAATCTCTATTAGCCATTTCATACCTTATTTTATTTAGACAAATAAATAATTTGAATACTCGTCTTTATGTACAAGTTAATGCTCTATTCTTTTTTTTAATAAATAAATATTTCACAACATCACATACATTGATCTGATTCCGTGGTAAGTAGCTTAAGCACTTGTGTTACAGATATCATAATCAACAGTGGATACACAAATAAACTTAAATGTGAAATTCTTTAATAATCTGCGACAAAAAATAAATTCCCGGTTTTGTTTATGGAATTATACGCAAAACTTTATTTGAATCCAAATTTAACATTTTGTTTAAAAATTAGGAAAGGCAGGAAGGAGATAATTTACCATGTGGTTAATTAAAATACTGTTACAGTAATGGGAAATACAACTAAGCTACTACAACTTTACTAAATCTAAGAATACAGTCATCTAATTGTCGATGAACGGATTTAGATGTTAGAGCTAAAAGGTTTACTTTGGGAAATAGGATATACATGTCTTAGTTCGCAACTTAGTCAATGCTACGTAGTGTTGTGTACTTAGTCAATGCTATTTCTGAGTCAAACAACTTCTTACTATGATAAACTTAACTTATTTGTACAGAACAAACACCTGTTATTCTTAATGATAAATAAAAATATAGGGGTATATACAACTTAGTCGTGTAATTTATAAATATTGGGTATATTTTCGTAACTTCAGTGGAAAGCTGAACACAGTTAGACGGTAATTTCTTTCATTTACTACCATGCGTTAAGTTAGTTCAACTTGTATGTAACTTTAAATCAATTATGTTGTTCCTCATACTAAAAACTGGCATTGAGTTGCCTAGCCCGGTGATGTCATAACCAAAAGCAAGTGGCCACAAAAAACCTATTGTGTAAAGTCGTGAGACTAGCTAGCTGAGTGGACGAGCGTTGAACTCTAGCAGCGCAGAGTCAATGCCTGCTATTAGCCAATTTATAAGACGTTCTAACGACGTTAGGATTGCTTTCAATATTTTAAAGGTGAGAGGAGGGATGTGAGAACTATGTAAAATTGTTCTTTAAATGAACGTGATATTACAGATGAAGTATTTTGACTATAAAGTAATGTGTCTAGGATTTTGTAATAATTTGATTTTCTTGCTCGCGGATTTGGTAGTGCCCGGTCTCTTGCGCCAAGATTCGTGGGTCGAACTTAACCCAAGAATATTTTGTGTATTTGTGTATCAACATCTGTGTTAGTCTCGTGTCTGCAAAAAAAAGCAATACCATAATTTTTTTTACATGTCATTTAATATTTAAATAAATTTGTACAATATTCCACTAAGCTACCATCTAACTGACCGGGCTAAGTAACTCCGGTGCTTAAGCTACTTACCAAAGGATCAGATCAATTCATTTATTTGTTCAGAAATGACGATACTTACTATTTTATGATCGGAATCCGAAACTTCAAAGATACGGCTCAGAATTACTTTTATAAAATAGTCCTCAGTTACAGACTACACGGTCAAACTACTTCTACATATCTGATGTATTGTATGAAGCCTACGAAATAAATGAACTTAATATACTACAATAGAAATACAATACAATCGTAATTAGATTAATAAAGACATTAAATTCTAATTATCCCGGTCGTACTAAAACTACCAATTGGCGGCAAGGAAATTGCAGAGAACTCTACGGCAAAAGACAAAATTGCCATTTGGTTTTAATGATGGGTCGTTAAAATTACTTTCAGCCAATAAAGTTAGTCGTATAGACAATTATTACACAATTTGTACAACATGCCGTCTGAAGCGAATTCCAGGTAAGGAACGGGAAGAATAGACGAGGCTAGCGATTTGGGCCCTGGGGTCATTACCCAAACCCATTATTAGTTTGACCTTCAGCGGTCTGTCATAGTAGTTTATAGTTTTATTGCAAACATAATTACACTTCAAATGTTATCTGTTATTATGCAATTAGTACAAATGGGTTCTTTAGGTTTTGTAAATTAGGATTTTTATTTGGTTTTTTAAAGCTTTGGGTGAATATGTATGTTATTGAAATAAGACCTCGAAAAGAAAATTCGTTTTATTTTTGAGCGCGTGGATGTACAATTTAATTTAATATGAAATACTTAGTATAGGCTTCTACTAGGCTTTTAGTATCTCCGAAGAGAAGCCAACTCAAAAACAGTCATTTAAAAGCATTTTTCATTAACTTCGGAAGTTAATATAACCATGGTAAAAAGTAAAGCACAAGTAACATAATAGGTAAAGGAAAAATGTATTGATCTAGCAAAAAAAATATTTTTAAATTAAAATTCTTAAAATTTATTTACAAATGACTTCATAATTTAAAGTATGTCCGGAAGCCTCAGGCCGTGAATCATAATTTAATTTTCAATTTGTTTAATGAAAATTGAAATGGCAATGTATATTTTGGTAATATCACAACCATCAGATAAATAAATTTTAATTTTGCTTTAAACAAAACGAGGTGCTTGGCTTCCACACAAAGTCAATGAATAGATAATGGTGTTGTACCCGCATTACAAAAAGACATTGACATTAGCAAGTTCAACATTTATTTTAACTTAAATTCATGAAATTACCTGCATTCGTTGCCGCAAAGTGTGTGATTTCCCTAGGCGTTTCCACCCTACCGGGGAGGATGAGTTTTGGTTTTATTAGTTTTCCGGACCTTGAAAAGAAAAACGGGCTCCTATTAGGTTAACTTTCCTGCTTGAATAATTCATAGATTATTTTAAAAAGCATATCGAACCGCATATTAAAATAATAATAATAAATTATTATTGATAGTAAAATAATGTAATGTTAATTTATTCATCGTTTATCATATCATGTGGTCATATACTGCACTACTATACAGACTCTTTATTATGTATGCTAATCCGTATTATAAAGTATACTACTTATATGATAAGCATTATGATAAACAATTAGATAAACCAGTAGAAAGGTAGAACAAAATAAAAATAATACCTATAGTTGCTACTAAAAAAATATGAAAGTATCACACCATGGGATTTCATAAACACCAAAGTGCGGTGCGATGTAATTTGTTCTTCAGAACGTTGAAGAATTTTCAATATCGTTACAGTGCGCTATAATATCGCGGCGTGCGGCTGACGTGTGCGGCGCGCGATATTGCGCCGCTTTCAGGGCGAGATTAGCTTTGCGATAAGCTTTCCGTTGCTCGCGAGAAAAACTTAACTTTCCTATGAAAAATTCATTTTGCGTTTGCCTCTCGCATGTGTAACAATTTAGATATATACATTGCAATATAATGCAATAAGACGTCTTAAGCCGTTTAATACTAATCAATATAAGCGTCATGTGTATGATCAATGTATTGTAGAAAATAGGGATTAAGCGTTTACAGCGGTAACATGGAAACGTATTCATTGAAACCTTAACAGTAAACATGCATTACAATATATATACAGGTGCTACTTTTTGGCCCTGGACTGTTCAAGCTGTAGAAATGTTGTCAGTTTTTTATTTTTCACTTTTCTACTGTGACTGTGACATACTCGAACTGTATGACATGGCTAATTTTCAACAATGTTATGTGATAATTGGTTAAAAAGAGTAACTATCGAGTTTCTTGTCGGTGTCTACTTGGTAGAATCGGCTTTCCGAACCGGTGGTAGAATCACTAATTATTACTTATTTTACTGTACAGACGCCGATTTATAAGTGCGTGTAAAATGCCTATACCTGAAAAGAATTTTGACTTTGACTTTGAAAAACATAACCTGATAGTCTGCCTTCTTTTTCTTGAAATTACCTTTGTAAAAGGAGCATTTAGTTTAGTATACACATTTGGTACTTATGCCAATAAGTATTTCTCATGTAATAGAGCACCTGTAATAAGGTGGTGTACGTGTGTGATACAAAGTTGCATCAGTTTCAAGATTAACTTCGCTACAAGATATCCGCTCTGCGATCGGATTTACTCTTTCCAACTTAAGGAAATCTTACATTTGTATCAAATTTCGTCTATGAACTATGATCGATCATCCATCTTTACCTGTTCAATGCGAGTTATAGAAAGACCGAAACAATGCAAATAGTGTACTTTTAATATGAATATCAAAATTCCAAACATGGGATGAGTCTGTCAGTAACTATTTTCAAGTTAATAAAAATGTATTTTAGGTCCGTTCACAACATAAAAATACAATTTAACACATACAACACTGTTTTTTGCCATGAAAGCTAATCTCAACGGAGATCAGCAATACAACACGGGACATATTAGTATTATAGTACAAATGTTTATGTGTAAACACTAGATCACTCTTTCTTACCTCATCCTTCAGTTCGATTAGATGGCAGTCCAGCGGCACCGATGAGATATCAGGTGCAGGTCCATTCTTAGGCCACGGGCGCGTATCTGCCTATGTTCTGATTCCGGAGTGAGTCATTTCTTAAAAGTAAAACTCACACAAAGGTCCGACTCGGGATTCTAACTAGAGACCTCTCGGTCTCTACCCTGGTGACTCGTCTGGCCACCAATACACCTAGGATGCAATCAGATATATTTAAATGTATTATTATTCATTGTATATCAATAATTATAAATAAATTTCACCCCCCGAATCCTGGCTCTAAAGACTGGGGCTCTACGAAATACGCCATTTATCGAGATTTGTATTTGAAATAACAAGAAAACTAGAAGTACTTAACACTAGATCATCTATGATGTAGTGGTTGAAATGGGCTTGTTCAAATAGGTTGAAGATATTACAAGACATTTGTAGATTGGCTAGAATCCAAATGTTCTGTAACTTCATGTTACAATTCAAACCAAGAATACAAGTTTTGTTTCATTGTCATGTAGATTTTTAATATGGTAAGAGATTATGCTGCATGAGTATAAAAAATCTATCAAAATTAGTTCAGGGTATATTTTTTACGCGAAATGAAATGAAATAATTTATTCTGATATAGATTTTCATGAAATACTTTACTAATAAAGTTATAAATAAATAAATTACAAATTACATAAAAATTCAACAAGTAACATAATTTATTAATGTCCAAGCGAGTAGCTCATCATGTCCATGGATTTTTATCATTTAAGTAGTCTTCTACTTTATAATATGCTTTTTTCACAAGACACGACTTAATAAAAAGTTTGAAATTGTAAAAAGGCAACTCATTAACATTATGTGGGATCTTATTAAACAATTTTGTGCTTAAACCTAAGAACGACTTTCCAGTCTTTTGAAGCTGGAGCCTTGAAACGGCAAGCCTATCTTTATTTCTGGTGTTAAATGGTGAGTATCCGATTTCTTGTTAAATGATTGCATGTTTTTGTAAACATACCTATAAGATACAGTCCAAAATGTACTGAGAAGCTACGGTTAAAATATCTATGTCTTTAATAATATCTCTAAGGGAGTCACGCGGTCTTATACCTATATGGATCGGATAGCCCTCTTCTGTAATACAAAAATAGTAGTGTATATCAGAATCAGACCCCCACAGCAGAAGACCGTATGACATAACACTATGAAAATAGCTGAAATAAACTAACCTTGCCATTTCAACATCAGTTAATTTCCTGATTTTTCTAACTACAAACGCAGCTGAACTAAGTCTACCCGCCAAAACAGAGATATGAGGTCCCCAGTGTAACTTACCTATAAAGTTTTTGACTTCTGTTCAATTGTTTCAGATATGCCTGCTGAATTATTTCTTGATACGGCAAGTATGGTACGTATATTACCTACTAAGAAATAAAAATTCAAAAATTTTAATTAAATATTTTTTTTTCCACAAAGCAAAATAAGTTCGATATGGAAGAAATATCCAAATTTTTCTCGTAATTTGTGACATGTCTAGTTGTGTCGTTTATATTCGCGGGTGTAAATAATCCATGTGCATAAGTAAGAATCTTCTACAACCACAAGAAGTCTGCAACCAGTATGCAAGAAATCTAATCAATGTGTTTACACAGGCCTAACGAAGAAATAAGAAAGTTAATTGGTTAATTGCCAGCCTTATGAAGTTCATAAATAAGCTTCATTAATTGACATTGATAAAAGTGCAAAGAAATGTGAGCTTTACCTGTTTGTAGCTTTACGCAACTTAATTTTTGAACATCATGCACTTAATTACGATAAGATACCCATCTAAGTGTTTGAAGTAAACAAGCACAAGCAGATAGATTATTCAGGGTACTATGACGTGGAGAAGTATAATAAAACACATGTTTAAATGATGTTGACACAGTGGATAAGAAAAGTATGTCATGGAAACTCAGTGTCACCTTGACCAATTCCGTATTGCATACCTTCCTTACGCTTGCAGTTGAATTACTTAATACACTGCGTAATTTTCCACGAAAATTTCGCAAGTTGCATCGTTAGGTGTACTTATATAAAGTATAATTGCGAGAAAATGTCGAGCGAGTTCGCCTAGTTTTCTATGTGGCGGTGATGCAGAGTGGCGGCTTCGGCTGCGGCGAATGCGTTGAGTCAAGGTAAGTGTGCCGACGGCCGGGTATGACCTACTGGCGCCCCCACCCCGCTGCGTTCTGCACTCGCGAAAGTTCAACGAACCTCAAGCAGAATTCTTACAGGCATATGCGACTGTTACATTACCGGAAAGCAGCTGCAATCACCCACATCGCGGCGGCAACGACCGCTCCCGATCACAATGGGGTTCGATTTTTTTTCGCAAACGTATCAGCTACTTATTATAGTGTGATCGAGTGTGGGTGTACATATCCTATTGTTACACTGTATTATAATGACGTTATTTAAGATTTGATTCGCTCAAGACAAAGACAAAAATTTTATTCTTACGGACCTTTCTTTTGCGCTCATTGAGAAATAAATTGTAGGCTTAAACCTACTTTTGCGCTGTCCTAACAAAACGATAAATATAGAGTTCAATTAAAATACTGTTCATTAAAAAGATTTCTAGGTACTAAGTTTATTGCTGTAACAAAATATAATTTAAATAGTTGGTACATTTTCTGTCATATAGACATCTCTCAGAGAAGGACTTGTCGTTAATATTTTCTCTAATGCACTCGAACTATCAAGTGTAACCTACAATCATGTTTTTACGATCGATGTGCTCAAACCAGTTGTAACTCTTGCAAGTTTCTTAGTAAAGGCTACGGGTACGGTGAACTGTGAGTAAGAGTGAAGGAAAAGAAAGGGGTTTAACCGAAACACGCGGCGAATTATGTTAATTCTGTTTATTATGTCACCGGCGAGTTTCGTGAATCACGCCGCGGCCGCCGGCCGGCGCTTGCGCATACGACACGTATTTACTTACACCGTTATTACTTTCTACTAGGGCATGGACTTTCCCGAACTATGCTCGAATTCGTGATACAATATTATACTTAAAAATTAAACCCTATGCTTCGCCTTAAGCAAGCAGTGACTTGATAGACTCTTAACGCAAAAATGATATGTATGGGGTCAATAACAAATTAGCTCTACGGTGAAGGCTTAGTCATATTGCCCCTATGGGATATAAACTGATTCAGTGCGAAACAGTGACTCATTACCAGTTAGTCAAGATGACGTTCTCGGGTAAAATAAATACCGTCATTGGAGTTCGACGTAGAATTCGGAAAAGTTTACATATAATGTGTTTTTTTATCCTTTTACTATGACTTGAACACAACTTGATATAAATATAATAAAATATAATCTATGCAATTGCCCTATAAATTAAACTCTGTCTAGCTTTATATTTAGATCAGAATTCAAATCGGTGCTGCGTTGCAATCTCCATTGCCACCCTGAACTTATTTATTCCCTCTCTCCCTCTCTTCCTTTTTCGTTGGTGACTATCCATTTATAAATGGATATACTAGACGTACACTAGCATAAATAATAGTGTATTGTATTAAAGTATTGCTTATAATCGTGATTGCAGTGTATTATAAAACAATATTGTATCTGTTCGGTTGTGGAAGCGAGAGCGCGGGCGCTGCTTCGCGTAACGGCGGATCGGGGCCGATGAACGGCTGGCCTTATTCCGACGAACTATCGCAGCGAGAAACGACGCGGACTTTCATTGTCATCTCGCAAACGAACAACACCACACCAGGCCTTATTTGTCCACATTGGCCTCGGATTTCAATAGGAATTAAGAATAGAAGTATAAGAAGTAGGAAGTATGAAGGCTCCATGCAAGATATCAGCACCACACAACCCTAAACTCAAGGATTTGAATACAGCTATAGTATGAGTCAACCATGACTTCTCTGTTGAACGATTATGGTACTCTCAGTTGGTTAAATTACACCAAGTCAAATTATCTGCTTCAAATATTTACAAAGAATGCCCGCCTCCTTTTAATGACTTCGTGACGTAAAATTCAGTCATTCCCAAAAAGAACTTACTGGAAACCTGAGTGGGCTAAATCCGTGCATTCTCGAATGCATGAGATCGTTCATGGCAAAGTATGTTATTAGCTTGAAGAAAAAAATACTTATTTTCTTATAATCATATATGCAATGAAACCATTCTACGACACATATTAGTTTATTTTATTTAAAAAAAACAAGATAATAACACTAATGAATCATTTTATTAAACCTTATACTAATATGAATCAAAATAAAATCAAAATCAGGTTATGGATTAGTATGTTTATGTAGTATGTTTAAATAAATAGTTATATCAGTAAAAGTTAAATAAATATGTAGGTATAAACTTCTATTTAGAAAAATATTTTGTAACACTTACAATGTTTACTTGGTATTATTGTAGCCAACACAAATTTGGCCAGCGTTGTAGGTCAACGACCTGAACTCGCAATGTAATAGGGAAAGGCCAGTACTCGGAAGTAGTGGGTGATTCAATACGCATTCATGGATGAGAGCTAATGTTAGAATCTAATTAATACAAATGAAGTAAAAGATCATTACAACAACATAGAATTAGATAGTTTGTTGCTTTGAGGCACAAAGCGAACGAGTAAACGCTAAAATTATCACATGAATAAAATATAATCAATTTGAAGAATTTTAAAATTGTATTATAGTATTAACTTTGAAAATTACAAACATTTCTGAATCAAATACAAATTATGTCTTGCGGGGCAAACGACCATTCATACTATTATGGAGTTCCACAAACTGTAACTGTTAAATATTTGGACTATATTCAAATATAGTCCTTACCCGTTTTTAGTATTGACCATACTTGACTACTTGTTTTCAATGACCATATAATAACAGAGGAATGTAAGGCAAGCTATTAAAGTATATGAACATTAAAATAAGGGTAACACTAAATATACATTGGAACCAAATATATACAAATAAACAATGATTTAATTTACTCCGTGAGTATTAAACGGTATTTGAGTATTTCTTAATAGACAGACACGTAGACTCTTAGAATAAAAGAAAACACATAACCAAAAAATTATACAAATATTACTGAAACTATATTCATTGCACAAAAATAACTTTTGATCGTGTTTTCAAATATAATAGTTGAAAATGCACTACTCTCCATCCGTGCTACGAGACTAATCTACCGTAGTTCCACGAACGAGGGCACCGCGCGACCACTATTGAACTATGCTCTAAAAAATTAACAAATCGGCAACGAAAGGTGTAGTCAAACAGTCGATTTCAAAATTTACTTTTAGTTACAGTTTTATCTCGCGAGAAATCAGTGTGCCGAGGTCAGATACGGTACAAGATTGTTGGAAGTACAATAGGTGCTACGAGAGCGCTACGGCTGCCATTGACCCGGTGTCAAGTGCAGCGCTGCACCGCCTGATCAATTATACAATATGTGTCTGACGGTACCGTTGCTTCTCGCAATCCTCAATAAGGACACATCTATATCGACATAATAATGGGGTTTCGCGAATGCTCGAAGGCGAACGGGTATATTTAGTACCTCTTGAAGTGGCATTGTTAGCGTAGATACGGGGAGGAACTCTGCTGGCTAATATGAGTAATATGCTTTAGTTATTCGGTTATAATACTTACTCTATTGCATTGGCATTTTACATAATTTAAAAAAGGAATAAAACAATTGAAGTAACTGCATTTGTAAAAATATGTTATATAGTTTTAAGATCAACTAAGAGTACGCTATCTAAAGATTACGCACGAGATCAA
Organism: Maruca vitrata; assembly: GCA_039566165.1. NCBI lineage: Eukaryota > Metazoa > Arthropoda > Insecta > Lepidoptera > Crambidae > Maruca > Maruca vitrata. Next base: position 8,574,479 of record CM076917.1, on the reverse strand, counting down.
CCAATAGGTTGATCTTGTGCTAATATCAACGTTAGTTGTAAAGTTTTAGGGATTCGAAATGTAAAATGTAATCATGAGATGAGCAGGCTTTCTCCCGTTTGAATAAAATTTAGGATGCGCTTCTATTTATCCTACTTCCTACTTAGTGGTGGATTTGAGATAAGTAGGAAACTACGTAAACGGTTTTCTTCTCTTATATTGGTTTAATTTATGCGGTTCAATATTAAACTTAGATTAAGATTATGATTTCGATAACTGAATGGATTTGATGGGTTATTTTCATATTGTAGGAATTGTGTACTAATAATGAATAGAAACCCCAATTATGTCTAATAAATGTCTAATAACATTATGTCGTTTATTACAAGTTCAATTTCACCAAACTGACATGCTTGTGATTAAGTACAAGTAAATAGGAAAGTAGACGGCTTTATATTTTCTGATCTACGCAATCCTACAGAAGATTGAGATCAATGGATCGTAACACTTTCTTCCCCGATCCACTTTTTACCGCCCAAACCACACAGAATCGATGAGAAATATGTTTTTCATTTCCTTACTTCTAATTGTTATTTTAAATTGTACCTAATGACAGTTTAAAAACGTATTAATTTTAGTTGTAACAAAATTAATACGAAATAATGTAATTGTTTATGGACGCAACATATTGTTTTTACTTTTTGTTAAAATAATAATGTACAAATACAAATAAATAGCCAATAAATGTAGTTTATTTCCAAGTATTTTAATAACTATAATTTTAAGTTAACTATGCTCGTTATCAAAAAAAAAATCGAATAAATTTCTATTTTTTGAGTATTAAAATTTGGTAAAAACATTTATACCGTATTGCTCATGTACTTGTATGTAACTTTTTCTGCGAGTAACACACATTTCAGTGCACAACTAGCCGCTTGTTTCTCATTAAGCTCGAGTAAAATCGACACGTTTTTCCATTTCTCTCTAAGTTCATGTTGGTGAGTGAAAACCACATCGCCGCGCGGACGTCATTCCACTTTTCCGAGGCGTCAGTGGCTTATAACGTGACCAGCGAGTGTAGACCTGCGTTGATTCTGTTCTACCCCCGCGTGGGGACCGATTAGACAGCCGCGAGAGGGGGCGTGCAGGCCTGATGACGCTGGCGGTCCGTATCCGCAGAAGCGAGCGACGCCGCGCCGCCACCGATGCATTTTCGCCGCTGCACTGTGCAGTAGGTAAGTGTGTCAATGCACTCTAATCCCCCCTTCTCTCTGCAATCACTCATGACAAGTCCAGCTCGTCTAGCCCTATGTGGCACAGATCTGGAAACAAAAAAGTGCAATTAGAATAGGCTTGAGAAAGTGCATTTTTGCTGGGAGAGGATTTTGTTCGTAGCTATATAAACAACCACATATAAGGCTTGGAAATAATAATTTGTTACCTCGTTTTATATTAGAAAGTTTTCTTGTTTGTGCAATGATAGATTGTGGGGTTTAAATGGAAATAAATAAACATGAATTGTTAATATCGAATTCTTTGTATCAATATTGAATTATTTAAAAATCCAAATTTTTATTTTGTTAAATTCCGCTTGTCTTCGGGTACTCATAAATTGAGAAGTCCGATTGGGGTTTTAAATGAATTCGGTCGACATCGAATGTCCATCATCTGCCGTAAGACTTAATAACTATTGCACATTTAATATCATGTCATAAAGGCGAGATATCGTGAGAGACAGCCGGGTTCGTTAGCCTGTCTCGTTTTCATCGGCGCACGCGCGTCTGAAATACTTTCATGTTGCCGCGTACCCATCGCGCGAGTGCACTTTTGGATGCGTTCTGAGAAAAAATCTGTAGAGCACACGTTCTAGATTTGCACGGTTTCTAATTTTCCAGAAATTGCCATATCAATTCACGATCTATAAAGCATTAAGCATGTATTATCTAAGCAATAAGCATAATGTAAACGTGTTTTTTTTATATTTGTTTAACATTTATTTTAATGGTGGTTATCATATATGTATCTACATGATTTTTGTATATTATTTTACTGATTACTATAGTGTCGAAAATAAAAAAAAAATATGAATAGGAGTCGCATTTATCAAGATTGACTTGGAAAATTGGTTTGGGAAAGCATTGCGATTATGTTTGTGAAATATGATAGTTTGTTTTATTAATGTTAGCCTATGATAGCCTCATTTTTGTACCAATTTCCACCATAAAACAATAATATCATCAGCTCTATGCATTACCTATATGTACCTACGTTTGCAGACAGCAAAAAGCGCATTAAATTTGTTGTTAACTGTATATATGATCCCGAGACCTGCTGCCAACAAACTGTGTTGCAGTATGGCCTGTGTAGTTTTTTTGAAATAAGTATATTTGCAAAACAAATTTCAATAAACCGTACCAACGTCTGTCGCACTACTAACAAACTGTCCATTTAATAATTACCTACAACTAACTATAGGTATACCTGGTGGCGTCACGGGTCGCCCTCTACCGGCGACGCGGGCGCATCGCATCGAGTTTCCTATCCGTATCTAGGCGAGTGACAGTAGCGACTTGCGAAAGTGCACATAATTGGATCGGCGCTTTAGAAAGGGGGTTATGAGTTTGTAAGTGCAACGAACCCGCATGCATTTTCCCCGGGAAGATGCAGTTCGTACGGCGAGCGTGGAAAGCGCACGGTTCCCGGAATAGGCGAGCGTCGCACCTCGCGTCTGACGCAAAAAGTGAAAATAATTTTACATTGCTAACGTGCTCATGTGTTAGCGCAGAGATTGATTGGTAAAGTACCTAAGACTTCCTATGGAACAATTTGATTATTGGTATTTGGAAGCTATGTGTACTTCTAATAACAAAACTTAATACATACAATACAATAGTTACATGATTCACCTACTTATTTGGTATATTTTTTAACCGACTTCAAAAGAAGAGGAGGGTAATGTACAGAGTAGGTTATAATATGATCCACAATCATTTTTCTATCAGTTATCTTTGCAGTTTTTGAATAAGCCGCGTTATTTACCAGGTAGAGTAAGATCTTCGGTATCTATAATTTGCTTTGATCATGTTGGAATTTGAAGATTAGTACACTTGAAGAATTAATTTTGCTTAATTGTTTCATTATAAAATATAGATCGTAATCTAAACCTCAGGGTGATTATAGGCTTGACAAAACAAACTATACACACTTAACTAATCTATCATAGGCAGCTGACCAACCAAATGGGAAGTGTCACTAGTTGTGGCTTGTGACCGTATTTACGTACTTATCTTCATCAAGATGTATGCATAGGAGAAAATACATACTTAAAATATCCCTGAAAGACAAGAAGAAGTCTTTACTTTATCTAATTGTTTATAATTTCATCCATAATTATTTTACACTAATTATAGTGTTCTCATCATTAATATACGAGTATGTGTTACTTGTACTGTATGTATAAGTACCTAGTGTATATTTGAATTCCGAAATGACTACCATCTTTATGTCGATAGTCACGTGCGCTGCCGACTAAGATGCAATGTGCGCTCAGAGTATTGGGATAGAAAAAATCAGTCACCTGGTGTGGATGTTGGACCAATTTATTTGGTGCACCCAAAAAACCAAACCTATTATATTCATAATGCAACTGTTCTTCAACAAACGCGGTATAACGGGGCCAAAGGGTTACAGGGCCATATGTCGGCGCCGGATATGGGTTAAATAATCACAGGCTTTTTTGCATCCTATTAAACCCCTTCTTTGTTGGTGAAGTAACAGCACATTTTTTTCTTAAAAACTTTTGCATGCATGTGTGGTATGTTAATTGAATTGCTTTCAATCGATACCATCACAGAATTTGTAGACCGTCGTTGTCACCTTTTTTGCTTCAGTGTCGATTCGGCATCTGCCTTTTTAAATCGGTATTTCCTTTTTTTGGTTACGGTTCAAATTTGCATCACTTAGGTATTGCCTACTTTACTTAATTACATTTTAACAACACCGTTAGATCCGGATGTATTCCACTAACCACAGTCCTTGGCCACGACCCTAAAAAAACCTAAGGTTCTTTAAGATAATATTATAGTAAAACCTCAAATTGGTCACAGTTAAGAAAAATGGCTGGTCATATATCATCCCGGTCTATTGTTTAGAGGTCCGTTCGTTCCGAGAAGTGTGCAGTACAATAGTTCCCGTTTTACACTGAGAACTGTTATTCTGTAGCGGTCCGCATGACGGTAAGAGTGCATTTTTGTCAAACTGCAATGTTTGTTGTGACGTCACAGGCGTCACGTGACTCGCTCCCGTTACTCGGGCACAAAGGGTGGGTGAACAATGGACTCCCAGTTTGACCACAAAGTAGCTGCTGGGAACATATTGTTTTTGACTGAGTCGTAAATCAATCGATGAAAAAAGCATCGTGAGCATTATAAACAACGTTTTGGGAAAACAGGATTCCTTTCATATGAATGGGTGTATTTAAGACAAACTTTTTTTTTGTGTTGTTCTGACACTGATAAAATACATGCACTTTTAGTTTTGCAGTTAATTGTTTGCAGATAACAGTTATTTTTTAATGTTTGGCTTTTAATCTGTGAATATACGACAGACGAATAACATTTATTGTAACTACTGGACTTTTATAATTGAACTTATAGTTAAGTATTTATTTATTAAATTATTTAATGGCCATATTAGATTGGTAGCAAAAGTACATTAAATACTTCCTATGATTAGTATAAATAACTTAATGAACCATTTAAGGATGTAGTAAGTAGGTAATTTACATTTAAGTGGATATACGTAATATTTACAAAAATGGTAGAATGCAGATACTAGAAATAGATAGATGCGCAAACTGGGGATCCTGAACAGAGTGCGGTGATTTTTCACCTCGGTGCAGCTCGGTCTTTTGTATGAGGCACAAGTTCTCTCATGTGTGGAATATTGCTCTCACCTCTGGGATGGCTCTGCAAAATACTTGCTTAATGCCCGCGACAGGCTGCAGCGACGTGCTATCCGTAGTGTTGGTGATCTATAGGTAACTGAAACCCTGGAGCCTCTACATTTACGCAGAGACATTGTCGGTCTTAGTGTTCTCTACCGTTCCTATAATGGGGAATGCTCTGAAGAGCATTCCCCTTTCCACTCCAGAACGTCGCGTGCTGGACAGCGCTGCCATCCACTTACAATGCAGGCTTGCATGGCTCGGACCAAAATGTTTAGTTCCTCTTTTCTGCCACTTGTCATTAAGGCATTGAATGCCCTTCCCGCTCGTGTTTTCCCTCCCTCATATGATCCCGGGCTCTTCAGGTCGGGCGTGAAACTGCATTTAAGCAGGCCTTTAGGGTGAGTGCGACGCGCTCAATATGGTCTATTGTGCCTGTCACCCTCATACTCGTATCTGGATCTCACTACCGCTTACCATCAGGTGGAGTGAGGTCATTCTGCGGGTGAATATTGTTAGCCTTTTATAAAAAAAAACAAAATAGGTAAAAGATATATGTACATATGTACCAAATCTTATAAAAACGTTTATCGGTCTACGACATGTGTACGTGCATATATCTTTGTTAGGGTATTTATAACTATATAAGAAACATACAAAATAGTCAACGTTAACGACCCAAAATTCCTTACGTAACTACATCTACTTGAGAACATCACAAACAAGGTATGACGTTTCGAATATTCCAGCGAGCCCGTCCAAAGGGACCAACATAACTAATTGTAAAAAAAGTTGGGTCCAAAAAGCGTCGTCATTAAAAGTAAATGCATGGCTCGGCCTATAATGCCGGGACGAAAAAAAAGTGAAAAGAAAGGAGAGTCCCGTTAGCATCCCGCCGCTAGGACGGCCCGGGCGTCCGCCCTTCACTTCGTACCGTCATCAATCCTAGGTCAGGAATCTGATTTGTTTACGAAACGCTGTTAGAACACGCATCAACGTTGAGTGGCTGATATGGTGTAACGGGACGAGAGGTTCATTAAGAATTAAAATGCATTTAAAATTATATAGAGTGCTTTTTTATTTTTATGATGATCGAAATGATTTTTATCCCTTCAGTATCCACACATGGTTGACACGATAGAATATTGATTACAACGCTTGATGTGGAGGAAACAGACTGTCATACAGCAATCCAAATTGCCAAAACTTTTCACTGAGCACAACATGACTACATTATTACCGTATTCTCCATAACGAACATAATTAATAATAACAATAACACCTTTAAATGCTAACTACACATTAGGAAAAGGGCGCATACAAAAGCACTTTATTAACCAAAACATTTGATTGACTCCTCCAAAATAATGATTAGTTTTTCATTAAAATAGCTCAGCTATCAAGAGATTAAATCGAAAATTAGAATCCTCGTACATATTTTTATAATTTTGTAATTGTTATTTTTCTTCGTGTATGTATTTTTCGAAGAAACAAACAAATTCATTAAGTTGCTATGTAAGTAAATAAATCAATAAGTATACTGAAAGTTGATACATATTTATATTTGTGGCACATTGTTTTACCTAAAAAAAATAATGGACATAAAGATCCTACGCACCCCATACGAGATTTTCCTCACTAGGTACATGATAAAATGCATTGAATGTCTAAATGCAGTTTCTATTTATGATATTTGAACATACTACATATTTCCAAACATGTACACGAGAAAAAAAAATACGTCTATAAAAATATTATCTTCAATCTATGTTATCTAGGTATGTAATACTTCAAACCATTTTATATGTAAACCGATAAATAAGATTTGTAGATGATTAAATTGCTACCTAACTGTGTTTGGCTGTTAGTGGTTCTTGATGAAGTCGTGCCGTAAATATCCCATTGATCTGCGAGTGAATTAGTTGATTGCCTGTCTTATCAAGAAATTAATAATAGTTTTAACGTCTTAAAACTAGGTTAGTATTTTATTGTACCAATATTTCTGGATTTGTTTCTTTTTTTTTATTTTGTATTTTGCTCTTATCCAGGAACGAACAGAAACGTATGAAATTCTGTCTTCAATATTTGATATCTCGTAGACAAAAATACTGAGATTAGATATTGGCTTAAAATCTTTTTGAGTATTTTTAGTGGACTACTGTAACCAAGCAAACCTTTTTGAGTACTGGTATGTGATTTGTCTATAGTGAGTAATCCTAAAACTCCTCCCATATAAAATTTACTGTTTTTGTTTATAGCTGGCTTAACGGATTCTGCAAAGAATAAATAGGTATGTTCCGGCGTTTAAACTACAAGTAAATGCGCGTAAATCTCAATGAATGCTTCTGTGCAGAGGATGTACTATGTTACGTTTTATATTTCCATCTAATTGAGTAAACTGAAGTGCAACAGAATCCGAATGCAAAGCGGCCTTCCTGTGGTCTATTTGCTTTTTATAGAGATCGTAACAGAGTCGCAATCAATAAAATGCAAATTAATGTGCATTTTCCAGCTTACGTGCCCGCGGTTTCCATCTGCATTAAAATATTTATCACGTTTGGAGATGTGATTCCCTATCTCTGTCTTTCCTGGTGAGCTCCTGCGGGCGGCTGTGCCAACGACCTTTTTATGTAGGAGATGGGAGTACATAATGCACTCGCTTCCTGGACAAACTGGACTTTTGGTCGAGGGGATAGCTCTTCAAGTGCTTACATTATTAAAAAGCTTATGCACCACAAGTCATCATTTGAAGAGGTAACAAATAAAAAACTAAAGAAAGGATTTCTCAAATCAGTTAATGGTATCTGATTAAGTGTAACATTGATTTATGTAATTAAAATATTATTGAATGTCTAGGACTATTTGGCAATGAAAAATATGTACGGGAATACAAATTAAATTACACAAGTAATTAAATAAATAAATATTACTTGTGTAATATAATTTGTATAATATAACATAGAGTATGAAGAGTCAAACAAACTAGTCACTATTACTTTATTAGCTATTGTTAGCAAGCAACATTCCCCGAGCGTGCTAAGTAAAAATGGAAGAGGATTGATGTATGTATGTATGCAGTGTAGGAAAAATAATTGCCGCAAGTAGATATTATTCGTGTCGAAGTGATCGATATCAACTCCTGGTCTATAAGGATTCCAAAGAGCGCCGCGAGGACCTTTCATATTTACTTAACACGGGTTTATTTTCGAAGCCATAAAAATCTCATCCCGACTCGAAGAGAGCAGGAACTGGTATTGGAACTCGTTGCATCTAGACACAGAAATGTTAATTAATATAATCTACATATGTATATGCGGGAGAAAGTTGTGTTTTCATTGTCATTCCATTATGAACTATTCGTTCAGATTTTTCTTTATTTCATAATATGTACACAATATGATATAAAAAGTTTTAGTTGAAACATTATAAGCGTAAAGGAGACTAGACTAGTCTGGTCTGTTTATAAAGTGTGTATGTTTTTTGTGAACAATACAAGATGTGATGATCCCAAATGAAAACCCAAAATACATCAACATAATATACGCATATTATAAGATATATTGTTTGCAAAATAGCTTTAATTACATAATATTGTAGTTTTAATATAAACCATTTACATGTCCCGTGCTGACTATTGACTTAGAAATCAACTGCGAGATTTTTTTATACTTACCCTGTTCGATGCTACGAAATATGCTACTGAGTAGGTACTACATATTTGTAATATTATAAAAATTGCCACATGTTTAACATTCAAGATATGATCTAATTTGTCATTAAAGTTACTCTGACAAATGTATTAAGCACCCATTGGGACCAAAGGAGCGTTCCGATTTGTTTATGGAATAGATAATCAGTTGTTTGTAAGGGTTCGTGTTACCAATTTGATTTAAGAAAACGATTTTCTTCTTAGCAGTTAGTGGCAATATGCAAGCGCAGCGGGCGTCGCAAAGAAAAGTCATAGTGGTATAAATTAATATTTTTTTCTAGAAAAGTGGCGCGTGCTAGTTCCCGTGGCCACCGCGTGCGACGCGCGGCGCTGCGGACGCTCGCAAGCGCATTGCTAGTAGGAAAGTTGCTTATGACGTCCGTAAGTGTCACGTTGAACCATGGTGAACCGCGACTCGAGTCTTCCGCGGTGGCTGGCCTACTCACCAAATTGTCATTCTATCAATCCGCCACCATGACTTTATCTTCCCCATCTGACTGGTCCCCTTGCACCGTTTAGGAGACATCGATGGCTTACCGCTACGACTTATTAACGAACATTTTCTCCGTGATAGGTCGTTTGTTACGCTAAATAGATAAGACTTGACAGTTTTTTGCAAGTCCCAAATTGACAAGTCAATTAGGATATGCTTAAGCATGTTAGATATTTATGAGCTCGTAGATACGCGTTGGCTGCTGTAGCAGAGACAGCACGGCTTAGGAATAAGCTGAAGTGGTAGGTCAATGACCTATCGGTAACACGTTACAAATGTTATTTGAAACTGCTACATTTGTATATTTGCAAAATAAACTTGCCGACACATAACATGTAAAATGACACTGAAAAGAAAAACATGAAATTCATTTAAAAATTAACGTTGTTTCCCGTGTGATTAACTCTTTCAATGTTGGTGCTACTATTGTAGTCAGTTTGCCACATTATTATGCTTAAAACATGTAAATGCGTCATGTTGTTAGTTTACAGCCCGTACAATTTATTCATTAAATAGACAAATAGCTAAGGCTCATTTTCGGGCGGGCGGCGCGCGGGCGCACGGCGTGACGCGAATCGACGACCTCTCGTTTTGTAACGTCGGCTCCGGTGGCGAAATAGAGGTCATTGACAAGGCCTAGCTTGCAACCATTACATCTGATTTTACCGCGCTTTTTGCCGCGACTCCATTTTGATTGCCGCGGTCCTCGCTTCGACTCAAATTTCTATCCCGGATGTACATAAATATTGCGCGCAAAAAACTCGCAAATTATGAAAATGGTATAACGCTGTCGTGTTTTGTTATTACGTTTCCGGGCTTTGTCTGTTTTGAGAATGCATCCGTTATAATCTCTACATACAATATTTGCTTTGAAAAAGGGATGTTTTCATCAAAACAAACTGACAAACAAAGGGAATAAAGGATTGGTGAATAAGGCATGTCAACATTCTGTAAGGATTATGATAAAGTGGTGTGGTTAGACAGTCACGTACCTACACGTGTTAGGTGGTGTTTATTTTTTTGTCAATGCGGTTAAACAATAGTATGGCGAACCTAGTCGTGATCTACCAATGCGGAATGGGGGGCATGTGGGTGTTGGGGGGAAGGCACGCACACCTCGACGCAACGAACGAAACGAAAATTTGTGGGGTCAACGAACGCGAGTGGCCGCGCAAACGTCAGGTTGATTCACTTTTCATCTACGCTCACTTCGCAATGGATATTAAAGACTTCTTTATTTTTACCACCAAATGAAAACTCACTTTTCGTTAATTAGGCATCTGTTCTTTCAGCAAATTTCGTTTACCAAACTTGTATCATAGGTTTGTGTTGTTTAGGTGGGAATGTAATCAGATGGTAATAATAATAAAAGCTCTGTTGATCTAGGAATACCTGCTTTTATAATTCATATTCATATAAATAGAAACTAAAAGTTATGTTAATGAGTAGATCCCAGGTGAGATAATAATGACTAAGACCATCTTAAATACTTATGTTGGAACTTCAACCATATCTAGTAAAGTTGCATACTCATACATTTCACATTTTATATTAATTTTGTATAGTAGTAATTAGAAAAGCACAAACAAAATAAATGTTGTACTGTTCTCCTCTTATTAAATAGAATAATTATGTATTTGATTTTATTTTTCTCATTCTCACTTAACGTACAAATGGATCAGTTGTCTATTACAACGGTTCTCTGTTGACGGTTGTAAACCTTTTTAATGAATAATAAGGTATGTAACGATGTCACGATGAGCAAATAAGAAAATATCCAATCTCCGTCACCCCTGACTGATTGAGGCTCGTATGCCCCGTTTTGGCGAAGATTAAAAAGGTCGACGCATCGATTAAAATTACAAACAAGTGAATTTCAACCAATCGATTTTATTATTATTTGTTTTGATGTGAAAGTATATATGAATGGTTTACACTTGTGCAAATATTTGTTCATTATTGACTGTTTATAGGTACAGTTAGGAGAATTATAAAAAAATATAATGGGGTCATGTGCGAGGATAAGATAATTTTAATTTTTTATTTTTACTAGTACATATTTCATGATTTAATGTTAACTATGAAAAATTTAAGTAGTAGCTTTTAATACACTATTCAATCTAAACATGAGTTGGTAGACTTTTTAATTAATTTTAGAGGCCTGTTTGACAAACCCTGAGCAACTATAACTAATTATTAGGATACCGTCATAGTATGTATTGTTCAACTATGTTATTTATGTAATTAGTTGTTATGTTAACGATATAAATTAGTGAACTTAAATGGGAGACAAAAATTAATGTCCGTTTTTTGACCTTCAATTTCAAATATACTGTCCAGCTTATCGCTCCGATATTTTGGTGGCAACACTGAAACATAAGATAAGTGAGTGGTAAAATCTTGAATAGCGCCATCACCTGTACAAATATTGCTGGTGAATATTCCGTGAGCAAGTCGCGCATGAGTTTTTACTTTTATCGAGCTCGGAGCGGTCGTTGAACCGCGTTCGCGGGTTCGCGTCTTCGGCTGCGCTCGCGCCGCGCCACGTGACTGCTTCCTACCGCTCCGCCGCCCACCACCTTGTCTTGTATCATTTTCATTACTCCGAGATCCTTCAGCATACTATAATACCCAATAGAAATTAAGATCGAAATCAGTAGCTGCAAATTACGTGTCAAATTTGTACCTGTTGAGTCTAACATGACTTGCAGAGCCTAATGAAGCACGATCGATACGTCTACCTATCAGAAGCCTTTTCAATAATTTTGGGCGATGAAATGTGGTATTGTGATTTATGCTATTGGCTTTTCATTAAAAATTCTAAGACCCAATCAGTGAAACTTAATTGGTTTGATGTCCAAAATATGTGTAAGTGGAAGGAGAACTTTGGTCATTGAATGGGATTTCCTATAAAACGAGTTATACTTTTTAAGCAAACATCAGGCAGCGGAGTTCAGTGTGGTTCAGTTCAGCGTTTAGTGAGAGGTCGTTTACAGCCACGTGATCGAAAGGTTACAGTTTCAAACTTAACGCTCGGCGCGGAACGAGTTCTGTTGCTAATACCCACGCTGTTTAGATTTTTGTTATGTTCAGTTGCTTCCGCTTCACAACAGGCTGGCACGTCAGTACTGACGGTTAATATCGACCGTACCGTGCTTTCAAATTATCCTTGATTCAGCAAGGTATTTATTAGATTACGTACATTAAATACTATTATCTATAACCAACCAATCCGAAATCACAACACCGACAATAGAGAAAACGAACTAACTTTATTTCACAATAAAGATACATCTTGTGTTTGTTTACTTTAATAGGGGAAAACTCATTAAGACATATTATTTAATTATTTAAACAGGCTTAAAATACTCTTGACTCGCTTAATTAATCGACTTGTACTATCGTAATTATCTATAAGCTTACTATATTAGCTTATAGACTATTTTTTTTTCAGTCCCTTATCGAGGCATCTCATTTTATGCCATTTGTATATTACGAAACATTTTTTGAAGAACTGCATGTATAAGACTGCTAATTATTATGCACTTCTTTGCTAAACTCTGGTCATTGTGCGCAAACAAAGCAATAAATAAATGTGTGAAAAACAAACGCCACTCACACCGGAAGACATGTTTCAGATTAACAAGTCTGAGTTCCTTGTGAGCAAGCATTTTATTTCCGGTGGAAGTTTTGCAATATATTTATATAGCAAAAACTTGACATACAGTATAAACGTCTCGTAAAATCATAGTATTCTATTATGCCAAAATATTCCTTAAGATAAAGTGTAGGTAAGGCCAATGATCCGGTAGCTCCAATAGAGCGGACAGCGTCCTCAACATAGAATAAAATTAATTCAACCATAACATATACAAACTCAATGATCTCGTGAATACATCGCCCAACTATACTTCTTAAATTGAAAAAATAGACAGCGCCGGCCAATAAATCAAAATCCCAAAAATCATATTTCGAAACGTAAAGATTCTTTCCCCCGTTTACTAATATATTCACTACGACTTAAACAATGTTACCCATTAATTTCCTACGTTCCTTACAAAAATATCTGGTATTTCAACATCTTAAAATTCAAAATAGATTGTAAATAAATTTCTTCTCCAAATCACAAACACTTCAACTTAACTTTTACATATCTGTCTAATCAAGAAACAAAACTATAAACCCATAAATATTACTTTCGATATCGCCTATTCATTTTCAGTAAATGGTGTACATAAAACCAAACGCGCAACTCAAAACAGTTTAAGTAAAATAATTAGCCCAAACCACACAAGTAGCGCTACCATGAGTTTCGATTTCGAAGTGAGATTCGATATCGCCTTTGTAAAATATGTCTATAAAAATGTACAGCGCCCCTAGCGGTGACGCTAAGAACAAAAATTGGTAATATGAAAAAAAAATGACATACGTTTTTAACGTATGAAAGTTTTCGATAGCTCACTCGTGGTAGCGCTACAGAACGACAAAAACTCAGGTCATATCAACCTTACGATACATTAAAAATAATAACACGAACTACATACTTACTAGACAATAACAATATCAATACAATAATATATTTCGCTCCATGCCATTGGATATCTAACAAATCTATACTAAACTCTCTTTCAAGACTTTCACGTTAACGTCACACAACTGTTGTTGATAACATGAATCTCTCAGCAAACTACTAACATCGTGGACTGGCTACCTTGTGTAGGAAGGATACGCAAGGGAATTTCCATATAGTTAACACATACGTCTCACATCTCATCACAGGAGTCGAAAACCTTCGCGAACTTTTTGCAACAATAAAAAAACGCAACATTTCTAATACAATGGAATTTTAATGCACATGTTGATGACCATGACACAAACGATTTCTAAGTTACAAGATAAATAGAGCAAGCTCAATCCAATAAGAATGGGAAAATACTTGGAGGAATAATAAGAAGAGAACAACTCAAATTATCACCATATTCGTGAAAAACTTGGAAATCTTGGCAATCAGGCAACATATCGTCCCAAATAAACTACATATTCTTACCGGTATATAATATAAAACATCTGACCACATATTGAGAATAGCACTACTAAAGCTCTTGAACAACTGAACCATTTCCAATAAGAGATTGAAACCTATAAGAGATGGATGTGGCTCAAACAAAGGATGCAATAAGAATCTCAAAAACGTCAACTACCGACTACTTGATTACGAAATACTGAAAAGTGACAAATACCAAACAGATATGATTTACAACAACAATAGAGGAAGATCCCAGAGCCGCCAGACATCACTTATTTTCTAATGGACAAAATATATACGATTGAGTAGTGGTGGGGTGTACTATCATCATATGACTAGTTGCTACCTTGACCAGACGGCCATTTTTCAGATATCAACCAATCAAGGTACATAGAAACACTGCTCACCTCACTTAAATTCTGATGGCTGAATTTAACATATATTTCACACAATATCATTAAAAAGCAGGATTCATTACTCCCAGACACATGCGGTCGGCGGTTTTACCTTACAGACGCTTTAAAGGTATGAAAAAAATTTTACTTTTACTTAATTTTTCTGATTTTGTGATGCTTGATTTTTATATATGTTATTCAAACAACTATTTTAAAGCGTTTTGCAAACGGACAGACCGATCCAAGGGGCCAAACATTCACCAGAGCCAACTGTTTTAGATTATTTTTTTAAATTGAATTTAGTTAAGTTTTTCTAATAAAATAGTTTGTGAGGTACAATTCTATAATTATTGCGGTCAGATGAGCACTTTTTAGTTGTTTGAATAACATATATAAAAATCAAGCAACAGAAAATAAGTAAAAGTAAACATTTTTTCATAGCTTTAAAGCGTCTGTAAGGTAAAACCGCCGACCGCATGTGTCTGGGAGTAATGAATGATATTGTGTGAAATATATGTTAAAATCAGCCATCAGAATTTAAGTGAGGTGAGCAGTGTTTCTATGTACCTTGATTGGTTGATATCTGAAAAATGGCCGTCTGGTCAAGGTAGCAACTAGTCATATGATGATAGTACACCCCACCACTACTCAATCGTATATATTTTGTCCATTAGAAAATAAGTGATGTCTGGCGGCTCTGGGATCTTGGACCACAACAAGACCACTGCCCTGGGACACCATCATGGTGACAATGAAAAGCGCAGCACAAAAATAATTATAAGGCACCCAATAGAGTATTCGGATAGTCAAGACAACAACAACAACGGATAGCAAAAGAAAAATTAAGAATTACTATAGTCTGCTACCAAAACAACCCAACACAGTAAGCGCAATTAATAAAGAAGAACACTCGAATGGAGATAACATACGACTTACATAGGCAGAATATGTCATATGACAGGATTCATGGCATATAATTCTATCGTTGGGTGAGGTGCGTCATATCGGATCCTATCGTATAAGTTGATTCGTTTGTTTGGAATGAATGGCATAAAACGATAACCATTAATAAATGTTTTAGGCGATTTTTTCTAGTTACTTTTGTTCATAATTATTTTTCCAGTTTATTTTGCCTAGCTATATGTAGTTGTATGATTATTGTACGTTTTCTTTTTTACCAATTATTGTTACAATATATAAAATGATCTATTTCTAGTTTAATGTGACTTCTGACGAATTGCACAATCACCTACAGGTGTACACTGCATGCAAGTAGGTATATAGACAAATTGTTGTTTAATAAATGGATCATAAATTATACGAATACTAGTGACCCGCTCTCGCTTCGGGGAAATTTTACATAAAACCTTCCTTAAGAATCACTCTATCTATTAAAAAAACCGCATCAAAATCCGTTGCGTAGTTTTAAAGATCTAAGCATAGATACGGACATACAGCGAAAGCGACTTTGTTTTATACTATGTATTGATTATTAATAGTCGCATGAAAAAACGAACTCTTACACTAAGAACTATAATATGTTTGTTATAACCGATTGGGTTGGGATTGGGGACGTATATAGTTTTTATGTGACTTTTTAATGTGGTTTTATTTTAGACTATAATCCATTATATTAAATTCACAATTGAGTTTTGGCTCATACTTAAATATTTGTGTAAACTTTTATTTTATTACTGGAACTTGCCCAGTCAGAAGATACTGGGTGGCACTGGCACGCGCAGTGCCCGGAGCGCACGTTGATGTCGTTTGTATGGGGCGCGCGCGATGCTGGGCTACGACTTGCATTTCAACTGTACCTACGTACTGAATACGAGTATGTTCCAATAAATTAACCGAACCATTACCTTTTCATATTAATACTGCAATTTAGAGGTACCTCGTCTGAGGTAATTTCCTAAATAGTAGCTTAAGTTTGCATATTATTAACTTACAAAAATATTGTATTCTTAGTGGAAACAATTTTGGCTTATATAATTATAATTATTTGGATTTATTGTGTATGAGATAACACAATAAATCACTCTCGTTTAGAGGAAATTACATATGGTAAAAAGGTAATTATTCCAGTGAAGTTGAGGTATTTCAACTTATATTTTAACGCCAAATTTTGTAGACATGCATATCACAATGTCATGTATTTTTGGAACCTTATTAGCATATAATGCAAAACCGACGTCATCACGTCATATTTTACACAGGATTTGGCAGTACACGTTGCGAATTGTAATCATGCCTTAAGAGTTCAGACAAAAATACATTTTATTATGCATTAGTATTTTGAATGACGCGTTAAATATGTGAAAATACTCATTGTGTGTATGCGTATGCAACTTAAATATCCGATCTGAAAAACCATCAAGATATATATTGCTTGTCTTTGTATTGGATTGTCAATTCTGAATTAATTAAGAATGTTGAAAAAAATGTTTTCAAGTCCACTTGTGGTTTAGCAAATTTTTTTATCACCTACGATCATACTCGGAGATTTGAGTTGAAATATTATCTACAAAACGTGTTTGCTTATTTTATAACTTATCGAAACTTCATCTAGCAAAAAATAATTATTTTTCGAATGATTGAATACTTATATTTATTGCCTTATAATAATATCATAAAACGTTTTCGTAACGGAGTGTTTGATGAGGCTTTGACGCAGAGCTTAGAGCCATCTATTAATTACATCACGACGAATTTCTTGGGTTTTTGACCTCGTCGCCTCCTGCGCAGCCTCAAGGTCTCCGAGCTAAGCTCGTTCGCTGTTTGAGTTATGATATAAATTTATTGTAACGTTGTTTCAAATAGTTGAATTACAAAATAGTTACAGGTTGAAGTTAAAATGAGAATTTATATAAAATGTGTTAGTTAATATGATATTCAGCCTCACCTAGAATGTGGCAACAAGCTATCTGAGAGTTTTGTTGAATGTTTATGTTAATATCTCAAAATCATCCAAATACATGCAATTAGTAGAATATAAGTTTACATGGACACAACATGTTTTGTTTTGGATTCGATATCTAGTCTTGTTGTTGTTTGAAAAAAAAATTAAAAAGTATTCAGTTCATTGATTACTGAACCATCACTAATGTGCCACAATAGAGTCCTGATGTAATTGAATAAACCAATATTTGCATAACTTTAAAGCTGCACAAATTAAGGTGTAATAACCGAATTCTCAAGTAAACAAACAAACCTTGGCGAATAATCGTATTGTTAAAACTCGATTGCTGCGGTAATTAATTGCAGCTCGTAACAGGTGGCGACGACAAACGGAGTTCCGCATTGTGTCGCTTGGTGGCGCTCCGGTCGCAGGAACACGACCACTCCACGAAGCCTCGCTCAACGGTAACCAAATGTATATGTACATACAATTAGGTATTCAATAAAAATAAATTACAATTAAAACGGTTATTATAGTACTTATTTTAACGCGAACACCGTCTGTTTAAAGTGATTGTATTTTGATTCAAGTTGAATTAATATTTATATATATCAATCATGTAGGTATAATATGAAATATAAATTATACTAAGCTTTTTCCATAAACAATGTACGGAAATCAAAACTCACAAAAAAACTCACCATTTAAATCTAAGCATTACTTGTGTAGAGTTTGATTTCATTATCATGAATTAACGCTTTGTAAAATGTAATTTTCTTTGTAAAATTGTTTTTGCATGGTGAGTAAGAACTCCAGAAGAAGTGACCAGAAATCAAAGTTATCTGAACTAACCATTAACTAGTATTTTATCGTTTAAGATGAATTTGGCTCCTCTTGTCAGGAGTAGCCAATATAATTCTGATTAATATTTGCGTGTCAGCTTTGAATATGATTTTATGTGAGGTAGGAGGTTGAATGATCGACTAGTTCTTTATCAGTTATGTTGCCTTGGGATTCCAATTGGATTGAGCCAATATCATGCTGATTATTATTTGCGTGACAGAATTAAAGGTGGTTAACTGACGGTCGATGGGTCTTATCAGTTATTTTGACTTGCGGTTCCCTTATCAATAAAATGGTGGTTAATATTTGCGTACCAGCATTGTAGGTTATGTTCGCGGACGATTGATTAGTTTAATTTGTTACTTGGGCTTCTTATAAGGGAAGTTTATAGTCATTGTCTCCATAAGCCGTGTCCACCTTAAAATTTAAGTTTAATTCACAATTTTTTCCAGATTCGAAGATCAACTTCAAGACAAGTGAAGAAAGCACACTTCCTCAATCACTACATAGTATAAAGCGAAGTCGCTTCCCGCCTTTGTCTGTCCTATGTATGCTTAAATATTTAAAACTACACAACATATTTCGATGGGTTCTTTTTAATACATAGAGGAATTTAAGAGGAAGGTTTTTATGTATACCCTGGCTGGCGGTTCCAAGAGTCGTGGGTTCGATTCCCACTCGGGACAAATATTTGTGTGATGAACATCGGTGTTTGTTCCGTGTCTGGGTGTGATTATGTATTTAAGTAAGTATTTATAAATATATATGTATGTATATCAGTCTCTGACGCCCATAGTACAAGCTCTGCTTAGTTTGGGGTCAGATGACCGTGTGTGGAAATGTCCCAGAATATATCCGAAGCAAAGCGAGGACGGGTCACAATTCTTGTAATACAATATGATTTAAACGTAGAGTCGTGTCGTGTAAAGGGCCAAAAGGACGTATTCGGCTGGTCGCTAGGCCGGTTGGCGCATTGCGTCGGCCCGGGAGCCGGGACGTCGCTGCCGGCTCCGCCGAGACCCGTTATTCACTCTTACGACCACCTTTTACGTATTCCAACACCATTTTGGGAAGAAACAAGGATAAAAGTAACCTGTGGGATGTATGGAAATTGGCGCGGCGCATGCAGAAACCTACCCGCTAAGCTAGGAGATCAACAGTTATAAAATGTTCGTGAACTTTTGCTAATTAAAGTGAAGTTATGACATAAAATCTGTTATTTTAATTATCTTTCAACTTACACTTACAACTTATTATGTCACAATTGTCAATAATTAAATGTTCGTACGAGTCTTTCAGTTAAATTCCGCTTTATGTAAAAGCTCCATTGTTTATGTAATGTTGCATAATAATATCCTGCTTGTAAAGGGAAACACTAGTCACTGCGTTTTCTATCACAGTCTTTGATGATTAATTATAACTAAATGTTATACATAACACCCACTTACAAATATTTATATTCTATTAAATAGTTAACCTTATAACAACTACATTCAATTTACAAACTTTAATAGTCCATATAATGTTAATATGTATGTATATCTAATAAGAAATGCAGATATACAGTGCCTTATAAACATGAAAACAGAATCCTATCCTGAGTCGAGTTATATGAGTGTAAGACAATAAGTTCGATTTATCAATATTTTATCTAACAACTATTTTTCCTTATCAAATGCAGTCGCTTTACAAGTGACTGTTGGTAAATAAGAATAGACAATGTAATAATTTATTTAAGTATCTATGGTAACACTATTTTGTTGTCTATGTCTTATGATGTCCGTTTTGTACTGTTTGAAAAGTTGAAAGATTGGTTGGTCCATATTTTGTGTAATTCATATAATAAACTTCAAGTACAGAAAACATTACTTTTTATTTATATAACAATAGGTTATGGGCCCAGGCTCGTAAGAAAACCAATAAAAAGTAAGAAGAATACTGCATTTGCAAATACCGGCTTGAGGCATTTTTTGAGGTTAAGAAAATTGGCGGCCGGGAAGGCGGGATTACAAGCAAGCAGGAAGCAAGAGCAAATATGGACGGAAATCTCAGTATCATCAAATTAGAGGGTCCGAAGAACTGGAACATCTGGAAGTTCCAAACTACAGTTGTATTGAGAGGACAGGATCTCTTAAGCGTGGTTGAAGGAAAATTGGAAAAGTCAAAAGAAACCATGCAGGTCTGGAACACGAAAGATGCCAAAGCTCAAACTATAATAGTCACACGCATTAGCGAAGAAGTTATGATACATATCATTTCGTGCAGCACGGCAGCTGATATGTGGAACAAGTTGATAGCCGTTTATGAACAAAAAGTGAAACTAATATACATATTCTACAACAGCGCTTCTTCCAGTTCAAGTATGAAGAGGAATTCAGATGTCACTTTTTCTATCAAAAATTAAAGAAATGCAAAATCAATTGCGGCAACTAGGAGAAGAAATATCAGATAAATTTGTTGTGACTAAAGTGCTGATGTCATTGCCTGATTGTTATAGGCATTTTGTCTCTGCCTGGGAGTCGGCACCCGATGAAAAACAGACATACGACAACTTGGTGGCAAGATTGTTGGTTGAGGAAGAACGTATGAAGGAGAAAGCTGAAACAATACCTCAAACGTCAGCATTTGTTGCAAAGAATACAACGAACAAGAAAAGTGTGAAGTGCTTTAGGTGTAATAGACTGGGACACTATCAGTCGGAGTGCAGAAGTAAGCTTGTGAAAGACAATAACAAGAGTGATGTGAATAGATTTAATAAACGGTGCTTTTACTGTAATAAACTTGGGCATCTCAAACACGAGTGTAGGTTCCGGCTAAGCAAGGAAAGTAATGCATTTGTAGTGTCAGGAACAGTGGACAGTTTAATTGAACATTATACAAAGTCAAAGTGGGTGGTAGACACGGGAGCGAGTGAACACATGTGCCGTGAGAGACAATTGTTTACATCTTATTCATCTCTTGATAACAAGTCTGTGATAATAGGAAACGGAACGGCAATTAGTGCGTTAGGCTGTGGACAGGTGGCAGCACAGGTATTTAATGGACATGACTGGATTGACAGTACGTTCGAAAACGTATTGTTTGTGCCAGATCTCGAGGCTAATTTATTATCTGTGAACCGAGTGACAGCTAGAGGTTATGTTATGAAGACAGATGAAAATAATTGCTATTTCTATAAAGAGAAAAAGCTTTGTGCTGTTTCAGAGCGACATGGAAACATGTACATTATGGATTTGCGCCTGAAATGTAGTGCAGCGAATGCAACGCAAGTGAAACTTAACCTAAGTGAATGGCACGAAAAGTTTGCACACCAAAATATACAACATGTGAAAAAGGTGCTTGCAAACAATAATATTGAGGCAACTGATGATTTTGTTGGAAATTGTAAAGGATGTTTAGCGGGAAAAACACATCGCTTGCCTTTTAACACAAGTCAAACAAAGACTGCAAGGACTTGCGAACTGATTCACGCCGATGTTTGTGGCCCGATGGAGGAGACTTCCATTGGAGGAGCCAAGTACTTTCTTCTTCTGAAGGATGATTTTTCTTGTTATAGAACTGTCTATTTTCTAAAAGGAAAACATGAAGTTAAGGCCTATATTGAGCAGTATATAAAGATGAGTGAGAATATGACAGGAAATAAAATCAAATACTTCCGGAGTGACAATGGTTTGGAATTTGTCAATAAGGACATGAAAGAATTGTTTGCCCACAGTGGAATTGTTCATCAGACAACAGTTACTTACACTCCAGAGCAAAACGGGAAGGTGGAACGCGAAAATAGAACTTTGGTTGAAGCAGCGCGATCTCTATTGTATGCTAAAGGTTTGCCAAAGAAATTATGGGCTGAGGCTGTAAATACAGCATGTTATGTACTAAACAGGACAGGTTTGAGTGCTGACAAACAGAATACACCTTATGAGTCTTGGACTGGCAAAAATTTTAGCATTCAAGACTTGAAGACCTTTGGAACACCCGTGTTTGTACACATCCCAAAAGAAAAGAGGACAAAATGGGACTCTAAAGGTGAATCTGGACTTATGGTGGGCTACGGAGAGGAAACAAAAGGATACAGAGTATATTTCGAGAAAAAGAATACTGTTCAGATAAAGAGAGATGTAACATTTTTGAATGATTCAAAAGATATAAACCATAACATCAATCACAATATAATTTTGGAAAATGAACAAGAAGAGAAAGTAATATCAAGCCAAAATGTGGATACAAGGTTGCCAGAAGTAGTGTCTAGTGCTATAAGTTCCGGAGGTTCCGATACTGAGAGTGAGTATGAACCATGTAGTAGTGAAGCGTGCAGTGATGATAAGGCAAGCCACACAACACAACCACAGATGAGGGAGCCTAGTCAGCGTATAAGGAAACAAACATCATTTTACAGATGCAACAATGCATTTATGTTAGATGAGGATGAACCAAAAACATATCAAGACGCTATGAGACATGAAAATGCATCAGAATGGGAAGAGGCAATCAAAACGGAGCTACGCACACTAGCAGAAAATGGGACATGGGTATACTGTGAGAAGCCTAGCGATAATAAAGTCATTAGTAGTAAGTGGGTTTTCAAAATTAAAAATGTAAATGGGGTAAAGCAATTCAAGGCCAGATTAGTTGCCAGGGGCTTTGAGCAAACTGATAATATTGATTATAATGATATTTATGCACCAGTGGCAAAGCTTACCACATTCCGATTGTTTGTTTCTATTGCCACTATGTTAAATTTGCCAATCCATCAAATGGATGTCACTGGAGCATTTCTATATGGGGAGATAAATGATGATGTATATTTGCAATTACCAGAAGGGGCATATAGAGATAATAAGAATATTGTTAAGCTGTGTAAGTCTATATATGGCCTAAAAAGGTCTCTAAACATTGGAATGATAAGTTTAATTCAATAATGATTAAAGAAAACTTTGTAAGATCTAAAGCTGATTCATGTCTGTATGTGAAGTGTGATGGTAACAATAAAATTTATGTATTATTGTATGTCGATGATATTTTGACGTTTGGCACAGATGAAAATTGTGTAAATGAGTTTAAGAATATGTTGTGTAAGGAATTCAAAATGAAGACTTTAGGTTTTATATCAGATTTCATTGGTATTAATGTAAAACAGAATTTAAAGACAGGTGTAACTGAACTATCACAAAAGAATATTTAGAAAATGTTTTGAAACACTTTAACATGGAAAATTGTAAGCCTGTATCATCTCCTATTGATCAAAATTTTGTTTTTAGTCAGGACTGTAATAAAGAGGCAGATAAAAATGTAGAACACTTGTGCAGACAAATAATAGGATGTCTTATGTATGCAGTGTGTGGTACAAGACCAGATTTGTCAATATCTGTGTCCATTCTTAGTAGATATCAGAATAAAGCTAATAATATGTTATTGTCAGCATTAAAGAGAGTGCTTAGATATGTTAAGTATACATTACATTATAAACTTTATTATAAAAGTGATAAGAATAATAATTTGACTGGTTATTGTGATGCCAACTGGGGTGGAGATTTGTTAGATAGGAAGTCCACCACAGGTTATTGTTTTATGTTTAATGATTGTTTGATTGCTTGGTGCTCTAAGAAGCAATGCTCTGTTAGTTTATCTTCAACAGAATCAGAATATATAGCTATGAGTATGGCCGCGAGTGAGGCATGTTGGTTAATCAATGTATTAAAAGACTTCTTTCAAAATGAAAACATGTGTCCAGTAACTATTTGGTGTGATAGTCAATCAGCTATTAAAGTAGCCAGTACAGATTGTATTAAGAGACTTAAACATATTGACATACGCTATCATTATGTAAGAGAACTAATTAAGAAAGGAACAATTGTTTTGAAATACGTTAAAACTGAGGATCAGGTTGCAGATGCATTAACTAAACCCACAAATGCTTTATCATTGTTAAAATTTGTAAAAATGTGTAACTTAAATTAAAAGACTTAATATTGTAATTGTTATTACATTGAAAGGGGGTGTTGGTAAATAAGAATAGACAATGTAATAATTTATTTAAGTATCTATGGTAACACTATTTTGTTGTCTATGTCTTATGATGTCCGTTTTGTACTGTTTGAAAAGTTGAAAGATTGGTTGGTCCATATTTTGTGTAATTCATTTAATAAACTTCAAGTACAGAAAACATTACTTTTTATTCATATAACAATAGTGACTGCATTAAAAATGTTACTATATCTATCTGCCAACAAGAAATGCAGATAATAAGAGCATTATAAATAGCGGAGTGCTACCCCGGGTCGAGTTATTTGAGTGTGAGACAATAAGTCTGATTTCCGCATTGCGCCCGCTCGCGCGCAGGTTATGTTTCCGCGCCGCCCTACTGCACGCGACGGCCAGGGCTCGAGAACCTTTACTGCAATAGCTTTCTCTTTGTACTCATTTTATTTAACATGGTTTGATTATTATAGATTATCAGATTATTTAATGTTAAATTTCAAAAGTTGATTGTATTAGACCTAAGAAAGTAGTACCTACTCTCTTGTAAGTAGGTACTCAAAATAAAATGTGTATGCCAAAAAGGTGAAAAATGCGGACCTTTAAAAATGTAACACCTGTTTATAACATATTTCTAACAAATAAACATATTTATGTTTATTTATATTTAAATTTATTTCATGAAACTAACATATTTACACGCATTAGGGCTTGGTAAATCCAGAGACATTAAGCTAGCATCCGCTACTTTTTGAGTTCATATCTTAATGTTATGATGTCCTATGTCTCCTGGCTATGATATTTGTCAATATTTCTGTCAATTTTCATTTCTTCTGTCTTTGCTTTATTTGTATTATTGGGAGGTACTTTAATCTCAGGCTCTTCAGGGAGAGCTCAACAGGCTCAATGTCTCTTGTCCGTGTGTCTGTCGTCCTGATATGTATGTATCCCTATAGACCTCACGACCCTTTATCAGGCGGAGTGAGGTCATTCTGAAAGCAATCATCTCTTTCGTTATTTATAAAATAATTTGATCTGAATGAAACCTTTAGACGAATTTTATTTCATATATTTTTAACAAGAAAACTAGTCTGACATAACTGGTTTTTTTAAGTGAATTTAATTGTAAGCTAAATCATTACATACATTTTCGGAGCAATTAATTGAAGGAGAAGTAGACTTGATCTTACTTAACATACTTTTTATTCAGTTTCATAAAAAACAAAATGGACCAATCTTCTTATCTATTACATATAAATTTGTATGCAACAGCAGAATAAACGGAATATAGTGATGGAATGCACCGGCGTGCAGGTTGCGTGCCACTGTCGCCATCGGCGGCTAGCGGTTCGCAAGGTTCAGGTTCAGCCGAGTTCATTGCCACAGTTTCGTAACCCTTGTGCAACTCGCTCTCATCGGCCCTTCCGCAGCCGCCCTCGGCCTCCGCCTTCGCCTCTCACTTGCTTACTTTTTTATTTGTACTATTACCTACGTTTCGCCAACACCGTTTGTGCTTTGGATTGGAGATTCCGGTCCAGTTTACAATGACTTTAAGTAGCTTAAATAAAATACATGAAGCTTTTTTAACTATAATTTTATGAATAGCCTCTAGGCGTAAATAAAAACTACTTACCCGTATCATGAAAATGTTAATGTAGTACCTACCTATCTATTCATTTTAATGAATAATTATTATGATGAAGTTATTGATTTTCAATTTCAGTTTTAAGGTTGTGGATTCCATCAATGTCATATAAAGAAGTAATAAAACCCATCCGGCATTACCAGCACATTTAATAGTACAATGCATACTGCATGCAATGGCAAGTGATAAAATCGTTGCTGCACTTAATATATGAAACGTGTATTCAAATAAACCGGTGCATCTGTCAGTTTATCTCCATGAATCGCACGGTGAGCGAGTATGGTGCGGGTACATAGGCGTGCGGTGGTGTAATGTAAATGCGCTGTTTAATTGAGCGGCGGTTCCGCGTCTAGGGGCCGTCGACCCGCAGGCTTCGAGTATCGAACCGCGCGGTTACGTCACCGCCCGCGCCCGCGCCGCGCGCGCCCGCCCTCTAGCGCCCGCCGCCGAGACTAGCGAACGAACGTTCTACGGCGTTAGATCAGTTGGTTTTGAGGAAATATGATTTTCATTTGTTTTCATGCCTTTTTATTATTGTTTATTCGTTAATTCCTTTGTTTTATGCATTTATATATATCTTCATAAGGTTGTAATGATCTTAGTTTTTAGACATTGAACACATTTTAGATTTTTTTTTGTTTACTCTACTGGGTTTAAAATAAATAGATAATTTTACTTATTAATTTTTTTTGCAATACAATGAAGCTTTATAAATATGTAGTCAAGGTATCGGATAAGGCTTTTTTAAATAATTAAAGAGAAATGTTTATACATTCTTTGAAGATATGAAGAAATTAACTAGCATCAATATGTACTTATATTAAGTAAGAAAAATTAAATAATACAACCAACAACTCGTATTATTTTAGGCAAATATTGATTTTGAATTGGTTGAGTAAATAAGACTCCGGTAAGTGATCGAGATATGCGCAATGGCGAAGTTTTGGGGGGCCGGTAAACTTTCGTTGGCTCGCTGCGTCGATAAAGTAAACATCATCGAGTCATCGACCCGCTCGCAAGGCCACCGCTTACACAACTCGCCACAAATTTTATCGTCAATATCTCCCGTGTTATTTTATTTCCACGTTTCCCGCCTCTTCTTATTGCGCAAGGAATTGTGCAACCATAAGGTTGAGGGGAATGGACTGACGTTTTGAATAGGACCTGCGTGAAAAAGTTCCGCGTTAAAACACATGAATTGAATAATGTAATTGTATGAAAGATATAACGATTGTTATTGAGAGATTTTGTAAAACATCCTTTTGTTTACATGTATTACGTAACTCCTAATAATAAGAACCTAGCTATGCTCTTAACATTTTGAAGTTATTTAAAATGCGAAAGCTTTTCACGCTTAATCTATCTCTAGAATTAGCTGTTTTTCATCTGCATAGATACCTCACGACAGCCCCATACCATCTATGACAGATATCCAAAAGCGACCTTTGTTTTGAGCAACAATGTGGAGTACATCGTTCCGAATACCCTTGCTCGCGCCGGGCGCGCGCTCGCGGCCAACAAAAGTACTTTCGGGCTAACGGGACCGCGAGGAGAAATGCTCTTCGAAATCGAAACACGCCGTCCCGTTAGCCGGCCCTGGCCCTAGCGTCGGGATAATCTTGGTAAATCACAGCCGCTCTCCGGCCGTTACTCGCGTGATTGCCCTCGCAGCTCCGTAATTTCCTGCTCGCTATCTCGCCAGTAATAATTTACCTAATACGGATGTTGTTAGCGCCTGTTATGATTTGCAAAATGGTGTGCTGTTTCTGAAGTAAATTGAAGATGCATTATTTTTAGTACCTCCGTTATATTTTACGGAAGGCTCTATATTATCGATTCCTGTATGTGTACGTGAATAATAACGGCGTTAGCTGGAATAAAAATCATTTTGTTCAATAGGATAAGAAGAAAGCTAAGGAAATAATTACCGAACTAGTATAAATAATAACATTCATTACATAAAATGTCCCTTAAGATAAATCAATACACATTCTTTGTCTGAATGTAAAAATAATAACATTTCGTACAATCCCTTTTATCCGTTATTTTTTGAAAGGTTGGCTAGAATGTTTTGCTCGTAGAGCGGTCTCTGCCGGTGAGCTATGGAACTGAATGTTAAGTTTTCACGTAGGGTGCTTTTCTATAGCACAAGCATTCGTCCGGTGCGTGGTTGTAGTTAGTTTCATACCCGTGCTGTAGATGTCTCTGCTAAAAATTAAGCTCTTGTTGACGTCTCTCGCAATAAAAAAGCTCTTCAATTTCGAAGGTATTCAAATGTGTGTCTTAGATTCTATTCCCAAAATTCGTTTTTGAATTATTAGTGCAGCATAATAAAATTCTTTAATACCTCATTATTTTTGTGTATGAAAAAAATAGACTGTATTATTCGTATACTCACTTACTGTTTTTTTTTATAATAAAATCTTGTCTTTTATGCTGATGTAAGCTTGCTAAGCTTGCCAAGTGTATAGAAATACACTTATCAGATACGCGGTACAAAGTCTTGATTTTAATTGGTATTAACGTGACAAAAATTGGAAAGTATTTTATTGCTTAAGATTTTTTTTAAACTGCCATACAGTTTAAGAGCTCAATATATCTCGTAGATGCTTGTATAATTACAGTCACATATAGATTGAAGCGGTTTCCACCCAATGATATGAATTAAGATTTTTTTTCATGGGAAAATCATAATATTTATAAAAATTTAATATAAAAAATACCACCACAATTTTTGATTCAAGTAAAAGTGAAAAACATATATGAAAGGGATCGATAAATAGTTCGTGATCACAAAGTTCATAGAAGTAAGTAATTAAAAGTAATTCAATTATTTTGACAATTTTTTTTAAGTCAATATTTTTTGAAATATAGGTAGGGGAACCTGTTGTACCTAGGACAATTGTAATTTTTCGTAAACTCCCGCGCTTTAAAATAATATTGTATATGGCAGTCAAAGCCTGCTTTGATAAGACTCACGTGAAGTTAGTTGTGATTCGCCGGCGCCGGGTCAATGCAGTTAAAAAAGGTAATTTATTATTTTTTGCCTTAAAAGTTCGTTTTTTGGAATTTACTTATGGCCTCTTAATTTGTCACGATATGTATTTATAAAATATCTTTTACTTCCGATATAATCTCAGTTTATTAAGGTTTTAGACAGTATAGTTGTCAGAACCCAACCTCAATTAAAAGTGTGTTTAAACAAGTTGTAACTAAAAATTGTTATGATGTTGTACCTTGGCCCCCCAACTGAGTATGTACCTTGGACATAGATAATAGATAGATAATTTTGATATAGATAATATAACCTTATAAAAACATATTTTTTTATTATATTTTTATTCTATTTATATAAGGCAAAAAATAAATATTAGATATGTAAACATTTGTTATGTTATTTTAAACTGTCATGGTTACACACATTAGAAAACTGAAACTGTCCGGGATATTTACCATGTTGTTTTATGAAATATCGGGAGCTCATTAAAACAAAACGACATGGTAAATATCCCGGACAGTTTCAGTTTTCTAATTTGTTATATTATTGACACAAAATAAAGAGACAAGAGACTATTAATTAAGGTAACTGTTAATTTGCTATTTACATTAATGTTTTTGTTGATTACAGGTATAAGCATTATTGTTGTACTAACCTATATTAAAAATAAAACTCTGCTGCAATTGCTAGTGTTTATCTTCATTCTACCCTGGAATGTCCAAAGTACAACTGGAACGGTCCAAGGTACATCAGGTATGTTGTACCTTGGACAGTTTTCCCTTTTTTTTTTAATTTGCTTTTGTTTCCAGCTTTACCGAAAATCCTCATATTTTATGTATTTATTATATAGTTGAGTAACTGATCTTTCCATTATTCCATATTTGACGGATCTTATTCATACCATTTATTTTTAAAAAATAAAATTATCAAAAACTGGCCTAGGTACAACAGGTTCCCCTACTAAAAAAAAACTGTATACGACATCGCTAGGACTACATAAACTTGACACATTAACAATTAATCATTGACGCCAGTACATAAGGGCGGCGCCGCGCACCGACCCACATAAAACACGTTAGCGTTTTTTATCATTTTTATTCTATTCTTTATTTAAAAAATAAGCGAATTGATTGGCTGCGCGAACCGCGGGCGCGGGCTCCGCGGCGCGCAACGACCCTTCGCCGCCGACCAATGAGGGCGGCTCTCCCTTTGAGGCCCTCGCCCTTTTCACGTGTAAAACAAAATCCTCGGCCTCCGAGAGATTTAGAAAACATTTTTGGAATGGTCGAGATGAAAATAATCTTATTTATTGATATATTTTTTTGTCACATGCACTATTATTTATTGTCCTCACACCTGTTTAATGAATTTAAAACAAGCAAATGCTAACTCACTCTCATTAAATTATAAAATCTACAGTCTGAAAATAAATTTGTTGTACTAAAATGTATAACAAATTGAATTTCATCTTGGTACCTCGTCGCTAAATTGTTTGTAGTAGGTAACTTAAGTTTTTTAAACGCAACTGGAGCTTACAGCTTTTTTAACGCAAGAAGGATTCAATTTGTTTGTTTGTCTGAGATATGAATGAAACTTGTTTGTCTGAGATAACCGTGACTTTTTTAATAAAATTATTTATTAAATGAAAAAATATATTTATTTTATATTTGCCAGTAGAATGCGGTTTATCACCACAGTCCATTTGTTATTTAATGTCCTGTCTCACTGCACGCTGGTCTGGCAAACTGCACACCGAGTGACTCAATGGGTGTTAACACATTTAATTTTGAATGCTCGCAAAGAATAAGAAACTGCTTATATACCTACTCGTACCATCTTCACTTCCTAACTAATATTTCCAAATGCGACATGAAATCTGTTTGTCTGTCGCGCTTACATGCTGGAAATACTCAATCCAAAGGATATACGTTACCCACACAGATATAGTCTAGGGCATGTAGTAACCTGTGTTCTGAGACACAGGTTAGTTTAATCGGACGTGTGAACAGAGTTATGTTTTAACACGATAACAGACTTCACGCGAACGGAGTCAATGGTAGAAAATCTAGTTTCTCTTTATTTAAAGAAATGCATAATAATATCGCGAAATAGTAGTAGTAGGATATAATTGTATTCATCACTTAACACTTACACTTACTTTATAACAATACAACAAAAAAATCTTTCTTTTAAAGTAAACCAGTATTAAACTTACAACAGGCCGATATAAAAAATACTTTAAAATAAGTAAGACATCAATCCATACTAACAATTTAATAAATTAACAAACACTTCAGGTTTATCCCCCAGAATACTTGAGTGCACACACAATCGAAGCAAATCTGCCAATATACAAACAGTAACTCATCATTATCGTGACTCAGTGCCAATCACTCAGTCTGTGAATGACGTGGGCTATGAGTTATTCAACGACCGATCGCTTATTTTGGACACAGAATAAATATTTCTCTATTTTGTGCTTTTGATTGGGAGCATTGTGGAGGCGCGGATGTGTCATTTTTGTTGGTGTCAACCGCCCCTCGCGGACGCACCCTCGCGCATGCGCTGCAACGAAATGCATTTGACGATGACTTTGAACATTTTGTATGTATCAATTTGATATAAAGTCCTCTTTGTATAACATTGTAAATATAAATTGTATTAAATACAATTTTACCAGAGTAATCACCAACATTCTCTATTTGTTATAGGTTTTGAATAATTTAAAGTTGAGTGAAAGAAGTGAAGATTTTTTTAATAAGTATATAATTTCTATTAGCATCAATCAATATAAAAACTTAAGAATATACTTACTGAAGAAGATTGTGTCTGATAACTTTAGGAGCTGAAACGATCTGTAAATATGTATTTCACATCTACTTATACCATTGAAAAGGTCAATTGTTGCAATATCTGTAAAAGGAAATATCTGAAAATATTAAACTTTTATGCCCTAGCATAAAATTTTAATATTTACAGATATTTAGCAAAAAGCATTATTTTGTTGCAAACAAAACTTAAATAATTAACATAGGATTAAAACTTTTATAATTTTAAGAAATGGTAAATTGGAATGTTTTGTTAAGCAATCTCAACAATTAAATTGCCGTAAATTCTTTAGTCATGATAATAAGCAATAAATCAAAGATTGAGTCCAGTAATTTGCCAAGTGTGGAGAGATACGGCTTTTTATCCGTTCTCACAGGGGCGGCACGTGGGCAGTCTGAATGGCTTGCCCATTAATATTGGTTTTATTCCCGGTCCTACTTTTTTGGTACCCATTGTGTGATGGTTTTTTTTGACTGGTCAACGAGGGGTCAGTTTTTTTTGCAGAACCACTGATTGATTGACAGGGTACGTTCATTCGCGAATCGCCATCTGCGAATTATTTAAGGGCAGAAATAATAATAATAATTAATGCTTCAGAATTTAATTAATATCATGAAGCTCAAATCATAAGGCGACTTTGATTGTAAAAGGCTAGACCTAGAATTTTCTCCAGATCCAATCTTTAAAAGTGAATCTTTATATTTGTGCCAGCGACTTCGACCACGTTCCCCCCCCCCCCCCCCCGTTTTGTACACATACGTTTTGTACGATAAATGGTCTATCTAAAACAAAACAAATTTTTCAATTTGAACCAGTAGTTCCTGAGATTAGTGGGTTCAAACAAACTCTTCAGCTGTATAATATAAACAAAAATTAATTAGTAGATAATAGTATATCAAGGAGCACAATTAAATTTGATCACACTCATATTTAGTGTTTTTGTATTAAACGGAAATACTTAACCATTAAATCTAGAACAACACGAGCAAATAAATTAGCGACTGCTCGAAATACTTTTTGGCAAAGACGATTTCATGCACAAAGTTGCGCATAGAATCTAGTCTAGCGGATAGAATAGATTATGAATAAAAAAGGAAAAATATGCATTACAAAATATAGTTTTTTATCTAAAAATCTCGTCACGTCAATCACTAGTCCCAGCTTATTAGCGCGGCTCGGCGGCCTTTGTCCACTCTCATGGACACGCGTTACTTTTTTGCACGATACAGTTTTTTATCGCACATTTTTTATCCGCAAAAAACCTCCCCTATTTACAGACTAACAGGGACCTTTGATCCGGGCCCTTATTAAAAGTAAATATTTCATGAAATACTATACCGTATTTTGATAGGCCGCTTTCATAAGTACTTATTTGATTAAGTACGAGTAGTTTCGTCTCGAAAGTTTGCATGCTCAGCTTTTAGTTATAATGAGTTTTCTTTTCTTTAATTAGTTAGGTAGTTACTAACAATACTGGACCATAAACAAAAAGGTGGTAAAGACCATTCGAATTGATAATGAAACTAACTAACGAGTTATTTTTTTTACGCGATAAACAGCTCCTCGCGGAAGGAATCGCAAGCGGAAAGTTGACTTTAATATCTGCCAGGAATGACTGGCCAAGCCTAAATATTACCTTTATAAAAAAAGTACATATAATATTTTATTTATTCGTTAGAAACTCCAATAATTCTCAAAATTCCATTCTTAAATTATTAAATCCTATACGGATAATAAGTACTTAAACAGAAAGTTCGTTAAGATTTCTGATCAATCACTTTATCATCATTACTGATTACAATTAATCGATAAAATGCAAAGCGAATCCCGTGATATTAATTCTCCGCAAAACGAAAAAAAAAAATGGAGTATTAGCGACGTTTGTATGCGACTGTAGGGTGGGTCAGGTAATAGTAGTGTGACCATCGTCACGATATCAACCGGACTGCGGTGTAGGTACATATTGTGAATAAATAAACCCCGGACTCCATTAATTTATAAATTAGTTGTGCATTCTGCAATGTGCTTTTTTAACTGACTTCAAAAAGGAGGAGGTTCTCAATTCGTCTGAATGTTGATTTTATCAGATAATGCTATTCGCCCAACAGTGGGACAGAACAGGAACAGAATAAATATAGAAAAATAATATTATATTGCAAAAAGTCGTTTGTTTAAATTATTCTGTTTTTTTTTTCTCTCAACCAAATTTAACGTGTGACTCGTTGCAATTAGTTAAACGTAAAATGAAGTATTTGTTTTTATCTCAATCGGTGTACCTATAAATAAAAAAAGTTATAACAATAACAACTTCACGCAGTTGAAACCGCGGGCGGGAAGCTATCATCTGGAGGCACGGCAGTGCCCTCGCGATTGTTGAGTGCGAAGAAAACCCGTACTATTTCACCGCATTTTCAGGTCTCTATTTGAAAACTTCTAGATAAGACCAGAATACAGAAATTCTCGTCATTCAGCTGTATTTACATACTTAAATTCCGAAATTTCAAGTCTGTAGGTAATTTAGTTCCGAAGTTAAGAGAAAGTAAAGCTTCGCATTTTCGACACACCCACTCATGATCATCAAAATATAACTAGTACTTCCCATAACTACAGAGTTGAAATTTAGTACAGAGTTAGGTATAATAACCACATAAAGAAAAAACATAAAAACTAAGAGAACCCGCCGGGTACTACTCGGTGACCATGATTAGAAAACACAAAAACCCAACCAGACTAAAAGAGATCGACATACCGCCTTTAGACTAAGTATTCAACATGGTCGGCCGATTCACATGTTAACTGAACAGTCTACAAAGAGAAGTGAAATCCCACCAAGAACATAATGTAACCATAATGATAAAGAAATAGAGGTAAGGAACCTTAGACTTAGCCCTTCTTTGTTTAAGAGATAAATAAGTAGATTTTTACAGAACGTTATGGGTGGTGGTACTATGAGCATTACTTCCTACTTACCTTACCTTATAAAGCACGTTTTTCATTCACACAGATCATATTTTATATTATTCGGGCGATTTTAATTATGTCCAACCAATATTTTCATGAAACTTTACTGAAGATCACATATGCTTGTTCCAATAATCCTCAAATGCCCTAAACGTTGGTGAACGCACAATAGTATTGTGTCCACGAGCTGACCAGCAGATGTGCGGGCCGGCTGTTAGCATTCACTCGCCTGCGCATGCGCCCCGAACGAAATCTGCGAAAATGGCCGCCCTCTCATTGACAACGTCACCACGTTCTGATATTTGAATTTTTGTTTTTTTTTATTGGTATGTTTCTAATGCAGATGATATCAAACTATTATAATTTATAATGTAACTTCCAAACGCATTTTGGAAAAAAAACTTAATTAATTAGAATTGTAATAAAAATACTTGTTTGCTTATTCTTGTAATAAAAATGTAAGAAAACTAAAGATTTATAACATAAGTATTTTCATAATTAGCCTATATGAGTGAGTAACTTATTATAAATACACAACGTGTAAAGTGGAGAACATCTTACGATCAGTGCTGACTGCGGATTAATATTATTGATTAATTTATTATTTTTCAAAGGAACTCTGATTTGCTGTATAACCCATGGTTTCCTATTGAAACGAAGGTACAAGGGAAGGAAATATTGTCTCTGCTATATGAATGAAAAGAACAATAAATGTAATATTTTCCTAAAAATAATCTGCGTTGTTTGGTGTGGTTACGTATGTTGTACACACGAAGCATTTATAACAAAAGTATAAAAAACAAAAATGTAGAGAATTACTGGTGCACCTGTCTTCTCTTTGATTTCATGATATTAACTCTATTAGTTCATTAACTGACGTAAATTATATAATTTTAGCGAGATAACACCAAGATTTTTTAAAAATTATGTTATACCTGCACCCAGCCACTATTATTTGTAAAGTTGCATTATTTTGAAGGACGCAAGCAAGGGCTGCACACCATTTTCTATATATCACCTTGATATTCGACTGTTTAAATTTAATGTAACAATTATACTTTGGTAAATTAACATACTCCTATTAATAACAAGTATTGAAACAAATGCATACCTACTAACATGCCTACCGGCTAGAGGTTATGTTATTTCCCTATGTTAATAGAGCATTACCTCTGGTGCTACTGATACGTATTGTATCAAAATTATCTTTACCCTTACCTCAAAGCAAATGATCGCGTTATAAATAATACTTATTGCAAAAAAAGCTCTTATGTACTAAAGTACATAACGCGTATCATCCCCTAAGCTTGCGCGACCCGGCCGCACGCACTCAGTCCTCCGCCACGCGCCCCCAGCGCCGCTACTGTACCATGTACACAATCAACAATTTGCACTTACGACCCTATAAAAAACCTAATAAAAACACTCAACAATCAATGTGCCGCCTCTAAGAAAACGCACAGGTCTCTCACAAGTGCCGCTTTTGTCGAGACATGTTATTGTGTTTTTTCAAATTATAATTTTATAGAGCAAAAAATGTTATCGATGAGTCATGGCTCCGTAGGTCGTATGTGTTGAAGCATCAGTTTCGCGGTATCTGAGGAGGGTTGAATACATGAAGGGTAAGTCGGCTTCATGTGCTAATCGATCATCGCGAGTGATTTTTGTAAATAGCCCTTGTAAATGATTTGTTTCAAATGCTTCATGATAATAGAACATTTGCATGATTTTATTTACTAAAAGTACTTTAATGTACATAATAATTACTGTAATGATTTGGGTGCGCCCTCGTTGATTTTTTGATTGCGCATGATAAATATTAGTTCATCACTCATAGCATTATTTTGACTATAATAAGTATAGCAGTAATTAACATCTTTATACTACAGTTATAGCGCAAAATAAAATATACCTACTAAATAACATTCTTTCGAGCTTTATATGCCGATAAAAAGATTCCATATATTGGAAAAAAAAATGCATTCCTTCCGTAAAAGGCTAGCTTTTGCTTAAAGTAAATCATTTGCAATGCAAATACTTCTCATATCATTGATTACGATCCATGAGTATCCAATTCATGATTTATTATCATTATTTAAACCAATTGGTAGATATTATACAAACCACTTAAACTTAAACAGATTTTGGTTCCATTTGTAGACTTCTAGATTGTCTGTTTAAATCTGGCATTCTTATTAAGTTATGTTATTTGATTCTCCTGGATGAACGCAGTTACTTCACGTAAGTTTGAGTTTAAATAAATTATAAATTAAGTAGGAACGTAGATACAACATTCAGAAATTTGTTTCTATTCAGAAATGGAGAAATGAGTGTTTTCGTATTAAAAAATAAAACATCATCCCACCCTCACCTGATTCTGATTTAAGATCCTTAATTACTCGTGTAACGGATATCAAAGGCATCATAAGGAATCACGAATATACATAAATAGAAAAACTACGCACCCAGAACCAGACCAGAACCCCCAAACAAATATGTATTTGTTTTAATTCAGTTGCTAATAAAACAATAAAATAAATTAGATGAAAATGTATTCTGGAAGAGATCGTTTGAAGAGCTGACTCTTTCAGGGATTAGTTTTAGTATGTAGTCCAGTAAACACTGAAGTTGCAGATAAAATAGTACTTTTAATCACAGTTAATTAAAATAATTCTCTTTGTTAATAAAATTACAAAATAATTATCATGTACTAATAGTAATAACAATAACACAATCTTTATTGTCAAAAAATTTAACTTGAACTAAATTACATTTGGTGCTTAAGTACGTAAATCTGTTCTTATAAATACTTAAAATACCTTAAACTACTATTTAAAGTTGAGTGAGAGCCTGGTGATCTATGACAAAGTTTTTCACAGAGGCGATAATTTCTACTGTAGTATTTATTTTTATTAAATGGGCTAACAAGATAACCTCACTCCACCTGATGGAAAGCGGTAGTGAGATCCACATATGAGGCCGACAGGCACACACCGTGAAGGTTTGCTTAAATGCTGTTTCACGCCCCTCCTGAAGAGCCCGTTATCATAGGAGGGAGGGAAAACATGAACTGGAAGGGTATTCCATGCCTTAATGACAATTGGCAGAAAAGAGGAATTAAAGCTCTTGATCCGAGCCACCAGCGCCTGCATTGTAGTTCAGTACATCGATTGTTCATACAAAATGTCTAATGTGTAGAGAAAAAAATGTGAATTTTAATAGGTTATTTATTATTTCAGAGTGCAGTGTATGCGCTGCGGCGGCTGCTGCGGCGGCGGCGGCGGCGGCGTGGGCCAACGGGCAGCGCGAGGCCAGTAAGCCTCCCACACCTGTGCCCTACACCAATGGCACGGTCGTCGTCAACGGGGGCCCGCCGCGGTATACAAAGAACTGTAAGTACGAGTACTTCTTAACATTATACTCAGCGGCCACTAAATCACGTCTTATCTGTGAAAATTGCAACTGTCTAATCAACACAGTTAATGAGATACGGCCTGGTATTCATCAGATGGAGTCCTAGTAACAGCATCACGTTTTAACACTTATGAGGAACTGAAATATCATCTATATGTTATGGACCAAGTGATTAATGCGAGCATTATTAATAATGCCCGAGCATTATGTATAATGTCTAGGCCTATCGGGCCAAGTGATTAATTATTATTTAAACTTCATTATTTATCGCAATGCGCGGGCATTATTATATGGCTATGTGATAATTGGGCAATATGATAATTGTGTGTAATATGAGGTGGCGCGGGGAAAGAAGAACGCGTGTCACGCTTGGACTAATCACATACAGCCGTTCAGCGCGCGGCTCGTGCGACGTACATTAAATTTTCGCTATAAATATGTGGGAAATTTTCGCTATAAAAAGAGGATTAGTTGTGAAACCAATTCTTAGCGGTGAATTAAATGCAAGGTGTCATGTAGACCTGATTGACATGCAGTCGCAAGGAGATAATGAGTATAAATTTATACTTGTGTACCATCATGAAGATTGAGACCATCTCACAAAATTTGTTTAACTTCGTCCACTTAAGACCAAAACTGCTGAAGAAGTAGCATGTATCTTACTTGACTTTTTACAATATTCGGTGCACCAAGCATTCTTCAAAGCGATAATGGCAGAGAATTTGCGAATAAAATTGTGCGACGGAAGCTTAAAAATTGGAGTAGCTTCTCCCGTTTTCCCAACATTTCCCTTCACAAGGAGCAGATCCTATTGAATGTGGCGTGATGAAAAAGTATTTTATCAATCAGGTGTCATGTAGACACCTGATTGACATGCAGTCGCAAGGAGATAATGAGTATAAATTTATACTTGTGTACCATCATGAAGATTGAGACCATCTCACAAAATTTGTTTAACTTCGTCCACTTAAGACCAAAACTGCTGAAGAAGTAGCATGTATCTTACTTGACTTTTTACAATATTCGGTGCACCAAGCATTCTTCAAAGCGATAATGGCAGAGAATTTGCGAATAAAATTGTGCGACGGAAGCTTAAAAATTGGAGTAGCTTCTCCCGTTTTCCCAACATTTCCCTTCACAAGGAGCAGATCCTATTGAATGTGGCGTGATGAAAAGTATTTTACCAAGTTTCGTTAAGATCCGTCGAGTAGTTTTTGTTTCTATAAGGAACATACAGACAGACAGACAAAAATTTTACTGATTGCATTTTTGGCATCAGTATCGATTACTTATGACCCCTGATAGTTATTTTGGAAATAGATTTCATGTACAGAATTGACCTCTCTACAGATTTATTATAAGTATAGATGATTATAATGATTAAAGATTTTTCTACATAATATGTTTGTATTACTCTGCCCAAAAGGTGATAAACATTATGTATAATGCCCGGTCAAAGTGATTATTTCAATCATTATTATTAAATTGCACTCTCATATTGGGCATTTTTCATACGGACCGGGCAGTATGTATAATGCCCAATTTATCATTTGGTCCATAACATATATATAATATGTTCAGTTTCATAAAACCAAATGATGCATGTGCCAAGTATTTGGTTAATATTGTACAAAATTGTTTTTAACCGAAGCTTGTTAGCCAAGCGGTGGGTTAAGTTAAAATTGTTATTTCTTTACGATTCTTGCAATATATGATAAGTTTAGTATACTCGTATTAGATTATATGTGAAAGGTTGTGTGCATACACAACCTTTCACATTTAATTTAAGAAACATACCTAAAGCTCGTTAAACTCTTTTCTAAGCTTATAAAGTTAATTCTTCGGTACAAAAAAACCATAATTTAGACAGGAAAGATTTAAAAGAAGGCAAAATTTTCAGGAAATGAAAGTAATAATTTATGTCGGTAATTAATTATTTGTATTTATTAATTTGATGAATAAAGTATAAGGTAAGGAATTCATTGACCTTACGAAACAACTTACAATTAAAATAAACTAACACAATATTCAATTGTACGGTCGAAACAAAATTATAACTCTCTCCAGTTCATCAGGAAAAATCTAGTACCAATAAAAAATAAAAAGGTAAAAGAATTCTCGGTTTATTTGGGACCTAGAACAAAGATAGAAAATAGAAGATTTTTGGGTTTCGTATGCGAAGGGCAAGATCTAGACCCCACTACTAAGACTTCACCGTCTATCCGTCGGTCTATCTAGGCCGTACACCAAGAACCGCGATTAAAATAATTTTTGGCCTTTTTTGCTCACTATTAATTACGACAACAGGTTTCAATATTTACTAAAAGCCCTAGCCTTTGCTTTCTTCATTAATAACAATAAAACATCAAAATAAGGTCTGTGTCTTAATGCCATATGTAATGTAGCCATTGTAAATACACGACTATGATCGACCATTAAAGCTTTAGTAAAACAACTATCGAAATATAATGTTGGAATATAAATTGAAATTAAATGTAATAATTGTTTTTAATACACTCTGAATTAAAGTTTTCACTAATTTGATAATAAATATGGAAAAAAAAATAACTACCTATATAAAGAGATATATTTCATCGGTAACATTTACTTTGTACGAAGGAAATCTCAGTCAAAATTATCATTATCCATAGATACCTATTTCGTATTAGGGTCATGTAAGCACCACCCTACGAGGGATACGCCTCTACAAAATATAACAATAGGTACCTACATGTCAACGAGAACGAGAGCTTTTTGTGTACTCGCGTAAAAGCGCCCCTGTAGTCAAGCTTTGGAAGTTATTTAAACTAAATTCATGTAGTTTAAACTAGATGGCGGTGGTAACGATCTTATTCACGCCATCTATTACAGTGGAGAGTTTGTAAAAGCTTCAATGGGAAAGCACAGCGATGGTTGAGCTTTCTTCGGACATTTTAGAGTTTGAGTGAAATGTAGATGTCGTAACTATTAAGAATATGAAGTCATGGATTTGGCGTTTTTACCCGAATGCGTGACGCAAAGGAGTGGTAATGTGTTTATTTGATAAACAAAGTACGTTATAAAGTTCATTACAGGTTTATTATTTGTAATTGATTTTTAAATAAACGACAAAGTAGTGTATAATATTACACACATTGCTAATTCGGAGGAATACGTAACATTACTGTTTTTACTCCAAAAGCTCGTGTTACGGAAATCAGAAATAGTAGCACTATAGCCAAATAGGTATAACTTTCTTAAATAGAATTGCAATGATGCAAATGTTTATCATCACATTTTTGTCCATGATGAGAATCGAACCCACGACTCTTGGCGCCATGGAAGACATTACCAAACGCGCCGTTGATCTGGTCGTATTTAATTCTATTTTTTTTTTGTTTTTGACGCAAACATATTTATTACATATTTTTGGTAAGTTATCCATCTATTATCTGTGTTTTTACTCAATAAATATAATCAATCAATTACGTTATTTGGCTTTGTTATAATCGGTATACTTAGTATACATTTTCGGAACATTTTTTGTATGACTATAATATCAATATGAAAGGTAGTATATTCCTAAGCTGCAGTTCATAATAACTTAAAAGTTTCATTAAACTCCAGTATCAACTGTCAAAAAATAAAACATTTGTTTATGATCTTTATTTATGGTTCTATAGATAAACGTCGATAAACGTTAGTAATGGAATAAGCAAAACTTACATGTATCGACAAATAGACTAGTGTCTATTCAGCGCATACCATTTTATTAATATTCAACTGCGTTTAAATAAATTATTGAGAAAAACATTAATAAAATTAAAGTAACATGCATTACCAACTTAAACGGTCTTATTACAGTCTTGACATTTGTGTAACTGTGGTCTAAGATCCACGCCCAATCGTTTATGATTATTCTCATCCTCAAATTGGAGAATAACATCTAAATGACAATAGCCATAATCAGCCAGTACACGAAATTTACATGGTGCATCATAGAAAATAAAATTACCAACATCCATCCAACGTGGGGTGAGACAGAGAAAGTACACGGCAGTCGGTTGAGATTCATTATTTTCAAAACTTGTATCTCGCGGGCCTTCTATTGTCGGTGCATAATCATATGTGGATTAGAATAGCGACAATAGGGCCGGTTGGCGAGTCCGTCACGTTTTGACATCTCTTCGTAGGGGCTCTCTTGGCTACTTACCCCTAGGGTTGTCTAATACTCGTACGCTTCATTTCGCACTTCATTTTAAGAATGCAATGAACGTTAGCAATCGACAATGTGAACAGCGAGCAAACGTTGTGACTACGACAGAATTCATTACTTGTAGATATTATCTAATAATGAAGCAGA
This sequence comes from Maruca vitrata, assembly GCA_039566165.1. Classification (NCBI taxonomy): domain Eukaryota; kingdom Metazoa; phylum Arthropoda; class Insecta; order Lepidoptera; family Crambidae; genus Maruca; species Maruca vitrata. Next base: position 8,532,022 of record CM076917.1, on the reverse strand, counting down.
TTGACCTGAAAGACACAGGTAAATACTAAGTAAGTGATTTTGGTCTTATAGTGAAGTTAAATTAGGACTTTGTAAAACTACTCGGTATCCTTAATTTATCCCTTTTCGAAAGCTACTTTGGGACTCTGATTCCAAGTATTTTCCTATCTGGTAGTTAAAATACTCAGAATCTGAATATCATTGTAGTAGAAGGATCCTAAAATTAATGATCTCCAAACTCAGCTCAATCTTTAGTACATGTAGTTACCTAACTGGGGAGATTCAGTTGAGTTCAAATAAGAAATCAACTATATATCAATATTGATTCTAATTCCGTTTAGTATTATGGTGATTTTCAATGTCTTTGTGTGATTTAAAATGTGATTTTAAAGATTCTCTCGGGTTCACTGATTTTTGGTTTCTGATATTGCATTAAATAATCATGTAAAGTGAAACTTATGAGTCAATTTTCACGACAACCCTAGCACAAGTGTACGTTTCAAACGCCTTGCTCCACCTTATCTGAACGTGGAAAAAGTGGACGTGAAATTGTCACACTAATAACAATAAAATTGTATAAATAGCAAACATTATAAATGCGAAGGGTTTGGATGGCAATTTTTGAACAATTAGCGGACCTTTTGTGATTATTTGATTATAAGTCCGATATTTATTTAGAAAAGATACTTGCCTTTTGTTATTGCTCACTCTAGTAAGTGGATTTAACAATAATTCATTGCAATTTTTCGCCCTTTATACCTTGCTAATAAATATTAATGTTGGCGAGAGGACAATGTAATTATCATGGACTCTGATAGTATCGTACTGTGGATAAGATTACCAAAAGCACTTACTTCACACTCTCAGAAATGAAGCCACACCTGTTCATTTACATTGTATCATTTTCTTATTCTTGATATCTGGCTGTAGTAGAGTTCTGCGCTGAGTTTTGCATGGTAACTTGATAATTTAGAGTTAAAAAAATAATTAAATTGGAATAAATAAATACAGAATGAAAAATCATTTCATTATCAGTCCTAATTTTTCTAATACATATATAGGATGGGCTGGGATAAAGTTATGTTGTGCTCGAAGTTTAGCTTAACACCACATTTCTGTTAAGAAGTAGCATACTAAGATGTACTAAGCAAGTAAGTTAGTGCGAGAAACTAATAGCTAGTATACTAGACTTTTAGTTAATTGTATTGTGTACTGGCTGGATTACATGACATGGATTTGGGTATTTTATTTTGCCTGAGTTTATACCATCTATATTAATCCTTAGTATATTTATTTAGGTTTGCACATGCTTACAATATGAAAATCTGCAAAATGCGAGTCGGACTGCCTAGCCATTAACGTTCCTGATCAGACGATCATCATATTATCTTACTAATAGGGACACGAGGGGTATTTAACCTACGGAACCCTAAACATATATAAGAGGCGAGTATGTAGAGTCAGTTTGAGGAAAGTTTCACATGCCTATTATGTAAAATTTTATGAATACAAGAAAATATAGTTGTCAAAGAAGCTTGTTTGGGGAAAAATATCGATCACTTTGTGATCATCGGGGATCAATAAATATCTGTAGAAATTCACTAAAATTTGTCTTTATGGGTCTACATGCGATATTAGGAGTAGCAAATGACATAGCTACTTACTGCCCGACGACGTTTCGACTGGGTTACACCAACCGTGGTCGCTCGCGAGCTATGTAATTTCCTACTCCTAATATCGCGTGTAGAACCATAGAGACTAATTTTAGTGTAATGGAACGCGAAAGTCTAAAATCTTACATGAAAAAATTCAGTTGTTAAATTTAATTATCATCTGAACCAATAAAATTTGCGTATTTGCGATGAATAGTACTTTGCGCTCAATTAAAACAAAATAATTATCACTCAAACATAGCAAAGGATATTCTTACTCTTAAAAAAATATGTTGTTTGCGAAGCGCCTAATATGGCCGCATTCTATCGAATATGGCTTTGAATCTTAATCATGGTTTACAGATTTGACTGTTTTTTACTAATATATTCGTAGAAAATTACTAATATACTCAATGAATCAACATCTATTTTAGGAGGATTCAATTTAGATAAAGTACAGTTAGTTAAGTATACGAGTATTCATAATATTTTCTACTAAATATCGAACAATTCACAATGTTTTTTCTAGATTTGTCAGTGTTTCTAGGATACTTGCGGGTAGTGTCGATTCAAAGGTGTGAATCATTAATGAACTCAAAAATGTTTTTTGCGTCTCTAGCAAGAGTTAGAATATTGTAACCTCATGCGAAAAATTACAAAGAATTATAAAGTTTTCCTTAATTCTTTGAAAACACAGAGCTGAATGAATGTTACGATAATAGGCTAATGCCTATTATTTACATAGAGGTAATTTGTGAGCATAACTTTTATAAAATTTAACAATTTTTGTTGGGGAGATTTACATTAATCATGGAATTATAGTCATAATAAGTACAAACAGTAAACAACACTTAAGGAACTACTACGAATTATACAATAGCGTTAGTAGAGTAGGAAGGGAAGCGACTATCAAACTATAGGCGCTTAGAAAAAAAAACAAAAGAGGCATCAAAACTTGGATATCCTCAATCCCTTTCGAGCGGCCCTTCGCGGCGCATTGAGAATTTTTTTCGGGTTGAAAGAAGTCGGGTGACGGTGTAGTAGGTAGCTGGTGCCGTTCACCCGCCGAGCTGCAGCGCGGGCGAGTGACACATTTCGTGTCGGCTAAAGCGACCGGCGCTTTCGGCCGGTGCACACGTTCCGTTAGCTTCTCTATTTTAAAAATTACTTGCTTAGCGATATCCGGGAAGGGACCGACCGCATCGCGCGGCGCGCTACGCCACTGTCACTAGTTCGATGCAGTCGAGTTGCGTACGCGTCGACGGTCGCTTCGCGCGCACGCGCGTTCGCTCCCATGCACCCAAAATTTGATAGTTGATAAGAAAATAAACTACGCAAACTGTTAAAATTTAATGTAAAAAACGTAAATAAAGTGCCTTTTATTCATGTGAATAATGGATGTTACGATAAGGTGATATTTGTGGTGCCAGTTGTTTTTTAGTTACTTACCATGAGCGGGAGGGAAGGCGGAAATGCAGTTCCCTCTTCGAGTAAGTATAAACTCACTGAAGATTTTAATATTTTCTCATATAAATTTATTTGAACGTTTGTGTTTTGAGTTACCTGTGTTGTATTTGTAGAATGCATTGCCACACGTGGTAAGGGTGCGTACGTCTAAAGTGGTCGTCTCTATATTATTAGAACTTTATTTCTTATCAAGCGGATGTAATGTATGCAGGGCCGGGAAGGCCGAGTCACAAACTGTTTTTTATATCAATGAAAATATTCGAATCGAGGTTAATAGTGTCTCGTTTTACTGATGTCGCACATGTGTACCATGTTTACTCCAAGTGTTGATCAACAACAACATAACATCAATTATGAATGTTGAATATTTTATATACATGCGCAGTTGTGTTTTTCATCCTACTGAACTATAAATATCAACACAATGACGTAGCATTTTAATGTATGTTTAAATTTGTTTTACTAAGCGCTACGAAATGACAACATCGCTGCTACCTATCTACTTACTACGACTCTATGGTTTTGCGTTTAACTTAGAGTAGTCATAATATTAAAATAAAATAACGTCATACTACGATTGAACTAGTTGTATGAGTATTTTATCTAACAAGGTCTACGCATCGAAGCGGCAATTGTTTACTATGACTACGAGTCCGTTTTAGAGTCGCGTGCGAGCGATCGCGTGCACCACCCACCGCACTCCCGAACCATCGTCTACTCTAAGTCTATCAGGTTACGGTTCAATCTTCAATGTTCCTTTACCCTTGGACTGTATTAGTGAGAAACACTTGTGTGTGCTTAGGTAGGCCGACTGCATTTTAGAAGGACCTTAATCTTCGCTCCGATCCCCACCATTCTTGCACTACGTGTTTTTGTCATCGGCATGCCGAAGCTCTAGTGACGAACGAACCTTCTGTCGATATTTTTAAGCTGATTAGACAACCTATTCATACTTGCTCTACTGCGCATACGCATTTTATTCCCGATGCATCTAAGATGTAAAAGTAGCACGCCCAGGCAAATACCGGGTCAGTTGGAAAGCTTTAGTTGTAAACTTATTGAATGTTGAAACGAAAATATTTGCTATGAGCGCGTCAATCCAAGAGGAACTATTTGGAATGTTTAGAAAGTCGATGTTAAGTAACGTTACGTCCCTACGGCAGGGTCCGAGTTCGTAACCAGTCAATTAAATCTGAATGGTGGTACATTCGGCCGTCTCTTTCCCTCTTAGCTATGGATCCCAAGGCAAAAACGCCACTTGACGATGATTCACGTTCAAATTCCATACCGACGATTGATAACAGCCGAACTAGTGAATGGCAGAACGTTTTAGGTCATTTAATTTACTTGCTGGTCATGCGTCACACAATCAATGCAGACATGTGCTTTGTTTACTAAAATGTAAATACCGTCGTAGATCCATGAATGAATGACTTTATAAATCGTATTTTTTTTGCTGAAGACATTATTTAATTCGTATCACAACTCTTGTTTCCTTAATAACTCGTAAATGTATTAGTAAGACATCAATGAAGTGCCTTGATGAAGTAACGAAGTGTTGGAAACCTCCACATTTTGTACAGCACGTTGCATGTCAATGACCTTATGGAACGGGAATACTAGGCCCAATGTAATCCTACATTTTTGTCGCCGTCACACGATGCCATGTTGATATTCTCCGAATACGTCACGACTAATCGGTAGAATGTAAATAACGAAACATTTGAATTTTCTCCATGTTTAACACTTACGTATGTAAGGAAAATCAAAACCAAAATTTTAAACACATTCCCGATTAAATAAAAATTTATAAGTAAAATTTAAAAATATTTAAAACGTAAAAGGTGGTCTTAATAAATAGGGCCCGTTCATGATTACTATTACCTATTCTATAACAGAGTACCTACCTCATTATTTGTCATAATTATACAAGTAACTATGAGGTACAAATTCCCATCTTCGTAAAAGTTCTTAGTTTAAAAAAAAATGTACTCATGCCCACCAAATAATAATATTATTATGTCATTAATATCACGATGTCAATGGGCTTCCGATGTAAGGAACACGTGTGTTCCTACGCGTAATGTTCTTTATTGTATTATTGTGTTAGTACTAATTTGTAAATATGGCGGTTTGTTTTTTATTCGAATCTTTTGGTACTTTAATTTTGGTGGAGTTATTTTAGGCATGTTTTTTTTAATACTTTACCTAAGATTTGTGAGACATGGATGACATATTGGACTAATGTATATAAATACTATACTGCATTTAGAACATTAATTTTGTGTACATTGAACAGCACTAATACAAATGTAATTTTCCATTTTCTTGCCATTTCCATAATACTTTAGTATAAGTAAATCAAGTTCAATAGTCCAGGCACTTAACACATAATTTACATCCCAAATAAAAGATAGATTACAGTTCTCATAAAAATTTAATAAGATTTTAGGTAATTTAAGTATGGGATAAGATACAAAGAAGTAATACCTTAAAAGCCGATGATATCCAGATGAGATCATGAAGTAAAGAAAGATTTAAATACCTAGCTTGACTAAACCCTGTATAGCCCGTTCAACATCCTAAAAAATTCATACTACCCACAAAGGATTCACAATTTCATGATAAGATTCTGAAAGAAATCTGAATTCTAGAGTTTTTGTGCAGGCGTTAGGATATCTAGATGATAATTTTTCAATTCCACGAGCACTTTCAGAATTTCAAATTTTCGATTGCACTCGAATGATGTACGAACTTGACATAATATCTATATCTAAAGAGGTGTTTTTCTTAATGTTATTTACTGAATAAGCTTATATTCTTTTATTTTTCAAAGAAGTGTCAAAAGGGTGAATATAAGATTCACGAAAATACATACTTTTTTACTAGCTTAGTTATTGTTTTCGGCTTTGAATGGCCCTCTCAATCGACATGATAAAGTTAAAGATTCCCACGATTAGAGGATGAATTCAATTCACGTAAGTGCGATTAGTTTATTAAATGGAGTTAGTAATTCGATATGGCCTAACGGGTTGAGTAAAATATTCGATACAACAATCATGTTCGATAGTTCCAAGCGGCTTTCACCTACCACAGCCAGTGTGTAAAGGGCAGTTTGGCATGTGGATACAGTTAATTTCATACTAAATGTTCGCGATTCTGAAAATTGAAGGTATTTATGTTACCTGATCGGAGATATGTTATTTTAATAGCATTAGGTAACAGTAAAATAAGATATTAAAAACAGTTTTAAATAAGAGATTGTGTGCCGGATAGAAATATATGGCGTGATTCTATCTGTTAGTTTTTATTTGAGAAAGTAGATTAATCAGTAATTATTATAATTAGTTAGTATAGCACGGCTATTCACATCGGACAATATATCCTGGAAAACAATTTAGTGAAACTCATGACAAGAACAGGTGTTGATTTCATGAGTTTTACGAATGTGGGTTTCCCTAAAATAATTGCTGCGCATCAGGCTCTCAAATTCCCGTGCACATATTTTCAATTATTGGTAAACGGTTATTCACGTGAGTAAAAAAAATAAATTAAGCGATTTCACATTAAACAAATTCTTTCACATTTAGTCTGACAATATGCAACTAAAAATAAGTAGTCATAAGTTACCCGAAAGTCCAACACATTCACATTTGTATCTTCAGTTATCGATGTGGGCCTAAGCTCTAAAATGTCCTACTTAAAATATGCGTAGAATTTCCCCTTCCTGCTTTCAAAATAACACAAGCTTAATTTAACTCAAGTTCTAAAATAGTATAATCGTCGTAGGAACTAACAATAAACATGAAATGTCACGATTGCTGTCTCCCGCGCGGTAATTTGGGTGGTGTCGTCCTGTTAACATTTTTCCGGAAACGCGGGTATAAAACTGTTTATTTAAGTTAAGAATTGGCTTATTGGATTCGAATATCATAAAGCACTTTAACGAGTTGCTATTAAAATTGAAAATTGTTTAATGAATCGGTCTTCGCGGCGGCGTTATTGATGGCGACTTATGGGAGTGGGGTATGTTTTACTATCAAATATTTGAGGGGCTTGTACAGAGCGGAATGCAACGAAAAGTTACGCATGCACAAGAATGTTTGGTTGCATTGAAATTCCAGCGTGTGTCGGAGCGCGGGCGCGGGCGCGGGCGGCGGGCGGGGCGGGCGCGCCATGCTGAATAAACAAAACTACAAAACAGATACACGCCTCTGTTCCGTTGCGCTTGCGCTGCCGATTGTGCGCTGCTACCACATTATATTAATAAGCGCCACTCTATTCAAGCGGGCTGGATGTCATATTTCTTAATCCCCTTAATTCTTGGTGACGTCTCTTCACAATTTCGAGGATGCTGTTCATGTTTTCTACTTTTATAAGCTTAGATTACATTATGAGTACTGTAACATATAGGTAATATAAAATATTCAAAACAGATCACACATTTATAAAAAAAAAATTGCTGGCTTAAATTGAAGCCAACAGAATTTGAATCCAACTACATAATGTAGAGTCTCATTCAAAATATGGGTATACTCGTAAAACTTTACGGTGCACTTACAAAATTTTCTGTCACACGTGTTGGAATGTTAACTACAAATATTACTCTTTGAATCCAACACATCACCCCGAGCATTTTGATAAGGCGCTTCCTAGATAAGTTCATGGGTGTCCTGAGAATGTCAACAATATTCATTAATGAAAAACGTGGCCAGATAAGAGGTTTATTATGAAATGCCTATGTTCACAGGAAACAAACGTGTAACGCTAGTTAAAACTTTGGTATGTTACTTTACCATTATATAAATAGTTCCAGGTACTCGCATTTAGATAGATTACAATTTGAAGACTTACTTTGTTACATGATAACTTTTAAATATATAAACATGTGGTTGTAAAAGCTTCTGAATCAGAAAGCAAACAGATAATGCATTAGAAACGATCAAGATACTCGTCAAAGGTAGAGAGTTGTCGACGAGCGAGGTCGGCTAGGTGCAGTGCCACGGCAATGAATGAAAAGGTACCAGAAACGCAAGCCACCACGCAACCTAAATACCTGGCGTGCCTCGGCCCCCCGCGGCCACGTGTGCCACTCGCTTTTACCTCCGCCGCTCAGCCCGAAATAATTTGCTTAGCTTACATACCAGAAGGAAATGTATATCGGATTAGCGAGACTTGTGGACGTTGGTTTAATGGGTGGTTAGCATCAATTCAGAGTAGGTACCTATACTTACGAGAAAATCTAGATAGTGAAGACTTGGGCGGTTAGGATCGATTCAGAGTAGGTACTATCTTTACGAGTACAAGAAAGTCTAGATTGATAGTGAAGACTGTAGGACTTTGTCGGGTCAGTTAGGATATGTATGTGTAATTAATTTTTGGCGGTTAAAATTCAGATTTTTGGTTTAAAACTGCTTGTATTTTTACAAGTAAGTACAAGAAAAAGTTAATAGTCAAGACATGTGGACTTTTGACGGGTGGGTTAGAATAGATAATTATTTAGGTGTAGTTTATTTACTCGACAATTATAATTCAGATTTCAGATTCAGAGATGCTAGTAGACATTCTTACTAGTACTAGCAAATAAAGATAAGGAACACACGTGGACTATGTCGGATCGGTATTAAATAGATAAAATGTTACAAAAATATGTGACTAATTCGACGATTTCACTGCTCGCAATAACTTCTAGATAACCTATGTAATGGATGATTTGGATATATTCAAAGATGTTAGTTGATTTGTGTTCTATAATGCCGCGTAAATATTTCATCTCAGCTTATAGATTCTAATTAAGCATTAGACATCACTTTACATCACAAGTTTATGATGCAATATGACAAAAACATTACATACTTTTAAATACTACGACAACATTCAATATTTTGTCAATTTCGTAACAAATTATAATATAAAACTAGTGACCCGCCTTCGCTTCGCTTTGAGTAAATTTTACATAAAAACCTTCCACTTAAATCCACCTATCTATTAAAAAAAATCTTTAATACTACGCAGCTACGTAGTTTTAAAGATTTAAGCATACTTAGGGACAGACAGACGCGGGAAGCGACTTTGCTTTATACTATGTAATGATACTTGTACACTTAGAACTTGGAAGTTTGAAGGGAAACTAATTTAAGCCCAAATCCTAGTTACCTATCTGCACATTCCTTCTATCAATATTTGTAGAAAATAGATTCAATGTCTGACAAAAAAGAAATACCACATTTGCTCTTCGGTACTTTACTTATGATGAGTCATTAATTAAATCAAAATACCTATTCCGGATAGATGACTGTATTAAAAGACATTTATTTTACTACAAAAACTTAGTCACCGAAGAATTCATATCCGAATAGTTCCATCCATAGTCACATATTTTGGCGGAAGTACGCATGATGAACAAACATATTTACGAGTATTATCTATTAGTAAAACGCAAATATCTTACTAATAACATGATGAATATTGTAAATGATTCACAGTAATATGCGACGCCATGATTATAATGAAACTTAATATGCTTAAGTAAGTCTTTGAGGTTAAAAGCTATAGTGACATATAAAAAGAGGAGTGTATTCTTCGATTTGGTTCCCACGTTATTTTTTGTGAAGCGTCGCGATAAGGGGAATAGTATACCCTTTCTTAGTCCAGTAAGCGATCGTGGGCCCTTATTTATTGCTAATAGATTTCCGAACGGTAAATGTCTATGCATGCATTTAGGAGGGGACGACCCACTTAATGCAATCAAAAGCAACCAGTAAAATGTGTTTTATAAATTGAAAATAATTTACTTGAACGAAGTACACACCGTATTGTTAAAAAGTTTTAACAAATAATGATATCCAATAAGTTACGAAAATCATGTCTGTTTATTCCTTAATGTTGCTATTTCGTTATTCATGATAACAAGAATGATCACCTAATTATTTATTTCAGGGACAGAGTTAATCGTCTATTTTTACATTTAAGTTGGTGTCTAAATACAACTCTAATTTAATCTCTAAATAGGTATATTGAGGTCACTAGTTAACGTGACCGGTATTATCACATTTATATTTGTCATATCGTCGGCTTAGAGTGTAAACCTGCCAAATCCATTTTTTACTTTAATACGTTATTTATACCATTCGAAAGTGTGAAAATAAGTACACAACCCAATCGTCTCTCCTGAAAATGTACCGAAAATGGATTTAGCAGGTTTACACTCTAAGCCGACGATATTTGTCTTGGTATCATGTCAGTTGTCATGCTAATGCGGATTCCTAATGATTGAAGTTATTGAATTATACCTACTTCCTACAAGCAAGCACGTGCCTTGCTTTTTCTCCTCAAAACCACACAAGAAGCGCTCGTGACCATTTTAGTCGAAATAAAAGTAAAAAATAGTGGCATCTATCTATGTAGGTAGTCAGTCAATTGCTTAAATACAATCAAAAGTTCATTACTTTTTAAGTTTATTCGAGAGGAATAAACGGTTCTAGTACATAACTAGGAAAAAAGGTTTGATTTGTACATTTTGAACGACCTTTAATGATGTGGAAGGTTGTCAATATAGCTGAACGTCTTTTTACCTTCATCGTCCTACTTGGTCTTTGCCCTTTCAGCATCCCCGGTTCCATACTTATCTATTATAAATAAAGATGTGTTCATAGTGACGTCATTGTTGTGTTGCAGGTGCAGGGGGTGCGACCGGGGTGACGCGGCGTGGTCGCTGCAAGTGGTTCAACGTCGCCAAGGGATGGGGGTTCATTACCCCGGACGATGGCGGGCAAGACGTCTTCGTACACCAGGTATGGCATGAGATGTCATTTATTTGTCTTCTCAGAACGTATCTTTGCTGGACACGCACAACGTTGTGCTTTTGCTTCTTTTTACGTTATAGTTTAACTATCCTACAGCTCTTTTACAACTCTTTATGTGCTCTTTGACTACTGAATTTTCTTTTTGGATAATGAATTGATCTTATCTTACCTGAAAAACACCCAAAATCGGCTATTTTCAAAAATAGGCCTCAAGATTTCTTATTCAAAAAACATCACTAGAGCCGTTATTTTACATCGATGTTCTATTAGATTTATTTCATACAATTGATTGGTTATGGGTGCATAATATCACCAATAAACTGGATTAAGTGTGACTCTATCGCTTCAAATCCCTAACAAAGTCAGGCAATGAGAGTTCGCTTCTCTGTTGGGCGTGTGCCGTGTACCTACTTTTGCACGTTTAATATCTATTGCGCAAGCTAATCTCCTTTGGAACCAGCCGCCGTGAAATTCGGTTATAAGAATATTTTATGTCCGAAGATCTGCATATTAACGAACGTGGAACTGTAAAATTTCCCACTAAAGTTGTGAATTTTAAAGTTATACTTTACTTAATTTGTGATTATTCGCAGCAAGAAAATCCACGTACTTTATACTGACCAAGTAGATAGTTATAAATTCAATAACGTTTTCCTTCGTAATCAAAGTAAACAATTAAACTTATGTACGAATGTTACAATATCTTTCATTTGTTTCAGACTATGATAGTATCTCTAGTAGGAAAACCTAAAGATTCAGCCATTTAAAATTATAACATGTGGGTTTCTAACCATCAATTGGTTCCCACGATTATTTTTGCTACCTATTATTTATTAAAATCAATCTGTTTTAATTTTCCTTCAATCATATACATACACATTTAGTGATCATGTAGCCAATAACTTAAGACATTTAACTCTAAAGGAATTTTATTTGGGACCGCCGCGTTGTTTTACGACTGTCGTAACCACATTCTTTATAACGCACCATGCTACAGGGGGTTTTTTACCGTACCAACTTGTGTAATAAAACATAATGCAATTAACAAATGCACGGTTAAGCTAACTTTTTACATATAAATAGGCCAACATTCGATATCAACGTAAACTAGCTTCCTTTTGTTACAATTTGTATTTAAGTAAGTAGGTACTCGGTCTTTACATGAGAAACTTGTACGCAATAAATTACTTCCTTTTCTACTAATGATTAAATTTAGACCAGTTATTGTTAAAACCTTTCTAACGCAACTTTTGGAACGTTGGAAAACTTTTTATTATGGATGACACAATTTGAACACCTGTTGATGAACACTTATTAGCATAATTGCTTAAAATGAAGTTAAATGCGTTGAATTTTAAATGTAAGTTCCACCCTATAATTGGGTAAGATGTACCTGATAACGCACAAAGTTCGTTCCTCTACATCCGGTTCTTAAAGGGCCTATCAATTTGTGCCTTTGTTTGAGTGCGTGTTTTTTATAATTAAACCAGTGACGAATATTGCGTATCGCCTAACGCTTCGGGTAGGTATTTATCTACAAGAACGTGTTACACGGAAGGTATTGCGCGCTATTGGAGGTATTATTGTTGCGATAGGTCTCGGCAAGTACTTATTACAATTTAACATATTCAATAACATGTTTTGCTATTTGCTTCACCAAAGTTATTTGGAAAGTAAAGTTAACTGTAGATGAATATTGCAAGAATTTTCTTGTACCTTTATCTACGTTTCAACTCAAATAACTCATTGTACGAATAGACACATCATCTACACTTACTAGCAGAAATGTATAAAAATTCGAATTTATCTAGTAGGTATGTCGGTTACGAATAGTGATTCGCTGACGACCGATATAGTAGGGAGTAGAAAAAGTAAAATCATTCACAAAATATGTAGTCGTATCTAGCGGTTGACCCGATAGAGCGCTTATTTGTTTGTTCGCCTTATCAAGGCCGGATGTTTTTTCCATACATTTACGCCACCAAACTTGTACTTCGTTCGGTTGCAGTGATGTTAGCAGTAAAACGTATATTGGGTCAAGACTATATTGTAGGAAGGCGATAATGTAAACTTTGGTCATAATCAACACGCATTTAATGGTTTTCTTACACTCATAATGGTTTTATTCGATAACAAGAGCAGTTTTTAAACAATATGTACCCACAGAGGAACTGATTATTGATTCATGTTTCTGAAAATCTGAACGCCAAGCTCTGTTTTGTGTAGAATGTAATATAGGCGGAAGTACTAGCAATACTTTTATGCATAAATACGTATCCAGTTAGTACCACTGTTGCACAATGAGCAATTGAGAAAACCTAGAATTTGAAATAAAACCAATTTAATATGGCAAGTCGGTCTTGCCCGTGATCACGAGCGCTCTAAAGAGCTCGAAACGTCGGGTCTCTAAATAATATGTTTAGAATAACACTATACAATATACACGCGAGTTTAATCCGTAAATAATTTCAAATGTGTAGTGTTCGCGCAAATAATAGAAATCTAGAAATATAACCTATGGTATACCATTGATTCTCTAAAGTCAAATCTAACGTTCATGTTCACTCTTATGATATTTGGTCGTTGCCTAATGAGAATTAGAGAACGAGATATGGGACACTGGGATAAAGACGAGGGGCCCCAAGTTCTTTCCCAAGTCCCATTACGACTACGATCTGCATCGGAACCGAGTTTAGCCTACTAATAATGATTTTCTAACATATAATAGACCAAGTTCTGTTAAAAAAAAAATCAAAATTTTTATATAATCAATGTTTAAACAGAGCTTCTGTTTTTAACAGAACTTGGCCTATAATACGTTAGAAAACATTATTAGTAGGCTAAGCTTCGGACTCAGATCGTAGTCGTAATGGGACTTGGGAAAGAACTTGGGGCCCCTCGTCTTTATCCCAGTGCATATCTCGTTCTTTAATTCTTCTGCAGTTGCAATGCAATTTTGACTAAGTTAGTCAGAAACAACTTACAGTAGACATATTAAATAACTTCGAGTAAACATATCAAATGTTTAATTTCAGAGCGTGATCCAAATGCCAGGGTTCCGTTCCCTGGGCGACGAGGAGGACGTGGAGTTTGAGTGCAAGGAGTCCGACAAGGGGCTGGAGGCGACCCGCGTGTCTGGGCCTTCAGCGGTCGACTGCCAGGGATCGCACCGGCGCCCACTCTCCAAGAAACGCTTCAGGAAAATTCGGTAATCAAGGTTTTTTTTATAATAGGCTAACAAGATGACCTCACTCTACCTGATGGTAAGCGGTAGTGAGATAGACCATATTATTGAGCCTGTTGCTTAAAGGCCCTTGATATCTAAATTCGTTTGTTTTTTGGATTCCGTACCTCAAAAGGAAAAAACGGAACCCTTATAGGATCACTTTGTTGTCCGTCTGTCTGTCTGTCTGTTTTAATACAAACAAAAAAGGTGGTCTATCTGATTGAGATCGTAGCAGTTCGATTGTCGATTCAGCTAACATTCAAAAAGCTCACTCTCCTTTTTTCTGACTATAGTAGTAGTGAGTAGCTTTGTTATCATCATCGGACTTGCGGAGGGCGCATGGCACTCACCCCTAAATAAAACTCTCTCTCATCGGTCATGTCACTATACATAGCTCACACGTGCAATCACTGTTTAACGATGAGTACTATGAATTCACGTGCAGACTTAGTTTAACATGTTTTTGAAGGCATGTGAGGTACCACCAGCAACTTTCTGACTTCGGGTATATTCTTGACATTGCCCCACAGACATACCCACAATTTCCCTTCCCTTCCTTCCCTGGCCTGGTATTCAAAGTCCGGTATAATCTATCATTCTTCTAGTTCGCACACGAACTAAATAAATGTAGGTGTGAAGCGTGCGACCCTTAGCGCCTCTTATACTTAAGCACAGTGACTGAACTTGTGTTACAGATCTAACTAACAATGGCCAAATTATACTTAGATAGTCTAATAAATATCCAAGCACAGAAACGACGCAAATGTTTAGCACATAAATATTTGCCCTGGGTGAATTTCAAACTCACGACTCCTGACGCCAATTCTCTATAGAGTCATTTGATATACGCACAAAATTTTGGGGCACGCTAAAAAGCATAGAGACTACTTTGCTCGTTTTATCCTATTACAATTTGTCCTTGTATAAGTAATATCATTATCCACAGTGCGCAGTTACAATGTAAGACAAGAGTAGTAGATATTATAATTAAGAAGTTATATAGAATTGGTTTCCAATTCCATAAAGCTTATACATAAGTATGGGTAATTTTTGTTAAGTGAAATGGTTTGGCCACAATGCTCCTTTAAGAATGTGAATTCAGTTTGAGGGTTCTATGTGTTAGTTTTACATAATATTTTTAATTTTTCTATCTATATACCTAAGTAAAGTCTGATGTGATGTGTGTGCTGTTGTGATGCTTTCCTATATTAAATCACACTTCAAAAACGAATCTGTACGATTATCATTATACACATTTTGATACTAAAAATGTACATAAATATTATATAGTACAATCAAATACAATTTCCTTCATAAAATGAGTTTTTCTGAATCAGATGGATTAAGCTATGAAAAATAACAACTGGTAGACATAACACATATCTAGAATGAAAAAGAATTCAGATTGAAGGTTTTCATTTAACATCCCGGAAAGTGACCTCAAACTAAAAGATAACTTAATTTCAGCTGCTACAATTGCGGAGAATTCGCGAATCATATAGCGGCCAAGTGCAGTATCGGGCCCCAACCAAAGAGATGTCACAACTGCAAGAGCGAAGACCACCTTATCGCAGACTGTCCCATCAAGGTACGTTTTATACGCCAGTTGTCCTATGGAACCTAGTCCTATCAATACATCTTATAACAATTACAAGTAACTGTTCTCAAATTGGGCTTGGTAAGTACATACTTATGAACTACAACACATTAAGTAAAGCACATTTCCACCATCTCAAATGAATGTGAAAATGACAAGAATAAAATGACAATGCAATGTGTTACAACATTCACGGTTCGACGGACGCGTCAGACTGCAAATCCTGAATTATAGCATCGCAGTAAACCTAGTTCAGCGATGTGACAATAATGTAGCAAAAGATTTTTACACCCCTCTCACCAATATAAAGTTACCAACCGATAGTCGGCAGTGGTGCTCTATAAACATATTTTCCAATATTTAAACCATAACTCTCGAAATTTATAGGTTGAGAAGAAGGACGATCCGCACTCGAAGAGTTCAGGCAGCTCCCAGGAGAGCCAGCAGGGCAGCCCGCAGCAGTCATAACTTCTTCATTTGGATACATTCACGTTTATTCGCGTCTGGTTATTTCTTATTGTTAACGCATTTGTTTCCATTACATTTACTATTCGATATATCCCTTTCAAAAGCAGTACTAGACTTAGAAACTATTTTTTTTGTAAACAAGGCTACAGTTGGTCAAAAAGAAATGTCAATTTATCGAGTACCACTAATACGTAACTATATAAACTTTCATCACAAATATATGTGTTTATCAATCTGTAATGTGGACACATGCCTAACAAAAACGATTGCGTATATACCTACAACGATGAAGTATCTTTAACAATATTTGAAAATGCTTGCAAGCTAGGTTCAAAGAATACATCTACCTCATTTAACTTTACGATATACCTCTAGATACAGTATGCTAACTTAAGTACAAGACTGATCAGTACAAATCCATAATGTAGTACAAAATTATACATAATTTTTATTGATAGAATCTATTACCTAAGTTTGCAAATGTAACGTAAGTACAAATTTTATGTGTTCGAGTGTCAATATTTTAATTAATTCACATTATATTGTATTTACCCAAAGTTAAGTGTGTGTTTATATCACTATTATTAATTTTGTTGCTATTTTATACTATGACAAACTTTATGTTAGAATTTTAGGGTGTAGCCGTAAATAGGTCTAGAAGTATTATAGCTGGCTATGAAAATATTTTATGTATTTTGAATAGTTTATTGAAAACAAATATTTTATGGAGTAATTTGTAACAAATGATGATGATATATCTGCCTTCAGATATATCAAAATATGTTTGAACTACAATTTCGCAACATATTTATATCAAATGGGTAAGCCTTACAAGATAAAGGAAATACAACCGATTACTTTAGTGACATATTTGCTTAAATGATTTGAGAAATCACATACTTTTCTAGATATAATGCCAATTTTCTGATAATTTTTAATTAATGTTTTTTTACACGGAAAAGATTGAGTATAACGTGCCAAAGCCAAACATTGATGCAATACATAATATTAAGTTTAAATTTTAATGCAAAGTACCTTAATCAATATGTTATTTTCTACACTTGGCGTATCGCAATAAAACCGTTATTTGAATAAACATTTTTATGAGATGCATTTTCACGAATCTGTATCAAATGATAAAATACATATAAAGCGTATCAAGAAAATGAGATAATTAAGAGTTATTAGTGTAAATGTCCTAAAGGATCTAATAGGTTAGCATTTGACTGCAATCCCACCTGAGTTATATGATAATGTTGCCTAAGATCTAAAATATACCTTAATATGTAAACAGTTTATTAATTGTAATATAAATACAATATCAAAAGCACTTTTGAACGTAAAATTATTAAGCAAACATGTTTTTCACTGAGATACATTTGCTCAAAACACTTATAATAAGTTTGTGAAGTACTGTAGGTACTTAAATAGTCCTGCACTTGAGAGAAATACATACATTTTTTTAAGTTTTTTAATCGTTTTGCAATAAATACATTTTAGCTGTAAGTATTAGAGTGATGGTAACCGGGTTCATTTCAAGTGTGCACACAATTTTTAGTAGTAAAGTTAATGTAATAATACATCAAAAAATATATTTGTAAAACTTGACTATCTAGACCCAAATTTAAAATATTTAAAAGAAAGCATTATTACGTTTGGTAGATTATATAAACTCTTTTTTTATTATTTAATTTAAATTTTCTTTTATAGTCAGTGTCGAGTTGGTCTTAGATATTTACTACCTACCTTAATTCAATGATACCATCACATAGATTTATCACAAGTAATTTTAATTATACATTACGGGTTTCTTGCGTTTTCAGTTATATTATTAGTTTTAATGTAATTATTATTTATAGGTAAGTTTTAATGAAAGACTATTGGAAACATCTACCTCATAATTTAATATCGTTAAATAGAGTTTATTCTTAAGTTAATTAACATTTACAAATTCTAGCAATTATATTTTTCACACTATCTTTGCTGAATGCCGAATTTCTGAGGATTGTATTTCTTATGTTTAGAGTTTAAATTTTGTTTTTTTATTATTCAAGAAAAATAAATCGTAAAAGTATGTTTGGTGTTTTTATTTATACACCCTTAAGGTATTTTAATATAGCTATTAATAATGTTTCTATATTAAGTACTTATCTATTAAATCCATTTGTCATGTGTAATTTTTTATTAATTTTGCCTTTGGATGTTTGTAATGACCGGCAACAATGTTGTGATTATACCTCTGTATTATTAATGATAATATTTTTCACTTCCAAACGCAAAAATAACTACTACTCTACTCTACTCTAATCATATTACTGAATTAAGATTTTAAATACCTACATCAACATGTTAACTAGCATTAACGCGTTAAATAGTGGATGCATTTTTTTCCCTAACTGAGTTATGATGATGGCTTGGAGTAACTTCGTCATCATCACCGGACTTGTGGGGGAGCAGATGGCTTTCACCCCTAAACAGTAGATGGTTTTTGCGTTGTATAAATGTAATGTAAAAAATCTTTGCTTTCGCTTTTGAGGCCAGACAGCGTAGCAGGAGCCCGCCGAAGTCAGGCGAAGATGACCGGTTGCAGACTACTTATGTGTTATTGTTTATTGGTTGCCAACCCAGTCTAAGAGTCGGAAATTAGTTCGATCTGTTTCGAATTAAGTTGATTATTGACAGAGAAAATATTAATATTATCAACGAGTGATAAAATTATGGTGTCCTCGCACAAAGCTATATAAAAGCTCAAATATTATCAAGTTGCTACGTTGTAGCTGCTACGGAGGAAATCTCACTAAATTATTTCTGTTACTACATAATACGTAATTCAGTTGGAGTGATATTTATGTAGTAGTAGTAGCAGTAATATTACTAAATTCATCCTTATTATTAGGGTTTAAAAATTATTGGAACCTTTAAAAATTTGCAAATTTATATTTTAAGAGTTTTTAGTAAATAATGTGCTTATCTACGAAACGTCGTAGCTATCAAAACAAAAATATAATACCAATACCTGTGCAATTTTCTTTTCCATATTTTTGCAATACAATGAGAAAAGATACTGATTATTTATTAAAAACACTTATATTTACATCCGTCTTTGAATCCGTTTCCAATGTTGATTTCATAGATCAGCGCCAAGCGTGTCTATGGGTTGGGGCAAATAATTGTTTTCAGTAAGCAGGGATGTGTCAATCAAGGCTCAGCGTATCAGTGATCGTATCAGGTAATGAGCTCTGCAACAAATGACCACGAGTGAGTGACGGTCCTGGCGAGGGCGGGCGGGGGGACCGGCGCGGAGATGTCACGTTTTTGAGCGGAGCCGGGCGAAGATGGGCGCTCGGAGGATGCAGCAGTGCGGGGCGCTCCCCCCGCGCCGCGCGCTGACGTAACGCTGCCGTCTCCCCGCCCTAGTGTGTGCCGCGCCGCGAGCCGACCGGGCCACCACGCACGACCCGCGCCCTGCACCACACAAGTGCAAATCATTTGACGTTTCATTTCTGAACTCTCATCTGGGCTAAGTGAATGAGGTGCATGACGAGTTGTGTATAAGCTTTATTATACATTTATACAGCCGTAGCTCGTATTCGATGTTAAGCACGACACCGCCCTTATAGTCCGGATGCATCTGTGTCATTCTTCAATGACGCTAATAGCGTTGCAAAATCTCGGTTCACCCGTGACTGCGCCCTTATCACATTAGAACGTTTTGATGTTGTTAATATCGTACAAGAGCGAAGATAACCTAATTTTATTCACCAAATTGTTGCATACACTGTATTTCCTAAACATTGGAGGGTTTAGATTCTTATTTAGGAGTTCATATAACAAGTCAAATTACTTAAACTGGTTCAGTATTGACATAATGTTATTTTATGATGATTTTTGTTTAATTTATATAAACACAAATAGTGAAAGTATATGAACTCAAATTTATAAACAACGTTATTGTCAGTTTGTTGTTCAATTAAGAGTTCATAATTAAGAGCCATATTTCCATGTAGGTACTTTCCATTTCATTAAATAGGTATAAGACGAAATTAGGTTACGTTGGACTTATGATAAATGAGTCCAACGCAACTTAAGGAGTTGCCAAAGGATTGTGCCACCGACAGCAATGTGCCACTTGAACCAACGATCAGTTGAATAAAATAGTAATTGGAAAATCTAACGTGTTGTTAAAAATCTTATGGTAAGTTAGATGTGATCGAATTTGACAGTCGCTCGTAGAACATCAAAAGCTTTATTAGACTTTAGAGGCATCATGTGCATTTTACATTCCGAGTATCCCAGATTAAGTCATCTGGTGACTGTTTTCGGCCATCCATTCATTTCCATCGTAGAACTACGTACTTATGTTAGCTCATCATATACCTAAATGGCCTTGAAATAGATTAATGTGATTCTTGTTATTTCATATTGTGATGAAACATATTTTGACGGTTCTAGATTTTAGACTTGCATTTATTTTAGGATTTAGGTTGTAGTAATTTGTGGTGTTATTCCTAATGTAGGTTTCAAGAGGTCTGGGGGTTCCGTTCCATTGCAGAAATCCTTTTCCGCGAAGATCAATAGGTATTTAAAAAATTGGGCTCATGATGTTTTGTTGGATGCTTACTTAAGAAGTTATTTTGACACTTAATTTATCATAATGATATCTATTATTTCTTTTGAAAGAGTTTTCTATTACAGCAATGAAGTATAGGTTTACTAAAGATAACCGATAATATACCCTAAATTAATCATCAATTTCACCCACATTCAGCAAAAGTGACATTCACAATCTTCTACCTATGCATATGAATACCTATATAGGTACCATTAATTTAGTTACACTATTTTTATATTTCATGGATAAATAATAAAATAAAATGTATGTTTTATATCCAAGAAATAATTGCTTCAAGTTTAAGTCTTGCAGTCGTCGCTAGATGTCGTTCGAAGTTACGTGAAACGTCTAAGCTAGTTGAAGTGACTTTAGTCTAAAAGCATTTTAAAATTATTTTTAACCTGCTGAATATTTAATTTTCACTGAAATCAAATAAAAAATATTATGATTGTTAATTATTACATTGATGAAATCAGGATGGATGATCAGGATGAAGGTCATATTTTTTCCTAATATCAAAATAACTACTGTTTCATTATTTATTAAAAAGCTTTTATTTGTGAATTATCGTAGACATTGAAACTTACTATTTGAAAAGAAATTTCACGTAAATTCAATGTCATCTCTAATTATTTGGTTTCTTGCAATTTGTCTTGCCTATTTAGTGAAAAAATTGGCAAACTAATTTGTGACAAATTTAGTCATCATCAACATATAATTTCTAGAAAGAGTAACATCAGTCAATGGGATAATATTCAAACTATGCAAGATATGTGATTGCAACTAAATATATGTCCTTTTGCTGTCAATATTATGTGTATGTGTTATGGATTACCATGTCTTGTAAGGCACGAAAGCATAATACCGCCAATTGGAAGTATAATCCGAACTCCAGGCTTCTGAATTGAGTCGAAATCTATATTTATCTTACCTACTGAACAAGTATACCTATGATTCTTGATTATGAAACGTTACAAATGTCAAATGTTTAAACGATATCTAAATTACTTGTCTAGAATGCATAAGGTTGAACCTATAGCAAAAAACGAATAGCTTACACGCTGCAAAATGTTATTTATGAAAATAAAATCATAATATGCCTAGGTTTTCATTGTTATCTTTTTACATTGAGGTCACGTACAAATTGTTCGTACACTACTGTTTAAATATAAAAGACCAGTAACAATCGAAGTTTTAATAAAAGCGCTTTTTAGATTCCAGCGAATTGTTAAGCGCAGAACACACGATAGAAGTAAAATCGGCAAACTGCAGCGCGTTTGCGGAGTTCCGGGGAACTCAAAAGGGGCGAGACCGTAACGACTATTTGTATCGCGTTCCAAACTTTACACGTACAAATAGGATATAAAGAGTGGTTCAAAAACGAATACGACTTTACAGTATTCTCTTTGATTGTATTCAAATACAAAATACTCTTTGAAACTTGATCAGATAGATCGAAGAGGTTAGTTAGTGATGTATGGTTTAATGTGTAAATTAAAAAAATCGTAGCAATTAATAAATGTGTCATGTATGACTATTTATTGCTATTATATGTCAAATTTAACAAATATTCACGTCGTTTTTTATGTGTAAAACATTAATTACTTATTGAACCTGGTAAAAACGTTATTCGATATATTAACACCAACATTAAAATATTCTTCAAAATCCCTTCAATGACTTTTCCGTGAAAGAGTGGATAATAACACTCGTACTCGTAATATTCTTTTAATTAATACCGTCTGAATATCTTGAATTTGTTTTAATTATTTGTTTATAATTATACTAGACCTCTTTTAAATTAATTGTTTAATAGTTAACTTCTATTAAATCATTCATCTTTATTGATTGAATAAGGTCCAACCGATACACACACTACTTACCTACTTCTTCTGAACATGTTTTCAGGATACTCATTAATAAAAAGGTATACTTTAAATACGTCTTGCAGAGAAAAGCAATGATCCCTCACGCGAGTGAGATGATAGCATTTGGGCTAAGGTTTGCGGAAATCGATACTAGTAGCCAACCGAACCTGCACTCGCCTGTATTTATATCTACGGCGGAGAAATTTCAAAGGTTCTCCTTAAAACTCATACGTTGAGTTCTGTTTTACGGCGTAGGAAGTGAAGGGTTAACGGAACATTACATTGATACCATACATCAATTATTCGATCAGCTAAAACAAAGTTTATAGAAGGTTCAGAAAATTGAGTTACATTTGTGAGACATAATTAAAGGGCACATACAATAAACAGAAAACCTTCATGTACTTTAAAAATAAATGTATAACAATGCACTGGGTAACTATGTATATACATCACTAGCTGTGCCAGCGACTTCGTTCGCGTTTCCCCCGTTTTTACACATTTTCTATTGTGTTTTACACATTATCTTTGCTCCTTTTGGTCGTAGCGCGATGTTATATGGCCTAAAGCCTTCCTCGATAAATGGTCTATACAACGCAAACAGAATTTTACAATTCTGACCATTAGTTTCTGAGATTAGCGCGTTCAAACAAACAAACAAACAAACTCTTCAGCTTTATAATATTAGTATCGATACATATTTTGATATATCCCTGTACTTTTAAGTATCTGATTTGTGAAAAGAGGTATACTAAATTTGATACATTTTTAAATTACACCATTTTGAATTAAAATTGTTTTTTATAATATCATAGTATTGTCTATTTTTATTTGCGCGAGCACTACACATTTGAAATAAAACTAATTTTACGGATTAAACTCGCGTGTATTGGTATTCTAAACATTATTTAGAGATCCGACGTTTCGAGCTCTTTACAGCGCTCGTGGTCACGGTTAAGACCATGTTAATGTTGGTCTTCGTGACAAGTTATTTGGTTTACGCACCAAACCTTAACATTATAATTTATACATAGTAATTGATTTACAGGATTTGTTCTTTTCGTTGTTTGAACGGCGTAGAACAAAATATGTATTAGCTACAAGGTCTTTAACAATAAACGTGTTCGGACGTCCATGCTGAACAGAGGACCCCGTAATAATAGATCGCTCCATGCATTTCTCACTACTTCTTGTTCAGGTAACTTGCCTGTGATATTCGCACAGTTGAACAACAGGCTCAACTTTGCTCAACTAGCTCAACAAAATGTGATATAATAAATTCATATTAGCAAAGGAAATTTAATTGTGATTGTCATCTATCATCTCTTTAAACTTCGATCTAGTAATTAACACAAAATACATTAGTTTTCACCAAACTGCTATTTTAGAAAATGTAAAATAATCAGAGATGGTTCATATGCTGGACTGATTCAGTTTTTTAATGTGAGTTACAATGACAGTTTAAAGTTGACTAAAGAGAGGTATTTTGTTTTTAATGAAGACGACTTATGACTGATGATGAGAATCCTATGCGATATGACAAGTAAGGGGAAAAAATACAATGTTTACTCCTGGTATGAAATCAGCTGATTCAGACGTCAAAGGCAAGAGAACGGAAGGACTTCCCAACCAATAAACCAGAAAAAGCTAGTTTTGAGTAAATAATATAGTGAGTAATAATACATTTTAATAAGTTGGTATTAAACGAGCTTCTGGTTAATTTCAGATTAACAAAACCACAGATAATATGTATAAACGTATTATATTGGTTAACAAACCACACAATACAATTTACTTCAAAAAGATTTCATTATAATAAATTACAAGTATGTATACCAATAACAGCTATTATCGCATTAGGAAAAGCTTTTTACATTTTCGGAAAATTGTTTAATTTTAAAATAAGGTAAATATTAAGGTTGTACGGTTGTTGTAAGGTTTCAGTAAAAAGTACAGCGAATTACCTAGTCTTCTTCTTATCGTATGGTTGATGAACAGCCTGGTGTCAGAGTTTTTAAACCGCCCGTAGGCCTCTGACATGGCTTCACACACCGTTGAAAAATTTCTCAGATGTGCTGGTTTCCTCACGATGTTTTCCTTCATTGTTAAAGCGTCGAATGATGGTACATATGAATTTCAAATTTGAAAAACACATTGGTACATGGCGGGGTTTGCACTGGCGACCTCTGGCATGGCAAGCAACGACCTTAACCACTCGGCTATCGACGCTTTTTTAATTACCTAGTAAGTCAAATGAAAAAAGGGTGACTTGTCCATAGATCTTTGAAGTATCTTATAATTCTCTAAGAAAAGCAATTAAATGAGTTTATAATAACCCATGCATCCATAGGAAGTGGCGCGTTACACTTGGGCACTCAGAGAACTAATCTACCCAGTCCTAACTTTTGTCAGTTCTTTGACAGTTATGACCAGCTCATTGCCACTTAAGTTTGCTAACTTTTCGAGCCGTGTAACAAACCCAATTTAAAACTAGCCATGCCAAGATAGAATGGCGAGTGTAATTTTCAAAATACCGGAAAATTGTTTACGAGTAACATTTGTTAGTGCCAACTAGAATGATATTATTATTTTTCATCGTACTTTTTATCGTGCTCGCATGAACCCATTAGGAGGGACTAATGAAGTGTATTTTATTACCATATTTGAATTACTACCGTTATCGTTTCTTTATATCCGACCCGTAGTCATTATGTAGTATCTTGGTGGAAAGTGAAGATGAGGATTTATTTCAACTGCATATCCATAATTTAGATATCTCTTTCAGTGCTGGCTAAGAAAATATTTTACTGAGCCAATGGTGCAATTTTATTGTAATAAGCTGGTTTAATAACATTAAAGCAAACTTATATTGAATATGAACAACAATTCTTAACACATCTTTGAATTACTCAAATGCTAGAAAGACTGTATGTACATTGTACATACTACGATATACACTTCACAAGGTATTTTCATATTTTTTGAAAATTTTGTTAATTTTTTCGACGCTTAAAGCTCAGTGATTGAGCATATATTTATTGCAATAATGAATTGGTTTTAATTTTTTCAATGGCTTGGTTTTTCGAGTTGCATAAAAACGCGACTTTGTTTCTAAGACTTAGCGGTCCGTCCGTACGTTCGTCTGTCACAGCCTGTATCTCTAAAACCACGATTGATAAACAGTTAAAATTTCAACAAATAAGTTCTTAAAATGACATAGATAAAATATTTAAGGCGGATCCCATACAAAAAAACGTGATATTTTACAAAATTGGTACGAAATTCTTTGCGCGCGAGGCCGACGTGCACTTGAGCTTTATTTTTTATAATGCAGTATCAAATAGTAATAGACTTATAGTCGATTTTAGAGACATACATTTTAGTGGTAAAACAAACTTTTTAGCGAACTACTAATACCAGTTTGTATATAAAGTTGTTTGTATTTGTATAAAAAAGAATGGAAGAAAATTAATTAATTTTATTCATCGTATACCTAATAGGTTGACAGCCGAGTAGTTAAGGACGTTGCTGGCCGTGCAATGTTTTTTAAATTTGGCAATCATGTGTACGATTTTTGACGCTTTGACGGTGAAGAAAACCTGCACACCTACGAAAAAAATCTTAGGTTGTGTAGTCAACCGCACCCTCACTGCCAGCGTGGTTGACTAAGGCATTTTCGCCGTAGTTTAGGGTAGGCCAGTGCCCCAGCAGTGGGGACGTATTTAGTAGGCTGATGCTGATAATAGGGTAAATAGCGATATTTCATATTATCTTGTTCAAATACAGTTAAAGATACTAGTCTACTTGATCTATATCCACTGCCAAGAAATTGGGAATAAAATATCACTTAATAAATCAGTAAAGTCTGGATTGTAGGACGGAAATATTAATATCTGGTAAGATTGATTTTCATCGAGTGCTTGACAAATCATTTTCTTTTATTAAAAATCAAATAACTGCGCTAGACTTTGCGCATCAATCATCTGGTTTCAGAATAAAGTGCTGCACTATGAGTAGTAGTAGGTAGTACTTACGATTGAGTGTGGTCTCTACAGAAATTAATTTTGAACTTATTACCAAACTCATTTGAAGAAGTAGCAAACACTAGCGATCGACTAGATTAGATAACGTATTTGCAAAAAAATATAATTTTAGATCGATGGGTTGATGGCATGTAGTTTTTTGTATGAAAAACATATTTCAAATAGCTGTGACTTTGGATTGCGTTGATTTCGAAAGATTACTTTTTCTTAATTAACCCAAAAAGGCTTTACATATGAGTTCAAGCTTTATACTTCCACCCTTGAAAATGGCATTAACAGACAGAAAGGCTGACAAAAAAAACGTGACCTATAGAAAAAAGGCCGTTTGTCTGTGGACTGGAACTCTAAATCAGTAGTTGGATGATGTTTACTTCATCATTGTTCAAAGTATCCATACAACAATGTTACCAGCGAAATGTAAATAGGAAAATGCCCTAATCAATCTGTAAAAAAGATTAACGGAAGTGGATAAGTGTAAGTTAGGTATTATCACATTATTTCCCTGGCGGAATAGTCGGAAGGACGGAATTATTAATAGACACCCGCGCTCACTCGTTCATCAATCTCGCTCGAGCCACGTATCACGCGGACGTGACGAGCCCCGGCCTTCACTTAAAATGCATAACTTCCACCAACTTACTATTTGTGATGGAGCTCACTTAAAAAATATTCGGGCTCCTATTAAATATCGTCTCCGTTTCGGTACCCGCGGGGATAATTGCGAAATATCAACAAACTTGTATAACAACAAATGTGAAAGGTTCCGTGAAACTTCTAAAAATGTTTAATAAAATGTATGGGAAATGGATTTCATTGAATCATATTTAATTTAAATTTATTTGTGTTCAATAACTATTTTAAATGATAATAAATAACTTACTAAAAACGGGTTCTATTACCGTGTGAAATGAGATAGAAGCAAATAAAAATTGCAACACACATAAGTCTACGTACATTATAAAGTATATTATCTTAATGGACTAAGCTAGCACTTGTCTACAAATTTTTTGGATCACTTATTTTAGTCTATTTTGGATACGTACGTTTCATACAAGTATATATTTTTGGTTCGACAAAAGATTGCTGTACTAGTGGATAAACAATATTTATTTACATTAGTGTCCGTAATTGACGACCCCACAGACGAAAAGAGTTGGAAAAGTAATATTTTACAAAAAATAGATAATTATCAGCCATAACGCAATAATGATGTAGCAGTAACGATTTTTCCTAAAATCCAATCCAATGTTCACTTAACAAGTTCTGGAAATTTAACAAGGTTTCCCGGTCCAATTGCCAAATGTCTAACTGCTGCACACTCCACTATTTAGAACGTGATTGATATACTCGTAGATACACTTTAGGAACTTAATCAGCCGCTCGACCTGCCTTCT
The DNA here is from genome assembly GCA_039566165.1 of Maruca vitrata. Lineage (NCBI taxonomy): Eukaryota > Metazoa > Arthropoda > Insecta > Lepidoptera > Crambidae > Maruca > Maruca vitrata. Next base: position 8,503,911 of record CM076917.1, on the reverse strand, counting down.
GCTTGATATTTTAAGTCACTATTTCTTCGCAGTGTAATTCTTCCAGGGATTTTGTCTATTCCTGATTTGATCTCGAAGAGAAATACCAAGTAAAGCTCATTAAGTTGAAATTAAGCCATGTCTCGCTAAAGGCGTAGTCAGCGCAGCGCAACTTGATTGAAAGTTCCTCCTCTTATCACAGTTGGTGTTTGACCTACTCACGCTAAATGAATGCCTAGTTTGGCATATTATGTCTGTCTAAACGTGCAGCCTCGTGTCAACTGTCAGGCGTACTACAAATACACTCGGTACACTAGCTTGATGGTAAAACTAGATACTATAAAAATGTTGCGAAACACAAACTATGTGCGAGCGTGTTATATTTTAGGTGCAAGTAATAGTAATTTTATTGTTATTAATAATGAAAACATAGGTTGATGCATGTTATATGTATTAAATAGATTAAGGAAGAGTTTTGTATTAATAGTTATGTAATAAATTCAAAGTTGTGTTTTCAATGGGACGGTGGTCAAAAGTTTAATACGTACTACATGATAAATTCTTGGTGGTCACGATAAAAAGAAGATGGTTTTATAAACCCTACTGCCAATTTAAATGAAAACAAAAGGTGCATTCTGTTAACATTTTAACAATAGGGGTATGCAGTATAGTATTGTGGTACACATGCACTTTGAAAAATTATATTGTTTTAAAAAGAGTTTCTTAGCTAACAGAATCTAATTAGTAAATCGGTATCCCAAACCGATTTTCTATTTTGAAAAAGCCTCTGATAAAAGTATATTTTGAATTAGTACCACAATCACACACACAATAGTACCACAATCTAGTAAAGATTTACATACACCGCTGCACAGGTCTTGGATACAATATCACAATGAGGTCTTCTTTATAAGCCTCCTGACCTATTCGCAATTTGTCGTATTGTGTAGGTGCTCATACGAAGTTCAGGCAAGAGATATGTTGGCGTGTTTTACAAAATGCACAACAGTGCATTTACTCACCATAATATAGCATATCACAGAAATATATACCATTACACAGAAATATTTAATTAATATGTTTGTATGTATAATAAATATGTTTTTATATATGTTTTATATTAATGATAAAAACATATTTATTTTGTGGTTTACATCTAATTGCCACCCTAACAAGAGATATGAATCGTATGTAGTAAAGTACGAATTAGTTAGGGCATCAATTGAGAACTTGAGTCTCAAAAAACGATTGACGTTGTTGAATTTACAATCTTTGATTTTATTCCATTTATATTTTACTTATTTTAGGGGTTAATTTTCGACTGTACTGGATTCCATTATTTTGTCATAATTCTGTTTAGTTATTAAAATACTGATATAATATATAACTTTACTAACTTGTTATAGTTCAAACTAAACAAATAAGAAATAAAATCCGCCCTTTACATCACCTAAAATATATTTTAACTTCCTTCAGAAAGCTATTTACTTTTAAACCAAATGATAAACAGCTGGGTCCGTGGAAGCTTCGTGTATTTTTAAAAAGATGAGATAGAAGCTCTTAATATAGGATATCTTTCTTTGTGAAACCAGAATAAATTTTAAATATTATAGGATGATGTATGTTGTGTGTAGATGTAAGGTGTGTCATGAAATTGATTGAAAAATTAAAGAGCTCGAAATAACTTGTTAAATGCATTTTTTAAAAAAATATTATTAACTTATACCTACCACACTTTTAAATTAAGTGAAAAGGAGGGTGTAATTTTCCGCTAGGTTTGTATAAAAACCCGCTGCGTAATAACAGGTTACTGCGTAGGTTGCGGCAATGGACTTTTTGCAGTTCAGAGGGACTTAATAAGTTTTAAAATGGAAATTATCGAAAAATTGCGACTTTGTAAAGCATCTTTCAGTTATTTCACATTAAGTAGTGCAATATTGATTTTTCTTATGCAGACAAAACATAATTTGCCAGGCTGTACTGTGTTTGCATTAAACATTGAATAGGTCTCCATGTCTGCAATATAACATTGTAGTAACGACAAATTATAATTAATAAGTACTAGTGTACTCTGTCATAGTCTAGAATGAACTATTAAAGCTCTCGGTAGGCCACAGTAAGCATCCAACAGTCATGGACCAAAATCGAATGTTATCTCAGGGAGAGTGCGCGCGCAACACCCGCCCCACGCCGCACCGCTCCCAACATCCATTGATGATCTTCTTTATCTCGATATTATTAGTACTACTTATAAGCAAACTTCGTGTCGATGAACATATTTGCAGCTTCCATAGGTTTCAATTAAAAAAAATAGGTTTAATTGTGAAATCGAGCGATGTCGTAGAGTCGGGAGGGCACGTTAGAAGGTATTCGGAGGGCGCTGGCCGGCACATCGCTAGGTTTGGGCGTCGCTTCGTCTCGGCGGGCGGCGGGCGGCGCGCGGCGGCGGCGCGCGGGCGGCCGTGCGCACGCCGTCGCCACGCACGCTCCGCGACCCAGTCCGCTCTGACGTTTAGCCGAGCCGCCGGTGTCACCCTGTCGCACGGCTCTCTCCGTGCCATCGCACATCATTCTGCGCACTCTGAGATACCCTGATAGATTCGCCGGTGTCGTTTGGCGGCGAGGAGTGTCGTGGTCAGGTGGCGGAGCGGCTGTAGTCGCGGCGTCGCGGGGCCCGCCGGCCCGACCGGCCGCAGCTGGCGGTGTTTACACGCCGCGCCTGCACCGAGCCGCCGCCTCTCGCAGCCTCTCGCCGCCTCTCGACGCCTCTCGACGGCTCTCGGCGGGTCTCGTCGCGAGCCGCGCCGTGTGCGCTCGTTCGCTGCAACATACCAACAACCCCTCATTTACTATTCAACGCTGTGAATTTTTAACTTTGCGAACGACCGACCATAGAGGTATTTAAATGCTTATTAAACCCGAATCTCATCAGAAAGAACAGTCGTAGTGCACATTAGTGTCGCCGATCAGAGCATACGCATCGAAAACCGAATACTCATACTCCATTCAAGTGAGTTCACGACTTCATAAATATGGGTGCTAAAGAGAGCGTGGAAGCAGCTAAATTTTCTTCGCAAAATTGGAACAATTTCGAGGTTCGTAACACCTTTAAATTAATTTGCACATGGAGTGTTTGTTACCCCTCTCCCTCGTGAATGTCTGTTATGGACATTGTTACCTTTAAATAAGAAATAAATGACCGTTTTGTGAGAAATAACTAAATTTTATGCACATTACATTTGTGTCGAGCAATAACTCTTTTGCATGTTCACATGTTTTATTTAAAATAAAATTTGAATGTAATAAAATCTAAACCTAAAACTTACTGTGCAAATGTGTGTTGTGAAGTGTGTGTATGTGTCGAATATTTGATATTATTATCCTAGTACCTAACTTAAAAGAGCATAATATGAATGACATTCAGCTGATATACACGAGGGCACGATATAGGACATAGCATACCTGTGTAGGTGTATTGGATTGTGTCTATATCAGTTTGCAAAGATCGGTGCATGGAGATGCGAGTATCTTATTACACTTGTTTACTTCAAGTATCTTGTTCGCAAACGATGCATTCTAACGCCTATGAAAGGATGAAACATTCTACTCGGCATCGATTCAATTTATTTGGATAATGTTGTGTTTAAAGACCAATTGCATAACGTTTCATTACACCTGGCATTTACATTCTCATTCATCTGAACGAAGTGCCAATTATTTTGCAGCACCTTTTTTCAATTCTACACAAAAAGGCTAACTCATCCAAATAGTATTTCAACAAAATCAATAAACTCATAGATTTGCTGTACTAAGGACATAATGGTAATAATATTCTTGGACATGGCGCAATCCAGATACGTGGGTTTACTAGTAGTATGTGCGTGGGTCGATATAGTCCATTTTGTGCAACATAATAGAAAAACGTAAAGGCTTTAAGAATGGGATGGAGGTGCAATGGTTATTAAACGGTCACTGTCCTGAAATTGAGGTTGCCTATTCGTCCCTGATCCCCCAATACACGCCACGCGCCACCGGGCTCGTATGGCTTCTAAACCACATCGAAATATGGAATGGATTCAAGTTAATACTTTACCGCAATAAGGTTTTCATCATAACAACTACTATAGATCTTATCGGTTTAGTATTCAAACTCTTTGCGGTAAAACTATGTGAGTTAACTAAGAAATCTTCATGGCACCAATGCAGCTACGTATAAATGGCTAAGAATCCTCTGACCTAAATACAGCCGGAGGTTACATAGTTTCATAGAAATACCTGGTAAATGCCTGCAGTTTTCTAATAAATTCTTCTCTTCGGTCGACGAAGATCGAAGTAATTAATTTGAAGTAGAGCAAACTCTTTAGTAGTTTAATTTGAAAATCTAAGTTGGATATTGAGTATACTTACTACATACATATAGGGTAGCGATGTAATTCATTAAATATGGCATTATAGAGATGCTGTCAGAATGATGAGTATTAAACAGCAAGTATGTTTACTAGTAAACGAAGTTATCGCGATGATGCCATCTAGCATTTAGTATGTAGAGTTGATTCTAAGGTGCGCCAGTCTAGTATGCGTAATCAATGAGTCACTATAAATAAATCTTTAAAAATCTAGAGTCTAGCTATGTTTAGTCTAGCGATGTTTAGCTAGACTCTACATTTCAAAGATTTCTTACTGCAAATAGTACCTTCTTTATAAAGTTGTTGTATACAAGGTGCTCAATTTTTTTGTCAAATACGTGGTTCCAGGTGTAAATTTAATTCTTTCGTAAGGATTGAGTTATATTGTTTGCTGGCGGCTTTGGTTTGTTTTCGATTATAGGTGCATGCCCACACACAGCTTACAAATCTGCTAAAATGTTAAATTAACATAAAACTAAAAAACAAACTTAAGCGTCACTATTTGGTGTTTGTTTAATATTCTGTTTACTGAAATTAAGTAAATAATTATTGTGGAATCAATTAATCATGAACATCTCATAGATATGCTTAAGTTTCAAATGCATGCTCTTAATCATCATAACGATAAACTATATTTTATTTTGTTGCAAAAACCTCGCCAAAAGAATAATTGTCTTTATTTATTATTTTAAAATAAATTGCTATACAGGTATTAATTAATAGTAATTTTAGTTAGCTAATTTATCAATTCAGTGGTCCAGTTAATTAGTTTCTCAATTCGATGGGGCTGTTGTTTTGCTAATAAATAGGTATTGTGTTATTATAGAACTAAAGCACATTGATAATCCATTTGCATTGGATTGTATCCGTACGATCTATTAATATTTTCACATAGGCTTTTGTATTCAAACCAAAACCAAATCAATTATCTAGATTTTAATTGTAATTAGTTTGTACAACAGTCCGTGAGTAGTTTTGTCAAAAAGTTCACCTATTACACATATATTATCCAGTATATCAGAACATTAATAGGAAATACTTTGAAATAGTCTATTGAATTAAAATTAAAGGAAAGTGCCTCGACTTTGGCGCATCGCAACAAAAATAACAAAACATTTGCAGTGATAATGTATGTAGCTTCCCCCTAGGGATTTTATTTTATTGAAATAAGTAAACAAGTGCCAGGTGGATAGGAATACTTTGTTTGCTAATATCGTCAAAGTCAGAAACATCGGCGCCATACTTGCGGTTAACAATATCCAGATACGATGTACTACAAAATCGAATGCTTCAGAGCTTATATTTTTGTATATTCGTAAAGTAATAATGTCTGTTTGTGTATTGCAGCATGGCGGTGTGAAGCATCCCTATAGGCACGGAACCCAGCGCTCGCAGAGCCTCAACCGCGGGCATTCCCTTTCGCGCACCGATGGCACCTGGTGACATCACGGGACCGCGGGTCAGTGCAATCTATATCTATACGAGTATCTAAATATACAATACATGTACATAACTCAAAGGTGACTGACTGACTGAAATAGTGATCTATCAACGCACAGCCCAAACCACTGGACGGATCGGGCTGAAATTTGGTATGCAGGTAGATGTTACGACGAAGGCATCCGCTAAGAAAGGATTACCCGAAGCCAAGCGAGGGCGGTTCACTAGTCTCTATATTTAAAAATAAATTCTGTTCGTTAGTCTCGCTAAAGCGGCCGAACCGAGGGTACTTTTAATGTTGAGAAATAATGGAAAAGAGTACCTAAGATCAGACAGTAAAAACAACAATATAATTTTCTCATAAATGCTATTGTAGGTACCAACTTTTCTATCAAACATTATTTTCACTGTATGTTGGGTCATTTCCATGGTTACAATTCACACGTAGCCATTGAATAATAATACACATAATAATATGAGTTAATTCAATAAATCCGTTAATTTCATTTTTAACCAGAAAAAATATGAATGGCGGTATGAAGTTCGCCGTGACCACTAGTATGTAATAAAAATGTAACGAATCGTTGCCGTTATGGATAGTTTGAAAAAATATATAAAATGAGACCTTAATCAAAGCAAGAGTACCCAAATATAATGATTTTTGGAATTTGTTTGTCTGTTTATCAGTTAGTCTAATCTCAGAATCAGCTTATCCGATCAAGATGTGGTTTTGGTAATATATTGTGGTAAAACTCACTCAAAATTAAGTTAGTTATTTGTCAATCGGTTTAAGAAAAAAAAATGCTAATTTAAAGACTTATGCCGAACTTGTTGCCTTTCACCCAATTGCCCAATGTTCATAAAAAATTGTTTATGTATTTTCACTTACTTACGTGATGATTTACGGCTCCTTTGTATAATAATTATATAGCACGGCATTCTGCACTCCCAAATTGCCCAATGCTTGCAAATGCAAATCAGTTTGCTGCATAACTTTTTCTGGCTAATCAAATTACCAGTAACATTACTTAAATATACAAAAACAATAACATTTTTAAATGCAAGTCCCAACAATAATGACAACAAATAGTAGTCGGGGCTTCGTTTAGTATACTCTTATAATGGACAAGTAAAAACAGATAAAGCATCAGTACTATCCACCTTTCGTTTACCAGGTTAATAACGTTATCATGGGTTACAGGCAGCATAGTGCAGTGCGCCGAGTGCGGCACGCGCACGATGGGCAACAAGCTCTCGTCGTGCTCCTGCGCGCCCATACTCCGCAAGGCGTACCGCTATGAGGACAGCCCGTGGCAGAACTCCCGCCGCCGCGACGGACATCTACTGAGGTACTACCAACTAACAATAGCACAATCTAGTAATGAAGTGTCTCATCAGGATCCTAGCGCCATTCTTCATCGACATCTCTTGACGTAACGCAAGCTGCATTGACTACTTGTGGATCAGGTAATAGTACAGGATCAGTGGTAGAACTCCCGCCGCCGCGATGGTCATCTACTGAGGTTTTAACACTACCTACCGCCTGTCTCAGATGCTCACTATCGAAAGCTACAAAAGGCATACCCTTAACAGTCCGTGGCAGAACTTCCGCCAACCCAGTAGACGTCTCTTGAGGTAGGTACTAATAACTTCAGCAGCCATCTCACGTGGGTATACATACACTATCTCACGAGGCGATGCAGTCTCTCATTAAGTTCTTATGAGTGCATACTCCGCAAGGCGTATCGTTATGAGGACAGCCCGTGGCAAAACTCCCACCGCCGCGGCGGACATCTATTGAAGTACTAGAAACATAATCAGCTTGTTTAAATACTCTGTAATTATTCCTTGCTCAGAACCGTAAGAGAGGTATGTCAGACTTCTATTGATTAAAAAGCCGTGTTTGTCCTCGCCGCTTGTGGCAGATGTTTTTGAAACGCACCACCTAAAAACGAACCCTCTCTCTACTAAGGTACTAATTCTGCTGCATTGACTTCTGTTCTATGAGGGCAAGCGGTGCAGAATCATGACTAACACAAGCTGGATTGGATTCCTGTTCTATAAGGGGGCGGTGCTGTATCTTATGTGTTCATTCTCGGCCAGGCCTGCCGCTCTAATGACAGGGATGGACCTCTCTTGAGGTTCTAGCAGGACAATCAGCCTCTCTAGAATGATTTACATGAAAATACTATCTACAGATGCAAACTGATGTCATATGACTCCCGCCGCCGCAAATCACAAGTCTTCTGCAATCTACTTTTCTTACATACATACATACATAAAATCACGCCTTTTTCCCAGAGGGGTAGGCAGAGATCACTTCCAGCGATCCACTTTTCACCTCTGTGGGAAACGTGACGTGACGGGTTGTGGACCACGTCGCCGCCATTCTGCCTTGTGCAATTGTGCATTGTTTTAACAAGGTCATTGCGTTCCCACGAGTAGCAAGGATATATGACGGGGGTAGGAAAAGGGGAGGAAGGATACTATCGCCTCGGATGATTTGGACTGAGTCGATAGTAGCTCGAGGAGCCGGGGTCGCTTACCCGTATACCGTTCACCAACCACCGGACAGATAGTTGTGACTGGTATCCCCTGACTTTTCTTACAATATACCTATTAAAACGTTACTTATACGTTAAGCATTGTCAAGGGTAAAACCTTACCCATGGGATCCGTAGGTCAGAGAATACATGGAAACGGTCGCACGCTACTCCTGGGAATATGACCCAAAAGTATACTCACAAACTATGCGACAAATTATATGTGTGACACAATCTTCTTATTGCTTGAAATTATTTGTAAAATAAGTTGCCTCATCTGCCTTAAAATTATCGAATAATAATTGTGCAGAAAGGGTTTTCTGACAAAATATTGCCCAGTACTAGTTTGGAAACTGGAATCACTTCTCGCTTAGAAAATTTTAATTAACTCGTATATAATTTAGATAAATTCACTACTCTTCAACATTCTAGTTAAAGCAAACGTTGAAATCTGCAAAATGAGTAGGGCTGCTTTGATAATGGTCAGTTTTATTCAAATTTCGTTTCGTTTACTTTAATTGACCAAATATTTATTGATAACACAAAAATAAGCACAGCTGTAATCTTTGGTTTGTGGTTCCTACTACTTTTAATGTAGTATCTCTAAGAAAACCATTGTATGACACATGAACCTTTGGATACAAACAAACTATAGATGTAAATTTCTAGTGCAAATGATGTTTGTGTGTTTTGTTTTGAAAACAGTCAGAAATAGATATCCCGTTAACATTTGTCTGATAAAAGATAAATATTGATGTGTTTGCCCATATGAGCTGCGGACTCAACAGAAGTCAATTTATCTACGCATTAAAATAGAAAATAGTATTCGATAATTAATTATTGCAGATAAATCAACGACTGAAGATTATTTATTACTATGAAAATACACATGCTTTCGTTTAGTTTTGGATCGTAGAAGAATGAATGTAATTTCTTCATGTATTCACATGAACTTTCTGGATATATAACTTTATTTACATAAAAATATTATGCTTCGTCTATCTATCAAGATACTGTTTCAAGTAGACACAACATACAAATTAGACATCTATCTACTATCAGAAAGTTTCCAACACACACTACTTTAAATTGTACCACCCTGTTAAGAAAATTTTTTGTTTCTCAAACCCATTATTATTATTTGTTGGAACAGTTATCGAGTCTCAAAATATTTCCAAACGTTTAAATGCATCGTCAATCAACCTTACTTTCATCGAGGAGCAGACGGAGATCAACACTTGTTCTAACGAAAATATTCCGTTCCATCCACTGACCCATTTTTGGTACCAAAATAGTTTATGGAGCGAATAAAGTTTTACAATGTTAGGTGGGTACGGGCATACACGACACAAGATTTAATTAATGTTGGTAATTGCGAAATCTACCCTCTGCTGCATTCGTGTCCAATAATAAAAAATGTATGGAATTTGTCATGCGAATTGCACGGGGACGGTGTGGGTAGGACAACGTTGGGCCATTTCTCTCGGCGCACCTACGCCCGGTCACGCGAACTACAGAATGACAAAAATGTTATTTCGTTACATTGAATACATGTTCCGACGTGTGAGAAAACGAAATTAGCTTCTGCAATAATTTATCGGCTGACCTAATTAATCTAGGTAGGCACTTAGTCGTCCGCGATAATATGTTTTATGCAAAACTGCTTGGAATGAAATTTGGCGGCGCTAGCCTGCCGGCTATGATAAATTAATTTTAAATGGCTAGTGATTTGCTAGTTTCAGTTTTAAAACTGCTTACTTATTACTACCTAGTGAATTATGAAAGAAGTGGTATGATAAATACCAAAAGATAGAGTTTATTATTTGTAGATATTTGTCTAATTACAGAAAATAAAAATCGCAATAACAACAAAAAATATTGTAATTATTGATCTTACGTTTATTTTAAATCAATAATAAATAGTATAATAGTTAAAAGAATATTAATGGTTAGGTATTTGATTTATCTTATACTTAATTAGTAATGAAAATAGTCAAATTGTGCCGCATTAAAATTTAGTAATACCCTTAAGCGTTTGAGAATGTAAACTTTTTTGGAACTTTCAAAAAGTCTGACCTAAGAATTTAAACATCTGCCATATATTCCTAGACAAGCTTTTTGAAAGAAGACCTTTTTAAAACTGTTGCCATTGGCTAATAATCGTCTGTCTTCCAGACTATGGGCGGAGGTATTCCATGTGTCAGCCAGCGGCGCCGGCACGGTGAAGTGGCAGCAGGTCTCCGAGGACCTGGTCCCGGTCAACATCACCTGCATCCAGGACTCGCCCGAATGCGTGTTCCACATCACCGCCTACAACTCGCAGGTCGACAAGATACTGGACGTGCGGCTACTGCAACCTGGTGAGATATAAACATTATATTTAAAGGAGAACACCCGATTCCATACAAACTTGGGCCCAACGTTACAAAGCTGAAAGTTGGCCATCAGACAAAGCATATAAAAGGTTTCCATGAGACGAATTTTCATGTTGATCCGCAATGGCCAAATCACTAAAAATACAGTGAATATTTTTGAGGTTATCTGTTTTTCTATTATGAAAGAAAGCTTGTAGGGTGTTTCTTTTTTAAGTTTTGCATTACAGATTGTATACAAGCTATCCAACAGTACAGATAAAGTGGTAAAATGGTATCAAGACATAGGCTATAATTATGTCATCTATATTGGTCAGGGAACCTTGCATGTGTCCGTGAAATATGATTTTGTGATTTGTTAAGTTGTTGGGTAATTCTGAATATTAATAACAGAATATTAACAACATATATTCCCAAGCGTCGTTGACGGCGCAATGCCCGGTCAACCCTGCGCCCCACTGCACCGCGCACACACGCAAGCACGCTACATAGTAGGTAATGAGAATAAATCTATGGATATTGCAATCATTCGACTTATGAAGCCAAAGTCTTATATCTTAGACATTCTCCTGGGTGTCAGAATCCTCCTCATTTATCCTGGGTGGGATTCGAACCCATGACCCTTGGTTTAGAAGAATTCACTAACAACTGCTCCATCGAGCCAGTCAACTATAAAACCAATTTATTATCTAATAATTTGGTTTTTTATATATATAATTTCATAAAAGTGAATAATGAACTAGGTAACTCTAAATTCATATTTGCTTATGGCTGGACAGAGCAGTTCAGTATAAAAAAATAAATGTAACAAAAGCAGGTCATTACAAAATAATAATAAATTATTTTATTCATCCTTATCATCATAATACATCTAAAAAAAATAGCATCTAAAAACTGTGCGTCTTCTTCTTCTTCTTCAGCCCTGTATCACCCATTGTTGGGTATAGGCCTCTTCATGTGCTTTCCATTTGACCCGGTCTTTTGCTGCTCGCATCCAGGTCTTGCCCAATATTTTTGTGATATCGTCGGCCCAGCGCATAGGTGGTTTCCCAACGTTTCTCCGTCCGAGTCTAGGTCTCCATTCGGCAATTCTGCGTGCCCATCTGCCATCCTCTCTTCTGCACATATGTCCGGCCCGTCTCCACTTCAACTTCGTCACAATCGATGTAATGTCCGTGACTCCGGTACGTCTCCGAATGATAGTATTTCAGATACGATCTAAATAAATATGATAAATAATAAAACATTTTAATTATTAATCGACATCAATCAAATCGATCAATGTCATAAGTAGATTCTGTTTACTATACTCTATGGATAGATTTCTGTATCACGTTTGCGAAGATAGCTACGTTATTAATAAATAATATAAATGAACGTTTACAAAACCTGTAACATAAGAAAAATAAAAAAATCTGCTTTTTTTCCCTGTTGGCCATTGCTGTTTTGGCTAAGATTTCTATAAGTTAACTTACAAAAATAGACCGATTTTTTGATATATAATTTAATACTGTAACGTTGGGCCCAAAATGGTGGTTCTCCTTTGAATGCTCAATGACTTAGTTATATCGGCGAAGACAATAAGTTGAGGGAAATAGTTTAATACTCCATGTGTGTCAAATATAATATTAACAACTTATATATATATAGTGCATCTACCTATCACATTAAAATTAAAAGAAGAATAAAAGATTGGGTGGGCAGTCAATAAGTTTTAAAGTATAATAGGTATATTCATGTGTTGTTTTGAGTTTTTCATGAAAACTTGAATAATGTTTAATTATATTTGAAGTAGTCATTTATGAAAACTAAAACAAAATTGCGTAGATTTTCCTCTAATTCTAGGATACACTAAAAGCATAGGTTATAAAATTTTAAGTTTTAGATAGTGAGTGCACTAGACTGCAGTTTCCACACTAAAAAATTGTGTTGAACAGACTCATGACACAAATACTAAAAACCGTTTTCTTAGAAGATATATCTTATATGTACTTGTAAAAAGATATCATAGTTGTTCTATTTTTGTAAAGAAGATAGATGGGATATTAACATTTAGTAAATTAAATCAGCTATTGGATTATTACATTGAAAATTGTAGGTGTGGGCCCTTAGGTTTATAAACACCCACCTTGATGTTTGTATTGGTAATTACTTATAGTGGGCGGTGGAATAGTCTTTTGTAGACTAGAATAACGTTCGGAGTTCGTTTTTCCAAAAAGCACATTCATATTATTCTACTTATTTTATGTAATTTTGGCAATAGTGTTGCACATTATTTGCGCGAGCACTGTAGTACAGCGTATATTTGAAATAAAACTACTTTTATGGATATAGTTCGTGTACATAATGTTAAGTACACAATATAAAACTTTTCGGAAACTTTACTGTTCTCCTACATTAAATGCGGCAACGAGAATGTTGCGTATTTTGTACGCATTTTCTTGCGACTTGATCGTAATTATATGTGGTAAAAATATTTCTTAGCGACCGTTGGTCCTTAGTATGTAATAAATTAGCCATATGTGGAAGAGTGACTTATTTCTGATATGATTTATCAACAACAGCACTGAATAAATTCATGTACAATAACAGTTTCAATACAGCACAGAGATAGTCTTGTAGGACCTACATTTACTAAAACAACACGGAAGATAGGTACTCTACCTGCCTCTGTAACCCAGTTTTAAATTTATACTGGACTGGTAATTGAACGGGATCACCAGAATACTCGAACAACCTGGAAACAAGGAACTAAGGCGAGCGAAACTCGGCTGGGACTTATTGCGAATTGGAGAGTTCGCGTTTTCTCACCTACATAGTTCTGTTTAACATACATTGCAGGACCTATTTTACTCTTGATGCTATTCGAGGGTATTTACTATACTCTTGCTGTTAAAAACAATAAGTACTTTGCATAGTTGGCAAAGTTTCAGATTTGATAATTTTATTTAGCTTAATAATGAAGGCTCTAATCATATGTATTCCGAATTGCCTTGGAATAACCATTAGGAATCTGGTGTCAGTTATCAGAACCATTGCTCAAGTGTGTTTACTAGGCGTGCTCAATCATAAGTCTTGATAACTGGGAACGGATACTTTACTTTTGAGAGTAGCTTCATTGAACTTTATCTAGTTTCAGAGTAAATCATATGGACTATTATGTGTTATACAGATACGTATATGTTTATTTGACTATATCATTGGTGACAAGTGCCGGTTATGTCGAATTGCTGGTTTACCGAACTGTGCGAGTGAAGGAATAGTGAATGCTCGCTCATGTTTTTGTACACACTTGACTAATTCACTTTTGTATACACTTGAATAATATGTTTTGGGTAATCTCAGTTGAGATTGGACGCCAAAACCGAAATCGATTAGGCAATATTATTATTCCTACAGATATACACCGTGAAATTTTAGTGGTTATTTTCCCACAGCAAAATGATTCTAACTTAGTAGCACAATAGTTTTGTGCAGTTCTTTTTGGTAAAATCAAAAAAATACCGGTTTTACGAAAGGTTTAACCGTAACTCGAAAACACGTTCGAACCGCTTTATGACTTAGGGTGAAGAGCTTCTTTAGCTTTAAGCATCGATTTCATGCGGCAAGCAGTACCTGAATACGTCACATCTTCAAAAACAACGATAGCTTCTCTCGTTTTCGAGTTGGAAAATTATTATTCCGAAAAGCCGAAAAAAAAAAAATTGTTTTTTCGCGGAATAATTTGCATGATTCGATAGTATTACTTAAGGCAAGTCGTTCTGCCACGGGAAAACCACCACTAAAATTTCACGGTGTATGTTTCGCCCTCGATGTGATTTTTTCCTTTTTCCTACCTATTCCTACTACAAGTGCATACTATCTGTTGCAGGAACCCGGATCGGTCAAGCGTCGGAATGCTTCGTGTACTGGAAGGACCCCATGACCAACGACACTTGGGGGCTCAACTTCACCTCCCCCATCGACGCCAAGCAGTTTAGGGAGTGCTGCGTGAGTTTATACTTTATGTTACTGCACTCATTATGATATATAGGATCACTGATGCTAATTCACTTTGATGATTAAACTTCACTTGAATTATTTAAAAATTTTAACAAACATATTTTATTCATTCTATTTAAGACTAAACCATGACGCTTTGTTGGACTTATAACAACTCGATTTAGATTAATTAAAATATAACTTTAAACTGGAATGGTTATGTTAGGTTAGATTAATCTACATACTTAACAACATTTATTCGATTTCAAATATTGGTTTCTTGACGTAAAATCTTACAAACATTATTATTGATCACAAACCTGTTAGTAAATGATATTTTGAATTAATTTTGAAATAATAACTGATGAAACAAATATAAACTGTGAAAGTTTAGTGGATGTTTTCCCGCAGTAAAATGATTCTATCTTAGTAGCACAATAGATTTGTGCAGTTATTTTTTAAAAAGCGTCGATGGCCAAGTGGTTAAGGTCGTTGCTTGTCATGCGAGAGGTCGCCAGTTCAAACCCAGCCAGGTACCAATGTGTTTTTCTAATTTGAAATTCATATGTACCATCATTTGACGCTTTAACGGTGAAGGAAAACATCGTGAGGAAACCTGCACACCAAAGAAGAAATTCTAAGGATGTGTAGTCGACCAACCCGCACTTGGCCAGCGTGGTCGACTAAGGCCTTATCGTCCTAGTTTAGGGTAGGCCCGTGCCCCAGCAGTGGGGACGTATATGGGCTGATGATGATGATGAAAATCAATAAATGCCGGTTTTACGAAAGGTTTAACCGAAACTCGAAAGCACGTTCGAACCGCTTTATTACTTAGGGCGTAGAGCTTCTTTAGCTTTAAGCATCGATTTCATGCGGCAAGCAGTACCTGATTACGTACAATCTTATAAAAGAACGATAGCTTCTCTCGTTTTCAAGTTGGAAAATTATTATTTTGAAAATGTGAAAAAATAATATTTTTTTCATAGAATAATTTGCATGATTTGATAGTATTACTAAAGGCAGACCCTTCTGCCACGGGAAACCAACCACTTAAATTTCACGGTGCATAGTGTATTATTCCAAAGTATTTTTATTTTATTCACACAATTTTTGAATTTTAATATTTTTACCTTAATACTTACATACCTACAATATTACTTAGTACGTAATTCATATTATTTTATAACACTTCAGAGTCAAACTGCATAATTTGTATAATTTGTACATACAAACATTATTTTAATCAACTTGTTTTTTATAATTTTGTCATTGTGATTCGTTCGTTAAGTTACATTTTAATTTCATGTTATAGTCACCATCGTTCAAATTCTCCCGTAAGGCATCTTCGAGCTACAGCCTGAAACTGGAGCCTCCTGGCAACAAGCAGAAGTTCAAAGCCAAGAGGAAACCACTCTCGACCCCTGCCAGCCCTAATCGATCCAGGTGAATACATAGATATCAATTACTGACCATAGATATATACCATATACCATCTTGTCGCTGGGACCTCGTGAACATTTTCCATTGACCATAGATACTTACTCTATTCTCTTTATTATTAGCTTAATAGTTAGGTACTCTTTTTTCCTAACTAAAGCTGAATTCATAAATACTTACTGTAGTTGTAATAGATATACACGAAGTATTCGTTATTGTACAAAACATTAACTAACCAATAATGGCAAAGGTGTGGAATTAAACTCTACATATCAGATTCAAGATAAATTTAATTTTTTTGAGTTTTTATAGTTGCAGATATGTACATTTTCAATTGATTATATATATTTTTTACCTCTAGTCTCACTTACGGACGAGAGCCGCAATGTACCTGCATGACTTCAGAACAATACGCCCGGCTGAGAGCCCAGGATCCACGTTATCGTAAGTGTTCTAACATTACTATTTATAGTAAACTGAGAAAGAGACCCGCCCTCGCTTCGCTTCGGGTGAATTTAACATTAAACCATTAACTGTATTAAAAAAAACTACATCTTAATCAAAAATAGGAACAGATACTATTGTTTTATACTATGTTGTCTTGTTCCCTCGAATCAAATTGAATTTCGAATTAGAACAAATGCCAGACTAAGGGCCGATTTTTCAATGGCCTGATAAAACAAATAGGTTAGATAAATTATAAGAAGACCAAATTATGTGCGTATTGTTTTTAAGACTGAGAGTCAGTAGTGACGTGTCCTTATTTTTGTCAGCTTATAGTTTATTTCTCCTTTAAGTTCTAGCCATTGAAAAAATTGGCCCTAAGTATTTAATATTCCTGCGAAGTGGATATTGCACCATTCTGCATTAGATGTTTTGAAGTCTTTGAAGACGATGGCGAAGATAAGTTGTGTAAATCTTAACTACATAATTGAAAGAACCATGATTTTTTGAGTCAATTATAAGCTTTAAAGGGCGAGAACCCATCTGTATACATATTCATAAAGTCAATCACCCACTTCGTCATAACTTAATTTAAGTTATAAAAACAAATATTTGTGGATCATGTTACACTACTGTTTTATGATGTTAAGAGAGAGCCCTATTTTACTATCCGATCAAAAACACATTTTCGTGCACAATTGTATTGAATAATAACTTAATAATCAATAGACCATGAAAATATGACATGCCATTATTTTAAGAAACATGGAGACGATAACCTTTTTCCCCTTTAAGCATCGCAGAGCTTAAGCGTAGGTAGCAAATGGTATGATAAAAATATAACATTTATAAATATGGAAACCAGAGGTCTATTTTTAATGATGTTATAAAAGTGACTAGCTCGATGACGCATTGGATAGGTAATGCCTTTCTCTCATGTGCCAAGAATCGTGGGTTCGATTCCCACTCGGGACAATTATTTGTGTGATGAACAATGATGTTTGTTCCGTGTCCGGCTGTGTTGCATGCAATGCATTTTGTGTGCATACTACTGTTTTTTTGATATTTGTAACAAAAATTCCTTAACTATTTACGGGATCAAATATGAAATGTTAATATGAGATAATTACTTACCACGTATTACTTTTTTCGTGATGTCTTGATAATTCGGGTCTGTTCCAAATATCATCCACATAATATGTGTTAATAATCTACAAACATGGTAATGCACGTTACATTATGTGTGTAAGAAGTTACAGATAATATCGATTAAAGAATACCTTTTTGTAAAGAATTGGTACGTCCTGGCCTCGAGTAGAGAGCAGTGTTTAGGTTTGGCGGAGACCTTTTCCAAACAGTGTGATGGTATAGGTCAAAATGCATACAAACAACACATTTTCGATCGCTGTGCCAGGTTCGTCGACCCTGCCGCGCACGACCACCCGCGCGATCGAGACAGAGGCCGGCTCCGCGGGCGGCACGGCGGCCCGCACCGACAAGGTGGCCGCTGCCACCTCCTCCACGTCTCTCTACGACAACGTCTCCAACTCGCAGCCGGCGCACCAACCACCGCCGAAACGTGAGTTGTATTTATGAAGCACAGATCTTAAAACAATTGACAGTGTAAGCTTGAACACGTCATCTTCGCGTGTCGATGGGAAATTCGGCGACTGTCTTCAACTAGCTTAATGGCAAATAATGTTGGTTGAATCAGCTGTACTATTGTTATTAAATTTAGAGCCGTACTTAAATTTGTATTGCCAATTTCTATATTTACTTAATTAAACTCGAAGATGATACACTTGTGACGGGCTAAAGGGAAATCCCTAACGTGATTCATATTACTCATATACCATATTTTACTTATGTTAATTACCTTAGCTTAGCTAATATGTGAATAATATGGTAGCCTTTTTTACTGGCTCGGTGGAATAGTAGGTACACACTACTTACGGTTCCAAGAGTCGTGGGTTCGATTCCCACCCGGGATAAATATTTGTGCGACGAACATCGGTGTTTGTTCCGTATATGTGTGTGTTATTAATTATATTAGTACTTGTGAGTCGTCCTCACTTCGCTTCGGGTATAATATGTATAAAAACTTTACTCTTAAATACCTCTATCCTTACTAATATTATAAATGCGAAAGTAACTCTGTCTGTCTGTCTGTCTGTCTGTCTGTCTGTCTGTCTGTCTGTTACTCTTTCACGCCTAAACGGCTTAACGGATTTTGATGAAATTTGGTATGGTGATAGATGATAACCTAGAAATGGTTATAGACTATAAATAATCACGCCATCGTTCTTAGGAGATAGGCAGTAGGCAGATAACTAAATTGAGTTAGTGATTTTTAGTCGTTTTTGTTAGGACTTTTGCTCTTTGACGTCTAAACGGCTGAACGGATTTCGATGAAATTTGGTATGGTGATAGTTGATAACCTAGAAATGGTTATAGGCTATAAATAATCACGCCATCGTTCTTAGGGGTAGGCAGTAGGCAGATAACTAAATTGAGTTGGTGATTTTTAGTCGTTTTTGCTAGGACTTTTGCTCTTTGACGTCTAAACAGCTGAACGGATTTAGATGAAATTTGGTATGTTGATAGATTATAACCTATAAATGGTTATAGCTTATAAATAATTACGCCATCGTTCTAAGGGGTAGGTAGTAGGCAGATAACTAAATTGAGTTAGTGATTTTTAGTCGTTTTTGCTAGGACTTTTGCTCTTTGACGTCTAAACGGCTGAACATATTTTGATGAAATTTGGTATGGTGATAGATGATAGCCTTGAAATGGTAATAGGTTAATAATAATTACGCCATCGTTCTTAGGGGGTAGGCAGTAGGCAGATAACTAAATTGAGTTAGTGATTTTTAGTCGTTTTTGTTAGGACTTTTGCTCTTTGACGTCTAAACGGCTGAACGGATTTTGATGAAATTTGGTATGGTGATAGATGATAACCTAGAAATGGTTATAGGCTATAAATAATCGCGCCATAGTTCTTAGGGAGTAGGCAGTAGGCAGATAACTAAATTGAGTTAGTGATTTTTAGTCGTTTTTGCTAGGACTTTTGCTCTTTGACGTCTAAACGGCTAAACGGATTTTGATGAAATTTGGTATGGTGATAGATTATAACCTATAAATGGTAATAAGTTATAAATAATCACGTCATCGTACTTAGGAGGTAGGAAGTAGGCAGAAAACTGAAAATTTGTGATTTTTTAATGGTTTTTGCTGGGAGCTTTGCTCTATCATGCTTAAACGGCTGAACGGATTTTGATGAGATAGATAGTATCCTAGAAAAGGATAAAAGCTATTTATATTCGTGCTAAAGGCGTAGGCAGTAGGCAGAAAACTAATAAAGTTAGTGATTTTTAATCATTTGTTTTAATAGTTTACCTCATTCACGCCTTAACGTCTGAACAGATTTTATAAGACTTGGTTAATTTAAAAATAGGATTCTAGACACGGACACAGGCTACTTTTTACGGCGGGAAAATTCCTTATTTCTGCGGAAATCTAGCGTGATCGTGTCAAGAAGCGTAGGCGCCATAACTTAGGGAATTTATGATAAAATTTTGATGCAACTGTCTTTGTCAGTTTTACTCGGATCGAAACTTAGCGACATTCCATCACCCTACTTAACTTATATGGTGGCAGGTAGCTGATGTATGAGTAACTAAGACTACTTTTAAGTTAAAAAAAATCAAAATCCTGTAGTCCACGCGAATGAAGTCGCGGGCACAGCTATATATTATATAAAGATAGAGGTATACCCGAAGCGAAGCGAGGGCGGGTCGCTAGTCTATTATAAAAATCGCATCAAATTCTGTTTTGAACTTTTGAAGATTAGAGTATACATAGGGACAGACAGACGCGGGAAAGAACTTTGTTTTATACTATTTTGTGATATTTGTGTATCCACTGTTGATTCTGAAGACCATAACACAAGTGCATAAACTACTTACCATGGGATCAGTTCAATATTATCTGATGTTGTTTAATTTTATTTATAACTTGAGAGATAAGTGTAGTTATAAGCAATTTAGATAACGACATATCCTTTTGAATGGTTAAGCTTCATGTAACTGAAACTATCGTATTGTTCTAGCGGCCGCTCGTCAATCCGAAAGCCAAGCCCCTGCTAGGCCGGCGAAGTCCCAAGAGACTTCCACCATGACGACCAACACCTCGACGGCGCCCAAGACCGTCACGGCTTCCGTCGGCACTCATAGCAGCTCCACGGTAATTACCTGTTCATTGCAGCCAAAATTAAGCTCAAACTTTGCGACATTTAAATAATATTAAATCTATACTAATATTATAAAGCTGAAGAGTTTGTTTGTTTGTTTGATTGTTTGTTTGTTTGTTTGTTTGTTTGTTTGAACGCGCTAATCTCAGGAACTACTGGTTCTAATCGAAAAAATCTTTTTGTGTTGTTTAGACCATTTATCGAGGAAGGCTTTAGGTTATAATAAACATCACTCTGCGACCAATATGAGCAAGGAAACAATGGAAAATGTGTAAAAACGGGGGAAACGCGAACGAAGCGCTGGCGCGAACTCAACAACGCCTGAACCATTTTGGCCAATTCTTTTTTAAAATGTTCGTTGAAGTCCAAGGATGGTTCTTACGGCAAAAAAAAAATCGAGAAAAAATCGAATAATTGCCGGGAAAACCCTAAATACAGCCCTTTTCTTTTTCATATTTTTTTAACAGGACGAATTCTGTCGGGTCAACTAGTTGAATATAGTTTTCAAAGCTGTATAGTTCAGTAATTGAATATAGTTTACAAAGCTGTACTATACAGCTTTACTAAATTAGAAAACTGAAAGTGTCCGGGATATTTACCATGTTGTTTTGTTTTAATGAGCTCCCGATATATCGGCACTGTTGCAAGCGCCATGATCACGGGGGAACATCCGTGATCATGGCGCGGCCACTTTCAGTTTTCTAATGTGTGTAACCATGACAGTTTAAAATTATAGCTTTACTAAACTTAATAAAATAAACCATAAACGTTAATAAATAGAGCATAACACACTATTAACTAAAACTCAAATATACCTAGTAAAAATTAGTCTCTTCTTTCCAAAAATTATGCGTGCATAATTAGTAAATAAGTAATAAACAAATAAAGTCACATGCAATTACTCATTATGCATAATATCGAATAGTTCACACCTAAAATACGATTTTAGTGCCCGATTCAGATAAGCTTTGTTTCTACTATACTAACCAACTAACTTTAGTTTCCATATTGTACCCCAAAAATTTTATAAGTTTCATTGATAGATTTTAATATTTATTAATCAAGCGTACTCTTAAAATAATCTTGATCGAATTTTACTTGTACGTTTTACGTTTGTACGTTTTATCATAACACTCTTTCCGTCTTTCGCCGACTTGTTTCGATCTAAATAAATAAATTTATTTAATTTTCATTTATGGTGTCGTATTAAAAACTATTCCCGTTTGTTATAAGGTAACAAACGAACCTTGAAAAACTTAGTTTAATAAATCAAATGTTTCGAATCACGCAACAGACTCGTGTCCGCTTGTTATATTTCAACCAACCATCACATAGTATCACGATAAAAATGGCAAGGTTTTGTGTATATATTTGCTTTGGTTTGTTTTATTAATATAGAGCATACTCGTACAGAAGTACGATTAAGTAGGGCGGAATGATGCATAACGTTTATTTATTTCAAACAACTCTTTATTGCTTTATCCTTGTTCTTCCTTTACATTCGTAAATGCTGTAATGAATTGCTGAACTTAATTGAAGTAGAAACTATACCATATTATACTAATATTTCAATTCATTCAAAATTCATATTATATTCATAGCTAAGATTGCTAATAAAAATTACGAAAAACAAACACACAGTTGTGTCTCGCAGTCTATAATGTCAGAAGATCTGTGACCAGGGGTTCTAAAGGTTAATCGATTACTCATTTCAGACCACGGAAGAGACTCAAGTGCCGGCTGGAACAGCCGCCACCCAGCACGGCCA